>CM056742.1:111480909-112165573 GCA_029851415.1 Eretmocerus hayati
CGTCAATACGTAAGCCGCATCTCCTGACACAGTGCGGTAGGCACGGATACTCCTCAGGGCCGCTCTTCGGTGGACAGGCCCCATTCTCTTCTCGATGCTGGTCTTCCCTACTCTCTTCCCCCACACGGGTGCACCGTACAGCATTATGGAGGTAGTGACGGTGTTGAGAAGTGCGCGCCTCTTTTCCTTGGGTCCTCCGATATTCGGCATAAGCCGCTGGAGCGCCGCACCGACCCTGCTCGCCTTCTGGGCGGCTTCCTGGATGTGCTTCTTGAACGACCACTTGTCGTCGAGCCATACACCGAGGTATTTCAGCTCTGTCTTCCGTGGAATCTCTTGCCCGTTGATATAAAACCGGGGTAAGTCAAACTTCCTACGCCTTGTAACCACGATTGCTTCGCACTTCTTGACAGCGAGCTCCAGAAGCCTGCTAATCATCCACTCGTAGACTCGGGCCAGCGCTTCGTTCGCGCGTCTACCCAAGAGTTCCTCGTTGTCAGCCCATATTATGAGTCCCGCGTCGTCCGCGAAAGCCACTATTATCACTCCTTCTGGCAGTTTGATAGACAGTAAGCTGTCATACTGGGTGTTCCAGTTGAACGGCCCGGAGACCGATCCCTGTCCGATTCCGGGGGACAGTACCCGAATCTCTTGTCCCTCGTCGGTGTCGTACACGAGGGTCCTGTTCCGCAGGTAGTCACTCGTGACGGCTAGTAGATAGGGGGGCACTTTACCTGCTTGGGATTGATAGACTCGCTCCCAGCTCGCGCAGTTGAATGCGTTCTTTATGTCCAACGCAATGATGGCACAGAATCCTCCTCTTCCTTGGTATGGGTTCCCTACCGACGCTTGAACCCGTTCTTGGACCGCCTCGATCGCGTGCACAGTGCTCCGTCCCTTCCGGAACCCGAACTGCATTGGTGATAGTCCACCGCCTTCTTCGTAGGCTTTTTCCACCCTGTTGAGCACCATCCTCTCGTACATTTTCCCGATATGGTCGAGCATGCTGAGAGGGCGTTGACCTCCTTGACCCTTAGGTATCAGGACCAGCTTCTGGCGTTTCCACTTGTCCGGGAAAGTTCCCGCGCTCAGACAGATGTTGAAGAGGTCGAGGAGTAGATCTGGTTTGTATTTGAAGACCAGTTTCAGAGCCTCGTTTGGGATGCCATCCAGGCCAGGGGCCTTGCCGTTCGGCATTCTCTTCGCCGCTATGAGTAGCTCTTGCATAGTGAAGAGCGGGATGGGGTCTTCGCTCTCCGTAGGGAATGTAACTCTGGGTTCTCCTGCTGGGAAGAGGTCCTCCACGATGGTGCGCAATGTTGCTGCATCGGTCGGTGCTGGGTTGCCCTTCCGGGGTCGGACCTTTGACATGACCACGCGATATGGCGTGCCCCAGGGGTCTTCGTTAACCATGTCGCACAGTTCACCCCAGCACTTCTCTTTGCTCCTCCGGATGGCTAGAACGAGAGCCTTCTTTGCTTCTTTGTACGCTCTGTCATCTTCCGCCAGCGATGGTCGTTGCAGCTTCCTTGATCGCCATGCGGTCCTCCTTTTCTTGTTGCTCGTTCTTCGTAGAGCCTTGATCTCATCGGTGATTCAGTACTCTGGTTTCCTCCAGAAACATGGTGTTGTCCTGCGAGGCATCGACGCGTCGCAAGCTCTCGTGATGGCGGATGTTACCATCGCCACAGCCTCGTCCGAGGCGGAGTTCATCAGGAGATCTCCGACTGTTTCTATCGATTCCCGGAATTTTCCCTCGTCCAGCTTCCATACCTGCCACCCCGTTGGTCGCGGTCTGCGTGTCGTCTGTCTCTGTCCGTCAGTCCTAATTCGAAACCGAATATGTCGATGGTCACTCAGTGTTTCCGTGTCCAGAACTTCCCACGATGTCATACGTCCCATGAGCGACGGGCTCATGAACGTCAGGTCGAGGACCGATGATGAACCTCCCTCCCGGGACCGAGTGTCGTGCCGGTAATAGGTGATAACCCCCGTCTCGTTCGCGAGCACTAATCCCAATGCCTCCATGGCATCAGCGAGTATTACCCCCCGTCTATCGCGCGGCCCCCCGCTCCAAGTCGGTTCCTTGGAGTTGAAATCTCCCGCGATTATAACTGGGCCCCCCCATTGCCTCACATCCTCTTCTAGGTCGTGGAGCTCGTCTCCAAATTCGTGCGTCTTGAGCGACGGCGAGTAGTAGCAGCTGTATACAGCTGTGCCCCCTATGGTCTTTCGAGCATAACCGCGGCCACTAACAGCTGGTTCAGTCTCGCGGATCGCGGGATTCGTGATCTGAATTACAGCGGTCCCCCAGTGATCGAATGTGGAACGGGAAAGTTCGCGCTTCCGAGGCGGTTCGGAGATGATCAGAACATCGATACCCCCTTCTTTGGCGGCAGTGTGTAGGAGGTCACAAGCGTCCCCGCTTCTCCTGAGGTTGGCTTGGATGAAGTTAGCCATTTCTTCCCCCCCCCCCCTGCGTCTATATGTCGCCCTCGCGTTTTGGTAGGCTGTGCAGTTGCTGGAGCCTGACCTGTGGTCAGATCTGGTTCCGATAGCCACGCAGCTGAGGCATTTTGGTTTCTCTTTACAGGTAGCGGCGAGGTGTCCTGGTTCACCGCACTGGAAGCAGAGTTTCGGTTGACGTTCCTCTGCCTTCTCTTTTTTGCAGCCTGAGGCCTTGTGGCCATACTCTAGGCAGTTATAGCAGCGTGGGATGCCTCCCTTCTCGCGGATTCTCACTCTGCTCCATCCCACCTTGGGTTCTTTCCAGTCGAGGAGATGGTGAGCGAGCCTCGCTGGGATGGACACAACCGCTGTTTGGGTGCCTTCTCTCTCTCTCTCTCTCTCTCTCTCTCTCTCTCTCTCTCTCTCTCTCTCTCTCTCTCTCTGTCCCTCCCTCCCTCCCTCCCTCCCTCCCTCTCATACCTTCTCTCTTGTTTATCTATGCAGCTGCAGCTGCTGGCCCATAATTCCGAGCCCCGCCTCAGGTAGCGCGACCCTCGGTTACCCTATCATAAAACTCTGCCGATCATTTTTTGGTTTATCAAAATGATCGGAATAACCTCATCCTGGCAACGGAATATGAACACTGGCAACAACCCGATCACTCACAAACTTGAATGGTAAAAATCGGACAATATCTGATACAATCACATTGATTATAGTGATATTGTCCATAATCATTTTTGATCGTGAATCTTATCCGATTTTCTCCGTTCAAGTTTGTATGTGATCGGGTTGTTGCCTGTAATCATATTCTGTTAACAGATTCGGGTTATTCCAATCATTTCGGTAACTCAAAAAATGAACTAGAAGAATTCACAACGAGTTAATGAGGGTCGTTTATTGCCATCGGGAGTTGCGGGCCACTTTCTCCGGCGAGAGTTACCGATGGTATCGGGCAAACGAGCGTCGAAAAGTCAACCAAAAATTTTATGTCAGCTTAGTCAGTTTCTTTTAAAAAATTAAAAATGCCTATCTCTGATCATTTTGCCATAAAACTAGTTTGATGGATATATTTTCGGAAAGAGGAAATTTTTTCCGATTTTTCCATATAAAATTTATTTTGATACGACGAAAAACAAATGAGTTTTGATAACGATAAGATCCCGTTATCAAATTGATATTTACTTGAACTCAGCCCTTCATCAACTCAATAAGAACGGGTTTTCGCGACTTGAAGATGGTCTGACCATTTTTCGAGTTTCTACAGCTAGCGAAACTGTCAAAAGTAGAGGTAAAATCGAGTTCTCAAAAATTTTCGATTAATCTCGACCACACCAAGACATAATTTCCCAACTCCGACCAATTTAAACAATTAAACCTTATAGGGCATGAGTCCGGGGATGTCCCTGCGAAATTTCGGCATGATGGCACGGTGCATTTCCAAGATTTTACGTTCAAGGCGTTTAACTCACGAGGGTCCCAGGGTGCGGCGTCGACGCTGCTGCATACACGCGGGTGGCCGGCGGCCGAGGCCAGGGTCGACACACACACACTTGCACACATATCACTAAACGCGCGATACTTCTCCCGCCCGTCGGATCGCGTTCGCTCGCTCTCACGGCTCGCGCCAAGCTGCTCATCAACGACGACGACGACGACGACGGCGCCGACGATGACAGCTGATCTTTTTCTCTCTCTCTCTCTCTCTTTCTTCGCGCTCTTTCTACTATTTCGGCTGCTTGTATCACAACATATGATTCCAGCGCGTGTGGCGATTTACCTCGTCACAGAGCCCCCCGCTAAGTTTTGAGCCCCGTGAAAAAACTGAAACTACTCGCGCTTGAATCTTTTCAACCAAACTAACAGGATATAACCTCAAAACGGGAAAATGAATACTGTGCTTCGCGTAAAATAGGCAATATCTACGCAAAATATACGTTCGATAACTAACTTTTCTTCAATAATCACGCAACTTAATGAGTAAATCTTCACAATGGGACTACTTTGTACTTCACTGCTGCCAAATAATAACGTCCAATCTTTTCACTTGCATATAACCTGTAAATAATACTTAATCTTTTCTCATGTATATAACCTGTAAAGAATGTGACATAATCTTGTAAATAGGAACTTTTAGTTGTAAATATACAAAACTTATGCTATCAATAAGAGTCTCTCTCATGATTTATATATATATGTCTCTCTCTCGCTTGTGACGCAAAATAATATATTACGCGTTGTAAATAACGCTTCTTTATGAGAAAAAAAAAAGAAATGACTGGATTTTCTTTCTTGAAATGAAAATTCTACTTGAATCGAAAATTGCTGAATGGAAAATCAACCATACTCCTGATTCTGCTGTTGCTGATTCGATGATGATGAACTTGCTGCTGTTGTTGCTGCTCACTCCACATCACGTGCTCCTGGCAGAAAATGTGCATCTGCCCACGCTTTATTCATTCTTCTCTGCTCTTTCTTTCTGTTATTGAAATAATCATTCACCTCCTGTGCTCGCCTTACTCGCTCTGTTTGAGTGATATAGACGCGTGCTTGACGCTCAGCTGTTGTGCAATAGCCTCTGATTGGACTCAAAGCTTTATCTACTACTTGTTGCGGCGGTGGTGGCGTCCCAATACTTGGACGTCGGTTTTCCTGGACCTGATGCTGTGGCTCGATTTCTATCTGTTGCGCCTCTTGTCTGCGTATCTGAGGCTCATTACTCGGCAGTGGCGGCTCCTCCTCTATCTCTTCAATGATGACCTGATCACGTAACTGATGTTCTGGCGCGTAAAAATTGAAGTCGATTTGTAAATCTACAGATATACGACGCCGATAATTTTGTTTGCAAGGGGGTGGACCACGCTGCTGGTGTCTTGCGCGTGATCTCTTTTCTTGCAATCTTCTCACTAGAGCACGGCTTTCTGTGGCCCAACGATCAGCTGATCGTTGTATATGGTATTCTCGCGCGTGGATGTCCGCCTCGCGCTGCATCGCAGCTTCTTCTCGTACTTGCAGCATATCTTCACGATACTGCAACGATAAATGCAGCTGATCCGCATTTTGTATAGCGCGTGGCAGATCCACCGCGAATCTATCTAGCACTTCTTGCCTTTCATAACTCATGCGCCTTTCAAGTTCTCGTTCCCACAACTGCAAGAAATGTGCACGTTGACGTTTTTGGAGCGCAACACTGCATTGCACCTCTGAACCCAGAAGTGTGTTTTTCACGGCCTCATCTACTCAGCCGCATAAGTTGCCGCATGAGCATCGGCGCGCGCTTTTCTCGCGAGCTGCTGCTCTTCGAGGAATTCAGGCGTCGGTGTTGTTATTATTGTTGCTACCGCGCGCGACTCTGCTTCTCGACGGCGCTTATCTTCCTCATTCCATGGCTGTGCTATAGCTTTCAAGCTTTGCATAAGAGCTGATTTTTCTCTTACTCGTCGACGCGCATGAAATTCGGCGATGTCACCTGCATTAATTTCTTCTTGTTTTTGACGCACTGGTGGCACAATCACGGGTACAACGGGGTTGTTTTGTACTGGCACTATCACCTCATTTATTATGGGGTTTTGAGCGTCCAAAAGCACATTTACCTCCACACTATTTATATTATTTACACTGTCATTGTCCTGTACCCCACCATTATCCACGCGCGTATCAGAGTCATTATTCACACTTTCTTGTTTATTCTTACTGTCCTTCTCTAGCCACTTCAACACTGCCTCTTTTATAGGTCCCATTTTAGCACTTACAATCACTTTCTAGTCAAACTTCTAGTCACTACTTTTATACGCTTATTTCTAATTTCACTCTAGTCACCTAGTTTTATACACTTCTAGTCACTTAGTTTTTTAGCACTTCTAGCCACTTCTCCTAGTCTTTATCACAATCTAGTCATCAGTTTTAGATCTCGATTTAATCACCTTAGTTTTAGATCGGGTAACTGGACCTTGTAATCGCTCGTGTTGTTGCTCGAGCTCGCGTGTGGTGCGCTCACCTGTATCTTCTTGCGCGCACTGACGACTATTCTCCCGGTCGCGTGGCACTGCTGCGGGGAGGGGAGACTCGCCGGCACTTGACCATGCCGACTCTTCTTTCTGCTGCTGATGCGATGATTGCTGGAGCGTATTATTTTTGGTCGTCTGATTTGATGCAACGCTTGCATATTTTAGATCTTTAGCTTGGACAGATGATTGTAATTCAGCTCCATCCTTCGATAGTACGTAGACATTTTCTCCTAATTTCCTGCTAATTTCGTATGGTCCTGAAAATTTTTCTGCCAGCTTCGCTGTAAAATTCTTCTCCACCGATGACAATGGTCGATTCTTTTTCAATACTTTATCACCTATCTTGAATCTAACATCACCCTTTGATACATTATAATTCAATTTTTGCTTTTCGCTCGCTTTTTCAATTTTACTTATGATAGAGTCGTGTACCTCGGGTAACTTACTCATACGTACTGACCAATTTTTTACTGATTCCTGAGAAACAATAAAATCTGACTTGAACTTTTCTTGTTGAATAGTGAATTTTTTGGCTCATCGACTCGCGAGCGCTCATTTGATTGACTTGAATTCTGATTTTCTGAATTGCTTTCTATCTCATTTTCTGAATTTATTTCTGAACTAATTTCTGCTCCGTCTAAATCTTTTAATGACTCTATTAATTCGGCTTGATTACCGTTCTTCATGAAATTTTTCAAGCTTTTCCCAAATATTTCCACGCGTCTTCTCCATAATTTTGGCCCTTTAATTTCACGTCCATAAATCATGAACGCTGGTGATTTTCCGGTCGAACTTGAAAAATTCGAATTGTGACAAAATTGAAATTGTTGTATATGCTTATTCCACTCTTTGTGGTTATCAGCAAATATTGCTATCATGGTCCTAATATCTCGATTGACTCGTTCAACCGGATTTGCTTGGGGATGGAAACTAGGGGTGAATTCATGCTCTATACCGTTTTCCTCACAGAATTTAAATTGACTAGAAGTTTGACTAGAAAGTGATTGTAAGTGCTAAAATGGGACCTATAAAAGAGGCAGTGTTGAAGTGGCTAGAGAAGGACAGTAAGAATAAACAAGAAAGTGTGAATAATGACTCTGATACGCGCGTGGATAATGGTGGGGTACAGGACAATGACAGTGTAAATAATATAAATAGTGTGGAGGTAAATGTGCTTTTGGACGCTCAAAACCCCATAATAAATGAGGTGATAGTGCCAGTACAAAACAACCCCGTTGTACCCGTGATTGTGCCACCAGTGCGTCAAAAACAAGAAGAAATTAATGCAGGCGACATCGCCGAATTTCATGCGCGTCCACGAGTAAGAGAAAAATCAGCTCTTATGCAAAGCTTGAAAGCTATAGCACAGCCATGGAATGAGGAAGATAAGCGCCGTCGAGAAGCAGAGTCGCGCGCGGTAGCAACAATAATAACAACACCGACGCCTGAATTCCTCGAAGAGCAGCAGCTCGCGAGAAAAGCGCGCGCCGATGCTCATGCGGCAACTTATGCGGCTGAGTAGATGAGGCCGTGAAAAACACACTTCTGGGTTCAGAGGTGCAATGCAGTGTTGCGCTCCAAAAACGTCAACGTGCACATTTCTTGAGTCATTCATGAATAACTCGTTAACCAAGTCCAATATATTGTTTCATCATGTGGAGTCTTTCCATAATGACTCCTGGACCGAATGAGTCATTTCAACGAGTCGTTTCAACGACCGCACATGATGAAACGGATATTAGACCTATTCAATGACTCTTTCACGACTCAAATATACGACTCATTGATTTTCACGCGGGCCATGGCATCTCGCAGTATTGTATAGTATCTCATGAGTATACACCACATCAATGAACGCGTATAGTATAGAATTCTGCAGTATTCCATAATATCTCGCAGTAGCGTATAGTGTCTCATGCGTATATCCCTCTCAATGAACGCGTATCGTATAGTATCACGCAGTATTCCATAATATCTCGCAGTATCGTATAGTGTCTCATGCGTATATGTCTCTCAATGAACGCATATCGTATACTATTGTATCTCGCAGTACGATATAGTATCCCGTAGTATTCCATGGTATCTCGCAGTGCCGTATAGTATCTCATGAGTATACCTCACATCAATGAACGCGTACAGTATGGTATTCCGCAGCATTCCATAATATCTCGCGGTAACGTATAGTGTCTCATGCGTATAACCCTCTCAATGAGCGCGTATCGTATAGTATCCTGCAGTATTCCGTAGTATCTCATGCGTAAACCCTCCATCATTGAACGCGTGTCGTATAGTATCCCGCAGTGGCCGTTCGGATGTCGCAGTATCGTATAGTATCTCATGCGTATATCCCTCATTATGGAATGCGTATCGTACAGTTTCTCGTAATATGTCACAGCATCTCATGGGTTCCCAGAGGGTATTCAATTATGCCTACGGTGAGTATCACTTGGTATCTCGTAGAATCTCATGCGTATATCTTTCTGCACAAAAGTGTATCGCACGATATCCCAAAGTATCTCTGAGTATCGTAGAGTATCCATCAGCATCGCACACTGTATTCAATTGGCCTGGAGAATAGTAACTCACGGTATCTCATGAGTATATATTGAAATCCTGGAAACGGGTATCGTATAGTATCTCATGAGTATCAAGGTGAGAAAATAATTGGATATCCCATGGTATATCATGGTATCTCATACGTATCCATCGGAAAGTATTTCATGGTATCTCATAGTATGCGTCGGGTTCGCATTGCAAATATCGTGGTGGTTCCCCATGCGTTCCCCATGGTATCTCACTCAATGAGATACTATGGGGTACTCGCAAAAATTCTTTGCCAGGGATCCTCCAGTTCATTCTCAATTACCACAATTGCTCAAATTCTCACGCAAGTTTCATATCATCAAGCGCTCTCGATCAAAATTTACATCTATTATTCCGAGAGCCCGAGATTCGCGAATAAGTAGGCACAATCCGCAAATACCGGATCATCGTATATTTTTCACAATCAGGGAATAAGCGGAATCGCGAATAACGGGGTTTCACTGTAGTATAATTAGTTTTGAGCTGCTGCTGAATTTTCAAAAAACTTTTCCCCTCAGACCTATTCTCACTTCCCTTTGGAACGAGTAAGGGAAGATGCTAGACTGCCTAGTTCCTTGAGAATTGATTCAATCATCCTCAACTTTTGTAATCTGGTAGAGTATGTTTCAAGGCAATTTATCATGTACAGATCAGGATCTAATTACTTCTGAAAGAGATCCTGTCTCTTTAGTCCTACAATAAACTTTTTGCAGATATCGGTGCTAACTGCAATGCATATTGATTTTCTGGCTCCACTGTTTAACTAAGAGAGTTGGAATTTTGTATCGTAGTATAAATTCCCCTTGAAAATGATGTAGTATGGTCACTTCTGAGTTAATACTGATTTTTGTGAAAATTTGTCTTTCATACTTCTTTATTTTCACTAACACATGTTTTGGGATGAATTGATGTGTGGGCTGAGCTGTCGCTCCAATCAAGTTTGAGATTCATATAAAGAGGCAACTATAAGAATGTTTGCAGAAGTGATTGTACTTTATCAAAAGTGGAAACTATATTTACGGAGCTCTCGGATGACTGCTTTTGGAGAAATCACTGCCGGAACCCAACTCAATTCTCATGCCTTTGTGGCGTCCCGCCATCCCGGGGTGACCCAATCACCCAGAGAAATTGTAAATTGCTAAGTTGCGATTAAGGATTGCTTGTTTTCTGAGTGACTCTATTCAATCAAGCAATCAGAATTTCAAAGACAGGTTGATTCAGCGCATTGTTGTCGCCGTGCGCGTAACCCACAGTAACTCCGAGTTAAGCGCACGGCCAAAAAACAGGTCAAATTTCATAATCACAAAGCTATGAAAATTGAGCGTTAACAGCAGATACACTGGCACACAAAAAAAAGTATCTGTACCTATGACCAGACCTACTTTATTTTATGTATATTGGCACGCTGAATCCGAATGCAAGGTCGGTTTGGCCCGGCTACCTCTTGGTTTCGAGAAAATCCTGGAAAATATAGCAATAGCGCAGAATAGCACGATTTTTTCGAAAACAAGAAGTAGTCGGGCCAAACCGACCTCGGATTCGGATTCAGCGTGCCAAAATACATTAAGAAAAGTAGATCTGGTGGAAAGTACAGATACTTTTTTTTGTGTGCCGGTGAATTGATCCGTTTCGAAACGTAACTCTTAAACTCACGCGCAGATTTTACCCAAGTGTTGAGCACGAAAAAGTAAATTTCTAGTAGATACTCAGTCGACTGAATCCCGCCGCGCATCTCCGGCGTCATCCAGAGAACGTGCGAAGAATCCACCTGTCCATAAGCTTCGAGGATTTCCAGCTCTGCGAGTCAAGATATCCTGGTATAGATTGAAGTTTCAATATAATTGTAAGTCGGAGAAAAACCTATCAATGTTGACTTTGAATTATCTCATTCAAAATCAGTATATAAAATCTATCACTGTTACCTTTGGATTATCTCATTCAGAACCAGTATATAAATCTATAATTATTCTCAAATCAATCTTAATATCACTTATCAATCAAATTGACCTTTTCTCTCATGATCATTATGCATATTTCATTTTCCAAAATTTGAATTATATATATATACAACCATCAAAAGGGTATAATGTACCTGAACACCTGGAAAAACAGGTACTCTTGAACAAGGTGAGTGCAACAGGGCAGGCCGCCCTTCTATGTTCCAAGAATCCACACACTAAATAAATATATCTATTACCCGGACCCATCAGGTCCGGTCATAACATCTTGGCATCCCTTGTGGGGAACATATTGTTGCACTAACTTTTTTCAACTCCTAAATTTACGTTCTGCAAGATCGTTCTGCAATATTGCAACAATATCCTTCTTACTGACTCGACGAACTCTTACTGTGAAATTGACAAATCTCTGACATATCAAATTCCCGACTCCACACATCACTTCTGGTAACACGTATCGCATATCTCGTAGCTCATAACCCCGAGTGGTGTAACATACAACTCATTACGTCCCGAAAACGCAAAATCCCGGAGCCAACGATGGCCTTTTCTTCTGAAGTAAATGAATCCTTGATGGATATCAACGGCATCGCAGACGCAACTGCACGAGAACAAGCTCTCACTACTTTTCTCAGACAAAAAGAGTTAGAAAATCAGGAACAGTCAGAACTCACTCTTGATACCTTTATTAACACTTCTTTAAGTAGTTGTGTGTGCGAAGCTCTAGCTAACATAAAAGAATACGATGGTACCACCCCTCTCAAAGACTTCATCCAAGACATAAAAAATTATCTCGGAACGATTCCAGATAAGGAACACCCTGACTTTTTACGTGGTATATTAACCAAGATTAGAGGTGATGCTAGGAAATGTCTCAGAGACGAAAATATACAGACCATTGATCAGCTTGAGGAAATTTTGAAATTGAATTTTCCACCCAGGAAGCCTCACGATTTTTACATTAATGAGATCATGTCAGTTGAGATGAAGAAGAATGAATCTACACGTCAATTTTATAATAGAATCGGAGGCTTGATGAGAGGTGGTATTGCCGCGATCAAAAACGACGTTGAAGGAGAAGCTAGAAATACTGACTATAAACCATCTTCGGAAGTTCTCGGTTTGAAGTCATCCATTCGAGGATTGCCAGATAGTGTGCGGAACGGTATCATTTTCATTTCACCAAATCAATGGCTGGAGCCCTCGAAGCAGCAGAGAAAGCTGAAAGCTTCGCTGTAAACTTGAACCTTAGTCACGCTGAGTTACATTACACGACCCCTCAATGCGCTTCAACTCCCGAGATAGACAGAAATAAACAGCAACACGTCACTTTCATGGACCCTAACGACCCCAGGATATATGATAGGGACCATATACCACATCATTATGACAAAAATGACATTATCGCTCCAGCGCCGATGCGTTTTGACTCCCCAAGGCCGAATTCTAGCTCATCCTTATCTGAGTTATTCATCCAACCCTATTGGATCAAGAGCACGAAAAACTGACCGATCGAACTCACCAGCTCCTCGTCCAAGTTCACCATATCAACGCCTCACATCACCATATAATTGCTCCAACTCTCCTGTGCGACCTCGCTCTCCTTATCAAAATTTTCCGTCTATCCCTTATCCGCAGTTTTCATTTCAATCATCTCACCCCTTCTATCCATATCTATGGCCACCCATGTTCCCAGGATATTTTCCCTCTCCTCAATCCTCAATATCCTTCCGACGCGTATCAACGGGAAAAACCTTTGTATCCTCTAATACCCAGCAACATTGACCCAATCCTACTGTAGCCCAGCATTTAAACTCCTAGCCTGCCCGCAGTCGAGATCAAACCGCGGGCAAGCCGGGGAAGCCTTCAATCAAAATAATGAGCGTAGGAAATCACGAACTGCCAAAAGCCCAGGAATAAGGCTGCTGATAAAAATTGAGCATGATATGCTTTTAGCAAATCAGGGTTTAGTTTATCTTGATACCGGGGCAGATATTTGCACCGTTTGCCTCACTTCATGTAGACCTGATATTGAAATGGATGTCTCACGTATTATACGTGTCACGAGAGTATCTGAAGAGCCTATTTACACTCTCGGAGTGATTAAGACTTGTATTTTCGGTAAAGGAATCAGACTCCATGTTCTCACTCCAGACTGCATAGTAAAATATGACATTATTTTAGGATCAAATTATTCTCGGAAATATGGAGCATGGATTGTTTGATAAAAACTTACAAGGAGAGCATCAGGTCTTCGGAACACCAATCTTGATGAATCTTTGGGAAACATCTTGTTCTGGTGAGAAATGGAGGTACCCAAAAAGGTTAGTTCCAATGGGCCTTCTATCCAGAGCTGCAGAACTATAGTCCATGGCCATTTTTAGGTATTTTCAGTGTTTTTAGGGTATATTGACCCTCCAGCGATTCCTTCCAACCTTCGCTCTAGTTAACTCTCTCTGGGTCCGGATGGGTTTTGCTCACGCAATAGAACTTTGTAAACATCATGAATAAGCAGTACAGAGTCTATTTCATCATCACTCACCCATGAGAACTACCTAATACTCTCTTCGCGCCTTTGCCGATTACCTAGGTAAGTGTCACTCAAGACTCAATTTCATCAGCGCTATCCATCTAAGTGTGATTGTCACATCTTGGTAAGCTCGATCACAGCTCTTCGGTCATCAATAAGAACATTCCTAAAGCAAAATGAGTCAAGTCATCCCGAATTGTCTGATGGGATGATCGAAGATCTTATCTCGCATTCCTCTCAAAATACTCATTTCTTGGATAATACTACAGCTCCATCTGTTCAGATTCACTCAAATGGCGCATTCTGACATTCAGCTATTCCACAAACATCACAAAACCTGTAGGAAGAAGAGTGCCACAGAAAATCATTGTGATCATACATAGATGAATCTTCCACGATCAAAACTTATCTGATCTCCAGAAACACTTCACATTCACAGCTTCCCCAAATGTACTAATCATTCATATACTCCTTGTAACCACATTTCATAACAATAACTATGCATAATCCCTCAATAATTGAATCATCAAGGAAAAACTCATCTGGAACTACTCTACTTGTACCAAAACGAAGTAATGTCATAAGGGCAAGAGAACATGTGTATTTGTATAGCTACGAACCTACAATAAGGAGATCCGATGGACAGTGATCCTGAGCGTCAGGCGAATCATAACAACTCGTCTACGATGACGAAGCTTGTAAAGAGCAAGCTATTCAATTATTGTAGACGAGTTGGTATAATTCGCCTGACGCACAGGATCACTGTTCATTGAATCCACTTATTGTAGGCTCGTAGCTATATACAAATACACATGTTCTCTTGCCCTCATGACATTACTTTGTTTTGGTGTAAATAGAGCAGTTCCAGATGAGTTTTTCCTGGATGTTTCATTCAGGGATTATGCATAATTATTTATATGAAATGTGGTTACAAGGAGTACATGAATGATTAGTACATTTGAGGAAGCTGTGAATGTGAAGTGATTTTGGAGATCAGATAAGTTTTAATTGTGGGGGGTTCATCTATCTATGATCACAATGATTCTCTGTGGTACTCTTCTTCCTACAGGTTTTGTGATGTTTGTGGAATAGCTGAATGTCAGAATGCGCCATTTGAGTGAATCTGAACAGATGGAGCTGTAGTATTATCCAAGAAATGAGCATTTTGAGAGAAATGCGAAATAAGATCTTCGATCATCCCATCAGACAAGTTGGGATGATTTGACTCATTTTGCTTTAGAAATGTTCTTACTGATGACCAAAGAGCTGTGATCAAGCATACCAAGATGTGACAATTACACTTGGATGGATGGCGTTGATGAAATTGAGTCATGAGTGACACTTATATAGGTAATTGGCAAAGGTACAAAGAGAGTATTAGGTGGTTCTCATGGGTGAGTGATAATGGAATTGACTCTCTCGTGCTTATTCATAATTTTATAAAGTTCTGTTCCATGAGCAAAACCCGTCCGGGCCCAGAGAGAGTTGAGTGAAGCGAAGGTTGGAAGGAATCGCTGGAGGGTCGATATACCCTAAAAACAGTGTGTAATGCCTCAAAATGGTCATGGACTCTGGTTCTGCAGCTCTGGATAGAGGGCCGATTGGAACTAACCCTTTCGGGTACCTTCATTCCTCACCAAAACAAGATGTTTCCCATAGTTTCATCAAGATTGGTGTTCCGAAGTCCCGATGCTCTCCTTGTTAGTGTCATTCGAGGAAGAGAGAGAACACCCCATGTCCTTGCTTCCACCCAAACCTAACCTAGACTCCTCAGACGACGAATAAGACGTCGAACTTGGCGAAAAAGGAATCTTCTTTCATCCAATGACGGATGTAATTATTTCCCCAGAAAAACGCCGACTTAAGGTTACAGAGACAGACACAACACCTCTTGAGTTATGTAAAAACAGTAACATCACTGTAACTCATGAATCACTGGAGGTAACTTATGAGCCCTAGAACTCAAATGAGTTACACGCTAACGCAACAATTTTTCACGACACCCCCACCATGGACCCCGTAACTCGGTCTATTGAAGACCAATGGCAGAAGCTCCCTTATCAGGACAGTGATGCTAACAGCTAACGCAGCGAATATCTACTCTGTTAGAATACCTGCCATGTCAAAAGCCCCCGTCGAAATTTGGACTGATCTCCTTGACGGAGACGCCTACCTACCGTTTGTCAAAACAAAGAAAGGGGTTCTTTTGAGAGAATGTACTGTTAAAGTATTGAATGGCATATGCTATGCCATAGCCACTAACACGTTAGGCAGAGACATCACAGTGAAAGTATCTCCCCAAAACTTAGATCAATATGACCTAGAATTTTCAGAGGACTGCCTTGATTCTGAACCCGAACCAATGGAATCGACGATACCTAAATCAGAGATTATCTAAATCAGAGAGAGTCAAGATTATAGTAAAGCTTTTATTGCGAACACATCATTGTCGTCATGGTCGAAAGAAATTGAGACGGGTAGTTCGAAGACTCCATCATATATTTATGTTGCCGGGAGACTTGCCACCAAGAATGAAATATATACATCATATTGTCACTCGAGATGACAAACCCACCACCTCCAAGCAGTACAGATACCCACCCACCCTTCACAAAGAGATCCGCGAACAAATTATCAAATTACTACAAGATCATTCAATCCAACACTCTAACAGTCCATGGGTGAGTCCCTTGTGGATTGTACCGAAAGAACCATGTCCGGATGGAAAGAGGCGTTACAGGTTAGGCATTGATTATTATCGTAAGTTGAACGAGAAAATCATTCCAGATGCCTATCCGTTACCCAACATTCAAGAGATCCCAGAATTGATGGGTAAATCAATAGTATATTACTGTACTAGGCAGGGAAGTTGGATTTCCGTGACTGTGGGATGACAATGCCGAGGCGAAGCTGAGGCATTGATATCACACTGTCACGGGCATCCCTCCTTTCTGCCGAGTGCTGTATACTATTTTTTCTCCTCTCGGCCCAAAAATACGTTGAAATTTTATTAATTAGTACAAAAATACGTGTTTAACCTCACTCTGCAGTTGTTTACAATTCTGAAGGGGTGGGCTGTACGAGCAGACGACCTCACAGCTTTTACTTACTGCTTTTGCTGCATACTTGTGACGTGATGTACTCGTCCGCCCGACTTTTGCAAAAGCGAGGCGTCAGCCGAGCTTTTGCTGGTCGGGGCGGACGGAAGCAATAAAATAATTAAGTGAAATGTGTTGTGGGTGAAAGCTGAATGATATATTATCACATGATCCAATTTGGCTTGAATTTGATGCAAAGATGTGTCCGCGCCAAGTCATCGTGGCCCTAAGCTCTTGTCACTTACAATGAGTATTTTGTGTGCCTTGTCAAATTCATGTCATGGGGCATTAGAAATCCTGCTCTATAGTCGGCTTCCGAGAGCTTTCTGTTCAAGCAGCAGTATTTATAAAAGAATACAGCCTGTCGAGTGTACACACAAATCATGAATAAACACATTGATAAACATAATCTCGATAGGTTATGTTTCGCATGCATGTCTCATGCGCTCTCTGTACAGCGAAACAGCGCAGGCAGCGAAAGATGCAGTATGAATTGACATCCAATCAGAGCGCGAGTTGGTCCGTGCCAGCAGCAAAAGTCGAGCTTTCGTGACCGAAACGAGTCGCGAAAGGACGTACTTTCGTGCCGGGAGGAGGAAAAATATTTCTCGGTATTTGACCTCGTCAGCGGATTCCATCAAATTCAATTTAACCCTTCTGATCGGCCAAAGACAGCGTTCCGAACTCCGTATGGTTTATTTGAATGGCTGGTTATGACCTTTGGTTTATGCCACGGTCCAACTTCTTTCCAGCGAGCTGTTGATAACGTAATGATTGGATGACAAGGCATTGAAAATTTCATTCATATGGATGATATACTGGTTTTTTTCAGATTCGTTAAATTCTCATATTAAGAAAATTTACAGAGTCTTCCAACGGCTGTCAGATGCTGATATAAAACTCCAGCCAGATAAGTGTGAATTCTTAACGCCCGAAGTAAAATATCCTGGTCACATCATTGACAGACGCGGAGTTAGGCCCGACTCTTCAAAACTGGATGCCGTTCGAAATTTTCCGACGCCTAAAACAACGCGCAACATCAAATCATTTTTAGGCCTCGCGAACTACTATCGACGCTTCATTAAGGATTTCTCGAAGAAGGCGGAACCCATGAATTATCTCCTTTCCAGAGGCGTGAAAGTTAAGTGGAAGGAATAACAACAGAAGAGTTTTGAGACCCTCAAACGAGCTTTGTGTGAGGCCCCCGTTCTAATCCCTGCTGATTTCAACAAACCCTTCATTTTGACCTGTGATGCTTCAAACGGGGCCATAGTGGCGGAACTTTCTCAAGGGGAACCTAGCAAGGACCAACCCATCGCTTACATGTTGAAATCCTTATCTAAAGCAGAAAGGAATTATTCTGCAACAGAGAGAGAGAGAGAGAGAGAGCATCTGGCTGTCGTTAATTCTGTTCAACACTTCCGTCACTTTTTGTACGGACGCCATTTCACCATCTACGGAGATCACGAGCCCTTAACCTGGATCGAATCCATCAAGGATCCCATGAGTAGACTTAACCGTTGGAGGGCTAAACTCAGAGGTCATAATTATATCATCAAAAATAAGCCTGGAGTCCCAAATACCAACGGAGATGCCCTTTCTCGCAACCGAGTTGAAACCCAGCCCTATGATTACCCTGCACCTACGTTCAAAAATAATGGAGAGTGCTCCTGCTTATCATCTGAGTCTGAAGAGAGTTCTCACTCTGATAAGTCCGTAGCATCAGTGAGAATGCTACCGTTACATCCTAGACCGACAAAGACTTCACAGCGGCGAGCTGAGATTGCCCGCAAACAATCAATTCCAGATTCATCATCGACTACATCTAGGGCTCCGCCTGAGCGAGGAAGAAAGGAAGGTTCTAAGACTGAGCCCCCGGGAAGACCAACAACTATGTCCGGAGGACAGGGGGATCTGGATGGGAGCACCATCGCCAAAAGTCTCAGAATTAGGAAAGGAGGCCCAAAGACTTGAATCCCCATACTAAAGTCTTCGCGAGAAACAACGCGGAGCTCGTCTGAATCTCACACCTCAAGTGACGAATCTGAAGCTCAAAAAGTTGAAGAATCCCCTATTCCTCAGCAAGACAAATCATTTCTGCCAGATCTCTTGGACAAGGACGAAGGATTCAATCTAACAGACCAGTCATCTGAACGATTTGACACCGAAGAAAGGGGCAATATTGAGACACCAGATGAACAGGAGCCACCCAACATCATGACACCGACTCAAAACCCAACTTGCACTCAAAAGAAAAACATACCATACAATATCACTGATGACCCCGATTCTTCTTCTTCATCTGACGAGAGTTTTATACCAGATGCTCAATCTACCGAGAGATGGTCGAAGAATCTTCCAGGAATTTCGAAACCCGACAAAAGCCGAACCTATTGGTGGGGCGATGAACCTATGAATAAAGACAATACTCATTTAACATTTTCAGACTTGAACTTGCATTTCTCAAATTCTTTCTCGAACAAATCTATGACATCCTCACCAGCCTACTTGGGTGCAGAACCGGTATCAAATGAGTTCGTGGAAGAATGGATAGCACATTCTTTTATACCTCCTGAGACTACCCTAACACCAGAAGCCATGAGAACAAAAATGTCTCCAACTAGAAAAATAGTTGCCAGATCAACACCCCTTCCTCTGACCGGAAGCAGGAGGAGTGGTCTTCCAAGCTTTTGGAAAACACTCAGTACCATCGCGCAGGAAGGCAGCGATGTTGAAGATGACGTATCGTCTCATAGAATCTCAAAGGCTCCCTTAGAATCTCGAACTAGGAGAAAACAAACCTCGGGAGCCCCTGAAACGATAAGATCAGAATCAAGTCCCATCTCTCCTCGCGCTGATAACTCTCCCAAAACCCAACCGCCACCTCATCGCATTGAAGCGACTCAACCCCCAAACGAAAGACGAGACATTGGTTCGACCATTCAGTCTGACCCTGAGGACAGACTGCCAACAACACTGAATCTATGCACCACAAGTGAACGCCTCACATTTCTGAAAGATAATATAGTCCATAGCATACCCGCGGACTTAGACTCAAGCTCTCCTAATAACAAATTATTGACTGACATTGAAGCGATTGATCACGCTAAATCAAAATCACAGGATCCCGAAATAGGCGAAGTTTTAGTGACTAAAAACCGAAAAAGATTCATTCATAGTCTCGTAATTTGTGACGAAAAGGATAGTCCCATTACCCCCGCAAACGTGAAATCAGCCATTTCAAATCTTCCCAAACTGATACGGAAGTCGGAGATAGATTCTTTCCGCATAGCACGAGTAGGAGAGTTAACAGATAAACTTCCAGAGTCTTTCATAAAGGACACAATTCAAACCGAATTTCGAAATTTTCCTTTGACTATAACCTTTTGTTATGGTATTTGTTTCGTCCCAGAAGCTAGCCAAACGGCAAACATCATGGAGGAATTTCATTCGAGTTTATTTGGAGGACACCGAGGAATAGGGGAGACATATAGAGGCAATCGAAGAAAATCCTTATGGGTGGGCATGGAAAGAGACGTAGAAAGTTTTGTAAATAAATGCTCCGTCTGTCAAGAACAAAAACTAATAGGAATCCGAACAAAAGTCCCAATGATCATTTCAGACACACTTACGGAGGTATTTACAAAAATCGCTGTAGATACTGTAGGCCCTTTGACAACCACTCCCTCGGGTAACCGTCAAATTTCAACCATGCAGTGTCAACTTCCAAAATTCTGCCTTGCCATTCCTATTCCTGATATCCGTGCCGTTACCATTGCAGATACAATAGCTAGACACCTCATAGCAAATTTGGGTGGGCCCAGAATAATTTTCAGTGACAGAGGCACCAGTTTCAAGAACCGACTTCTCAAAGAACTAGCAACGATCTTTGGTATCAAGCTAATTACGATCACAAGTTATCACCCCCAAGGAAACGCGTCTCTCGAACGCAGTCACGCCATGTTAGGCAGCTACATCAGGACCAAGGCTAAACAAAGACAGGATTGGGATATGATCGTGCTCTTCCCGAGCTTTGAGTACAATACCTCGATCCACGCCTCGACAGGATTCACCTCTTTTGAGATAATTCACGGACGCAAAGCCCGGACAGTAGACAGATACCCTGACGAATTCGAACTCGAAGCATACAGCTCATATTTGTGCAATCTGATTAAAGTTCTTGACGATTTCCAAAGAAAAGCTAGAGAAAATTTTCATTGATCCTAAGAATCCGACCGAATGTCTATATGATAAGGATAAGAAGCCTAAAGATCTCAAGGTGGGGATGGAGGTATACGTTCTTAAAAAACCAAGAAAAGACGAATTGGGCAAGTTCTTCAATGGAAAATTCAAAATCAAAGAAGCCTATCGAAATAATAAAATTCTGCTAGAAACTTCGACTAGGGAAACTTCCTCGAAGCATATTGACAAAGTGAAGCGTGCATATAATTGATAGCTATTGAGGTTTAATTGTTACAGGCGTACGCGAAACGCGAAGGAGAATGATACTCCTGACTTTCTTGTGGATTGGCGCCCTGTATTCCAGAGTTATATCGGATAGTATAAACATGACTCATAGACTCACGCATATCTCGAAGAATCCAGGAATTTACTATCTATTCTATATCCAGGAATTTATTATCTCCATAGTTTTAGATTGTGATAAATTATTAGAGAAAAATGATTGAAGGGAGAAGCAATTGAAGGCTGTTACAGAACGATGTATCTGGAAATTAGTGAACTGTGACCGACTCATCCCTTTTGCAAAGTTAGAAACTTTGTTACACGCCCTCAACGCCTTCTAATCAGACCTTACAGATTATTTTGCCAACCCGTCAGTGCCACAACCCGATTCAGTTGAAGGGTACAATATAAGAGAGAGGGGCGCTCCTTCGGAAGTAGTGGGATGGGTGAACCGCAAATCATTTGGGACTATGGACGCTGGAGACCGTGACTCGAAAAGCAAACAAGTGAATGACTTGTATGACAAAAACCAGGACATATCATTACTCACATCAGAGAGCACGCATATATTGAGATCTGAATTAGATAACATTCACAAGTCCGTGAATTCACAGAGAAACGGAGTAGAAATATTACACAACAAATTATCAAAGGATTTTGCTTCTTCATCAAACACCATAAACGAACTAACTCTCAGAGAGAATTCAGAGTTATGAGTGACGGACTTTGAAATGGCCTTACAGCATTCTATTCCTTCATACAAAACTCTTGTCAATGCTATTGAAGTCACAGCAAGGGGGCACTCATCCACTGCTGTTGAATCACGAGCAATTACAAGATATTTAACATGACGTTAAAAACTACAGAGCTAATCATGTCCTACCATGGGGCAAAGAGAGAATCACCACAGAATACTTTACCTTCCCAATAGCCTATGCTACCCAATTTATGCACTATAAAAGTCACAGTTTGCCAACCCCAACAAAAGTAGTAAGAACTCAGAACTCATTCATTTCCATTATACCAGAATTCTCAGACATATTTGTATCTAAAAACTTTCGTATATGAGTCATTCTGAAGCAAGCTGGACAAAACCGTCACCAGGGGGGTGTGGGAAAAATCCGCGAAAATTTTGTTTCCATCAGTACTATGTTGAAATAGTACGAAAAAAATTTTCTCAGATTTTTTCGGCCCCCCTTGTGGGGCCCCAGGGCCCATGAAAGGGCCATTTCAGGCTCTCTTTTAGCCTATTCTGGAAAAATCATAGTTACAACGCAATTCAAAATTGCAATTCAAAATTTTTCAACGTACGTGGGCGCATTTTTCTCGCCAAGACTTTTGAGAAAAAAGTTGTCCAAGACCATTCAGTGAGCCTGACGACTTCTGCAAGCTATTTATTGAGAGCAAATTTTAGCGATTTTTGGGCTTGCTTCAAAGTGATGTAGCTCCCACTAGACATGTGGTAATCGACTTTTACAAGTGGTCATTTCAAAGGTGTTGGAAATACCTACAATTCGCCTACCTCTAAGAGTCAATTATCGCACTTTTTGTTGGAGCTACAGTCGATACAAGTTGAGCTATTTACGAAAAAGTCGAAAAGTCAGGACTCGATTCCAAAAATATATCTCAATTTTTTTCACCAAACTCATGCGAAAATGTTCTTTGAGATATCTACTTTCAGTTGAAAAAATTTGGCGGAGGTAATTTTCTTTTTATTTTTTTTTGCCAAGCGTTACAAAATGCCGCATTTTGTGATTTTAGCAAAATCGGCATCTTTGACCACGGTCACATATGCTCACATCTGGACTGATGAGCACCAATCTGTGTGGAAGTACTCCCTAAATTCCCCAAGTACGTGTAAGGAGTCGCGGGGACGAGCCTCGAGCCAGGAGCGAGCTGTAGGTTCCATTTACCGTGTCAAAAATAGGCATTATTTTGCCTACTCGAGCGTAGACGACCGAAAGCATGATTCTACTTGTTCTGGCTTCGTATGAGATAATGGGCTAGAATGAGGATCCAAACATACTTTTTCGATTCAAAATGACCATCTGAACCCAATTCCGAGGTCAATTTTGCTGCAAATAGTCGTCCCTCTGCCCCTTAAGAGCCAGATTCTGTCGACGGGTTCTGACACCGTTGAGACACTAGATGACATTCTATAGCTTAACTGACCTCGGAATTGTGTTCGGATGGTCATTTTGAGTCGGAAAAGTATGTTCGGGTCCTCATTCTAGCCCATCATCTCATTCGTAAGCCAGAACAAGTAAAATCATACTCTCGATCGCGTACTCCCAAATGGCCGAGATACAGCCCATTTTTGACACGGTAAATAGAACCTACAGATCGCTTCTCGTTCGAGTCTCGTCCCCGCAACTCCTTACACGTACTTCGGGGTACTTTGGGGAGTACTTTTACACAGATTGGTGTACATCAGTCCAGATGGGAGCAAATGTGACCGTGGTCAAAGATGCCGTTTTTGCTAAAACCACGAGATGCGGCATTTTGTAACGCTCGGCAAAACAAATAAAAAGAAAATAACCTCCGCCAATAAATAGCTTGCAGGAGTCGTCAGGCTCACTAAGTGGTCTTGGACAATTTTTTCTCAAAAGTACTAGTCTTGACGAGAAAAATGCACCCACGTACGTTGAAGAATGTTGAATTGCGTTGGAACTATGATTTTTCCAGAAAAGGCTAAAAAAGGGCCTAAAATGGCCCTTCCTTGGGCCCTGGGGCCCACAGGGGGGGGGGCGAAAAAAATCTGAGAAAAATTCTTTCGTACCATTTCAACATAGTACTAATGGAAAAAAAATTTTGGGGATTTTTCCCAGACCTCCCTGGTGACGGTTTCGTCCAGCTTGCTCCAGAATGACTCATATACATTCTATTTCGAGAGTACCAATTACAAGACTGCATAGACCGGAACCATACTACACTATGTGACGCTCTAGAACCGATACGAGTTAGTCACGCTGAAGATCCGTGTGAATTTGAACTTTTAGCAAAAACGTCGCCCGGCAGCCTAAAATCATGTAATTACGTAATAACGTCGGCAAACACTCCCTATTTCAAAAGATTCCAATCTACAAATGAGTGGCTGTTTTCTACAACCATAGCTATACGTATGAGACTTATTTGTACTGGCGAATCCAAAATCGAAATTGTAATGAACGGAACTGGCATTCTCTCAATTAACGGACTATGCTCGGGGCACGCTAGTAATTTCTCGCTTTCTGAAATTAATAGAATTGATATGGATCATTCATTCTCCTATGAACCAGAATCCCAGCTGGATATCACAAGCCTTTTGTCCGAAGATACTCATTCAGCACTAAAAGACGCGAATCACGAAATTCATGGAAGCCTCGACGCCTGGTTATCAAACGGCGATTCAGTGACATGAGGCGAGATAGAGAAACAATATAGGGGAGTAGCTGAACAAAAGAGAGTAATGAATACCTTCCATAGCTATCTGAGAGAATCATTATGTTCGACTGTTGTTATAGCAATTGTTCTCTGCATATGTATTAGAAGAATAGAGATATGCTCGAAATTGAGAAAAAAACGAGGGACCAAACACACCCTTTGTCTTTCAACAGACAACCCACAACATCTGTCACAGAAAAGCACAGTACACAGGACAGTAGCAAGACCACTATCACCACCCCCCGCCATTCCAGAGTCTACTCCTGTCACCAAAGCCCTGGTACCATTAATAACCTCATTACTCCCAGTCCTTCCTGAAAATACTCAACAAGAAACGTCATTTATACATGTTTCACCGCAACTGCACCCACAATTATCTTTATTACCGACACAAGACGTAGACTATCCTTAAGATCTTAGACCCATGTCGATCGCGCATAACTCTTGCGGACCACTTACCCGCATATTGGAAATAACTCAACACCCAAGAGACGCGTACAAACGCTGGTCAATAGAAGTGACAACGTACGATGTTCCAGAACATATGTATTCAATTTCTTCTCTTCCTTTCTGGCGAATTTTGAAGATGAAATATGCATACATGATAGCACACGGAGGAAAGGATGTTCTGCACTCCCTCCAGATCATATTTGTTATGCCTGTAATTCATAATATTAGTAGTGATATTATTTACATGTATGATGTAGAATTGATATCAGGGATCTTTCTTTTCACGATGACCAAACCAAAAAAGAAAAAAAGACGAGTTTGCCTTTAATTGTACAAGATTGTTTCGAATGTGGCTATTTTTCCTCATAAATTTTGAATTTCAAACAATTTGGAACTCTATATATGGATATATAAGAATATGTATATATTTATATAATTGATAAATAAATGGACAAAGAAAATTTTGTATGAGTTTGCCATGATATGGATACTTTATTCCATAAATTTTTGAGTTTTAGGAAATTTTTTCCGCCTTTTAGTGAAAAAGAAAAAAAAAGACTTGCCTTGGAGAATATATATGTATATATATACGTGTGTAAGTGGATTGATGTATATGTGAATCAATATATAAATAGATTCATTATATATATATATATATATATATATATATATGAGAGTTATTTCGGAGCATTTCGGCCAGAGGCGTCACTAGGGGGGGTCTGGGAGGAATCCCGAAAAAAATTTTTCCATCAATACTATGTTTAAAAAGTACAAAAAAAATTTTTTTGGGATTTTTTCAAAGCCCTCCACGGGCTCAGGGCCCATAGAAGGTCTATTTTAGGCCCTTTTTGGCCTATTCCTGGAAAATCATAGCTCCGGCTAGGCTCAATCGTTTTTTACGTACTTGGGCGCATTTTCTTTGTTGAGACTAGCTTCTTTGGGAAAAGGATAGTCCGCAATCAATAATGCAGCCTAGTAACTTCTAGGAACTATTTGCTGAGAGCAGATTTTAGCGATTTTTGGGCCTGCTTCAAAGCGATCTAGCTCCTACTAAACATGTAATAATCGACTTCCGCAGGTTGTCATTTTGGAGGTCTTGAAAAAACTTTTGACTACCTGTAGAAGTCGATTATCGTACTTTTTATAGGAGCTATAGCCGATACAAGTTGAGCAGTTTTGTAAAAACGCCAAACTCTGAGCTCAATTTACAAAGATCGTTCTCCTTTTTTCGACCCTAAACCTATGCGAATATTTCCTTTAAGACAACTACTAACAATATCAAGAAAGAATCTCGGTGGAGAAATCATCTCCTGATTTTTGGCGTACGTTCAAAGATACAGTTTTTTTACTTTTTGCTCAAAATGCCGACATAGGCATGGCTCGCATATGCTTCCATCTGAGTTGTTGTGCACCAATCTGGGTAGAATCACTCCCCAAAGTACCCCCAAATATGTTTAAGAAGTTCCGGAGGCGAGTTTCGAGCCAGAAGCGAGATGGAGGCTCAAACCATCAGGTCCGAGATGGGCATTATTTCGTCTATTTTTGGGCAGGTGAGCGATGGCTCGATTCCTCGTGTTCTTGCCCACAAACGAGACGAGTGGCTAGAGTAGGGATACAAACATCATTTTCCGACTCAAAATGACCATCTTAATACGATTCTGGGGTAAATTCGTGCATAGGATATCATCCAATCTTCAGACGGCGTTAAACTCCGTAATAACAGGTTTTGCGCCTCGAATGCAAAATGACGATGATTTACGGCTGAATTGACCCCAGAATCGCATTTAGATGGTCATTTTGAGTCGGAAAATGATATTTGTATCCCTATCCTAGCCACTCGTCTCGTTTGTGGGCAAGAACACGAGGAATCGAGCCATCGCTCACCTGCCCAAAAATAGACGAAATAATGCCCATCTCGGACCTGATGGTTTGAGCCTCCAGCTCGCTTCTGGCTCGAAAATCGCCTCCAGAACTTCTTAAACATATTTGGGAGTACTTTGGGGAGTGATTCTACCCAGATTGGTGCACAACAACTCAGATGGAAGCATATGCGAGCCATGCCTATGTCGGCATTTTGAGCAAAAAGTCAAAAAACTGTATCTTTGAACGTACGCCAAAAATCAGGAGATGATTTCTCCACCGAGATTCTTCTTGATATTGTTAGTGCTTGTCTTAAAGGACATATTCGCATAGGTTTGGGGTCGAAAAAAGGATAACGTTTTTTGTAAATTGGGCTCCAAGTTTGTTGTTTCTACGAAACTGCTCAACTTGTATCGGCTATAGCTCCTATGAAAAGTACGATAATCGACTTCTACAGGTAGCCAAATTGTAGGTTTTTTTTAGACCTTCAAAATGACCACCTGCAAAAGTCTATTATCATATGTCTAGTAGGAGCTAGATCGCTTTGAAGCAGGCCCAGAAATCGCCAAAATCTGCTCTCAGCAAATATAGTTCCTAGAAGTTACTAGGCTGCATAATTGATTCCGGACTATCCTTTCCCCAAAAGTGCTAGTCTCAACAAAGAAAATGCGCCCAGATACGTGAAGGAAGATTCAGTCTAGCCGGAGCTATGATTTTCCAGAGATAGGCCAAGAAAGGGCCTAAAATAGACCTGTGGGCCCCAAGGCCCGTGGAGGGCTTCGGAAAAATCCCAAAAAAATTTTTTTGTACTTTTCAAACATAGTATTAATGGAAAACATCTCTTTGGGATCCTTTCCAGACCCCCCTGCTGACGCCTCTGGCCGAAATGCTCCGAAATAACTCATATATTGTATGAGGCCGCCTTTAATTCTACGATAAGAAATGATGTTGTATTTATAACAAGACTTATTCATGTAAGATGAAGGTTACTCAGGGGTATATAGTATTCAATCGCAACACGCAAGATTTACATAGAACACAGTTTCAAATAACAATTGCATACTCGAACGAATAAACATCCATTTGTAATAGTACATACACTCCATACACGATACCCTGTGATTCAAATTCCCGCGCCGAAAGAGTCACACCGCTACTTGCCCGAGCAACCAAGAGATGGCGCCCCATGGTCTTTCGCTCTCCCATGCAGCAACCGAGCAATTACCGGCTGACCGCATAAAGATTAAACGTGGAACCTCGCCACTTGATAATCAACGAGCAGCTACAGTGGAAGTATACAGCCGAGTTGCGATGGAGAAAAACTTGGGATCATTAAAAACCAATTTTGAAGGTGTAATCGCAAGTGTTGTAGAGGAGTGTAGGATAGCGCAAGTGTTATGTGATGCGGCAAAAGAAGATGTGCTCATAAAACGGAATAAATTAGAGAACTCTGTTCAAATATATAGTGACTTTTTGCAGCTATATGGTGAAAATTTCAACAAAGATTTGGACTTATTATTAACAAAGTCAGTTGGGACACAGACCATCGTGGTGCCAGCCGAGGAAAAGTGCAATGTGGAAACTCAAACATCGAGAAAAGTGCGGGACGTGAGTATATCAATGGACCCACTTACAGATTGTGAAACTTTTGAACCATATGAATACGTTGGTATCCGCAAGAATAACAATCCTACTGATAAAGAGGTGGACGACGACGCACCATCGAATCACCGCGACAGCATTCCATATAATAATATATCAAACGTAGAAGATGCACCATACGATTCCCAAAAGAGCGCCAAAAGTTCCTTTAGTGACGTGGTCAAGTTGCGGTGAACTACGACACTGGGAACGCTGCATCACGCATAACAGGTAATGGAGCATACGAGGCGAGAAGCGGACAACCGCATAACGCATTACTCAATGTTCCCTGCCCAACATTCCTGTGGCCAACAGCTGCATCACGCGTAACTGCTAACCCAGCAGACGACACGTGAAATAGTGAGCCACCACGGGACAAGCTTTCCGCCAACCGGCCCCCACCCATCACGCCCGTTCTCCCCGACATAGTACATATCTCATCATCAAGCCCGTCATGCATAACGGCAAATCAAGCAAATCACCAACAGGGGAATGAACAACTGAACGTGCAATCACCCATTTTCAGCTCGACTCCAGACATCGAGCGAAGGGCCTCATCATCAAATGGGGAGCCCTCCATCAAAATAATAACTGATGTATCACTGCCGCAAGATCAATGGATTACGCTCGTACCAGGACCACATTATGAACTCATATCTCCTGAACCCGAGGCAGAAGAGAAAGAAAATTTAATTTCATTCGATTTCTCGGGTCAGAAGTCGATTTCAAGTTACACCGAAAATGAAGGAGCCACAGAACGTGGAAAAGATTTAATGCCAGCTACATCGAGGGAAAATGGCATGAATTTTGATATTGATGATTCAAGAAAAATTCTGAGAAGACAACAAAATAGGATACGAGCTAAAATATATAGGGAACGGGAAAAGGTAGGGGGAACAAGTAAAAACTGGTGCTATTTGTGCAAGCATGCTCACGCGAGATCGGCAACTAGATGGGCAAAATGAAGAACTTGCAGCAGAGCCAGGGCGGATATTTCATGCCTAAGGAAAAACAATGTAAAAACTTTCCAATGTACAAGTTGCAAGAATCACATCAAACGCATCACACAAAATACATCCTTACATCTTTGAGTAATCAGGTCATTTGGGAGGTTGAACCGCTGCGCCCCTTCTAGATGCGTTTCCGGGACGGGGAAGGTCTTGGGTCGTGGCGTCCTGCCATCTCCGGGTGACCCAATTAGCCAAAGGAATTGTAAATTGCTGAGTTGCGATTGAGGATTGCTTGTCTTTTGAATAACCTCTATTCAATTAAGCAATCAGAATTATAAAGACAGGGTGATTCAGCGCACTGTTGTCGCCGTGCGCGTAACCCACAGTAACTCCGAGTCACGCGCACGGCCAAGAAGCAGGTCAAATTTCACAATCACAAAGCTATAAAAATTGAGAGTTAACAGCAGTTCATTGATCAATCTTGAAACGTAATTCTTGAACTCACGCGCAGATTTTACCCAAGTGTTGAGCACGACAAAGTACATTTCTAAGTGAGAGACTGAGTCGACTGAGCCCCGCCACGCATCTCCGGCGTTATCCAGAGTATTTGCAAAGAATCAACCTGTCCATCAGCCTCAAGGATTTCCAACCCTGCGAATCAAGATATCCTGGAGTAGAATTAAGGTTCAATATAATTGTGAGTCGAAGAAAAATCTATCATTGTTAACTTTGAATTATCTGATTCAAAATCAGCATATAAAATCTATCACTGTTACCTTTGGATTATCTCATTTACAATCAGTATATAAATCTAGAATTATTTTGAAATCAACCCTTATTAATTAGAATAACCTTTTCCCTCATGATCATTATGCATATTTCATTTTCCAAAATTTGAATTATATATATCGACGCCTCCCATTGAGGAGATGATATCTCTTAACCTAGTTCTGGAAGATGGTAACTCCCATGTTAATACTATAGGAGTTACTATCTTCCAGAACTGAGATGAGAGATACCCTCTTCTCGATGGGATGCGTCGATATATACAACCATCAAAAGGGTATAATATAATATACCTGAGCACCTTGAAAAACAGGTGCTCTTGAACAAGGTGAGTGCAACATGGCAGGCCGCCCTTCTATGTTCCAAGAATCCACACACTGAATAAATATATCTGTTACCCGGACCCATCAGGTCCGGTCATAACACCTTCGACATACTAGGTAGCTTTACCATAACACTGAAAACGGGTGAAAAATTTGATGAGCTCCTTCCTATCATCTGGGAATCCAAGATTTGAGTACTATTGGAAAAGAGCAGGTGACTCCATTGTGATGATCCAGATGATCAACGAGGTTATGTGACCTTTTCTCACATTTACAAGAGATTCTACGGAGCTGCCCGCAATAAATATGTCTGGAATGGACTTGAGTTCCACAGGTGACACTCTGAGAATAGATAAGATTCCCATATGAGGTCTCAACAAGGAAAGTATTCATTTAGTATAACTTTTCCCGAAATTCCCTTAGCATTAGCCTTCACAGAATTACTGGAAACTTCCTACCAAAAATCCAATTTCACTCCTCTTAACAGATTTGAAATGATAAATATAGAGCTTTCTAGAATTTTTGCTCCCTCCTATATCATCCATGTATTACGCACACAACTCCAGCGAGCGAGCGCAATCACCCGTCCGTGTGTCGTTCTTCTATACATTTCGTGAGACCAGTTTTGCGCCTCCTACGCTTTAACATATAACTCACACCATTCCACAAAAGCCCAACTCGGTTAAGCGCTTTCGCTCGTCCGTGTAATAACTGTCAGACTTGTGAGAGTTGAGATCGCATTGGTGTTCCCAGACTTTCAGAAATTCTCCATGCATAGGGAATAATTTTTGTACCACTCATTTATTCTTTAAACGGACTTCGTTCATAACTTTGACGTCATTTTATCCTCCAACTACTCTTCAAAAGATAATGTTCTTTAATTTTAACTATGATTATCGTCTCATCTCTATTGGAACGCTCAATTTATTGATGTGATTTGGGTTTATATTTGTAACATCTCGATGTTGATTGCTCAAATTTGCTCAAGGGGACTCTGGCCATGGGTTTCAATCGTAAGTTTCCCAATTTTCACGCCGACTCACTTTGTTTCAGTCGTGTCAATTTATCTATTACGAAATAAAGCCAACTTTTGCGAAGGATAATTCAAAAGCCCGCCTCGTTATTTCAACTCCAACGCCATTTGTAGTCATGCGCAAAGACCATGGCTGGGTGACGCCTACGCAGCTGCCCCGGCGCGCATTTGTGGTTCACAGCGTGCTACTTGTTGCTTATAGCTGCTCTGATTGGGTGACATGACTAAATATCGTGTAAATAAGTGCTCGGAATTTTAAAAATATTCTAATATCGGGTTTTTCACTCAACGTGACTTGTTATGTTTTGTTGGAGGATGCGATTTGAGAGAGACGTGAACTGAGAAGTTATTGCACGGGTCCATGCCCTTAGAGGAGGTTATGTTCCTTCTCTTGATACCGTCTCGCGAAAGTGAGAGAGATGTAGAGAGTTGCGTCGTGAGCTAGTGCCTCTTGGTGGAGAAAATCAGAATTCTCCGGTGATTCTCAGTTTCATCGAGTGTTGCGCGCGCATCGTCAAGCAATCGCCTAAGGCACGTCGCGTTGCGCGAAGGTGGCAGAAGCGAATTGCCGCGCGGTCCAGTGCCTTTAGGCGGTGAAAGTCAGAATTATGCGGTGATTCTCAGTTCCATCGAGTGTTGCGAGCGCAGAATCAAGCGCAACTGGGCTGTACTTAGCGTCCTCGCGTGATTGAGATGGATGAGAAATATCGCAGTGCGTGAGTAACTTCCTACATAGAATGGCTTATGGCACATATGAATAGTGCACGCGTAAATTCTTAACTCTCTCGAAGGAATGAGCATATTGCAAATGCATTTCTAACACCTTCCATGCATACATGCATACGCTCTATATCTATGAGCTGAGTGATATGGCTGTTGAAATCGAACCTGTATTTGTGATTCAGTGGTTGGTAAATCGTATGTTTCAACAATACAATAGAAAAACTCCAGTAATACGCTATTGGCGGAAAGACGGTGGTTATCATCTACGCAATAAAAGATTTTTCATCGAATATTTTGCGCAGAAGAGGCAATCTCGGACTGAAATCATCATCCTTTTCTCGGGCATTCAATTATTGTAAATTATCAAGTGTCATTCACAGTTCCTTCTAACGAGTGGAATGCAGGTCAAGATCGTGCAATAAATTTCTCATCTGCTTGATTAAGCTCCCTTTTTCGAAATTATTTTTGAGCCTGGGGAACCCCCCAGTTCGTTCATGCATCGTAAAAAGTTGAATCATTGCTATTGCTTCCACGCTCATAGAGCTTTTTATTCGAGAACATCCCCTCTATTTATGATGGAACGCTCAAAGTATATCTTTGCTGCCACGATCTTGAGTTTAGATTGGAGATTATGATTTTCTTCCTGCTTTTGTTTCAATCATCCCTATCATACGAGAGTCAGAATTCGCAGAGTGTCGATCGGGTTGGTTCGCATCCCCCAAGAGCGACCAATTAATTGCTCCATGAGTATATGGATGGACACCTGGACTATCCCCGTAGATTATCATATTCGCAGCCATTTTGATGAGCAAACTTCAGGCTGAGTCCTTTGTCTCATTTTATTTGCTTCGTTGGGAACATTTTCGAATGTATTTGTACATTAAATTCATCCCAAAAGTCTCACAATTTTGATTTTCTTCGAAACAAAGATCAAACAAGGCGAGTCACACCATACGGAATAATATTTTTCCCTCCCCCGTTAGTTCCGAAATGAGTTTTGCAATGATCCATTACTTGTTTCGAATATCATTAGTATAAGCGCGAGTAGCCATCTACAGATTTAATCTTCGTAGGATCTGTGATTTTGTAATGTATATGTAGATCACCGTGAACTGGAAGAATGAATTGAGATAGGTGCGGCGTCCGTTCGCCACATTTTAAAGAATTGGGATACAGCTTCCCTCAAAGAAATCAACCTATTGCCACCCATGCGTCTGTTATTATTAATGAACGATTCTCAAAAGCCCAACCATTTTGGATAATTTACTCAAACCGTGTTATCTTTGCATTCCATGAAAGAACGTTGATGCTCATTTGTCAGGGTCATGACGTTTCGCACTACTGGATATTCTCGAATACATTTCAAAATCATAAGACAATAATATTGCATTCATTAATCTTCACTAGAATGGACGAGAGGAAATTCTGGGATCTAGTTCACACAGATCCCTTCAAGAGTCAAGTAATTTCCTCAATTTAAATCGCCAAGGACTGGTAAGTTATAGTATCATTCACCAAATGAATGAAAGTGAGATGGTTAGTTTGCCTCTTCATTATTATTTGTGGCAAGAGTGACCCGAAGTTTTCCACGAGCGTTGAAACAAACTTGGCTTGTGATTGGTAGGTCAATCGAAATTTGTCTGCGACAGCGAGCCAGCATCTTGAACTGCTTTGCGAAGTAGCCACATCAAAGCTTCGTTCTCTATTTCTTCCCATTACATGTCATGTTGACTACATAAATTTCGGTATTTGACTTTGCGCGACAACCGGAGGAATAGTGAGTGGTGTTTATGTAACACCGAGCAAGTAATGTTTCGCGACAGCACACGTACATGCACACGCTCATTCGACAGTAGACGCTCAACCGGCAGCAGACGCTCAACCGACAGTAGATACGCTGAACCGGCAGTAGAACCGACTGCATTATATCTATAGACATTCAGCCGCTCGGCTATAGGCCTCCGGCTCTGCTCCGGTTCAGTCAGTTTTCTTGTGGATCGCGAACTAAACGCACACTCTCCATCACCCGAGCATGTATCCAGGTATTGATCAATATACTAGTGTTCGTTACAATTTGTTTTGCATTCCTCTCATGAGTAACCTGGATCCCACAAAACAACACGGGCAAAAACATTTGGTCCTTCGAGCCGGGTCCAGGTGCTTGTGGAGGGAGATTGTATCATTATAGTGATGTGCGAACGCGTGTTGCAAATTCGATAGTGCGGAGCTCATTTGCGGTTGTGAAGTATTATATCACTACCGACTATGATCCAGTGAACTGGATTGTGCAAGTTTATTGTGCAAGTTGAAAGTTTGCGATCCATGCATTTTGTGGAAAGTTAAAAGCATAATCAACTCACCGCCCATGCTACACGCCAGCCAGTCTGCCTGCCCCGCTCCAAACGGCGGATGACGCCAAGCGAGCCGCAGAACGAGCGCGTGGCGGTCATTTTGAGAGCCAGCGTCTTGTTCATCGTCGGAGTAGCTAGCAGGGTAGAAAACGGCACCACAGCACCGGTCATCGCGTTCCTACGCAGTGCGAAGCCTTCGCGACAGGGCCCAAGGTCATCTACCGGTGAGAGAGTTATCTAACCTTCCTACTTTCTTTGGGGGTTTGTTCCACTGACTACCCTTGCCCCTCCCCTCAATCGGTACATTCATATTTAAGTATTGCATCATGCTGATTTTTGATAAGCATTGAGATTGGTCCTCGTGTTCTTCGCGACACATGATTAGTCGACTCAACTTATATTTCATGTCAACACTCATTTTTGAGCATTCGAGGAGATACTCCAGTGAGCACTCGAGTTGACAAGATGGAAATAGTCGAATACAATGGCTTCAATTGAAAAGCAACTCAAATTACAATAGCGCATTGCAAACGAGTACATCAATTCCCAAAAGACAGGCCAAGCCAAGATGACGAAAGGCGCGTGCCTTACCCAAATGGAGGGCTTGGAAAGCTATTGAGAAAAGTTCTGAGAAAATCACGAGAAACTATTAGACGATGACGATATTGATGCTTCGGATAACTACTTCAAAAATCATGTATTTGATGGTGTAGAAGAATCATACTTTGTTTCTCTCGGAATGTTTCGAGACTTCTTGTTGAATCTCGATGCAGCAGTGCCTACCAAATCACGAAATGTTGAAACGTCCGAAAAATCTGCTACATTCCAAGCAAAATCACCGCCGATTCAACTTCTCACATTTTCCGGTGACATACAAAACTGGAAACATTTTCATCATTCTTTTGATGGAATGGTGGTGAAGGAACACGGCCTTGCAAATGTTTATAAGATGAGCTATTTGCGATCCTCACTTGAAGGGGAAGCCGCAGAGTTCCTTGAAGAAAGCTTCACCTCTGGCGAAAATTTTGATTCAGCCTGGAGAAGCGTAAAAGAGTACTACAGCAATAATCGCGTATGAATCTCTAAATTACTTTCAAAATTGATGTCCATAAATAAGGTGGAATCTGATATCGCTTCAGAAATTAGTCGTCTTTGCAACGGCGTGAGCAATACTTCAAAAGCTGTCAAAGCGTTAACTTGTCGAGTCGACACTTGGGATCCTTTTGTTGTCTTTCTAATAGTGATGCGTCTTACTCCTTCACTTCAAAAAGACTGGGAATCTGATGTCGCACAATCAGAAAATCCTAAACAGTGTCCTAGCTACAAGATGTTTGATGATTTTCTCGAAACGCAAAGGCTAGCTCATGTTCGATCTGAAAGTGCTAAAGAAGCCACAAAACAGTCGGAGCAGAAGCGCAAATCCAATTCTGATACAAAGAATCAGAATAAGAGTCAGAATAACAAACCCAAGGATTCTAAAGCGGTTCATGTGAATCAAAAGGACCCAAAGAAACCTTGGCGTGAACGACCCGTCTGCCTCATTTGCGAGGGTCCACATCATTTTCCTTTCGCAATACTTTTAAGGCAAAATCTGTGCCTGAAAGGGAAAAATACATAAATTCACTCAAGAGATGTTTCAACTATTTCTCTCCGGACCATCTCTTACCAGAGTTCACTAGCGAAAGACGCTGTACTGCACGTAACGGCAAGCATCATACGACTATTCACGAAATTGTAAGCCTAGTATCCCGAATGCCGCTGATCAACTTTCCAAATCGAATACGTCCGCCCAACAGTCCAATAGTGCTGCATCTATGTGACAATTGGAATCGAACCATGCCAATAACATTGTTAATAAAGATGACAATGATGGAGAGATTTTCATAGGAACTGCTCCAATCTTAGCTGAATCTACACTGTGAAAAATTTTCTCGAAAAACTTCAACCAATTGGTTGGAAAAATCCAACCATTTGGTTGAAAATTCAACAAAATGGTTGAAGAAAATGGTTGAATTTTCAACCAAATGGTCGAATTTTCCATAACAACAGTCGGTTGAATTTTTCATTCAACCAAATGGTTGAAGTTCCTCGAAATTTTTTTTCACAGTGTACATTTGGTTCATCATACGAAATACGGGCAACTGTAGATCAAAGCGCGCAATCTTCTTTCATTTCAGAAGGCTCATGCCAATTACTTAGATTAAAGAGAAAACCCGTTATGGTACCTACTACTACAGTTGGCGATAAAAGTGGCCCTGTGTGCAAAAATATAGTAGAGGTGACTATACGACCTCGCTATACTTCCAATAAAGAATTCATAGTGTCAGCTTACGTGATTCCTAAGGTTACCAAATATCAATCCAACTCTTTATTCAATGGAGATTGAAAACATTTGAGGAAGCTGCGTTTAGCAGACCCTAATTTCAATGAATCCGGTGTTGTTGATATGCTCAAATCCACGCACTAATCGTACAACAAGGTTTATGTGAGAGCCAAAAGGACGATGCTCTCATAGCTATGAATTCGCATTTCGGCTGGATACTTCCTGGTTCTTCGATGTCTCAAAAATCGTCACGACCAACAATAAATTTGTGTCTTAATGACACCGATTCTCAATTCAATGAAACTCTCCGTTCGTACTTTGAACGCGAGGGAATTCCAAAGGAACGTTTCTTATCGGATGATGAACGAAAATGTGTTGAACATTACAAGAATAATGTGAGTCGCACAGAAACGGGCAAATATATCGTCAAACTCCTAAGGAAACCCAATTTTCCAGAGTCAGGTATTCTAGGAGATTCTTACTCCAAAGAACTTCGAGTTTTTCTAAGTCTGGAAAAAAAGTTTGCGAAGAATTCTGAATTTAAGAACGCGTATGTCAAATCAATGCGAGATTACTCATCTCAAGGTTCCGTGCGCCCAATATTCACTACCAGTATCCCTGATGATTGATTCTATTTTTTACCTCATCACGGGGTTATCAAAGAGAATAGCTCAACAACTCCAATGAGAACAGTTTCCGTAGCTTCAATGATCACTGATAAGGGTTACTCGCTCAATGACTATCTCTATTCAGGTCCAAATTGACCACCTGAATTAGTTGATTTATGTACCCAATGGCGTAAGTATCCTCGTGCTTTTGTAGCGGATATAAAACAAACGTTCTTACAAATTGGCGTCCACCCAGAGGATCAACACCTCCAAACTATTCTGTGGCGCGAGTACTCTAATGATGCAATAATGAAACTTTTGTTGACCGTACTGACATTTGGCTATACGAGTAGACCTTTCTTAGCTACCGTGACACTCAAACAGTTAGTCAAAGATGAAGGTGACTATTTTTCGAGTGCTATTGAAGTAATTAATGATAGAAGCTACATGGATGACGTAGTATCTTGTGGTTTCTCAGTTGGAGAAATTTTGACTGAGCAATCGGACACAACCTAAAATGTGGTGAATTCGAGTTGAGAAAATGGCTCTCAAACAGCCCCGAACTTGATTGAGGATTACCGAATAATATATTAGCTGCTGACGATCCTTTGCAAAAGGACTCTTTATTCTCAGTGCTCGGTATAAGTTGGTATCCCGCTGATGGTATTTTCAAATTCCAAATGTCACTTGACCCTTTGACGGTTCCGCTGACAAAAAGTATTGTACTTTCCAAAATTGCTAAAATCTTCGACCCACTGGGCTGGATGACTCCGGTGATCATCACCGGTGAAAATTTCATGCAGCTGCTGTGGATGAAAAATGTACCCTGGGATCAGGTACTACCGGATGATTTTACCCAAAAATTTGAGCAACGGTATCCTTCCTTGGACCACATATTGAACTTGAAAATCCCACGTCACTTGGGTATAACAAAAAACGCTCAAAAATACGAGCTACGTGGATATTCCGACGCTTCTAAGATAGCGTATGCAGCGATTGTATACCTGCGCGTTTCAGATGATGACTGTAGAGTCATTTTGTTGGGTGCTAAATCAAAAGTTGCACCAATAAAAATCCCCTTGATTCTGGAATTGGAGCTATTTGGCGCTCCGACAGTCGCCCAGCTGCTCAATCGATCCGCATCAAAGCCCAAACTTGACAATCTGTCGATCCAGGTGCACTGCGATGCAAAGGTAGAATTACACTGGGTTCATGAGCACCCTCTAAGTGGCCGGTTTTATTTGCTAATAGGTGTGCTGAAATTGAAACTCTGATTTCCAATGCCATTTGGCACTACATCAAATCGTCAAAAAACCTGCAGATGTTGCTTCTAGAGGGTGTTTGGGGGATGAACTCATCTCGAATCGTCTTGTGGTGGGAGGGACCCCACCCCCCCCCCCCTACTTGCGAGAACACAATCGCGATTGGAGTCTAAAAGGTTACGTCGATTCGAATTTTTCCACCAATTCAGAGAAGTCGACTAATGAAAACGTTGAATTGTCTGTAAATACCATAACTTCAGATACTCCGAAGATTCAAATCTGGGATCTGATGACACGGTACTCTTCTTTCACCAAACTGATCAGAATCACTGTATATATTATGAGATTTATTTCAAGAATCGTGAGTAGGACGTCCCTCAAAGACAAGGTCTCGGACGTCATCACAAAATTTCCTAATTTCCCTGGTCTACTCATAGACAGCAGCGAAACTCGTCAAGCCAAACTAGTATTAAGCTATCTTACTCAGTTATCTCATTTTCCCACTGACAAGGAGAGCATTAGGTCTGCGGAACACGGATCTCGATGAAACTCTGGGAATCATCTTGTTATGGTGAAAAATGAAGGTATCTTCAAGGGTCAAGTCCAATGGGCCTCCTATCCCGAAATACGGCCATGGAGATGAGCATTGTCCTTATTAGCCCATGTCAAAATGACACATATATAGATATACTAACAATGCTAACCTCCATAGCTGTACCTCGGGATAGGAGGCCCATTGGACTTAACCCTTGGAGATACCTTCATTTTCCACCAAAACGAGATGATTCCCAGAGTTTCATCCGTATCCGTGTTCCGCAGACCTGATGCTCCCCTTTTGGGTACAACATGCTTCAAAATGGCGAGATTCTACCTAAAAGAAATGCCTTGTGGTTCCTGGATCCAGTCCTGGAGGATGGACTGTTAAGGATAGGTAGCAGAATAGGGTGTTTGCATGAAAAATGAAATATTAATTTTTATGTCTTATCTGAACGTCCTTATTTTTTCATGAATTTAGGAGAAAGAATCAAAATTTTAGGATGCATAGGAACGGAGAAATAATTTTTCGAAAATCGCCGTTTAGTGGCACGCGTTCAAACGACTTTGCTGGCGCACACTCGCACGCCACTCACACCTACATCGACGCGTGACGTCACAGGTCAGCTATGCAGACGAGCCGTATAGAGATTTGTACGAGAATCACCGTTCTGCATGCCAAATTATCGTCCACGAAACTGTGTAACGAAGTGAAAAATTGGCGATGTGCCTTTTCACATTGTCAAACCTGGGTGATTAACTGCGAGGTGTATTGTGACCGTGCTGAGTGAAAAAGTACAGATATTTCGCAGTGATTGAGGCTACGTATCGCGTGAGGAGTGTAGCTGATATTACGCCAGAGTTAGATATGTTTTTGGCGAGAAGAGGGTGCGCGATCTTCCAGAGACAAAGTTTACATATTTCGTGAGAAAAAGACTCGTGTCGAAGAGAAAGGAAGCTGCTATGTAGCCAAGAAAATCTACAACACTCCACAAGAGATACATAGCCTCAAACACCGCTATGTATCTAAACGTTTTGACTCAACGCGATCACTATGCACCTTGTCGTCAATCGCCAGGTTTCGATTATCTACAATATAGAGGCACATAGTCGATATTTTCCCCTTCACACGAATTTTTCGCGTAAAAATTCGATAGAATGCGGACGACTGGGCGAATCTCATATGCCGGCTCGTCTGCAGCTGACCTGTGACGTCACGACCCGACTGAAAATGCACGGCCTCCCGGGCGGGCAGCAAGACGGGCGCCCTGCCACCGTGATATTTTTGTTGAAAAAAGCGGGCGGCAGGGCGGCCACCCGGCCGGGCGGCAGAAGAATTAATTTTCCCAAAAGAAGTCTTTTTTTCTGAAAGTTTTTTTTTCTCGCACAATTTTCTCCTTTGAAAATCAATTCGAAGACGAATCACCTAGTTGCAAAATTCCGTTTGTGTAGCATTTGGCTCTGAATAATGCAGACAATGAGCAAGTCAAAGTCTCGTGATGTTGAGAAATTCGCGCAGAAATATGTTCGACAGCGAAACAATTTTCTTTCTAATTTTTTCCGTCCTCCGGACATGATGATATTGATCATCATTCATTCATTTAAAGGATTCTCTCTGGCACGCCCCCTCCCCCAAGGAAAGTCATTTCGAAGCGAACAATCCACTCTCAAGGTTTTGTTAGCGTAGAATCAGGCTGTAAGGATCGCAAAGACAATTTGTGAGACACCATTCTGTGGTGCAGAGGAAACAGCGGGAAAAGAAAATATTCTCCGGATTTTCTCTCCTCTCCGGTGAAGTTATTCCGAGTTCACCCTCCAATTGCAAAATATTCGAATATTCCGAGGAGACGTAGCTTGACATCATTCTGTTCCACTATCTGATTCCTAAATCCCTCCCATTGTATCTGTGGATTCACTAACCTTGCCGTTAGTAACTACGACATTAATCTCATACTTGGAGAAGTGGCATTTCAAGTAATGATTATGTCCTTGTATCACGATGATATGAATTATATGATTGACGAATAATATGTTTATGATATACACTTTCTTTTCATGAATCATTCGTGATTCTTCCGAAAACAAATGAATATTTTCTTCATATTGATATCCGTGGGCATGGCTTATATTGATAAATAAATAGGAGGCCGCAGTATTTACTCATTGTACTTCGTACAAAGAAAAAACTGACTCCCTTTGTCATTTTTGGAACATCATTCGATGAGACTAGTTACTTGCTTCGATGATCTTTACCATCACCGTTAGTCTTATCGAACATGGGCTCTGAACATGAATGAGAACCAATTGTGTCCAAATACCTTAAAGTAATTGATTGTTCTAAACTTATGAAAAAGTAGCACGTACGCAGACCGTTGACCTTGCGCAAGAAACTCTAACAAATTCAATATTTGGTGTTTCAAATATAATATTTTCAATGTTTTATAAGACTAACGGTGATGGTAAATGTTGATCATACTATACTAGCTCCGATCATCGAAGCAAGTAACTAGTCTCATCGAATGATGTCCCAAGACTGACAAAGGGAGTCAGTCTTTTCTTTGTAATAAGTACAATGAGTAAATACTGCGGCCTTCTATTCTTTCATTCATATAAGCCGTACCCCACAGATATCATTATGAAGAAAATGTTTATTTTGTTTTCGGAACAGTTATGAATGATTTATGAAAAAAATGTACATCATAAACGTATCATTCGTCAATCATATAATTCATATAATCGTAATACAAGGACATAATCATTACTTGAAATGCCACTCCTCCGAGAATGAGAGTAATGTCGTAGTTATTAACGGCTAGGTTAGGGAATCCACAGATACAATGGGAGGGATTTAGGAATCAGATAGTGAAACAGAATGTCAAGCTACGTCTCCTTGGAATATTTGAATATTTCGCAATTGGAGGGTCGACTTGGAATAACTTCACCGGAGAGAGGAAAACCCGGAAAATACTTTCTTTTCCCGCTAGCTTCTCTGCACCACAGAATGGTGTCTCACGAATTGTCTTTGCGATCCACACAGCCTGATTATACGCTAACAAAACCTTGAGAGTGAATTGCTTGCTTCAAGATGACTTTTTGGGGAGGGGGCGTGCCAGAGAGAATCCTTCAAATGGATGGATGATGATCAATATCATCATGACCGGAGGAGGGAAGAAATTAGAAGGAAAATTGCTTCGCTGTCGAACAAATTTCTGCGCGAATTTCTCAGCATCGCGAGACTTTGACTTGCTCATTGTGTCCATTATTAGAGTCAAATGCTACACAAACGGAATTTTGCAACTAGGTGATTCATTTTCAAGTGGATTTTTGATGGAAAAAATTGTGCGAGAAAAAAGAACTTCCAGGAAAAAGACTTTTTTTTGGAAAAATAAATTTTCCTGCCACCCTGCCACCCGCACTTTTCAACAAAAATATCACGGCGTCAGGGCGCCCGTCTTGCCGCCCGCCCTGCCACCCGCCCGGGCGGCCGCGCATTTTCAGTGGGGGAATCTATGCGTGTGTTAGTGGCGCACGAAAAAACTCGTTCGAGCGCGGGTCCGCGCGGGCCCCTAAATTGCCATTTTCAAAAAATCATACCTCCGTTCCTATGCATCCTAAAATTGAAATTTTTTCCCTAAATTTATCATAAAATAAGGACTTTCAGATGAGAAGTTGAAAAATTTTCATGCAAGCACCCTATTAAAAATGCTGATCTCTGTGAGGACGAAAAATTTCCTGTGATCCTGCCACGCAAGTCTACTTTGACGGAACTGTTGATTCGATATTTTCATCACGTTACTTCGCACGGTGGTACTCAACTAACCCGTTCTACTAGTAGAAAAATGTCCTGGATCATTTGAGGAGAAAGTGCAGTGAAGGTTGCTATAGATAATTGCATAAGTTGTCAAAGATATAGAGCTACTCTGCAGTGCCAAATGATGGCCACATTGCCCCAAGCACAGGTACAGCCTACGCGTCCATTAAGGAAATCGGGTGTTGATTGTGCCGGTCCATTCAAATTATCAGCCTCGCGCTTCCGCGGACAGATATCCTTCGAAGGCTACTTTATTATTTTCGTTTGTCTCTGAACTAAAGCAATTCACCTCGAAGCCGTTTCAGATTATACCACGGGAGCTTACTTAGCAGCTTTCGACAGATCCACTGCGAGGAGAGGGCCTTGTGATCTTCTTATAAGTGATCAAGGTCAGAATTCGGTAGGAGCAGACGCTGAACTTAGGAGGATGTACACCAAAGATTCGCCCTATTCCAATTTCGTTCCTAAATCCCTTAGCAATCGAGGTACAAAACGGCGTTCCAATCCGCCTTCCGCCCCACATTTTGGAGGAATTTGGGAAGCAGGGGTTGAGGCACTGAAACATCACCTAAAGAGGGTAGTGGGAGAAACTATACTCACCTTTGAGGAATTCACAACAGTCCTCGATCAAGAAGAGGCATGTCTCAACTCTAGGCCTCTCGTGCCCCTCAGCAATGACCCTTCTGATCTAGAAGCTCTCACACCAGCCCATTTCTTCATCGGAGAACCATCGCTTTTGATTGCCGAGAATAGAGTTACTGAGAACGAAGTATCACCTCTACGGCGCTGGAAAATCATCACACAAATGGTCCAACAACTTTGGGAACGTTGGTCGCACCAGTATCTCCATACGCTCTATAAACGCAACAAGTGGACCTCAGTACAACCTAATTCTGCTGAAGGTGACCTGGTTTTAGTGAAAAACGAAATCACGCCGCCATCTAGATGCCCACTGGGCCGAATAACCAAGACACTCCATGGAAAAGTTGACGGGTGTCTAAATCCACTTTTTCTAAAGACCGACGCATTGGTGGGGTCGCTGAGTGCCAGCTCTTCCGATCATCGAAATTAAGCAACGTTGGGCGCGGTTAGTACTTGGATGGGTGACCGCCCATCTCGGTCTAATCAACCCCGGCTTGCTGACTTTTCTGATCGGTTGGTTGATGCTTACGACTTTTCAATGTGAACGGGAGGTATAAAGTGTCGCGGATTGGGTATTTATATCCGAGATATATGCCCAATATGTAAAACGATAGTGGCATCGAGCTCTCCGGGGCGGGTTTTCTTCCCTCACAAGGAAGTTTTCCCTTGCCCCACGGGTTAATCAATCCCGGGCGAATGCGGAGAGTGTATACTCATTACAGTCATTACACTGACAGAGTGACACTCACACGTTACTCGGAGGGAATTCTCACTCTGTCAGTAAAACGCCGTAAGCATCGGAAGCAGGAGTTTTCAGGTGCTCTGACTACGGAGCTGAAAAACGGGGCGGGTGTTCTGCACAGCCCACGGATGATCTGACTACAGTGACCGTTCTGTTAGTAGATGAAACGAAAGTGTCGAAATTCAGAGGTACGGCTCTCCTGTGCAAGAGGCTTTTCTAAAAATGTATACACGACGAGTTTGACCCACAAATCTTCTACACCAGTTTCTCCTATAGGAACTGAGAAACTGCTGGTCAGAGTCCTGACCGCGTGATCGCGTTTTACTTCGACCGCATCGCGATCGCTCCTCCGACCGACGCGTGGTCGAGAAACTGACCACGAGAGTTCGACAAGGGGTATTTTGCTCTGGCGCGGCCGTACGTCTGCTAAACAGTGGAACGAATGCGTTCGGGATTCTCACGACTAAACAAATCGAATGCAATGTTGAGTGAGCCTACGTCGTCACGAGAAGATTATCATTACTTACGCTGATTGTATACAGGCGTCCCTCGTTTTACGCGGGGGTTGCGTTCTCAGAGAGTGCCGCGTAAATCAAAACCGCGTAAATCAAGACATTGTTCTTATGGGGAAAGGGGGGTTACGTTCCTGTCATCCATTAATGGCCAATCAAAATCACGATAAAGCTCATAAAAAATTTATGTAGAAGGAAATAGAAGGTTTTCTGAAACTATAAATGTATATAAATATCAAAGTATGTATAAAAATCTATTCAGGAGTGTGTATTTGGTTGGAAAAACTGTGTCAATTGAGTTTGTCTTGCTCGTCGTCTGAAGTCTCTTTGAATTTCCTCGTAGGCCCGTATAGCTGATTCACATTCTTCTTTGAGTTTCAAGCTTCTCGTCATAATGGGATCACACTCGATTGCTTTGTCGATTCCATCTCGAATCGATTTTATAATTTCAGAAACAGCTCTTGATGTGAGAGTTGGCTCCTCACTCACTTGTGGCTCATCAACTGGCAATTCCGGTCGCAAGATTTCTTCTATCTCTTCGACTGTCAAGTTATCATCTGCATTCAATACCTCTGACAGTTCAGATTCACCCATATCTTGGAAGCCTTCACATTCTATCTGCCTTGTCATGTTTGTAATTTCTCCAAGCGGTATTTGTTGAGTTTCAGAATTTACATCTACGAGGCTGGGGCACAATTTTCTCCAACTAGCATTCAAGCTTGATGACGCCACCTCCAACCAAGACTCTCGCACGATATCAATTGAATTGATTATGTTGAAATTCTTCCAGAATGTGCGAATCAATTCAGAGGGATTTCTGTCATCTAACGGAGAATCATCGATTACTGTCAGCATCTTTTTCACAACGTGACGCAAATAATAAGTCTTGAATGTCGAAATTATTGTTTGGTCCATAGGCTGAATCAGTGACGTGGAGCCATCGTTGTCGAATAAATACTACTTGAATTTACTAATTGAGTTACACTTGAAATTTTGTTTACGTGTCTGATGGATTACATACTCGAATTTTGGTTAAGTGTAGACCATACTGAATGCTGCTACAAAACTCATCAGCAATGTTTTGGTAATCAAATGGCCCAGAAAATTCGAAAAATTTTCGAATGGAACCGCGTAATTTCAAGGGAATGACCGCGTAAATCGAGCAAAGGTGTCAAACTTAGAACCGCGTTATTTCAAATCCGCGTTAAAAAAATCCGCGTAAAACGAGGGACGCCTGTAATTGTTGGGTGTTTTGGGTATCGAGAGTGCTCAGTTTAGATGGATCTCAGGGATGGATCTTCAAACATAACCTTGCAGCCGGTTTCGTTTAAAAATTCTCACGTGCCGTTGAACACTTTCACGGGGTATAGGACACCTCGGAATCTTTAATAAATACATCTTGTTTTGGTATGTTGAATGATAAACCATAAAATGAAAACCTGAAACCCAAGCCCCATCGGGGGAGCCGATGAACCTGTACGACATTTGAGTGACTATCATAAGAGATATGTGTTGTCCGAGTGGTAAACCTTTTGCCTGGTAAGCAAGAGATGGTGGGTTCAAATCACACTTCGGCCAAATTTTTTTTTTCTCGTGGACACTTTTTTATGTCTCAAAATACCTTTTGATTTAGTTTATAGCCATTTACAGACATTTTGAATCATTATCTCGAGTTCATTCCAGCGGTTTTTGAACAGATTCATAATAAATATTGTAATCGTATAGCAATATCTATCTTGTCTCAAATTCTTCGCTGATGCGCACCCAAGTCTCCAGAATATTCATTCAATTGCAGTTGAAAATTTTTAATCGAAATGACTATGTTCTTGTAAAGCTACCGAAAATACAGAAATATTTTATAACTATTCAATGAAAATTTCTCAAGAATAGCTGAGATGAATTCGGTTCACGATTCAAAATGTCAAGAAGTTGTTATAAAGTAATCCAAAAAGTATTTTAAGACATAAAAAAGTGTCCACGAAGAAGAAAAAATTGACCGAAGTGTGATTTGAATCCACCATCTCTTGCTTACCAGGCAAAAGATTTACCACTCGGACAACACACATCTCTTATCATAGTCACTCAAATGTCGTACACGTTCATCGGCTCCCCCGACGGAGCTTGGGTTTCAGGTTTTGATTTTATGGTTTATCATTCAACACACCAAAACAAGATGTATTTATTAAAGAATCCGAGGTGTCCCATACTCCGTGAAAGTGTTAAACGGCACGTGAAAATTTTTAAACGAAACCGGCTGCGAGGTTATGTTTGAAGATCCATCTGAACTGAGCACTTTCGATACCCAAAACACCCAACAATTATAGAATCAGCGAAAAAAATCATAATCGTCTCGTGACGACGTAGGCTCACACAACATTGCATTCGATTGGTTTAGTCGTAAGAATTTCCGAACGCATTCGTCCCACTGTTCAGTAGACGTACCGCCTCGCCAGAGCAGAATACCCCTTGTCGAACTCTCGTGGTCAGTTTCTCGACCACGCGTCGGTCGGAGGGGCGATCTCGCGAGGCACGGTAAGTCGACCACCAGTTTCTCAGTGTACAAGCCGCAGTTGATAGCCATATAGGACTCCAAGAGAGGACCTGAAAAGGCTTAGATAAAAAAAAACTCCCTGGAAAAGATGGGATTGTTCGAATCGTGCAGGTACGCACAGCTACCACCATTCTTGATCGGCCGATCGTGGATTTGGTGAAATTATTTTGCCCACAAAGTGGAGATGAAGAGTGATCTGTGCAGTGTTGCTTAGAATCTATGATCTTCCATTTTTTGAAATCAGTGAATAATTTCAACCCAATTATTTCCTCTAGTTGGGATCGAATAATGACTCTATATTTTTCACCACAAGTGAACCTTCATTTTTTCCACACTTTTACGAAATCCTGTTCATTTTAATGAAATATATTTTTCTCTCGAGGTGCGAGGATGTTCTCGTAACACCAAACAAGTAATGTTTCGCGACAGCACACGTACTCGCATACGCACACGCTCATCCGGCAGTAGACGCTGAACCGACAGTAGATACGCTAAGCCGGGTGTAGAACCGACTGCAGTATATCTATGGACATTCAGCCACTCGGCTATAGGCCTCCGGCTCTGCTCCGGTTCAGTCAGTCTTCTTGTGGATCACGAACTAAACCCACATTCTCCACCACCTCGAGCATGAATCCAGTTTATTGCTCAATATACTAGTAATCGTTACAATTTGTTTTACATTCCTCTCGTCATGAGTAACCTGGATCCCACAAAACAACTACGGCAAGAGCAAGTAGAAATGATCCATTTCTCTTCGAGGTTGAGCTATTTGGAATATTTCGGAGTCAGATTAGTTTATTGTCAGTTCTGTTTTGTTGTCAATTCATACCATCTTCAACAGCTTTATTTACCGCAATCACCTTTTAGGTCCGCGGTAAAATCACCTGGCGTTTTTGATTTTCATTGTGGCGAGTCCCAAGACCGAGTCATATCGAGGAACAATGGTTTGATTTTCGTAAGCAAGATGATTCCCCCCAGCAGATACTCCAGTCACACTCTTTTTCATGAGCACTGTTTTGGCCATCACCTGCACTAGTATATCCACGCTATATAGCAATCTGTGTATCCTGAAGATACAGCGAGTGACTCAAGTCACCACTGTTGATTTCAACTCGATACCTGAAGCATCTCAGTGAGCTGACTCAATAACAACTCACAGATCTGGGGAAATTGTCCGTGAAGCAGATTTTCTAGACTATTAGTAACTGAGGAAATTTATGAGAGGGACATGGACCATCCACCGACTATTTTCTGTTGCTCTATTGTATCATTTTGTTCGTATGAAATTTTTCCGCAACTGTGACGTAACTAATGCGTCCAAATAATCATTGGTTCCCACAAAAACCAGATAAGCTTGCTTTCCATTTCATTATTGATGAGTGAGTCAATCAATCGTTTGAATACTACGTCCATTTTTGCCGGTGAACTAATATCTTATGAGTCAATTTCACTCAATGAGACAAAATGTATTTATTCGAGGCAGAAATTGGGGGAAGTTATGAACATCTTTTCGTCTATACAAGTGACTCTCACAAGAATTCTGGAAGAATATCGTGCTCTATTCAGTATCAGAATGAATCAAATAGCACCGAATTCATGGACGGTATTATACAAAAGGTCATGCGCATGAGTGTTTTTTCAGCCTCAATAACTCTTTTTTTTTATTCAACGAATGACTATGGTTTTCAAATATTTTGATGTCAGAAACTGTCAATTGATTTGTGATCTCGTATTGTAAGAGCATGAATAGTTCCGCATATTCGAAACAATCAACTACGATAAACTACAATATACCCTGGACTAATTGGAATAGCTCTTCGTCATTTGATTCATGATATATATTTCTATCCTCAATTTTTGTTCATAACTTCTATTAATATTATTCTGGATATTGACGAATTATAAGCAACTCGAATAGTTGTATGATAGAGTACTTCGTCAGAACCCAATGCCCTCTCAAAAGCGAAATTATCATATTACACCATCCGCTGTTGTTAATCCTAATGGTTTCACCTTCATTATTGGTAAAATACATTTCCGATCTTGCATTCAGTTTGATGGAGTCAGTACTCGATCATAACGCTCTGGCAACTTTTTTGCATAGCCTCAATCATATTGACTCCCACGCTCATATTTAGATAACACATTTTGATTCAATTTACTGTCTGTTATGTGTACAATATCAATTCAGAGCAAGCGTGGGCCCAACTACATAAAAGATGCAGCTCATTTCCTTAGCATCGTTGTTTTCTCAATGATGTCTCCCAGAATGTATTCATAAGACCACTTTCTCAACAAGAATTACTACTACCTCTATAGTCCATCCAGTAGGGGTTCTCCAGCTACAAGCTCTGAATCTTAGCGGCTTAAAGCCACAATAATCTCTCAAGTGTGTGAATCTAAACCATTTGAGCAATGAGAGAAAATCTGTGTCTCTGACCACAATCCTTGCTCGTATAGCGGGTTCCAGTCCCTTGAAAAATCACAAAGTTTGTGTGTTCTGGCTACGTTGCTTGCTGTTACGGTACATTCTAATCACACAAACAATCTAACTGATGGAAGAGTGGGTTCGAACCACATTACTCTATCCCAGTGAGTTCTAACCTTTCTAATAATCTAATCCGAGAGTGAGTGGGTTCTAACCGCGTCACTATGTTTCAGCAGAATCTAATCTTGCAAACAATTTAACTGGAGAGTGACTGGGTTCTAACCACATTGCTCTCTGTTTCATCAAGCTCTAACCTTCAAATAATCCAATTGATAAGTGAGTGGGTTCTAACCACATTACTCTATTACAGTAGTACCCAACCTTTCAAACAATTCAACTGGAGAGTGAGTGGATTCTAACATCATTACTCTGTTTCATCGTGGGTTCTAACCACTCCGATAATTGCTCAAAATATTCGTGGTTTCTAACCACATAATGACTGGAAAGGAAACGTGCTGATCTCAGTCCATCCCTAATATGTTCATGGGTCATACATTGTAGTTCTCAAAGGTTCGAGGGATTTCTGAAATAAAGGAATTTCAGTCTTAAGAAAATTTGTCAATTGAGGTTCAACAATTGAACTGAGCGCTCTCGACATCCATCCATTCCCTGTGAGATGATTGCTCCTTTCATTTTGATTGGAAAAATTCGTATTGTCATTATTCAAGTTGTCATTGTTATTCTGACCCCTGGAATCTAATGAATGGCTCTGGTTGAGCAGAAAATTCCGTGGTGGCTTTTTCATATCGCTCTCGCCATCATCCCCATAGTGATTCAGATAAGAGCTCGTGTAGTTGTGGCCAAAATATTCACGTTGATTAGTGTCATTATTTCGATCAGTATCTGAATTATTCCCATAGGAGTTCGTATTTCTACCCTCATAAGTAATCATTCGGTTCCCGCCATTTTTGTGGTTATCGTAATGTGATGCATCGGATCTAGAGCTGCCTCGGCTGGCGTCATATCTATTCCCTGGCTTACCAGAGTAGTCGCAACGCGCTGAAATGTTCCACCGCCTACGTGCTAGCTCTATCTGACGTTTTGAGATGAAACCTTGTTGAATTGCACCTTCTAAAGAGCGACATTCATTCAAATCGTGTCCACGTATATGACAATGATTACAAAATTTTGAGTCTCGGATTCTCTCCAAACAGTCCTCACCACAATGTCCTTGGACGTGACAATTATTACATTCGACCCGTGCCCGGGAATATTGGGTAGTCGGGATTGACGCCACTTTGTCGACTGATGCGTCTGAATTGCCATACCGACTCATGCTCTGGTCCTGTCGCGCTTCGTTTTGGAAAATTTTGCCCGAGTCGGTTCATTGTATTAATGATCGGCATCCGTTCAAATCGTAACCGTTCTCTCTACAATATCTGCAAAATTTGGCTCCCCATTTTTCTGGTCATCCGCGTTCGAAATATCCTTCTACGTGACAGCAGCTGCATTCACTTGTTACTAACGCTCGTTTCACTGATATTGATTCAATTGGTCGAGATGTATTCACAGTCAGTTTTCTCAACTTCTGTTCAACAAGCGTGTCCACCAGTGCTACTATCGTATCTCTACTCATCTCGGGACTATTCATACTTGAAAATACTCAACGAGCACTTGTTTTGTTCTCGAAATTTATCACCTCTGAGATTGCTTCACGTAAAGTTTTAGGGTTCGTTGATCTGATTTGTTGTTGTAATGCTCCCGACAGACCGAGAATGAATTGCTGTAAACCTTTGCCATTCGCGTTGTTTTTGTACGTTTTTCGCTCCCAATTTTTGAATTCTTGATCTGAGTTATAGAAATTCAGTAAACGGCTGTGGAGCGTTTGGACACGCGAGCCGTAATCTCTTGCACTTCCATTTTCTCTTTGTTGTACTAGTCTTGATTCCGCTAATACTCTGGCTGCAGCACCTACATCGCTGTATAGAGTAGTCATGTCATGCAATAATTTTCCCACAGACGAGTACTGAGTCAATCGCGCAGTTTAAACCTCAGCTGCTCGACCCTTGAGTTTGCTTGATAGGGTTAAAAGAAACCACGGTTCTGAGTCTGGACCATATTCATCGACCACATATCTGACCGATTGGCAGAACATGTCTGGATTACCATCATAAGTAGGGATTCGGTTCAGAGCTGGATTGAGCGCTAGTTGAAATCTAGAACGTAGTCGACGATCTGAGTTTGAATCCGGATTTCTATTACTTGTTCTATTTTGGTCGTATTTTCCGTGTTTTGATGCATTTTTCGGGTATTTGTGTAAATTTTCGTCACAGTCAGTATCGGAAGTTCTGGAGTCTGAAGAGTAAGGACGTTCAGCGTGATGGCGGTATTCCTCATTTCTTTCAGATTTATTCACAAATTTGCCGCGGCGAAAACGATTGGACCGACGGGATTCATCATGTTTGGTCTTTGAAGTCAGATTCTTATGCGCTTTCGTTGTCATTGTGCCTGTTTCGTTCGCGTGAGCATCGCTTGGTTCGATTTTGAAACGACGATTCTTCTATCTCACGTTTAGGTGGCTTTTCGTACTCTCCGGATTGCTCGATTTCCTTAAATAATGCATCTCAGCGTCCAGGCTCCCGGCGAGTGGTCGGTCGGCGATATCATCAGGTTTCAAATAATGCATCTCCGCATCTTGACTGTCAGGTAGTCGTTGGCCGGCAATCTTTCGTACTTCCGTGTCCGCGCTCTAGGTGAGCTGATTACGGAACATAGGCCTACTTATCCTATATTCAGTACCGACCCAATGCGGCCGATTCCTGAAGTGCGGCCCTATGTCCTCATGCATAGAGCAAGGGTCCTGGCCATCATACCTGTGCGACTCAGCATCTTGGCCCCAGAATGGCCGTCGGCTGGAACTATGATCAAACCGTCTTTGCAATTCATCATCACTGACGAGAGGCCACAGGTATTCTCCCGGCATTGTATATTCGGTTAAGCCCGTAGATTTTTCTGTATTATTATGATTAGAGTTTCGCGTATTTGTGTCTCGTTTGGAAAGTATTTCTTTATTTTGTATTCGTCCGTCGTATCGCGAGGATTCCGCAAATATTCGTTCTGCTCGGAATTGATCATAATCATCCTTGTCAGGTATATCCCCTACCTTTACACGCGCCCCGTTTGAATCACGTGTTTGTTCTAGGAATTCTCTCAAATCCGTCGATACGGTTATTTCCCCGTCATCGAAGTATTCAGACTCTGTCGTAAGTATTCGACTCAGATCGCGAAGAGCAATCTCCATATGTAATCCACCCGGCTGTTGCAGACCAATATCTGCAGCTATGGGAGCACTGCTTCGGAAGGAAAAAGGTCAATAACTACAACCTCAAAATTTCAAAAAATTTGCTCTTGAATTGTTAACCTCTTTGTATTTACGAAGAAAATTTCCACTTGAGTGGTATCAAATTGATCATCAAACATTTTTCTTTGAGTACCGTGATCGCATTTTCATATATTGTTGGCAGGGATGAATATAATACGGGGTTTCTGAAGTGTTTGATTTCGTAGTTACCGATCTTTTTCCTTACGGCGGCCTGCAAAAGTGACCTTTTCGGCCTTGGTTGATTGATTGATTGATAACAGTTTATTGAAGTCTAGGGGTAGAACCCCACCAGACTCTGAAAGAAAGGTTACATAGTAGAAATATAATTAACACTTATGGGCAGAATAAATCAAAGAGGTGTACTCAGCAGTATTCAAGAGTGTGTGGCGCATTGTTCACATCAGTACTTCAGCGGTGCGTGCAGTGACTATGTCTAATTAGGTAGTCAAATCATAATTAGATTGAAAATAATGGAGGAGACTAGATTTGAGAGAAAATGAAACTTGATGTGAAAACAAAATAAGAATGAAATCGATTAGAGATATTCAAACTATTTAGAGTTCTAGCACTCCCTCAAGTTGGCGGGAATGTGTGGAACATTCGATGTTCGTGCTTTTTCTATCCATTCTGCCTTGCCTCGTTCGCGTAGAAAGCAGAAAAGCAGCGTCTTGAAGTCGCTGAAGAAGATAGAGTGGAGATCAGGAGGGTACACTTTATTTACTGGCCTAGTTGCAACTAGGGTGAACGATTCTCACGGCTCTTTGTTCGGGGGGGGGGGGGAGTATAAGTGAGCAGTTCGGTGGATCTTAAGGAATATGATGACTCATTAGGTTTGAACTGGAATAGAGAGTGCAAGGGTGCAGGAACGCCGGAAGTGATGAATTTGTACGCAAGACAGCCGACAAGATATCGTTGTCTACGTTTTGTCGATAACCACCCAAGGGATAAATGGAAAGGCGATACAAGATCTCGCCAGGGAATGTTTCCAAAAATGAATCAAATACATGCATTTTGCAGGCGCTGGAGTTTCAATTTTTGGGCTTGGGTCATATGATAGTATACGGGGGCTGCATAGTCAAAATATAGCAAGGCCAGGCATTGTATGACCTTCTGTTTCAGAGATCGCGACAGAGATTCATGGTAGACTCGTAAGGTGTGGAGTGTGGTGTGAACTCGGCGTATGACTGATGTTATTTGACCATCCCATTCGAGTTGAGGTGTGATGAGGACGCCAAGGCTCTTGATGGATGACGAGAAGAGAATTTCGACACCGGAGACGACAATTTTTGGGGTGTCTAATCTCGTGAAAGCATTGATGTTTTTTCTGGCTGCCCAGAATGATCACTGTGGTTTTGTCTGCCTCTAGTTTTAACTCGTTTTGGACCGCCCATTGAACAACCGCGTTGGCATCTTGATTGGGTGATTCAATGCATGTTGAGAGATGATCGATGGTGCAGTGACTAAAGATCTGCATATCGTCTGCATATATGATGTTCTTTGAGTGATTGAGATATTGCGGGAGGTCATTGATCAGGATAAGGAAAAGGAGAGGGCCAAGACAACTACCTTGAGGGACATCTGTTGTTAATGGAAGCCATTCCGAGTGATTGCCGTCGTCAGATTTCACGGCTTGAGTCCGACCTAGAAGATAACTAGCGAACCACCGCACTACTCTTTCGCTACAGCCGCATTTACGAAGTTCTTGCAGAAGTTTTGCATGGAATATAGTGTCAAAAGCTTCAGAGAAGTCGAACGATATAAGTACAGTGAGTTGACATTTATCTATGGCTATATGAAAGTTCTCGATAAGATTAAGAAGGGCAGTTTGAGTTGAATGAACAGGGAGGAACCCGGCTGGTTGAGGGTTGAGTAGTTTATTAGCGAGCCGGTGCTTCAAGAGTTGATCGTGAGCGAGTCTCTCAAGTATTTTAGATGGTTCGGATAGTTGTGCTATAGGCCTAGTGTCAGTCATAGTCGTGAGGGGAGATTTCTTCGCCAAAGGAATCACTGAAGCATGTTTCCAGCTCGTAGGAAAGTGGCCTGTCGAAAGTGATTCGTTGAACAGCTGCGAAAGGTAAGGTGCAAGGAGTGGGAGTGCTGATTTGAGCATTCCGGATGAGATTCCATCCTCCTCAACTCCGTGAGAGTTACGAAGAGCATGAGCATTGAGCACGTCGACTTCGGAGATGGGGACAAAATCAAATATCGGAGTGCCATCGGGGATAGCTAAGTGGCATATGCGCTCAATCTCCGCTTCTGTCAGAGGGTCTCCTTGAGATGCAAGAGAAGTAAAGTGAGTATTCAATGCATGGGGAGAGAGAAGAGTAAGAGGCGAAGGTAGTTTGCGGGTCGCTAAGCCTAATTTACGAATCTTCCGCCATTTGGTTTTGGAATCTGGTGCCGCATTGAGGCGATCTGAAATGTAGCGATTTTTGTTAGAGTCAAGTGAGTTCTTGGCTCCATTCCGAAGGGATGTGTATCTCTCATGATCTGCAATAGAGTGAGTGCGTTGGGCTCTCCGAAATAGCCGATCACGCTGGTCCATGATTTGCTTGATATCGACAGTAAGCCACGGTTTATTGTGATACGACGAGACAGTGACGGTTTTGCTTGGGGCAAGTTTGTCGAATGCACTTAGAATGGCCTTGGTCAAGTGCGCGACTTTATCGTCTATATCACCAGCAGATAGGCTGGGGAACACGGGTAAATTCAAGTCTAATAGATTAGATGCAGGCAAGTTATAATTATACACAATATTTACATTATTTACATCGTTCGTAGGGAGGCGAGATCTGTCCAAGGGGTCTAGAGAAGACATTGTGGGCCGCAAAGGGAAAATGTCATGTTTCATGTTATTTTTAATCGCCGTATATAGTTCTGAGTTGTTCAGATGGGCAAGAGATCTAGTGACAATTGTCCGAGGCGGTGGAGGTGGGGTAGCGATGGTATAGCCGATTTCGATGAAGTCATGCCCTGCTGCGAAAGGTGTGGTCGATTGCCTGTGGGATAAGACTGCAGAATGATGACGCACAATGAATAAATCCAGGCAACTATGGTGAGAACTACCATCAGTGCTCCATGTGGTATGATGGGTGGATTTCGTGCTCACCAGTTGCAAGGCACAGGTGTCCAACATATTCTGAAGTGCTCTCGAGAGAGGGTAATCGGTTGCCATATTCATGTTAAAGTCACCAGTTATGATACAATGTGTATCAAGAGGGGAAAATGGTGAGATTGTATCAAAGAAAGCGTGAGGGTAAGATGCAGAAGGTCTGCGATGAACAACAGCAAAAAGTATCTTGGATTTTGCGACCTTTAAATCATAAATTACAAACTCAGAAAAATTAGAAAATTGTTGGTCAAAGGCAGCAAGAACTTTGACATTGAAATCTGTGCGTGTATAAAAGTCGATATCCCCACCCTCTTTGCCCAGCCTGTCATGACGGTGAAAAGAGAAACTATCTAGTTGACATGGCTCAGCACTGTCTGAAGGGGTCAAAAAGATTTCAGAAATCGCAATGATGTCGTATCTTCTGAGAGTGCATTGGTGTACCAGAAGGTTGAAATTGGTCTTCAGTTTGCTGATGTTTATATGCTCTAGAGAAAGTGCTCTACTCGGATAATTGTAGACAGACAAAGCGTTCTCTAGACCAGCCAATTCTCATTGGGCCATAGGTTCAGACGAGGGGGGGGGGTTGAATTGCGGGCAAATTAGTTAGACCCTTTCCTGACAGTATGGGTATAAGATAAGAAGTACGCGTTTTCCGCATAAAGATGGCCATGCCTCGTTGAACAGGGCGAGCATATCCTAACTCTCGGGATTTTTTCAGGGCTGCGTCGAAATACGATACACGGGCCCAGGTAGCACTGGAGGAAGATAGATTTCGATGTTACCACCTTCGCCAAAAATTGACTGAGCGGTCATATCCCGGAGCTTGCCGCCACTTGCCTGCACAGTATCTCGTACGGCTGCGGAAGCGCATTTGATGACAAATGCGAATTGATCTGGACACGTCATTTGTTGCGATGACGAGGCAAGTGCGTTCGTATTAGCCAAGGCATTTGCGGGAGCTGAATTCTGGATTAGATGAAGGGCGAGGTGGCTGCCATAGGCGACATTGAAATATAAATTTATCAGCTTTAGGGCAGCCAAGAGCGTTATGCAATTGACTAGCGGCTACAGACAGATTGAGGTTGAAACTCAGATTCCGGAGAATTTTATTCTATAGGTGTCAACTAAAGAACGCGTGTTTACTATTTCAGTAAGGCATTCATCACGTAGTTCTTTGATAGCACTAGTATTAGCAATGTGAGTGTCTTCAACTTTTGTTGCAAGGGTGTTGATTTTGGCGCGGAGTTGATCAGTTCCGGACTGCTGCGCATTCATGATGTCTGTATAGAACGCTTTCATAAACGCGGGTGTATGGAATTCGTAACGTGGGTTCTTTAATACTGCACCTGGGGAGTCCTGACTCGACAGGCAAGTAGGTGTAAATTCGAGAGTGGGATGAATACAAGGAGAATTCCCAGAGCAGCGTTTGTTAGTTCCAAAATACAAATACGCGCGCGCGCGCGCGCGAGAGAGAGAGAGAGAGTGAGACTTTACAAAGTACTGGGGTTGATTCAATTTCAGTGGAGTCCGTCAGGGGCTGAGGTACTCGACTCGAAATGGCGTTAATGAACGATGTGGTCAGGTCGGTAGGATTGTTCGTACTATGAACTAGAAGCCCGGCGCGTGATCGTGAGGACAATGTACGTGACGGAAACTCGCGGTGCACTGCGATTCCAAAACCGAAACGTACTCGACGGAGGCTCGCGGTGAACTGCGATTCTAAGCTCGAAACGCACTCGACGGAGGCTCGCGGTAAACTGCGATTCTAAGCTGCCTGCCAGGGTTCTTGAGCTCTGTTTATATTCTTTCAAACCCCGCGTTTCTCGTCCGTTCGTGGCGAGTAGAAACGCAGGTGAGGTGCTGCACCCCTCGTCTAGACTTGCGGGCACTGGAGAGTTCTCGCGGTTTCTTTGAAGCTTCTCCAAGCTTTCGTGGCTTGCCCATACTGTAGGTCTGTATATTTGGGGGATAGTGTCTGTCTATTTGCAAGAGTATAAAAGATGTCTATATGTTATACATCGAAAGGATATCTGTATGTTAGGTTACCCTTGTACATAGTGAGTTTGTATACAAATAGATGTAGGGCTAGTTGGGAACCGACTAGGTTCCTGACAGGCCAGAATCCAATGTTGTCAGTATGCAAATATCTTTTTCCTGTCTGTCAAAGTTTCGATTATATGGCAAAGAATTCTCAGATCGATTCGTTGCAATGCAACAGAATGCGATTTGATAGAAGGGACATCGATTTTTAGCGTTTTTTAGAGCGTTTCTAAGGTACCGGAGAGAACAGGGGCGTTTTTGGGACCTACGAACCTTTTCTTTCCCTATAATTTGCGGTTAGAGAGTAGGAAAGAATACTTTCGGGGCCATACCTGACAAGGTCCACTTCAGCATGCCCGCTCAGTCCCTTCGACCGATTGTGGTATGTGCCACGATTGTGGCACGATATGCCTTAACTAACTTCTAATTCCTCCCAAACCATATGAAAAATCTTGATGGTTCTAGGAGAATATGCTAGAAAAACTCATGAAAAAATTATTGTCGTAAATTTTCGACCCGTTCCAGAGAGGAGTCGGGAATGGGTGTCTTCTGGCACTCTTCAGCCTTCCACCCTCGATAACTCAGAGGCAATGCATTTTATCGGGAAATATGTGATATAGTTCTGTGTGCATCTTCAAGAGATGAACAGAAAAGATTCGCACATATTTTTCCGTAAGAGGTGTTATGTTCGCCTGAATGGAGGTTTTCTCCCACGAATCATCTGGCTCCACGGCTTTGACTCCACTATCCGACTATGATGCGTTTTATGAAATGGAGAAATATTGCAGCTTTTTGTAGATATCTGAGGAATTAACGGAAAATATTCAACGAGCTCTTCCAATACAACGAATACGGTCCGTTGAGGATTTCTCAGGCGAATCACTCATTTTGTCTGCCACATTCTACTATTTCTACCGAGGAAGTGTTCCATCGAAAAGGACTCAAGGAATTTCTTCAATAGAAGAATAGATGCGGCTTCTAAGCGAGACACTTTGGTCTTTTTATTAGACGACGTTTCGACGACTCGTTTGTCGTCTTCTCCAGGTCTACAATGAATATTGAACATATAATAATCAATCATGCAGTCTACCTATGGATATAAATGCAACTTTTATAAAATCAGATATAATACCTTCGTTAGCATTCCACCTCATACTTTTTCCAAAGGAGCTGTTGCAAATGAGGCGAAATCAGGCCCAAACGGATTTGGCTGTGAATCACATCAGATACTCGTTTTGGGTGTCCAAGTATGCATGTTAATTTTTTCCCGCATGAAATCCACTTGAAGCGATTTGGAGAGCAGGAGTTCCCCCCATTCAGAATACACGTGTACAATACATTTCTGCATCGTTCTCCGAAACCGCCCAACGTCCTAAGATGGGCGAATGGTATATTATTCTACATCAAAAAATACAACTTCTCTGGGTATTCTCGTACTCGGAAAATGGTGGCCTCGCGCCCAAAAACCATCATTAAAGTTGAATTTATCGATTTTTCTGACTTATGCGCGTGAATACTCGGGCTGGGTGGGGTTTAGCGCAAAAGTGTAGAGAACAAAAAATGTTGGCCTTATTCTAAGCTTTGATCTGGTATGTGTCAAATATCCAGTTCCCCCCTGCAGACCGTGGGGATAAGGGTAAAAGTGTCAAAAAACGGTACTCCTTCTGTTTTTTGGCCAGGAGGAGCCAAATATGGAAAATATCGGAAATACGTCTGAAAGATATTTGAAAAATACACAACTTTGTTCCTCATCATTTTTTCGATAGAACGCTTCAAACTCGAGCTGTGGGCCAAAAAATATGGAAAATTGTCATCTTGCCCCTTTGAACCGCCGAATACTCGAAAAATTCAAACGGAAACCATATTTTATCTTAGCTGGAGAAGTTGGCATTTTTGCGTACTTTTCAATGGAAAAAAACTTTCTTGCGATTCCGCACTCATAGCTCGAGGAATCTGCATTTTTGTGCTGGAAAAATGTTTTCCCCGGGATATGAGCATCGTTATGGTTTGATTCTTGCATATCAGACTCAAAAAAGTGTAGTCAAACACGAAGCAAATGTTTTATCAATAACTGCTCTCTCACTTTCCTCATTTAGAGTTATATGGAACTATCAGACACTGTCCTTATACACAAAATAATTGTCCGATCGAAAGGTACGATCAAGAAACACGTGATCTTTGCTGGATTGAAACACAAACAGTTGGCTGCTGTGCACACATCGCATCAGTGCTCTGGTATCTTGGTTATTACAGATACCAGGATAGTGTTTACAACAAATTGAACAAAGATTACTCTTCTCATGTTACTGGTGTGAATCAGGAGGATCCAAATGGAGAACATGCAGAGGACAATGATACTTTTGAGTCTATGTCGACCGATTCGGAAGTCTCTGATTGAAAATAGATCCATATGCCACCGGCATATTATATTCCCGTGGAATTTCTCTTTCTCATGACGGTTGAGGATTGGAAGATGTACCAACCATTAGAACGTGAGGTGTATGGTCTTCGCTAAGATAACCCCAAATATCCTAGGAACTGTTGATCTCGACACTTAGTATGCATGGCATAAAGAGAATTTACTCGACTTGTATTATTTTGATAAATTCTGATCTGAAACCGAGACATGTGATACTTATATAGATGAGGTAGTGTACAACTTCGATAATTTTAGTGAGCCGCGTACTTTGAGATACATGGTGGATATTCGACATGCACGAGAATTGTATGAATATTTTGTATACTCAAAATCAATCTGCTAATAGACGTATCAGGGTGATGTCTTGTATATATGCATTTCAAAGTCTCTCCATGATTCATTCCACAGTCCTTTGGGATTAACGTATAGGAATTGATTAATATTTATCAAATTCGTAGTGATTTGGGTCAGTGTATTGTTATGTATGTATTTAATTTCACGTATAATAGGATAACTTGAGTTCAGCCCACATTTTTGGGCATAATACGCAACAATGAAACCATAACGATGCTCTTATCCCGGGAAAAACATTTTTCCAGCACAAAAATGCAGATTCCTCGCGCTATGAATGTGGAACCGCAGGGAATTTTTTTCTCATTGCAAAGTACGCAAAAAATGCCAACTTTTCCAGCTGAGATCAAATATGGTTTCCGTTTGAATTTTTCGAGTATTCGGCGGTTCAAAGGGGCAGGGTTTTTAACGAAATCCATTTCGAATTTTGTTGAATTTCGTTGAGTCCTATTTGATGACCCCTTTCGTAACGAAATCCCACTCTAAAAATCATAATCATTTTACGACGATTATGATTTTTTGAGTAGGATTTCGTTACAAAATTGGTCATAGGAAAGAATTCAACGAAATTCAACGAAATTAAAAATGAATTTCGTTAAAAACCCTGCAAAGGGGTAAGATGCCAATTTTCCATGTTTTTTGGCCCACAGCTCAAGTTTAAAGCGTTCTATCGAAAAAATGATGAGGAACAAAGTTGGGTATTTTTTAAATATCTTTCAGACGTACTTTCGATATTTTTCATATTTGGCTCCTCCTGGCCAAAATACAGAGAGAGTACCGTTTTTTGATACTTTTACCCTTTTTCCCACGGTCTGCAGGGGAGAACTGGATATTGAGCCCATACCAGATGAAAGCTTAGACTAAGACCAACATCTTTCGTTCTCTACATTTTTGCGCTAAATCCCACCCAGACCGAGTATTCACGCTCATAAGTCAGGAAAATCGATAAACTCAACTATAATGATGGTTTCTGGGCGCGAGGCCACCATTTCCCGAGTACGAGAATACCGAGAGAAGTTGTATTTTTCGATGTAGAATAATATACTATTCGCTTATCTTGGGACGTTGGGCGGTTTTGGAGAACGATGCAGAAATATATCGTACACGTGTATTTCAGATGGGGAGAACTTGTGCTCGGCAAATGGCTCCAAGTGGATTTCATGCGGGAAAAATTCACATGCATACTCGAACACCCAAAACGAGTATCTGACGTGATTTACAGCCAAATCCGTTTGGGCCTGATTTCGCCTTATTCGCAATAGCTCCTTTGCTTCCAATTATCTATTCCTTTACATCATTGACAATACACTAAATAGCAACATGTCTTGATACACACAATCATGTTATTCCCTCTCTTTTATAAACAAGTATTCCTCAATCATCGTTACTCAGCCTGACCTTCCTCCTAAACATTTTTGCTCACTAATGATGTATGATAACGACACCTGACGTCGAATACCAGAATTTCCATGTATGTAGGATTAAGTGAATACTTCTTATGTCGATCCTTGTCAATAGGACGTTCAATTGAGATAACGTTGAGAGTGGTTTATCCCGAAAGTTATCATGTGGTTGAGCAATCTCATGTTTCTTAGTTCAATCAAAATAGGGTTATGAGATCGATGTGAGTTCCAAGCGTCATTGTTTATGTTGATGGGATTTCTTTGGAAATTTATGTGTATGATCTCATAAATGATTCTTTTTCGCCAATTACTTTCTGAATCTAATATGCCAGAAAGATTGGAATTGAATTTGTGTTTCTCCTCTTCCATATGTTTGTTAATTACATATTCACAATCGTTGATTTGACTCTTATTCTTGTGTTCGTTTACTCTTACACCTACATTTCTCTGTGTTTCATCTACATAAGATGCATCACAATTTTCACGGTTTATGCAATGAACTACATTAACTCGTTCTTCTTTCTTCGTTACATCTTTCCCCCTTTTAATCATATCACTCAAACTGTTATTGATTTTGGGAATACATCTCACGCGTAGCTTACTCAATTTTATGGAATTTTTTCGAAGTGGTTTTTTCCGAACGGCAAACTCACATTGATGGGTTCTTGTTCCCTGTTCTTATCATTCTTGTATTTCCTGTTGAGAATTTCATTATTTTGATTTTGCAAAATTTTAATTCTATTTTTCATGTGGAACTTTTCAGAAGATAATGGATAATCATTTCGAATCAACATTTTCTGTATGAAGACTAGATTTCTATTATGAAATTTTTCATGTGATAATTTGAGAACTCTATTTACTAAGGACCAAACCATGACTCTTTTTTGAGTAGGATAATGATTCGACTGGAAATTCAAAACTCTGCCTGAATACGTAGACTTATGATACCAGTCAGTGATAACATGATTATCCTCTCTTATGACTAAACATTCGAAAAAAACTAAGTTTCCCTTGTTGTTCAATCTCATGAATGAATTTCAATCAATTATCATAAGCATAGGAGATTTCCATCATCTGAGTTACCTCATTCTTTGATAATATTGTGAAATTGTCGTCCACATATCTACAAAATATCAGAGGCTTGAAATCTAATTGATTTGCACATCCTGTCCCTAAGTCGTCCGTGTATGTCCGCAAATCTCGGAGATGAGGGAGAGCCCATAAGAGTATCATATTTTTGTCTATAATATTTGTTCTCAAACTAAAAATATGTATTGTTTATGAGATACTTTATACCTCCTCAAAAATCGTCAAGAGTAATTCCATATTTGTTATGAATCAAGGTGAATCTTTCTTCAACTGCTCTTGTCACTAGATGAAGACCTGTATGAGTGTACATGCTATTAGCATCAACACTCATAAAAATATGATTTGATGGAATTTGAATATCTTTCACCCTCTCAATAAAATCTACACTATTCTTCATGGAAGACTTTGGTTTTGTTACAGAGGTTTCAAGCATTTCATCAATTATAATTATTTTTGATGTAATGCTAGAAACCGCTAGTGAGTTTGCCGTACGTGAAGAACTACTTCAAGAAAATTCCATCAAAATTCAGTAAGCTACACGTAAGGTGTATTCCCAAAAGCAATAACAGCTTGAAAGATATCATTTAAAGAGGGAAGGATGTAACGAACAAAAAGAACAAGTTGATCCAGTTTATCGCGTAAACTGTGGAAATTGTGATGCATCTTATGTGGGTGGAACAAAGAGGAATGTAGGTGTCAGAGTGGACGAACACAAGAATGAGAGTCAAATCAACGATTGTGAGTATGTAATCAACAAATATATGGAAGAGAAGAAACACAAATTTAATTTTAATGATTTTGACATATTAGATTCAGAGAGTAATTGGCGAAAAAGTACCATTTCTGAGATGATACACAGAAAATTCCAAAAAAATCCCATCAAGAAATGTTGCCATTCAGTGTATAAGCGATGGTGTAAAAGAATAGATAATTGGAAGCAAATTTGGAAAAATGTATGAGGTGAAATGCTAACGAAGGTATTATACCTGATTTTATGAAAGTTGTATTCATATACATGGGTGGACTGCATGATTGATTATTATATGTTTAACATTCATTGTAGACCTGAGGAGGACGATAAACCAGTCGTCGAAACGTCGTCTAATAAAAAGACTAAAGTGACTCGTTTAGCAGCCGCATCTATTTTTCTATTGATAAGGAACACGAGTACAATAATATCATGAGTACCAAGTACCTTTTTGTACATCGCGGAAGATAAACAAAAAAATGATGTGCGCCCGGAGAACGCTCGGTTGATGACGAAGCCATGGAAGTTTGTTTAACAAAAGTACTATTCAACTGAAATTCACGAATTCTCTTCGCTACGTGATTCATTCAATGCGATCTCCCGTTAACTGAATTTTTCAAGAATTGCATAAAACAGTATTTCACGTGCTTCGTTCATGAGGTTCCCCGGTTTCGATCGATTGTTTCGACCCTGGCCTGCGGCTCAGTCCGAAAACCAATCGCTCAGAAGCGAGCTACAGTCTCATGAAATCTATTCGGAAACTTCTATTTCCGTTGACTTTGGAGTTGGATTACTGAGTTGGTCCGAGTCATGGTGGGATGAAGGAGCAAAAATCGTTTATACGATATTTTCCCGAGGACTGTACCCACCAGTAGAGTATACGATTTTCTAAAGGAACCCGCCAGAAATGGTAGGATTTTGGGTTTTAGCTTATTTTGCTGGATGGAGGATCAAATGGTAGAGCTCGAAGAGCTGATCAAGAAGCTCTATTATCAAATTTTGGTATGAATGTGAGATGTTTGGCTATACAGAGCAATGTCTTTAACATACCAGTTTATGTACTGGTTTCCACACATACTCAATTCAATGTATTTTATTTTTGAGCTTGTGTACCTTCGAGCTTCGTTCAAATACGAAGTTACATCGAAAGATTTTGATGGAAAGATTTGAGATGGCGGAGTCACAAAGATAGAAATCTGGCAGTTTGAAAAAATGATTTCAAACGCGGATAGCGTTTTGTCTCTCGATAGTGCGGCGTTTGAATGAAGAGTCCCCTGCCGCTGAAGAGTCAAATTTCTCAAATCGTCTAATTCGCAAGCGCACAAATTTGAGCGCGATTCATATATAAGGACGCTCTGATGCGACTAACATCAGCGTCGGGCAGAGCCCGATAGTGTGCGTGTACTCTGCCCCTGAAGAGTCATTCCAACGCCGCACTATCGGGAGACGAAACGCTATCCGCGTTTGAAATCATTTTTTCAAACTTTGCCAGATTTCTACTCCTCCATCTCAAATCAATCCATCAAAATCCTTCGATGTAACTTCGTATTTGAACGAAGCTCGAAGGAAATATAGTACATTGAATTGAGTATGTGTGAAAACCAGTACATACACTGGTATGTTATAGGCATTGCTCTGTACAGCCAAACATCTCACATTCATACCAAAATTTAAATCTGCTGCCAGAGTATATATATCAAATTTAGTTCAATAGTCTCTATCATCGTTGAGCCTGAAAAATTCTCATTTGTGAGTTATTCGATCAGAAAGTTGTCGATTTTACCAAGTGAAAATAGGGTTATGGCATCGATCGAACAATAACATACGTTCGAATTCGCTCGGCAGTCGAGCTTCCCCCGGCATAGTCAATCTGATGGGGTGAGAATATGTGTTTGTCGCGCGATCCACCGATTATCTCAAGATAATTCTCGAGAGAATCTTTGTCCGCTGCGACTGTTGCCGAACATTTTTTAACCCTCGGTTGGCACACGTGGGTCTATTCGACGCAAAGCCTTTGTTATGAGATCACCACGCTCGTAATTCGAAGTTTCCTGGGCTCAGGGTGACATTTGTTGGTAGTCAAGATGTGACACTTACCGACCGTGCATATAGCAACAGGTCTGGCGCGCGCGTCTTCCCACCACAGCCAAGCAAAATTGCCACTGGATCTGAAGTACCCAGGTGTGTCAGCTATGCGCGCTATCTTTCATTGCATTTCATTGTTGCAATAATAAATTATTGCAAAAAATTGCAAAAAAGGCCTTTCCACTGGAAATATTCTAGAGGACGCAATATTCAATGGAATGATCTGAAAATTTCACTGAGTTATCTCAAGATCGAGTAGATATGAGAAAGAAATAGTCCAGTGGTGGATCTTTCAATGGAGGTCTTCATTCCGGCATATTGGGTGAGAATAAAAATTCTCAATTCATCGGTCGAAATATGTCAGAATAAATTCCTTTTTGCAAGATCCACTCTTGCGCTATTTTTTTGCTTACTCGAAAGAGAAAGTAGGACTTAGAATTACAAATCATTTTTAAGATATGTTTTTTTAATAGAAATCGAAAATTCGTCATAAAAAATTTTATAAGTCGAAGAATACTCATCGAATAATGCCCAAAATTCACTGGCCTCAGCGACAGAGTCTTCCAAATCCACCCTCAGAGTTTGAGGATAATCTAAAGGAGCGGTTTTGAGTTTTCGAGTTACCTATGAAGCCTTATTATTCCGTTTTTCCTCGAATTTTTTTTCAAAAACTTTTTTTCTCCCCCAATAAAGCTCTTGGATATGGGCAAATCTCAGGAACTATGCGGTTTCGACTTTGAAATTTCGAGAATTTCCAGAATGGCAGCACATCTCCGATAAACTTTTGTTTGGTCCAAGTAATGCTCAAACAATGATGAAATACTTGCGTAAATCATTTTGGAGCCCCGCCGTGGATTTGTGAGGGTGTAGAAGTTTTTCCCATGTATTTGCGTGGGACCCTCATATTTTCGTAATTCTAATTGGCTCGTGTGTATGTGAATACATGGCATCCTTGGTGTTGGAATAGAAGAAGAGAGATGAGTTCAATGGTTTACAGTGTTTTCTGAAGGTCTGTGGTACAAAATGTAGATGTGCCTCAACCGTCGAAACGCTCATTTTCGTCATTTGTCGATCCTCACAAGCCTCGCATCGCGACCGATATGAGGCTGTAGTAGGGGCGATTCTCATAGGCATTTCTTGAGGTACAAATATCAGTTTACACGTGGTTTCCATCCCAACGGAATCGAAATTTTCGTGTGCTACACGAAAAACGATTTTTTTGACCCCATTTACGCGAAAATAACTTTTCTCATTTCAAGCCGCATCGTCGTGCGGAATCGAGCACACTATCGTTCTTGGGCTAGATTTGTAGGTTTTTGGATGTAGAATAATATGTCGTTTCTACAGATACGAAATATTCACCGCCCCGAGTGCTGCATCCATTAGAAGAGCGATACAGGAGAAAATGTAGAATCGGAGTTCGCTCCAACGAATCATCGGCACTCCGACGCATTGATAGGCACAGCCTCGGGCGAAAATTATATGTTTCTATGTATTATAATCCATCACATATCCAATTTTCAGACCGATCGGTGAACCGCCCCGCCTGTGGCGAGCTAAGGCGTGAGAGAACTATGGCCCTGTTCGGTCGAAAATTGTGATTTTGTCACGAAGAAGCGTCTCCCAGTACCTTTCTATAGCAATTTTTAGACTTCTGAATGATGCAGAACTATTAAATATGAGTAGATCTTCAAAATGATCTAATGCGAGCGGCGGAAATAACGCGACTGTTGTTCTGACAACGTGAAAATAGGCCTGTTCGGCCAAACCGCATACTTCGTGAGATTTGCCCATATATGGGAATTGTACTGTCCTCTTCGTTCTTGCCAGATCTATCAACTGTAGGTAACAGTTTTCCTTGATAACGCCTTGGAAAATTACTATCAACTCATCTTTCAAGCCCTCTGACCGTGTTTGTGTATATGTGTATATTCATTTTCCTCCTACGTCACACCAAAACTCCTCACTGTTTTCACCAATCCCCTCCAAATTCCGCACAGATGTTCGTTGTCATCTGTAGATAGAAACCCTACAATTTGAGCAACCCCCCGACCATTATCCCCCGAATTAGAAAACTTTTCCTGGAAATTTCTCATTTTTCCATATCTTAAAAACTATCTATAAATTTCCCTGCTCCTTTGAAAAATATGAGTCCTTCAATACAAAGGTTTTTTGAGGTGCTGAATCGATTGGTTAATACGCAAATTTTATTTCTTCCAATTTTATTCTAGCTTCTGTGTACTTCTTTTTACATTTGTCTCTAAGACCATGATAATGACATTTTAACGAAATTCCGTATCAACCAATCGATTAAGCACCTCAAAAAACATCAGAATTACGTCTCTGAAATTTTTTTTTAAGTAGGACTAGGAAATTGCAAATCATTTTTAAAATATGCTTTTTCAATGAGAATTGAAAATTTATCACAGGAAAGCTTATAAGTCAAAGAATACTCATTCAATGATGCTCAAAATTCGCTGGCCTTAGCGTAAGAGTCTTTGTAATCAACCCACAGAGTTTAAGGATAATCCATCAATGCGTTTTTGAAATTTCGTGTTACCTATGGAGCCATATTATTCCGTTCTTCCTCGATTTTTTTTCAAAAAACTTTTCTCGAGTATCATTTTAGGGTAATTAATATATTTATATTCGATATGATTCAGGGATACAATGAAAAAGTATATGTGAATGGATTTTATGATAAAATTTGAATAAACGTATGAAATTATTTTCATTATATACAAATTATAATATTTCCAATTTCAGATAACCGATAAATGAATTGTTGATTCCATACATTTGACTTGAGAAAGCATTCTGCTAATCTCTTTTAGCAGCGTGTCCTTGGATCAACCTCATCTCGAGATGACTCAGTTGAATTTTTAGCTCATTTGGATGAAAATTGCGCCGTCTACAATTTTTTTAGCGAAAAAGGTGGTTTTTGCATTTTTCTGGACATTTGTATTTTTTGGAATCTTCTATTTGACCTTGGAGGATATCTGGATATATTGGCCGATCAAAAACATACCAAAAAAGGTACAAAAAATTTTCCAAGTCAAAAGATTCATTATACTAGCTACAGCATCAATTTTTCGGCGTAGGTAGAATCGACCCAGGTTGGCCAGCTATGTTATTTGGCATAGGTGTGCCAGCTAAGGGTCAAACACAAAAGGGCGAAACGCGCAGGAAAATCTCATCAGCCGGGTCGGCCTATGGCATACATAGTGATCTGAGTATGCAAGTGTGGATAACGCGTTTCGTGAGAAACCGTCAATATTTCGAAGTTCGAAATGCGCCCTCGCCAAGAGCACTGATAGTGTGCCAAAAGAGAATTTGCCCTTTCAGACGTGTCTTCCTAGATACGGTAGTTTGGTACCAATGATAATAAATTCGTAAATCGGCATTTGGAGGACTAATTTCTATTTCTCTAACGGTGACCTCGGATTCGAGGACATTCTTGATGAGAAATTATCGATCGGGGTTTGATCGTCAAGATGGTAATCAAAGAAGAAATGCATTTCAATGAAATCGTGGAAAAAATGCCTGGACCCAGGATCGAACTGGGGTCCTTCTTTTCACCGGGAAAGGCACTCTACCAGCTGAGCTATCCAGGGCTCTGCAGATGTTTGTCTCGATGTCACTCTTATACATTAGCGCCATCGTTTCGGCCGCGGCGCGAAATTCAAATTACACTTTTCGAACTTGAATCGTCCTCTTTCATGAATCAGTGATATTAAATTCGTAAATCGGCATTTGGAGGACTAATTTTTATTTCTCTATCGGTGACCTCGGATTCGAGGTCATTTTTGATGAGAAATATTTATTCATGTACCAAACTACATAAATAAATATGTAGTTTGGTATATGTGTCAAATGAAATTACGAAAAGTTGACTCGCAGTGTACGGGCTCATTCAATCAGATTTTGTCTCGATTACTAAGCACTTCTACAATCGGATTTACGATCGGATATCTTGTGACGAATTATACTAAAATTTCAATGTTTCGATGAATTAATGAATACCAATGGTTCATAAGATCGTAAGATCGTATAATGGAGCTTGATCGAAGAGATTTGTGTAATTTGGTGGGTTGAATGAGAGCGTCTCGTGATCCGCATGGCACCAGGTTGTGGTACAGTATAGCTCTAATCATCAAAGAATCACAATCCGCGAATTCTGCTCTGCTTTTTCATTGGCTATTAATGTATATCGAACAATACAGTCGTATATGGGTATAATCTCGATAAATTACACATTTCGTGTCGATAATTCAGAAATTGAATATTGCGTCTACGCCTGCCTGAGTCGACTTTTCTAATTTCTCTCTGCATATTGAGCGATAATATGTGATGAAACATATAAAAAAAGTTTTTTGGAACGTTCTAGGACGGTAAAAGTAATTTTTACATGTATAAGACATAGGGAAAGTGGTGCACGGAACTAACATTTGCGGTTTTTGACGGTTTGTTGTCTTGCGAGAAATCCTGATGCGATGGGACCATATGACTTCGAAATTCGCGTTAAGATAGTCGATTTGAGTCGGAAATACATGCTCCGGAGCACAGAATTCCATTCCTCTGTCTTTTTCGTGCTATTGAGTATTCCAGAGAACAGCTTCTGGATGCACGGAACTGACATGCATGGAACTGACATTTCGCCTGGAAATCGCTCGCAAAAATAAGAGTCGACCTAGAAACTTCTCCTTGTAAATTTCATCTATTTCCATCATACTTCAGTTGTTCCCGCCCAGATAAGTTGTTTTAGTGGGGTAATGTGGTATGCATGGAACTGACAAAGTTAATTACATGGCCAGTTTTGGCTACGAATGTACATGCAGCACTCAAAACTTTCAAAAAGGAACCTTTCTAGTGCTGGGATTTGATGTTTCCTTGAAATTCCGTCCGCTACAGAGCGAGCCAGAGTGATTTTAGGATACGCTGTGAGCATTTGAAGAAAATGTCTCATTTTTAATGGAAATCCCATGACAAGATTGAGGCACATGGCTTGGAGATTAAACAACGAGTTCTGGACATAAAACCTATGAAAAATGGTTGGTTTAACATTTTACTGGGGAAAACATTTGAACCTACCCTTAGCGCCTCGACAGAAAGTGCGCATTTGCTTTTTTCCTCGTGGAAGTAGCGCCATTGCGCGCCCGTGGCGGCGACTGCAACTACAGCGCCTATGCTTATACACGGGGGAAAAAGTGGAGAAAAGAGCATCGCGCACTTTCTGTCGAGGCCCTTAGCGACTCTCACTCCGACGCTGGCGCTGGAGGTATACGTCGATCTCCAAATGTAACAATGCCCAAAACTGACATTTCAACCCTTAATCTCTGAAAATAATAAAGAGGAGTGAACGGATCGATCTGGAAATTTGTGACTTCCATCTGGAAATATATTCCCTCCATTTTCACGAGCTCGCTCGGAGCAACTTTTTCCTTACATCCTTCCAGAATCCACAAGATATTGCTCCACGAACTTTTTGATAAAAGTCGTTCCCTCCAAGTTATGGGAGAAGAACCATGAAATATGACAGACAGAATACGAATCGTCGAAGAAAACCTTGAATTATGGGGATGAGACGACTCATATGAGAGAATGTGTAGAGACCTTTTTTGTTTATCTTTCGCGATGTACTGGATTCTTATTCGATGAAACGCTTCTACGGTGGAGATATTGGAATGTGGCAGATAAGATGGGTAATTCGCCTCAGAAATCTTCAAAAACGTGAACCGGATTCGTTATATTGGAAGAGTTTGTTGGATATTTTCGTGTATTTCCCAAGATTCTACAAAAAGTTATCCTACCTCCTATTTGATAAAACGCATCACCTTTGGATGATGAGGTCAGAACCGTGAGAAATATGATACGCAGAAGAAACCTCCATTCAGGCGAACAAAACGCCTCTCACGGGAAAACAACTAGCGATCTTCTAGTCCATCGCTCAAAGATCTACAAAAAACTATGTCACATATTGCTTCCTGTTCCCCAATAAAATGCATTGCCTCCAATTCATCAAGGAAAGAAGGCTGGAGAGTGTCGGAAGGAGCACATTGTCTACTTTTCCCCGAAACCGGTCGAAAAATTACGACGAAAATTCTCCCATGTGCTTCTTTTAGCGTATTTTGGAAGACCCGATCGGAATTTTCCATGTGGTTTTGGTCGGGTTAAAAGTTGGTTCAGGCATACCGTGGCAGTGGATGTAGAGATGATAATGGGGAAATATGTAATGGGAGAAATCATCGCCTCTCTCTGAGTTGGGGATGGATTCGGACGCAACCTCTGCACCCGAAAGCGTCTTATCTGCGTGCAAGAATTCACCTCCAAGTAGGCGATCGCTTCCGTGTAGCGAGAATATAATGAAATAGAGTGAATGAAGGATATGAAATGGTCGATGAAATTGAATATGGAATGAATGATGAAATCAGAAGAATATTGGAAGATGATGAACTGTAAAATAAGCAGTGTAAAGTTGCTAATGCGATGATGAGAGAGTAGAGAATGGAATGATAAAAATTGGCGCCTCGACCTCTCAAATGGCGAAGAATTCTGATGCCATAGTTGCACTCTGAAACGACTCATGCACGTTCAAGAATTCATCTCCAAGTAGGCGATCATCGGCATGTATGCTGAGTGTATGTGCGTGTTGAGTTAAAATAGAGATAGAAAGGAAGGTGAAATGAAAAATGAAATGAAAAGAACGGTAGTGATGTTCAATCATGAAAAGTGCAGTGGAAGTATTAAATGTACAGATGAGAATGAAGGAAATGCGGTGGAGGAAATGATTGCCCCACCCTCTCATCGAAGGTGAATTCGACGTGCGTGGTGAGTGTATGTAAGTGATGATGCTAATGAATGAGGGACAAAAATGACTAAACATAGAGAAAAGGATTGGGAATATGGAATGACTCAGCGCGGTGAGTGTGAAGATTGCGAATGATGAAGAATGATTAATCATACTATGTCTGGTGAAGTCGTGGATGGGTGATGATAATGGAGAGAATAGGAGGAGGAGAATGATCGCCCCACCCTCAAAATTGGAATTAAATTCGGACGTAACGTCTGCACTTACTAGCGTGCAAGAATTCATCTTCAAGTAGGCGAGCATTGGCGTATATGATGAGTCTATATGCGTGTGTAAATGATGACTGAGTGAAAATCGTGATGAAACGTGTAAGGATGTAGAATAATTTGTAGTATAGTGATTGATAGTTGTGAATGATGAATGATGATGACACGTGGAATGAGGGCATGGAGAAGAACCTGGGATGAAGAGAATATGGAGCAAATAATACGTAAAAGGGGATGAGATGGTAATGAGGTGATGAAAATGTAGAACAGGAAATAAGGAGTTGATGTAGAAAATGATATGGGAATCGAATGGAAGATGAAATGAAAGATGAAATGATGATGAAATAGATGAATCACGGGAGATGATGAATTTAGAAATGAGCGGGGGAATAAGAAATGAGATGGCGAGAATGTAAGAAAATGATGGGAAAGGATGATCGCCTCGACCTCTTTTTCGGAGATGAATTCGGACCCAATATTTGCACCATGAGGAAGCTTACGTGCGTCCAGGTACTAACCTTCAAGTGAGCGATCATTGACGTGTATGAGGAGTGTAGATGCGTGTTGAAGCTAATGAATTAGAGATTGAATGAGGGAACATAAACAAATAGAGTAAGAATTCGAGACGATTAAATAAGATGAGTAAAGGGAGTGAAAGATAAAACATGATGTATTGCGTGGGTGGGACGTATGAATGCCTGGAGAAAGGGACGAGCGGTTGTGATTATGTGAAGAAATAGAATATATCGATACGATGAGCGGTTCAACGAGTGGGGCGATGAGATATGATGAGTGATTGATGCGGATATGTGCTAATGATTATCATTCCAATTATTAGTAACATGGGATTCATCCCAAAATTTGACGATGAGACTATGTGTTCTTTCGCCAAACACTCTCAAGCGCGGCGAAAGCAATCTTGCTAGTAAATATATTATTTCATCGCTAGTCAAGGACATCAGGAACATTTCATATAGCCGAGGAAGAAAATGAAGACTCTCGTGAATAGGGAAGCAATCTATAATTCGGGTATACAAAAAATATCTTTCGAACACGTTCGCTGCGGAGGCTGAGATCGTTGATCTTCCTCCCAGGTGCGGCGAGGCCCACCGGTGGGCCCTACATCGTATTAATTTTCATAGGACCATAATCCTCAGCACTGGGGAGAAGACACGGTGGGCCCCCCGCAGCGAACGTGTTAAAAATACAAACAGATGAGAGAATCATGTTCTAAAGTTTTGTGAATGAGACTATTCTCAATGCAATTGAAGAGGCACATCACACTAGCTTTTTTCTGAAAACAACTCAATGATACAAGGCTCTAAGATGATGAGCGGAAACTATTTGCTGTTTAATATTACATCTGACTCCTCAAGTTACTGTATTATTCCATACATACATGAAATATGACGAGTAACAAATATATTACACTACACTCAGACATGAAGAACGAAGAGTTCACGATCATCATACGCTGTGATTTTGAAAATGGGTACAAAAAGCTAGCTGGAGAGAGTAGAAAACTTGTCATAATCATCGGTTCAAGAACGGCCTGTGAAATATATTCAACTATCACAATGAGTTCGTAGTATACTACGCTATAAATCAGGTATATGGGTGAATATTAGTCAACACGCAAATTGAAGTTGACGAGAATCACGAAAAAAATTTCATCTTGAAAACTTTTTGTGCATTCGGTTACTGTACAATCTCGTGAACATTCATACGAGCTGGCTAAGCTTGATTTCACTTGTTGGTGGAAACATGAATGACTTAGACCATTACTACATACACGGAATATCACAAGATGAGTTGAATATTGATTGAAAACAATCAAAAGCTCGAAAAGCCAAATTTTCAGACACACACACACAACAAGATTTCCCAAAACTTCTGGTCATGACAAATACACTGACGTTGAACGAAAGAAAATGACCGATCTACAGTATGTGTCGGAATTGGTGTGAATACTCACTAGAGTATCGATTGAATTTGGTGATTCCGTTGGGCGTTATCAAAATTCTTTGTAATGGCTTTCTTTTATTGAAACTTAGCCGTTTCTATCATCACATTTGAAATGCTTCCAAGTGGGTGTCAAGTTCGCGTGCATAATGAATCACCTTCAACCACTACATAACAAACGAGCGTTCGTTGTGAAATGATAAGTGTCATGACATCTAGGCTAACGAGGAACACCCAAGGGTTGTGGAACACGGATTTGGCTGAAACTCTGGGGATAGTTTCAATTTACCGCCAAAAGATGAAACCCAGAGCCGCACTTGAAAATGCCCAACCGGTTCCGAGCTGCAGCTCATAACATGAGTATTATGATTATATCTATATATATCTTTTTCGAATTTGGGCCCATATGGGCAATGCTAATGTCATAGGGCATAGCTTGAAAACGGCTGGACATTTGCAAGTGCGGCTCTAGGATTTACCTTCGGTGGTAAAAGGAGACTATCCCCAGAGTTTCAGCCGAATCCGTTGCCCACAACCCCTGCGTACTCCTTGTAAGATGGAGTGTTTATCGTTTTTCAATGGAGTGTAATAAATTCATAAATAATTTGCAATGATGGCGGTGACAAGAGTGATTACTGGCGCGCGAATGGTGATTTCATGTGTGTACGAGTGGGCAATGAGCATCGGCTCCACCACGGGCTTGGCCGTAGCGCAAGGTGCGGATCGTTAACATTCATTGCTGTCGTCGTTGTCCACCTGTTGCAGACGACCCCTTACAAAACAGAACTCATGCCTCCTCGTGTGTCATCGTAATAACAAACAAGGGGCTACGCTGCGACACAATTTTCGATATCTTTTCGGTATCCGAATGATCATTTTGGTGGGGCTATGCAGGTATTTGATTCGTTTTTAGGAATTTGATTCTCACATATACTATGAATATTTCTCGCGGGTGCGATGCCTCAGGACCTAAATTTCGCGCATGCTAACGATGCTTTGCGAATGTGCTACGATCCTGAATTCAGTTTTTTGCGTACGCTAAATTCATCATTCGTGTGCGCTATATTCCAAGGTTGATCCTAAGGGAATGAACGTACGCAAAGAATAAATTTTGAATTTTGAATAAAGAATAAATAGTGCACGCGAAAAATGTCGTTAGCACGCGCGGAAATCAGACCCTGAAACGTAGACCAACGTCAACTTGGCCCGGGAGCGAAATGTAAGGATTGCTTGTGGTAGGTCTAAGATTGTTCTAAATGCTTCCAAAATTTCAGGATTCACGTAATTTGCATTTTTGAGAAGATTGACTTTCGAGTCGTCGATATAGCTCCATCATCTCAGAGCCGTAGCTCATCGAATATTACATCTAGACCAATGTGCTTGGCTTGAAACTGAAACTCTGAATTTGCGGAAACTGTTCTCTGTTTTGAATTACCCGAATCATTGGAGGGAAGAGAAAATTTTGAGAGAAAAGTTGCATGTGTATCTAGTATACCTACATATGTGGCAAGGTGGCGGAGGGGCGGCGACGGTGCGAGAACAACAAGTAACAGCACAATTTGCGTATAATCTCTTATATTTGGGTACAAATTTTGACCTGCAGGGATTTAGATCGGCTCCGCCTGTCTGGTGTAATGTTTCAATGCAGAAACTTGCCGATTCATACCTTGTAAACGTAACCCAGGTCGACATCCCCACCATCTTGGCCCATTGTCGTCTGCTCGAGAGCAGTAGCGCCCTGCGCGCGCCACCTCGCCATATATGCAGGTATACTTTGTACACATACAACTCTTCTCTGCAATTTGATGGGTCATTTGAATCAAAGAGCTTCCCGTGAATGCAGAGCTTCAATTCGAGCCCAAGCACAATGGTCTGGATGTAATATCCGATGAACTACGGCTCTTGGAAGACGGAGCTATATTGATGACTAAAAAGTCGATTTTCTCAAAAACGCAGATAACGCGGATTTTGGAATTTCGGAAGCGATTATGAGAACTATAGTTCCAACAGAAGCGATCGTTACATTTCAGTCACGGGCAAGGCTGACATAGGTGAGACGTAGCGCCCACGGAAGACATCCCTATTGTACTCGGAGATCGGATTTGGATTGTGACGCATGCGAAAAACATCGTTAGAGTGCGCGAAATTTGGATTTCTGGAAACGAAACTTGTACTTGCATGACCGTACGCAGATGATTACTTGGGTACGAAGATGATTTGGAAAATTGTGTCGCAGTGATGTATCTTGTGTGTCATCACGATGACACAGGAAAAGGCACAAGTTCTCTCCTGCGAGGGGGTCGTCTGCAACACGTGGACTAAGACAGCAGACAATCTTGAGACCACCATACGCGCACCAGTAATCACTTCCATCGCCGCTGTCACTGCGAATCCATTAAATATATATTACACTTTACGGGAAAAAGATCAACACTGCACCTCGAGCTCGATGGCCTTCATCAATCGTTACACAATAAACGCTTATTTGTTATGTACCGGTTGATGGCGAATCTTCCCGCGAGCAGAGTTGGCACCCGCAGTGAATCATTGCGGATGTCATGATGGAGAAGAATTTTCGAGTTGAGAGTTACAACAAATGAAAGCTATCACAAAGAATTTTGGTAACACCCAACAAAATTACGAAACGCGATCCATACCCCAGTTACGGTATGTACTTCGATTCCGACAAATGCTGTATATAATTGTGCTTGTGAACACCTACAATTTTTTGTTGTCAAAATCAATCTTACGGTGTTGTATATGCTGTGAGTGTAACTGGATGTTCACCTTTCTCAAGTGTGAGATGCTCGTTTTGTAGCTAATGATATTCGCTGTGATTTGAGGAAATCGTCTATTCGACCGATTGTTTGCGAAGTATATTGCGAACTCGTTCCGATGATTAAGTCTATATATTCTCTGCAACCTTCCCCCGAGCCCTCAACTATGAACAAACTCTTTACAAGACCTGGATAGATTGATCTCTCTATGGGTTATATTCTTGTTTGAGAACTCTTTGGTCATTGACATTGGACATTCTTTGATCATAGACTGATATTTTTCTCTTCGATTGAAGTAACGAATCATAAAGCGATTGCAAACTGGGAAAAAAGAGAATCAGGAAAATTTGAATTTGGATGGCACAAGCTCTTTTCAAATGACTCTGGTGTCCCGAAAATACTTCAGTGATACTAAATCAATTTTCAATTCACATGAAAAAAAACTACAAGCTAGCCACTAAAACAATGGAGTCGTTAGAGTACACTCTGCTTCAAGCCCATCAAGAGGGATTGAATTTAGGTCGAAATGATGAAACTTACAATACTGTTTCAGCCGACAGATATCCAGAGAATTACATCGAACCCGTCTAAAGATAAGTATAAGATAAAACTATAATGAAGAATATATCAAATCGATACTTTCTGAAGTTTCTTATCGATCTTTTAGAGCGAGAGAATTGAGTTCTTGTCGTTGATGATAACAGAGGTGATTTAAGGAAGATTATAATTACTCATTGAATAAATACTATGGAACCTACAAAAATCATGATGAGGTTCTGTTGAATCTGTCATTTCATTGAGAAAATTTTTGACTGTGACGAGCGTGATGGAATGGAAGAGCTGCTCCACAATATCTTGAGATTTGGAAGTCTTCTTCCCCAGGATATGGCAACTACGGAGCAGCGTTCACCACTCTTCTTACGTGTTCCTGAAATGAAGTCGATCTTTTAATCATCAAGTATTCATGGAAAATTTGAAATGATGCGAACCATTGGAACTTCAAAATAAGCGTAACATCGACTCCAAGCTTTTGACGAGTGATACTTCAACTTGTCTGAACATACAGAATGCGTGGGAAGAGGGATATTACTGGAAGGATCCATTCACTATCAAATTTTCACATCGGACTGTATCTTTCTAAACTTGGAGGTTCCTAACGTTTTGCTTCTGCCCCTTTTCGCTCCCTTTTCAATTCCGAGTGGATTTTCGATCTTTTCCCGATTCTGCCAAGATTCCAGCAGTTTCTCACTTTTGACGATCCTTCAGAGGCCGTCGAGACAACCAGTGGGCGGAGGGGGAGTATGGAGATATTCAATGCAGGATATCAAAATAATCTTCTAAGTGTAATTTGAATTCCGCGCCGCGCCTGAAATAATGGCGCTGATGCATATGAGTGACATCCAGACAAGCATCTGCCGAGCCCTGGATAGCTCAATGGTAGAGCATCTTCCCGGCAAGAAGAAGGTTCCAAGGATTTTGTCATGATGTCATTCAAATGCATTTTCCTCAAGTCAACATCTCGACGATCAAACCCCGATCGATATAATTTTTCATTGAAAATGTCCTGAAATCCGAGATCAATAATAGAGAAATGATAATTAAACCTCCAATGCTAATTTACGAATTCAATATCATTCATTCATACAAGAGGACGATTCAAGTTCGAAAAGTGTAATTATGGAGATATTCATTCCCAAGCTACAAAAAAATGCGGGGGAAAAGGCCTGCAACCCCGACTACGTATACTGATTCACATGTAACGAGAATATTCTCTTATATATCCCTTCCACTACAGTTTCTCTCGTACTATCTCATTTGAATGCAAGAACCACTCTGTAATCGGTCTTCTGAATTATCTTCTTGCGGTTTTAGGGAATGGACATATTCCTGGAGGGGCGAGACTTGAAATATGGTTTTTTCTGATTCATTATATGATCCTATAAATAACCTCGTATTTGAATCCTCCTCCTGCTGTATTCGATTCTGCTATCTCATTCGAAGAGAGCGAGGTCTATCTCTTTTGTCTCATGTAGATTCTGACTGGTCGGGGATAGTTGATCAATGTCATGCTTTGTGGGTATGACTTGTGTAAGAATCCGAGAGCATCTTTCAAGAAAACAGAAAACTTCACGTGAAGGTCCCGCAGCACGATAATTAGAATGAGCTCAAACAGGTAATAACAGTGCTAGATTACTTGTCACAGTCCTTTTTGCTGTTACGTGGGACGGGAACGATTCTAATGAAGCACGTTGAATGAGTCTTCCAAAGGATAAGATGAGGTGGAAGAGAGAGATTGATTGATTGATCGATTGATAACAAATCTATCACATCTCAAGGCAAAGTGCAATACACGTTACAATCTGAAGAAGAAGTATCTCAACTTGTATGAGAATAAGAATTGATATGCTTGAATATTTTGGATATTCTAAGAACACAAATAGAAGAAGAAAATAATTAGCTCGCCGATGTGGGAACGCTGCGTATACTACAAAACTTCATATCTGAGTGAATAAAATGCAATATGAATCAATTTGAAGGTGGCTTATTGGAAAGACAAAATAATTGGAATACAATCGGAATGCAATTTGGAAGTACAGGCAGCCCCCGCTATTCGCGGTTGATGCGTACAAGGAAAATGCCACGAGTACCGAAATCGCGAATACCGGGACCTTGGGCTTATGGGAAAAGGGGGGTTACGTATACATATGTGGATCCGCGAGTAACTAAAAAAATCGACACATCATCTTTAAATGACAAATTTATGTAATAAGCCTAGCAAAATGAATTAATATATGAAAAATACGAAGTAACAGTCTGATACGAGTGAAAAACTACTGTAAATCACTCCAAAATCTGTTGAAACAATCAGTCATGAGCGTGCGAGTGGAGAGCTCTATCACTTTTGACTAGCGAAATTGACGAACATAGTCAGCAACAATGTCTGGTAAGTGGCCATTGGAAGTTCTGAAAGCTCCGGGCATTTTTCCTTTAGTGGCAGGCAAATTCAAAATTTTCAATTTCTCCGAAAGGCTCACAGTTTATGATCACGTTTTCTGATTGACGAATATGCATTCTTTTCTACGTACTGTGTCATGACAAGAATCTAGATAGTGTACCAACAACTTTGTCATATAACCAATTAATCAGTCTCGGGAAACAATAACAATACCAACACCCTGAAAATGATGAACACTCAATCACAAAGTTGTTTTGGGATGAGACACTTGAATGAAATCTTTCAGAAATTCACATTTCATGAGGTGAATTATGTCGAATATCCAGATCCAAACCGCGAATAAGCGAGTCAGGGAACCGCGAATCCCGGGAGATGCCGCAAATCAGAAACCGCGAATAAGTGAATTCCGCGAATACCAGGACCGCGAATAGCGGGGCTGCCTGTAGCACGTTTGATATACAAAGAAAAGTCACGAGTTATTCAAAGAAATATCCCTTCAGTGAGATATCAAGGCAAACTAAGATATACACATCACATGCATAAGAGTACACATAGGTTGTGATGCATGATTTTTTCGGAAATAGATGTTGCCTTTTGGAGTCCAGACATACTTGTAACCATACTGTTTTGCGCGTTTCTGTGTCAACACTCGTAATTTATGAACGATAGGGGTTAGTATTTTATGAATCCCGGTTCTCGCTTGATTTCAGCTATTTGGAATCAAATCGGATAAATCCAAGTCACCGTGACCGCAATACAGTTTCGGAACATGGTCACGACTACCACTGGATTTGAATTTGATCGCTAATGGACGATCATATTATTCCCACCACTCCGCTCACTATCAGATGTTGCTAGCCAAAGATCGGGAGAGTTTAGAGTTTTCGGTCTGAATCTACGAACTTCAAGAGAGTCATTCTTGATAGACTCTGCTGCATGTCAACTTTCTAGTAGTGTCTTCGGAAAATCGCCCTAGGGGAGACTGCAGTCGCTGGGTATCCCGGTAACTCTCAGTTTTGAAGTTGGCTATCCACCTGCATGTAGCCGAAGAATCTCTTCCCGGAGTGTAAGATCCTGCCTTTTCAAAAGATTGATCTCTCCTGATTGTTGTTTCAGCACGTCAGTGGATGTATCAAACTTCTTGTCAAGATGACTTAGACCTTCAGTAGAATCGATAGATTGCAATTGAATCGCCTTGAACAACAAACCAAGCTGTTAGAGCGTATCGAAAGTTTCCCATTCTTGGGGCAAATGAAACATGATCGCAACTGTGATGGCGTATAGCAGACGAAACAGATGACAAACTGTAAACACGGTGTGCATTAGCTGTAACAGACGCACGCCGACTTAACTCAGGTTATTCTCTCACGTTCAAGTCAAGCTGGGCTCACAGTGACGCCCGTGAGAAACAGGTTTTAGGGTCGATACTGTGGAGAACTGTTTATAGCAACTAACATCTAGATGTAATCAACGGAACTTCGAGATTCGATGGGAAAGCTCAAGGTCGTCTAACCCCAAAATCTAATGTTCTTGTGGAAAAACAGGTGGAACTTCTGCAACATGAACAGATCCACGAGGTTTTATGAATCTGAACAATGCTTGCGAAATTTGGCGTGGAAGTATCTGCAGAGTAAAAGCCCGGAGGCACTTTGAGGCAGCGAAGAGTGTCGAAAAACAGAGAGAAATCTAGGAAAGCGTGCAATTATACTCATCCCCAGAGATTGGTTGATTGATTACATTTATTTTCCCGAGGGCAGAAAGTTGAAAATACAGTTTCTTATAAAACATACGTCACTAGCGTAATAAATTTATAATTTTTGATACAATTCAACATTTTGATCGAGCTTATTGCCGTCATCACAGGAATAAACTAGTCTTTTGCAGCATCAAGAGATGCATTAAACTCTACGAAAATAATACTTCACTTGAATCGAGCCATGCAAAAAGGGACCTAAGCGCCATTTTTTGCAAAATTGAGATAAGGTGATATTATCACTCTTTGAACATTCCTTTATCACCTGCATATGAAATCTTTCCGATATGACTAATTCCTGAGATCCCATCCATGCAAAAAGGGACCCAAGTACAGGATATGGGGCCCTTTTTGCATGGATTGATACGAACCTGCAAAAACTAATACCCACGCACTATATCATCACATCCATCACTCACACAACTGATCGATATGATTCTTGGCGCCAGTTGGTCGACGAGCTGAATGTTTATATTTCGCGACACTTCGAATGATGTATAGGTATAGATATATACTCTCCGCTTTAAACTCGACTCAATCTTGAAATGATCGAAAAGCGCTGTCGTATCTAGTGTGTCAACCGATAGCTCTGCAGGTGTTTGTTTTGTCTTGATTTATAGTGTGTAAATGGATTGTGATAGTAATAACGATGGCAAAAAACGGAAAAATCGTGGCAATCCGTTATCTTGGGCACGGAATGAGAGAAAAAGATCAAAAACGTGTGGCGAGCCTTTCTTGAATAGCCAAAAGGAATACATTCCAGGGAAATGTGTAGCGCAGGAATGCGAGTGAGTATTTGCCCGATGTCTACAACAAGTGAATTTTCTTCAAAAGCGTTCAGTCACTATAATTTCTAATGTTTCCAGTTGCCGGAAGGAATGTTTTGAGCATACGCCATTAGAACAGTCACAAGAAGCGCTCCAAAGGCTGTTGTCACTCAGAACAAAAAATGAACAAGACATATTTCTGCAAAATTTGATCAAACGTAGTCTGCCAAATCGACGCAGATCGAAATCGAGCAAGCCAAGTACAAGGTCAACGAACAAGTATCATATAATCATCGGCGGTATCACAAAAGAGGTATGTCGACAAGCGTTCATGTCCACTTATGGTATCTCCATCAAACGTTTGAAAAGATTGAACAAGCTTGCTAAGTTAGATGAATCTCCAAAAGACAAGAGAGGGAAGAGCAAAAAATCAAATACTATCTCGCCTCAAATTTTGTTAAAGATAGACAATTTCGTCAAAAGTTTCCCAACTGAAGAGAGTCATTATTCTGGCAAAGTTATGAGATATTTGGATGAAAGATTGAATGTCAGGGCACTGTGGGAAATGTATTGTGAAAAACATCCCGATAGTAAAGTAGGGCGCTCATTCTTTTTCCGATACTTTGCGGATAATTTTGACTTGAAGTTCGGCCAGCCTAAAGTAGATTGCTGTTGTATTTGTGAAACGCTACGAACGAAGTTAAAAAATTCTCATATCAGTGATGCAGCAAGAAAAAGAACTGAGCTAGAATTGAAACAACATCAAGAGGAGGCTGCAAAATTCTACAGAAAATTGAAATCTGATGCGCAAAATGAAGACCCTACGGTGGCTGCTCTATGCTACGACTACATGCAGAATTCGAGTGTTCCAATAATCCCAGTCCAAGAGTCGTACTATTTACGTCAAGTCAATGTCAGTATTTTCTGCATTCATAATATGAAAGACAATACAGCCAAATTTTATGTTTATCATGAAGGACAGGCAAAAAAAAGTCCTGATGAAGTTTGTTCTTTCTTGACAGATTATGTCGAAAATGAGTTGTCAGATGATATCGAAACACTCCTTCTACACGCCGACAACTGCTCTGCTCAAAATAAAAATCATAGTTTATCGAAGCTTTTGGCCGCTTGGGTTGAACGAAAGAAGTTTAAGAGAATAGAACAATATTTTCCGATCAGGGGTCACTCTTTTCTACCATGCGACCGAGACTTCAGTATGGTGAAGAGAAAGTTGAAGAAGATTGATAGAATTTACTCTGTCAGACGAATTATGCAGGCTATCATCCAGAGTAGCCATAGTTCTAAGTTTCAAGTCAAGTTGGTGACTAGCCATGATATCATCAATCATAAAGAATGGTGGTCTCAACATTACAAGAAGAATGTCATTTCAGTCGAAACGAGAGGAAGAGGAGTCCAGAAGAAAGACAAAGTCCATTTTTCAATCTCTGAATATTTTCATTTCGTTTACAGTTCAGAGATGGTCGGGACTGTAGTCGCAAGTGTTTCTATCGGCGGGACTTCTGTACACACGTTTCACATAAGAAAAAATACAAGTCTAGAGCTGCCCAAAGAATTGGCTTATGCAGAAGGCTATGTGCAAATCAAGGAATCAAAAATCAACGACATCAAAAAATTAGCAAGTTACATACCCGAACAGCATCTTCCTTTCTACAATATTTTGATCAATTGGCCAACCAAACCTGACTTGGGGGATGAAATTGATGAAAGTGCCTAAATCCGAGTCGCAGAGGCAACATTTCGGCTCTTCTCCAGATTATAAGAGATCCGCAAGTGATTCCAATGACAGAATCACTTTCTATTTGTAGATGTTCATTCTTTGTAAGAATGAGAAAAATCAAATCCTTGATGTTACGTGATTAGAACGCTTAAGACATGTCTAGAATCCATAATATTTACAAATTTATGAATGTTATTGTTACATTATTTAGATAGTTAAGATGGTTTTGTTCGTTGTAATAAACTCATTAATTCCATTCGAAAAATTTTCAGTCAATCCGAGCAAAAAGGTACCCAAACCCCGCTATAAAGTCATGATAATCATCAAGATATGGTTTGAATCTGATAATTCCAAGTTTCGTAGTGCCTTGCTACGAAATAATAGCTTTTTAGAAGAATCCATGCTAAAAGGGACCCAAGTCCACTCCAGTTTTCATTAAAAAACAACTCTGCAGAACGCCCTCGGTCAAAAAATGAAGAAGATTATGGTACATACTGATAAGAAGTATGTGTATGTTCATTGGCGTTGGAAAATTGTAAATGGTAGAGATGCAAGACAGTCTTTTTCGTTTTCCCAACAATTTGTTATTTGCACGAAGGTCCCTTTTTGCATGGCTCGATTCACTTACATATGAGAGATTCTACAGAACTTTTTACATTGTGCGTACTGCACACTTTCTCTAAACCTTCCAATGATTGTCAAGTTGTCGGAGATGAATTTGATAGATTTCAGGACCTCTGAATCACGAGGATGCGAATAATAGGTTTTACGACCGTGTATCTAACTATACTTCTCGATAAACTGTGAGTGAAAGTCGACAAACTGTGCGCTGAGTGCACTTTTAAAAACAGTGAATCGGAAAATATATGATCGAAACGGATTTCAAAAGCTTGAGACGATACCAATGACATCCCGTTTGGTTCGGGTGTAGGCGACCAAGTGCATTGGAATGATAGCTTAAAGAAGACAGGTAAGTTCATGCGCCCACTCGACTGAAAAAGGTCGAATTCTCATGGCATGGAGAGGGGAAGGGAAAAGCACGCCCCTGAAATGTTTTCTCATTTTTTCACCTTTTTACAAAGAATTTCCAACAGTTTTTAGGTGCTGACATCGAATATTATTCAAATGAGAAGCATCACGAAAATTTCATCGATTAGAACATGTGATCGAGCTCACGTAGGCGCTTCTATGACATTCCGATCGTTCATATGAAACTTGAAAACAGCTATAATACACTAAAGAATCCATTCCTCCTCCATAAGTGTCATTATAGATTCCATTCAGGATTTTTACAGTGAATTCTGTGAAAATACGGACGGGGACGCCAAAAAGCAAATTGGTGAAACTCGAGTTCTCCCGCTCGTCCAACGTGGTCAGAAAACAGAAAACTAGTGAAATACAGCGTGTATACGGAATCGAAGTAGCTGTTGCGTGTTGTGTGTGCGTAGATTAAGATTCAATCGGGCGCGCACAATAAATTACACACGGATAATGATGGTCTCTATTGACTACAGAAACAATATCCTTCCAAACCAGTGGGCACGTATTTTTCCACTCATTTTGGAGGTCCTACTAACCAGCAAAATTGGTTACAGACGCGTGCCATAGGAAAAAAAGAATTCTCTTCAGCAACCCAAAAGTTGAAGGTTTTGTAGAATCTCTCATATGTACAACCAGTCATGACTCGGAAGAACTAGAAGAGATAACAGAAAGGGACATTTAAACCGCTCAATTCTTCTAGTTCGCCAAATCTATCGCACTCCACCAACCGACTCGTTTGATAGAGTTGCTGTTCATCAAGTGTCCCAAACAGATGGAAGAGATTCCGCGCTGTGTTTCTGCCTCCCGTCGGACTTGTGTATTTTACGAACACCCTCATTATTGATTGACTGTGTTTCTTTGCGTATGCACACTAAGGGGGGAGGGGCGAGAAAAGAAAATTTTTCCCAAATCGAAACGGTTGGGGTTCCAGTTTTTGCCATTTTGCACGTAGACGAAGAAAAAATTTCCTTGCAATTCTTGAAATGAGGTCTTCTGCTGGAGCAAGAGCTCTGAAGATTTTCTGAAATGAAGGTTTTTTATACGTTTTGGGGTTATTTCTCAAACTGATCGAATGAGGCGGAGAACGCACCCAGGATCTCAATCATCTCACAAGCCATCATTTCTTATGTATTCGTGCACGTAGATGCCGAATCCGTGGTCCACTTGAGTCTCAGAAGCGAAGGCTCTCTGTAGAATGCAAGACAACGATCGTAGCGAAAAAACGGCACTTTTCCGGAAAACAACAAATTACGTTAAAGTTGGTGTGTGTGAAAGAGCTCCCTACTCACGGGTCCGAAACAGCACCACACTACTCTTTCTCACGTATTTTGATCTGCTGGAAACGATCCCGGTGGTTTTAGGGAGCTTGGATACATGACACGTAGGTATTGGTTTGATGACGACAAGCAATTTTCATCTTATGCTTAGGCATTGACTGCATATCGTTATACACGGGCTTCGACACATCGGTTATCAGCTCCTCTTAACATGGATTTCACGCATCAGAGCTACCTAAAACCATCGAGATTGTTCTGAGCAGGTTAAAAAACGTAAGAAAAAGTAGTGTGGTGCTGTTTTGGACCCACAAACCGGGAACTCTTGCACACATACCGATTTTAACGTGATTGGTTGTTTTCCGGGAAAGTGCCGTTTTTCGCTATGATCGTAGTTTTGCATTTTACAGATTGCCTTCACTTCTGAGGCTCAAGCAGACCACAGAATTCGGTTTCTACGTGCAAAAATACATGAGAAATGACGGTTTGTGAGATGCTTCAGATCCCGGGTGCGTTCTCCGCCTCATTCGATCAGTATGGAAAATAACGCAAGAACGTATGAAAAACCTCCATTTTTGATAATCTTCAGGGCTTTTGCTCCAGCAGAAAACCTCATTTAAAAAATCGCGGGAAAATGTTTTCTCTATTTACGTGCAAAATGGCTGAAACTGGAAACCCAACGGTTTTGATTTGGGAAAAGTTCCATTTTTCAGCCCACCCTAATGCACACATCTGTGTGGCTCCGGCAGTATTTTCGATCGACAGACCTTGAAATTTCCTCCAGAATCATCTCCTGACAAAGTCGATTTGATGCAATAGAACCACAGATCTAGATGTTTTGAGGCAGGAAGAAGCTGAAAACGCCAAACGAACACAAACACACAGACGAGGGTCACAAGAACGAGCCAAAGCTTGCCATCTGGGTGATCGTGATATTCGACTGACGATCAGCAAAACAAAAAGAGGTGACTCTACGTATCGTCATGTAGAGTAAGCGTATTCAGTTTTCGGGGGCTCGTTTGAGTTATCCCCAGGATTTCGCATCGAAGCAAAGGAAATGAGACCCTGCAGACCTCGCTACAATGTTTTTAGTCGACCGGGCGATGTTTGGAGGAAAACTTGAAACAGGCCTTCTAGGAACTCTGAAAATTTTTAGCGGGCGTGAAGAATTGTTTGGGGGTCTGCTGGTTGAATATTATTTCTGGGGCCCACTTCTATGGAAAAAATTGTCGAGAAGATCTGCGGAGGTCGTGCTTACGGATTCGCCAGAATATACTGATCTGACCCATATATCAGACATTAGGTTGACAAGTATTCTCCAAGGATAGATTTTCATGAAGTATCACGCTGGAATCCTTCTGGATAGGTGTGTACATGAAGAAAAAATGTACCGGAAAGATTTGCAGGATCGCGAATTCTAGCATTCGAAAGCTTTACTGGGAAATTCGACCCTCCATTGCGTATCTCCAGAATCGCATGAACTTTCCACGATGCTCTTGGTCGCTAATATCTTAATATATGATTTCGAACGATGCAAATATAGCAAACGTTACAACGATGGAAATATCGAATTTCAGCCACATGTCGCCTACCCTGTGCACCGGATCAGTTTTTTTTTTCAGAGAGAATTGGTACATTTCTGAGTTACCTCTGAACTTTCTCGAATGAACTTCTCCGTCATTCACACGAAAAATAGTAGGACGCAAACGTGAGCCCATAGGAGGATTGAAACTCGGGGAACAAGCGTAACCCTAGTGCATCTCGCGACCGGAATGCGAAGAGTCTTCTTATTATAACTTGAGAGAGATCAGATAAATTGTGCGGCCAAAATCGGTATGGAAGGAAAGACTCCCAGAGAGTGTACTGGTGCAACTCAATATTTGTCCTATAAGGAAGAGAACCAGGATAGGCTATCAATAAAAAACAGAAATTACCCACAACTATGCCTGATACAAATCATTCATCTCAATAGCACGTGAAATGATTGAGAATTAAACTAGGCTGGAATTCCCAATGTTTCCCATGGAATCTCTAGATTCTCCAAGTTATCCAAGAACCGAACCAAATCCCTGAATTTCCCCTGTTTTCCCTGTTCTTCAGGTCGGTAGACACCCTGACTAGTCGACTGCTGGAGAGTTGGACTAGGCATGATGGTAAAATGCGCGAGATGGCGGCTGAGGCTCGGGAAGATGGAACCAAATCGCGATTTTCTGTTGGGGGCCCCTGCCTAGACGCATTCCTTGGTTGCAGGACATGGGCATCAGCAATGTCTGCCCTTCTCAGTGAGGGGAGGATAGACTTGAGCACTGCGTGAAAAATATCAGATAACTGTACCGGTGACGTCTTAGAGATTTTTTTCAAAAAGCATTAATAATTGATTTACAGCGCTCAAGGCCGTCACTGCCGCACAGTGGGAAAGATCGAAATTTTTCAGCTTAAAAGTCAAATGGGTCAAGCGTGTTAACCGTTGAGCTAAAAAATTTCGGTCTTTCCCACTGTGTGCCGTGTCCCTATCCTTGCTTTTTAGCGTGTGAGTAGGGGGATTCGTCCGTCCTGGATGCAATGATAGGAATCGAAGATTAATGTGTCGATTCGACATCACTATTCTCGTTACTTCTGTCCTGGAGACTACTCTGAGACTACTATATTTAATATCCTGGAGACTACTCTGAGACTACTCTGTTCACTATCCCGGAGACTACTCTGGTGACCTTTTGATAGCTCTGTCAGAGTGGAAAGAGGTCTTTCGTGGTGGAGTTCTGCTCCAAAAGGAGCTGGCAATTCGAACGGAGCTCCTCCAGCTGGGAGCTTTGCTTCTTTATGTGTCTCTCGAGAGAAGATACACGTACCAATAGACGATCATCTACCTCATTCACCATCAATTTATCTATACCCGTCCGCACATCATCAATACCCCGAGCAAGGTCATCTGGGTGCTTGGGCCTTCTTATAGTAGTTGGTTTGATACAACTTTTTGAAGAATCTTAGAGCACTCAGAAAGCCTTGCTATGGGTCTCAGATCTGAGAGGTCTGCCAAGTTGTTCGTTTCAAGGGCAGGCGTGATAAGAGTGCACTTCCATAAATCGGAAGAAGAGGCATCTATTAAACTCGAGTTGAGAACATAGGTGTGCAGGTCTATGACGGTTGGACATGACGTGCGCAAGGTTCTCAGGAAGATGAAGACAATCCCAAATGTCTTTGATTTCATGAGTGTACTATGCGTATTACTTCGTCCCTGCTGGTAGGCGATAGTGAGGGAAGTAGGATACTGTGAAGGTGCAATTGGAAGATAGTATGAAGGGGAGAGAGGGTCATATGAGTTGACGGAGGATAGGGAATGGGGCAAAATGGGTATTAATGTCGACAGGGAAATATGTTCTAAACGGTGAAGGAAGACGCGATGAGACTATGCCTAGGTTGTTGAGAGAGTTCCATAGTCAATTGAAACTTTGAGCAGCCTTGATTTGACTAGCGTAGTACTGGTTTTTGGAAACGCGTGATAATTTCCGAGCATCAGATTTGGTGAACCGATATTCCTGTATCAGCTCAGTGGAACGAGTAACTCGTGCTTATCTACAAAGATTATGTTATGATCTGATTCTCTTTCATACACGGAGTAAAAAGTGCAGCCGCCAGGAAACTATCCGGCGACCTCTTGATCAAGAGACTGACACGCCGTTGACTAAGCTAGTCCGGCCGCACCAAGCGATGGCTCTTTCACGTGCTACACTTGAAGTGCGGGCATCTGTGTATGGTGAGCGTGGTCAAGCGAGTTTACAGCAGACAGATCACTCCACGTGTGTGCTATCTGACTCTCGGCGTTGAGGGTATGGTGAGTTGATTCTGACGGTAGAAGTTTCAATGAGTAATCTTTCAAATGCTTATGTGCAACGCTCACGTTTGGGCAGGTCTGAATATTTAATTTGAATTACTGGTTCGAGCGAATAGAAAAGTATTATTTAGGGTTTGGGTTGAGATTCATTTTCATGTTTTAGTCGACAGAACCTAAAACAAATATATTAATGATTAACAAATTCACATCATTGTACACTAACAATAATTAACAATAGAAGCATGGCTGATACAAGTTTACATTCCCTAGTAGTGCTTACATGATGAATAATGTTACTGATCCATCGATGGCAGACGAACAACTTTTGAATGCAAGAGCAGGAGGCTAGACATGATTGTAGGTACACAGGGTGCCAAATGTGGACACCTGAAATCAGATGATAGCAGCAACATGTAATAAAGTTGTGTATTAGTATGTGAATCGATATTTACCTTTTATTAGCGAGGAAAGAAATTGTTTAGTTCAGGAGAAAGCTCACATGCGAAAGAATAAGTCATGAGTTTCATTCATCCATTTCACTCATACATATGACTGTATGCACAACTGCTTATGCACATGATTTTATAGCCATCAGCTGATTTTTGTTTACACTTGCTCGGAAATAAGCACCAAGCAAGCTGAATTCTACCACAGAATTACAATTGAGATAGAATCATGTAAAATCATAAGAATACATACCTTCATATCCTAATAAAATCCAGAATCCCATCCAGCCTGAGGAAATGATGAAGAATCTGCCTGGTGGCTCCCATGTGATGATGATGATTGTCCAACGGAGTCCAATTGATGCCTCTGGCCCATAGCGTGGGCCAACTTCCCTACTTGCCGTACCAACTTCCACTGTGAGAGCACATGAAGATTCGGTTTCCTAACATCAGCACTACATGATCCATCAGTAGATCACCCATATACCATGATCACCATGCAAAAACAATAACTCACTTGTTATTTACGAATTTCACCATCCAGAAGTCTCCATCAAAATACTAATATTTTCATATCACATCATACCATGAGATATAACACCCATGATATGCTTACACGTGCTTTTAGACATATGTCCCAAGTTTACTTACCCACTGCTGCTGTTTATGTATGATTATTTTGCGATACTCACACTACCCAGCTGATTGTTGGAAGTAAACGAAGACCTGTTATAAACACAAAAGCATGTGATTGATGCACTGGATCTCTTGAGGTCGTCTGCTGTATATTACCATCTATTGATTGGCCAAACTGATCGATCATGCTGCACATGCTCAAGGGCGCCAGATTCGAATCTATGGAACTTTCTTATGAGGATTTTCTATGGGAATATTATCAAATCGTCGTGTAAATGATCCGGATATGTTGGAGCCGGGGAGAAAAAGTCACAATATTAATTTCATTAATAATTGATAACAGAATGTGAAGTTATTTACAAAGTGTATAATTACCATTTCATATTACCCGCCAATCTCAGATCACCTGGTATTCTCGTTTAATGTTCCGCCAATGGATGGCTAACGAGATTACCCTTGTGTAAATTATATGACCACTTGAATCATTAACTTCATTTCTCGTGGCATCCGGCATCCTCACTTCGAGTCACAAGTTGAAGCTTGTGAGCGGTTCCACCTTTCGTGGGTACACTCGGCAGTATTTGATTCTTTCCGAGCGTGCGATCGCCTGCCCCGATGACAACGTTTCGTTAAGGATGAGGATTCCGATGCATGCACGCAGCGGCTGTAGTTTTCTCGCGACCAGACCAGACCAGACAATGCAGCCGTTGTTGCGGTGTTGTCCAGGTGTGTTCAGGTCGAGTTCTCGAAATGTGGCGAACGATGTTCCGGCCTCCGAGTCCTCTGAAGTCCTCCGGGTGTAGACAGGGCGAACACTGCAACATCGTCTGCGTCGTCTGGTCTGGTCTGATCGTGGGGAAACTACCGCCGCTGCGTGCGCGCATGAAAAACCTCATACAAAACGAAACGTTGTCATCGGATCAGGCGGTCGCACGCTCGGACAGAATCAACTACCGCCGAGTGTACATGCTATTCGATAAAGGTGTCAGATGGGTACACTGCTATATGCAGACACGGTAATCTGACTATCAATAGATGAGCAATGCTGTATGTATATGAGGGTTTCCACGGAACTTTTGACTTTTGTGTTACTGCACTGTTCCAGGAGTATTCTGAACAATTGGGAGTGCACAGGAGTGGCATTTTATAGTATTTGGCATCATTTGATATGGACTACATTCTTTTTTGTTGGAACGCACCCTGATTTGTCAACAGAAGACCGCAAAAGATGATTTTTGGATAGTTTACAAACGTACCAACGCGATTTTTTGAATTGATAAGGCTGTAGCTAAAATACCTATGCCTCAACTACTTCGGTGGAATGATATATCCATCTACTCATCTCACATTTTGAGAGAATGTTTGATTCAGAGGTGTGCACTGATTTGGCTATGATATTAGCTCTCATTTATTGATGTAACCGAGTTCTGTGGGAAAACTTTCTCTGGCTATTGTTTACGGAAATGATGAAATACCTTGTGTGAAACGGGGAATTTAGCAATGAGTTTCCGAAGTTGAAAAGAAGACGAATCGAATCCCGTTTGGTTTGTGAGTGAGCGTTGATCCAGACAAATTTTATAAAACTTCAAAGCTCATAAAGTTATCGCGCCACTGGCTTCGAAAATGGTCATTTTTTGATGCCATACTCAGGAGACGCGAAGCACAGGGTTGGGACGTTGTGCTCTTTTTTCTTCATCACAGAAAGGATATAACCACACTGTTTTGAGTAGCGATTGTCGATCGGTATTCCTGTGAGAAGCTGAGGAGAGATATTTGAATCCGGAGGGTAAGCTAAATAAGCCTCTGAATGTGATGGTATCGCGATTTTCTCGAATTCTACATAGTTTAAGGCTGAAATATGATCAAAATAACACCGCACTATACTCTAGACGTTGAAATAAAACTCATAGATCGTGACTCGATTTTAGAAATTTACATCCAATTCTGGAAAAATAAATGATAAAATTTATCTTAGAGTCAAATCACGCGAAATATAATCCCTATGAATCGTCTAGACAATGTTTTGAATCAAATCTACTCGATTGGAGTTGATTCACAAAAGTTTCAAAAGTGGAATTCTATATTTATCGTTCTGAACCAGATACCTTGGCTTGAAAGAGAGTGGCACCACTTTTTTCACATGTTTTCAAGGTCTAAGAATCACATGAAACCCATTTCCAACGTGTGCGATGAGAAAACTTTTTCTCATTTCGGAAGGTCAATAGGTAAAAGTTCCATGGAAACCCTCATATATATGTGTGTGTCAGAGAGTATACTGCTTCATGCAGACACAGGATCTGACCTCATATGAATAATTCTGGAGCATGGTAATCATTTTGGAAATCGACGGATTTTAAAAATGTCCCAGATATTCTTTCTCCGTTGGTACTACTCGGATATAGTTAAAAACAATTTTTCAAATTTTTTTGGGACCCTTGACGGGCCCTACGAATAATCAAAGTCCGATTCTTGGCCAGTTCCTTGCCTATTCTTTGTTCTTTGCTATCTTCAAGATTCCGTAGCTTGGGCCCTGATGCATCTTTCCCAGCCTACCTGGGAGCATTATTTTCGTCATCACGTACACTTTCAAGAAAAAATTGACTGATCCGGAAAATTGGTATCTGACAGGTCCCGCGGTCCCTTCAAATAGGCTCAAAAATACGCCCTTGTACCATCTCTGGAAGCGTGTAGGTCGAAATGGAGGCCTCGTGAGGCAGATTCACATGAGAAGAAACTCGGAGATTTTTTTTCTTTTATTTGGTTACTTATAGACGATTTTGAGCATTTTCATGCTATTTAGCGTCTCGGAGGTCTTGATCAACCTCCCATTTCTTTCCTTGATCGTGTCACTATCTTCTCATCCGTCTCAACCACAGCCGATTCAAGATAATCATTTCTGTTAGAACGTGAAAATCCAAGGTCAATAAAAAAGTCGTTTGTTTCTCATCGACCCCAAACCTATGAGGAAATGGACTTCTAGGTGTCTATTTGAGGCGCAACAATCATTCGGTTGTGTTATTTGAATCCTGATTTTATAGGAACTGTTGAAAACAATCAAGAATATCGAAAATCGGGTGAAATTTGGGCGTTTTCAGGACGCATTGTGGACTAGGACTTCCCTTGCTCTCAGTTCGTGGACTCTGACTATACGGCACTCAGCATGATTATTACTTCGAAAGATAAGATCAAGAGCTGAAGAATGGCCTCTCGCGGAAGTTTTACAATGGAACAGTCTAAAATTGGAGTGAAAACAAGATAGATCTAGAATATTGGAAATACAACTAAATTGACCAAATCTGAACACTATGCGAAGGCGATCTCCACCTGTTTCCGGCTCGACGTTCTTGATTGTATGCGACTCCATAAAAATTCTCCTATGAACGTTGTGTTAAACATCTAAATGATATTCTCTCACATCACTTTGTGCATTGAGCAATTTTGCAATGAGTGCAAACACATGTATGGCCCTGGAATGGCTCTATGAGTTGTTTCCAGGAGATTGCTATCTCTACCGGGCCCTTCTGGAATCAAGAATGCCTCATTTAGGATTGTGGGTACAACCGCCCCCTCCCCAACCATCCTCTGCTGATTTTCATGTATATATGTCTCTCTTGAGGATCTTGTTATTGATTATACACTACAAATGGATTCATTTGACCGACTTCAAAAGAGTGGTTGAACCAAAACTCCAACCGCATAGTGTTTGACTCAACCAGCGACGAATTTATGAATGCGCAACCCGTGAGATAGATGTTTTTCAGGTGATAGTTTTCGGATTCCAATTTTGGATTGAAGGAACAATTTTCCTCGTATTTTTTCATTCAAAAGAAAAGAACATCGGCGCAGGCCATGTGACCTTAATTGTCTAGAAACCGAGGTTATGCAACAATTGTGTGAATCGTTTCCGGATGGGTGACCACCCGTCTTAGTTTGTGAAAGTTCATACCTCTTTCGAGATCACGAACGAGCTATTCGCAAGATGAGCGCTCGCCTATCCGGATATGGGTCACAAACTTGATGCTTAACCTCGGTTTCTAGACAATCAAGTTCACATGGCCTGCACTGATGTTCTTTTCTCCTTGATGAAAGAATACGAGGAAACTTGTTCCTTTAATCCAAAATTGGAATCCAAAAACCACCACTTGACAAACATCTATCTAACGGGTTGCGCATTCATAAACTCATCGCTGGTTGAATTTCCAAAAACTATGTGGTTGGAGTTTTGATTTAACTATCCGGTTGAAGTTGTTCGAATAAATCCATTTGTAGTGTACAACCAATAACAAGATTCTCAAGAGAGACATACATAAATGAAAATCAGCAGAGGATAATTGGGGGGGGGGGAAGAGGCGGTTGTACCCATGATTCAAAGTCAGGCATTCTTGATTAAAGAAAGGATTCGGAAGAGACAGCAATCCCTTGGAAACGTCTCACAGAGCCATTCCAGGGCCAAAAATTTGTTTGCACTCATTGCGAAATTGCTCGATGCACAAAGTGATGTGAGGGAATATCATCTAGATGTTGAAATCACCTTTTCTAAGAGAATTTGTATGAAGCGGCATACGATCAAGGACGTCGAGCCGGAATCAGGAGGAGATCGCCTTCGCATGGTGTCCAGATTTGTCCAATTCTGTTGTATTTTCGATATTTTAGATCTATCTTGTTTTTACTCTAATTTTGGACTGTTCCGTCGTAGAACATCTTCGAGAGGCTATTCTTTGGCTCTCTCTCTTATCTTTCGAAATATTTCACGCTCAGTGCTGTATAGTCAGAGTCTACGAACTGAGAGCAAGCGGAGTCCCAGTCCACAAAGCGTCCTAAAAAGGCCCGAATTTGGCCCAATTTCCGGTATTTTCGATTGTTCCCATCGGGTCGTATAAAACCGAGATTCAAAAACCGCAACTAAGTGATTGTTGGGCCTCTAGATAGACACCTACGAGAACATTTTCTCATGGGTTTGGGGTCGATGGAAAAGAAACGATTCTCTTGAATTGACCTCAGTTTTACGTTTTCACAAAAATGATCAACTTGAATCGGCTGTAGCTCAGATGGATGACAAGATAATGACACGTTCAAGAGGAGAAATCGGAGGTTCTTCCAAGATCTTCAAGTTTGTTCTGATGCAAAACTTCAGAACGAGGCTCCCATTTCGATCTATACGCTTCTAAAGATGGTTCAAAATCGTATTTTTAGGCCTCAGTGGAAGGGACCGTGGGACCTGTCAGATACCAGTTTCCCGGTCCAGTCAATTTTTTTCTTGAAAGTGTACGTTGTGACGAAAAATGCTCCCAGGTAGGCTGGAGAAGATGCACTTGGGCCCAAGCTACGAATTCTCAAAGATAGCAAACAATAGGCGAGAAACTGGCCAAAAATGGAACTTTGAAAATTCGTAGGGGTCGCGAAGGGTCCCGAAGAAAATCTGAGAATTTTCTTTCTCAACTATATTCGAGTAGTACTAACGGAAAGGAAATATCTGGGACTATTATGACATAGGAATCATCAATCGCCCTCTTGCTATGACATTTATCGATGTTTCCTTGATTCGATCCAGGAGGACTAGGAATCGTGTCGATGAAATTACACGATTTTCTCCGGCAAAGAAGTATATTTTGCGAAGTTTCGTCGGAGCAGTTCACTGACCTTATCAGGCTGTAGATGAGGATCACAACGTAACATACCACAATTTTTCAACACACAAGATCACAAATTCAGTTTCATGAAAGACAGATTTACATACCATACATTTGTAGAAATTACTTCAAACACATATTTAAATTCGAAAAATAGACATGAAAAGTCTGTAATCACGTCAAGTGTTTACATTGTGATTGTCGCTCTGAATATTCATATGCGTACAGTACAGAAGAATAAAATCAGGTGGGAAGTTATATACATAGTGGGATAATAGAGTGACGAGAGAGAGTAATGATGAATAATGATGTGAACTGTATATATGTACATATACGTTCAAGTCAAGCATAAGATTAAAATCGAACCATAAAGTCTATTGAGAAATCGAATATTGGTCTTAAGATTGATATTGTTCGTATCAGAATTGATAAGAATCATTTCACTCAAAGCCCTTTTGTAAAAATTTGGTTCATGATCGAGTTTTTTAGTGCCAGGCCAATCAAAGTTGTGACCAGTCTCTCTCATGTGGATTGAAACGACGGAATCCCGATTTTTCATCTTGATATGCTCATCAATTCTCACCGATAGTGCTCTCTTTGTCCCACCGACATATGTTGCGGGACAGTCTCTACAGGAAAATTTATAGATTACCTCAGTATTATCAAACTTATTCATAGGATCTTTACCTCATCTTATGATTTTCTGTGAAGTTTTATTCATTTTTGGGAGTGTGAGAATATTGAATTTTCTCAGTGTATTCGACCATATTTGGTGAGAACCATCATAAAATGGAATTGAAACCTTCTGCTGACTGGCAGAGAAATGGATTTTATTATCATTGGATGAAGTATTTTCAACCTGGTTTTTCCATTCTTGAAGCCGCGTTCTGAAGCAACTGGCACTGAAACTTTTTGGATAATTGTTATCTTCGAGCATTTTCTCTATGGATTTTAAATTTTTTCTGTGGAATTTCGGGTGAGGAAGGCTAACTGCTCGATCAATCAGGTTATAAATTTTGTTTCTTCTTTGTTTTTTGGTATGATTTGAGGTGAAATTCAAAGTTCTACCGGATGATGTGGGTTTTTGAAACCAGTTAGTAATGATAGCGTCGTTTTCCCTAATCAAAGGCAGGTCCAAAAAATTGATATGTTGTCTTGTTCGGACTCGTGAAGAAATTGCAATTTCTCATGATACTGATTGAAAACATCCAGATCTAAGTTTACGTGTTCTTTTTTGATGCACATAAGCGTGTCATCAACATACCAATAGTGAAAGATAGGAACGACGTTATGATCAGTTTCAAGTTTGGATAAGCAGTGCACTTCCAAATCAGTCATTACTAAATCTGCAAATAGCGGAGAGATGGAAGAGAGGAAAATATCCGGGACATTTTGGAAATCCGTCGATTTTTCAAATGTTGACCTTGCTCCAGAATGACTCATGTGTGGTCAGATACCGTGTCTGTATGTAGCAGTATACCCTCTGACACATATATACTACCATGTAACCAGGATATTGCCGGCGAAAGTTGGAGGTTATCCCCATATCCTGTGCTTGTGCATGTATGTTTTGACAGAAATATCGTGATCAAATTGTATACAGACAGAATTACTCATATATAGGTAGTCAGATTGTTGTATCTGCATATAGCAGTGTACCCATCTGACACCAAATCGAGTAGCATGTACCTATGAGAGATGAAACTGCTTACGAGCTTCAACTTAAGACTCGAAGTGAGGATGCCGAATGCCACGAGAAATGAAGGTAATGATTCAAGTGGTCGTATAATTCACATGAGGGTTGTCTCGTTAGCCATTTATTGGCAAAACATTGAACGAGGGTACCACGTGATATGAGATTGGCGCTTCATTTGGAATGGTCATTATACACTTTGTAAATAACTTCATATTCTGTGATCAATTATTAGTGAAAATGATATTGTGATTTCTTCTTCCAGGCTGCAACATGCGCAGATCATCCACCTGACGATCCGATAATATTCCCATAGAAAATTCTCATAAGAAAGTTCCATAGATTCGAATCCGGCGCCCTTGAGCATGTGCAGCATGATCAATCAGTTTGGCCAATCAAGAGATGGTAATATACAGCAGACGACCTCAAGATATCCAGTGCATCAATCATATGGTTTTGTGATCATGACAGGTGTTTCCCTTGACTGTTGGTGTTCCCTCGTTCATCTGAGAACCACACATTCGTCTGTAGTACTCAAGCTTCATCTCGGCTGCTTCTTGATTATTATTTGCGTTCCTTCTTTGACGCATTCATGCTGGTTGAACCAATAACTTTTTTCTTATCGAGACGCTGCCATTTTCCCTCTGTGAATATCCGCCTTATAATTCATCTGTGCATAGTTTATGTCATCGTTAGTCAAATTTATCACGGCTTTGGGGGCGTTTTGGAATTTTCTGCGTCTTGGAATCAAACTACCAGGATCTGGGCAAACATTTCCTGGGAAAATCACCCAATGTTACTACAGACATCTTGCAGATAGAAAGTCACATAACTGCCCAACTCACCTTAACATTCCCTCAGTTTTCTTTGCAGCGGACCCAAATTACGAGCAGGATAAGAGAGATTCTGTTTGGGCAAGTTCTTCAATCTGATTGGGCTGTACATCGATTCTTGATATTTTTGGCCTAGGAATATGGAGTAAGGAAAGATACAATGAGAAACATTAAGGTTTAAGTGGAATCTTATACTAACTGACAGAAGGCATTGGAATCCATGGCATAGGAGTGAGGGGTTTCTGGCTGAGGTACAGTTTTCGAAGAAGAGCGTTTTAGTGTCTGCGACTCTAGTTTCGAATCTATTGTCCTCGCTTTGAATAGTCCCACTGTGAACACAAGATACAGAGTAATGAGCATCGAGCTGGAAGATGAGGAGAAAGTACCTTGTGAGGTAACAGTCTCAATAGCTCTTTTTGGAGGCATGTTACTGTTGGCTGAGCTCACTGATTCTAACACCAAAACTGAGGAGGAAAATCATTACAAGGAAAGAAATAGTATCATAAGAAGAGAAGACAGAATTCCTCACGAGTCGATGAAGCAATAACTGCTTCATTGGTTGAGTGTCTTCGCAGCACGCTTACATCTATTAACTGCCTTCACACTATTCCTAAACTTTGCATCAGTTTTATCAGATTCTTTAGGAGCACCGGATCGCTTGTGAGAAGTATCATTTGCATTTTTCTGAAGCTGAGCTACTCGATGTTTGTTGATATTGGCTGGATTTATAACTTTGGCAATCATACCAATTGGATAACCAAAGCGATTACAATGAGGCTCATTGTAAGTGGGGAAATCTCTCTCAGTGGGATCGATTACTGGCAGAGAAACTGATGCAGCCAATTGAGGTCTGGTTATCATTGGTCGGATTCATCATGTCCGTGGAAGAAGAGATATGAAATGATTGTGAAAAAAGACTGGGTGCCGATTGTAAACTAGCGTAAACTAATATAATGAATATATGGTGAGTATATAATACGCTTACCTTTGTAATCTGTTCGTTAAACCAGCAGGTTGCTGTTGTTATCAGTCACTTCATCGATGTAAAAGTTAGGTAGTTCTCCATTTCCTAACGGATCCTTATCATCATGCATTGGAATATCATCTTTATCTACATCTGTTGATACCATGTTATTTTCGTTAACATATGATTGATCATCTGAACTATCACCCGAGAAGAATGAGAAGAAGAAATGAAATCTGAATGATTGATTAGGTATCTAAGATCAATGAGCTGTGAGCCTGAGACTGTGCCTATTACTGTGTAAGGAGTGGTGACTCCTTGAGTGAGTGTCCGACAATTTCCTGATTTTTTTAAAATCGCCACTGCGAATGATGTGGTGGTTGGTGCGATAAAAATTTTGTCTTATTCGTGGTGGCATTTTCTTCTTTGAGCAAAAATCCACAAATCTAGCTGAGTCACAGAAGTGTGCTCCACACCCAAGTGAAATGCGAGACTGAACAAAAAAATGTTGTCCTGCGTGATTTGGTCCAAAAAAGCATTTTACGCGTAGCACATAGAGGTACTAGCTTCGAAGGGGCTGGAACCACATGTGATCCATCCTTCACACTTGGAGACATTTGCCTGAGAGCCGCACCGGTCGTTAAATGAAGCTGCGAGTAATGCGAAGGTTATGGAAATCCATTACTACAAGAATGCGATTTTTACTACGTGGAATATCTATGTCTCATGCTACTAGGACCACATAGGGTTACTCTAGAGAACCCAAACTATCTCAATACTCGTTTTTTTACACATGAGATATCATATGTTCAAGAATAAATATCCGAATTTGGGCAACTCAAAGGTGCCTTGCCCATGCTTATACACAGGGACTCTCAGTTCTCGTTCAGAATACGAAGTGCGATGCTCCAAAGTGAATTACACGAATATTCCATCATCTTTCAGGTACTAAGACACCCGAAAGAAATTTTGTAAACAGTGTGCAGCTGTTTCAGAATTTCCTCAAATCTACAGCTGGAAATCGCCCGAATTCTGAACTTCGCCCATATACTCGTTATGTTTCCCTCGACTCTATGCTGTTCGTCGACCGACCTGCAGACCATAGTCGGATAAACGTCTCCTCCACGGAGCGCTCTGCGCATGACTAGAGGGGCTTGAGAGGAGGATAAGCACTGCGCTTGTCATTCCTGCCCCAGACCGCGCCCCCCTCTCCTACGTGGCAATCACCTCCTGAACATCAGATATGATGCAATGACACGGCCGTTGCAGAGGCTGACTGCGCCGGGTACGCGTGCTCGGATGCGGCGCGTGTGGATCGGGAAAGAGGGGCGTATCTTAGTCCTGAAGGGTGAAAAACAGCATACGTAACTCAGGAGTGATATACTACTTTCAGAAGCATTGAATCAGTAGAATTGAAGACTTTCTGCGCCAATTGATGTCGAAACTCATACACAGAAAAGATAGTCGTGTCATTTTTCTGCTCTGTATATTACTTTCAAGGGATTCTGAGCACAAGTTCAAACGAGGAGTACAGACTCCCTCGTTCAACGCGGGGGTTACATGCCGGCGGGTTACTGCTTTGAACAAAACCGCGTTGAACAAAGCATTGCTCTCATGGAGAAGTAGGGGATGCGTACCAAGACTCATCGACCAACTATGACCAATTTTTTTCCGTGAATTTTGTAATCAAATAGGAGTCTCTTAAATAATGAAAAGCATCGTTAGTCCTGATAAACCATTATATAATTGTAGGTAAATTCGTAAATTTGTGAAAACCAATGTACACTCACCGGACATAAATTCTGTGCAAATCTGAAAAAACTTCTTTGTCCCTTAGCTCCTGCTCAGAATCCTGGGACTAGATTCCAATTGCGTGGGTGTAAGGATGAAATGACGATTATGCAGATCACACATACGGTATGATCCAGATTGAAACAACAGCCCAGGCACGAAAAGCGTCAGAAAAAATCGTCAGATTTGCACAGAATTTTTTCCGGTGAGTGTACATTTGCATAGAAAAGTATAAATTTGTAGAAAGTAATGTGATGTTGTATAAAATCTATTGATTGAGACTTGTTCGTCTGACGAGATCTCTATAAATTCATTCATACCGGCGAATAACATTCTCAATTTCATGTTTTAATCGATTACTACGAGTCATTATTGGATCAATGTCCAACGCTTTCTCAACTCCTGCGATATTTGTTTTCGTTCTTCAGACATTATGAAAAGACTTGATAATTTCTAGATTGTTCTCTGCCAAAAATACAGCCAAGTTTAGAATTTTTGGTTGGGGGTTCAAAAAGTCAAATGTATCCGTCTGAGAGAATCAATAACTCATCATGATGAATACAGTTTCGATTCGTTCATTCAAGAGAGCATTGGAAAGTAGAATTCCTCAGAACTGTTATACCTGTGATTATTCACAAGTTTTAGCACTTGACAGATCCAATGGGGATTGTTTGTTCATTTACGGGTGATTGTGTTTTTTGCTGACGTCATTCGGAGCTTTTCCCAGAAATTTCATGTTCAAAACCGCTTTGAACAAGTCCCAAACCGCGTTGAACAAAAAAAGGTGGCAATTCAAAATTCGCGTATAACCAAAACCGCAGGGATGCCTGTATTCGTTTCGAGATTGATAAGGGGGGGGGGGGGGTGATGATATGACGATATTTCGACACTTACGCAATGGGAATGGCATTAATCAATGAGTGTTAGATTCCTCGTCTGTCATCGGTATTCTCGTTACTCAATTGAAATCAGACATTCTCTCAGCACAAATCTACCACCAAACTCGGGTTCGAAACTGATTGCCGTATCATGCACATGCTACAGACAAGAATTTCATGGAAATTTGATGCCAAAATCACATGGAAATTCGTCTTGTTACGAGGTAGATACTCAATTGGTTATTCTGATCAATCTCAAGATGAGACTGATTTTTTCATGAATTTGTGTTCGGATCACCGAAAAGATATCGCTTATAACAGGAAAATGACACTGAAATCTGGTTTGTGTCCGAGTACACGAACAGATTTGCGCAGAAAAGATGTTTGTGGCGACCACGCGCGCAGAGAGGCGAAACAGGCCTGGGCCTTCCTTGTATAGCTAACTCTTGTTACGAATGGCAACTTTTGAGTTCAAAAATCACTTCATGAGCTGGCCAGGGATGGGATGAGCCACGCTGGCCTAGGGTTCGGTGATATGACCCTAGATGGGGTGGATTGTGACAGTATGGGTTGGGCCAGGATGGGATGAGTTGTGCTGAGCTGGGATGAGATGGGATGGGACAGGATAGAATGGGATGGGATAGACCTAGCAGGAGCTGGAATGGTCTGAGCTCGGATGGGCCGGGCTGGTCGGGGCTGTGGTCGGGTAGAAAGGATCGTGATAAGGTGAATTGAGATAGGCTTGGGATGAGCTAGGCTGAGGGAATGGACTGTCTAGGCTGGGATGGACTGGACCGAGATTAGCGGCTGATCCTGATGGGTGGATGGATGGATGGATGAATAGATGGATTGGAGGGATGGATGGACGGAAGGATGGATGGATGGGTGGATGGATGGATGGATGGATGAATATAACCGTATCGTGCTTGCTGCATGATCCGATGCGTGGATATGGCTTATTTCGAAGATTATGACATCCTCGAAATTACTGCACAGGAGTATGGAAGTTGATTTGGATCTTTCAAGGAAAACGGCCATTCAAAAGATGTGATGAGGCCCTTTCCCCCAATACTGAGTCAATTCACTGTGCCTGTTGGTCCATTAAATTTCGAAAAACAATGCGAAATCAAGTTCGACGACCACCGAAATCCTTCAGTATGTCTCCGGGTGTGTCACACGAGATATCCAATTAAGGAAGTGGGTGGAGCGAGAACCTAAGTCAAAATCGTTATTTCGAGAAATACGATGAAAACTAACTGTTTCTTGACCATGGCATCCCCACTGAAAATGCTCACGTACGGCGGGACGTGCAGCGGGACGTCAGACGGGACGTGCGGCGAGACGTATCACCGGACGTCCGGCGGGTGGTGACAAATATGATCGATTTCCTTATCTCTCGACGCACGTCCCGTCTGACGTCCCGCCGTACGTTGCGTAACTAGAAAGATGCATCTAAGAAAGACTAAGATGGGATACCGGATAATACTGGAGTAACGTATCATGTACGGCGCGGCGTAGTAAATTGAAGGTATACTCGAGTGAATCGAACATTGAACAGTTGCCATCCCTTCGTCGAACATAGTGATATGAATTAGTCATCACTCATGTATTGAGAGCTATTCTGTCTGAATGAAAGCGACAAACCAGACCTTCAAGATAATCAAATCATCAATCATCAGTTGATGAATTATGTATCAAATCATATGTTTTCAAATCGAGGAAGAAAAACGAATTCAATCATCAGTAATCTCATTATCCACATTCTGGTATCTGAATAGAATTCTTTGCATCCATTCCTGGTATTGTATCTCGCGAAAATAAGAATCGCAATTTTAGATAATTTCAGTTTAGATAGTTCTCATTTTATTCAATCATATCTAACAGACCATGCGCATACAAATGCATCGTCAAGAAGATGAATCACAAGAGAATAAATGGATTAATCAGCAGATCCAGATGACACAATATATAAAAATCACGTATGACAATAGATCGCAAGTGTGAAAAAATCAATGAGAGCTCTGTTAACAGTTCCTCCATAAGTATGAGTCTAGAATTCTGAAGGGGATGAAAATTTTATCGCACGGCACATTCGTTTCACTACGGTTTCCAACTATGATTGGGGAAATATATCTCAAGTATACAGTATTCACAATGTTGATCATTCCGGAAGGACCCGCTATCACCCCACTAATAATGGGCGGCCATCCAGGCGGGCACCAAGGCGGACGCCCGGAAGGTAGCACGAAATCGATGATAGAGTCGGCCGCCCGGCGCCAGAATTTTTTTTCTGAAAAATCGATATTCATATTCATGTTTTTCCGAAATCCCGAAAATTCTCTGAGAAAAGATGAAAAATCTATTTTCATATTCTCGCTTTCCCGAAATCCAAAAAGATTTATGGTATGTGCAGTACATGATGATTACAACTGAATTCGTTTGTTCACATTGGATCTATCCCTTGATATGAAGGGTACTATTACATGGTGTCGTTATCATACACTTATAGAGTTTGTTGCATCATAAGTTTATTATATATAGACAATCACTGATCAATGATCGATAAGCCATATTCGCGATGACCTTTTGAGCTGACCGGTTCGAAGATGCAGAAAAATTGCTCGTGAGGATGGAAGTAACAGTACCTCAATCCGAATATCATCTCCTTTCACAAATTATTCCTCCAAAATAATAAAAAGGGGCATCATAACTCTCCCACCACAATTCGAATAGATTATTTGCCAACAAATTTCATTGGAAAGTATCAATTGAAGGAAGACGTACTCTAAATTCTGAGAATCACAAGGTACACTCTTTATTGAAGGAGTGTAGAACTGGAGGGAAATTCCTACCATGACTATCATCATCGTGACCTCAGTAAATTAGATTATTTGGCGTTGCCACTATAACATCTTCCTACCGCGAGTTCCTCAAGTTGAAAGTGGTGAAATTGACCTTCTGAAAAAAGATTGAAGAATAGCAGAGGAGTTATACTGAATGATACTGAATCAACGTATTGGATACTGCACGGGAAATCGATGATATACTCGAGAGAATCAATCAACAAAATATGATTTCAACTGTTTACACTAGAGTAAAGAGATCGATTTGAGAGAAGGAAACGAAAACGTTGCTTCTAGAACTAACACCGGCTTGCCATACGTTTTGTCGATTAAAGTCAAATGAAAGGATGATCCATGGAATGAATGCTGTTCTACGCAGATAAGCGGTACAAATGATCATGACATCTCAAATCATCAGTTCATCAAAAGGCGCGGTAGCGCCTTGCTGGCGAGCATATATAGGAGAAAAACTTGCAGCGCTGCCGTAGCTTTATATACGCCAAGTTGGGGTTTTTTAACCTCTCGTTCTGCCTCGATCATAGACCGTTATGAATTCTCGCGCTTATCAGCCACGATGTGCCCCAGTAATCACGAGTTTGATCATTTCTCTATCGAAATACTCCATTGTTTCGTCGATGGATGAACTAATAGCATCGTTCCACGACCGACAAATTTGAGACCCTCCCCGACGAAATTCATTGTGGATTTTCGTCTCCCGCCACTTTCGAGATTCGACTCATCTCGAAGTCGACACTGCGTTGGTGTGATGCAATCGGCCTTGTGTGCGTGAATGAGCGACTAAAGCAAGCTAGCAGTCCACATTCATCATTCACGTTCTGTTTCAGATGAGTGTTGACTCTCTGCACGTGTATCGAATATATACTGAAGATTTAATACAAATTGATGCCAATCTTATTGTTGGTCTACTAGTAAAAAAGAAGCCATCTGATGTATGCTCTCTTGTTTGCAGTGATTTCAAAATGATGGTCTGATGTCCAAAATGTTTGCCATCCTTGCTATTGTGCAGTGCAAGGTGAAGTGTCAAGAATAATCTTCGAATATATTTGGAGAGTTTAAGATGCATGGGTGCCATTGAGCATTAACATACATCTTATCAGTGAATTGATTTTTACTTTCTACGATACTTGAGATAGACCTAACTCTGAAGCTAATAATTGTGTATCTCAAATTCATAATCTACTCTATAGTGAGAGAATTACACTGCAACCAATGTATTATCCATTCAAGCTATTTCTCATGTCTCATCAAAAACTTATTCGGGTCCAACACAAGAGGGATCGTCTCTCACATTTAGATGTTGTGGGACTGGTCAGTTCTATTAGCGACTGTCCATGGTACAGTTGTTGTGATATGTGTATTAGTGATCTCTGATACTGCTCTAATCAATTTTATATACTTTCATTGCATATCACTGTACATCCTAGTCTTGGCTACACTTTTACTCTTGGTTTATGGGTCTGAGCTGTTTTGACGTACCACTTACATTCATGCTAAATACTTCATCAAGAGCTTGTGGGCATATGTCAATTCCTGAATAGGTCTAATTAAGACTTGTTCAGGGTTCGTCTGATTCATTAGAATTATTATTGAGAAAGAGTAGCACGTTTACGCTCTTAGAGAAAACTGGTAAGTTGAACTTGGGAAAATGTAGGGCGAAGAAGTCAATTAACATAGAAACTAGATCCATACATTCATCTGGATGTACTTTGAGGATCATTCTGTCTGGCATCAAAGCACTCCTCACATAACGCTATTGAATCTTCATCCTCAAAATGAGTTCCCACACAGTACTTGAACTTCTTAATGTGTCACAGATAATCAATGTCCTAGTTGAAGTCTGGTCAGGTTTTTGGTTTCCAAAAAGTGTTGAGAAACGGATGTATTGTCATAATTCCATGTTTCGTTCGTTAGTCACCCATTAGTTGGTCATTTGGTGGTTGGAATCCTCTCTTCTTGGAGAGGGGATGAACCAACTCGCGTAAGGAATTTTTACAATACAGAACTTTCTCATCAACTGATAACCTTATACTATTAGAAGTAGAGTTGAGAGTCTTTGCATCAACTCAAGTTGAATTTCATGAACTAATTCCAAGTTTTGCTATAAAAACAAAAAGTTGTACTGCTCCACATTCTGTTGCTTGGGATTCAAAAATATTCATCTTGGAATATAGCACACTGCTGTTCATTGGGGGGAAGATTTTCAAGGATAAGATATGGATAAGTGTTTTTGGTTTTTCTACATGTTACTGTTCACAGCTCATATTTGTCAATCTGGAAATTTTCAATCATTGCCATAGCCAAATCCTGAAATCCCCCCTCCCACTTTACTCTTTCCAAAAGTCTAACTTCGCGAATATCACCATCCTGTCCCCCCATAACTTCATCTGAGATCAAAGTATGAATTTCAATTCTTGAGGGTCATGAGAACAGGAAAAGTATGTCGAGTAATTTTTTTGCAAAATCTGAATGTGAAATGCATGAAAATTGATTGATTATATTACAATCTGATTATCTCTCTATAAGTTTGACTCAACTTGAGTTACTCACCATCTTCACTGACTTCGAAACTGGAACGATCAATGCTAGATTGAATTTTCTTACTTCTGAGAGATCGTTAGTAACTCAAGTTGAGTCAAACTTACAGAGAGATAATCAGATTGTAATGTAATCAATCATTTTTCATGCATTTCACATTCAGATTTTGCAAAAAAAATTACTCTACATACTTTTCCTGATCTCATGACTCTCAAAAATTGAAATCAATATTTTGCAATCTCTCTTTATTTGTTTGACGTTTAGATTTTGGTAAAAAAATACTCGACATGTTTCCCCCGATCTCATGACTCTCAAGAATTGAAATTCATACTTTGATCCCAGATGAAGTTATGGGGGGAAAGGATGGTGATACTCGCCAAGTTAGACTTTTGGAAAAAGTAAAGTGGGAGGAGGGAATGGATTATACATCAAGTCAATTGTACACAAATTGGAGAAGAAATACGGATTCTGCTTTCAGTCTAGTACTTACAAAATCCTTGCATCCATCAGCTCTTTCATGTCATTCGATAAAACTAGGTAACAATTTTCTGAAGATACGCCGAATCCGATACGTTACTTCAGTATTACCTGCTATCTCTTCTCAGTCCTCCTTAGATGCACCCTGGAGAAGTCAGAGTCGCCACTCACTCTCTAGTTTTGGTGAGTCACTAGCAAATCATAGATTAAGACTATAGTTAGTTATAACTAAACTCTCAATACCCTGCACCATAATTCGACTGTGAATATGTAGCACTCTGTAATTCGCAGTTTGGGCATATGGGATTCTTCCCCCGCCCTCAATAAAACCATCAATCAATCAATCAATCAATCAATCAATCAATCAATCTCTCTCTCTCTAATCTATGAAAATTCTAGGACTTCACATATCACCAAGCCTTGACTGGGTCCTTCAGGTTAGAGAAGTATCAAAGAGAGTCCACGGTTCACTTTATTCACTTCGGTCTCTGAGGCACTCACTTTCTCGTGATCTTAAAGAGCAACTTGTTCGAAGCCTTGTGCCGCCAATATTTGATTATGCCGCGCCATTGCTCACCGATCTCAATAAAGACCAGCAACTTAAACACCACCACCTGCATAATGCATGTGTGCGTTTCGTCTATGGGAATATTCCGTGGCGATCGCATGTGACCCCATACCGATTAGCCCTAGGATGGCTATCAGCTCAGGTTCCTTAGCTTACTCGGTAATAGATACCGGTTTGCCCGAATATCTCCGTCCTAGATTCCTTCATGGAATGAATAAATTATGAGAACGAGGTTAACCGAGTTCCAGTTTACATATTACCTCGAATATTATCGTTACTTCTATTCTCAGCTCATTTCGAATTCACTCAGTATTTAATTTTAAGTCTATTCGCAATTTTAGTAAGTCACTAGCAAATCATGGATTAATACTATAGTTCGTTATAAGTAAACTCTCAATACCCTGCACCATAATTCAACTGTAAATATGTAGCACTCTGTAATTCGCAGTTTGGGCATATAGGATTCTTCCCCCGCCCTCAATAAAACCATGAATCAATCAATCAATCTCTTCATTCACTAAGAATTGCTGCTCGTAGTTTTGCTCGTCCACTCAGACAGCAACTCGCAAGCAGTCTAGTATTGCCATATTTTGATTACGAGGCAGCTTTGCTGACTGGCTTGAGCAAAGAGCAAAACCTGAAGCTTCATAGATTGCACAATGCATGCATCAGATTTGTTTGTGGAAACATTCTACGTTAGTCCCATGTTACGCCATATCGCATCAGCCTTGGATGGCTCTCTACGGAGAAGCGTAGAGATCATCTTCTAGGTTCACTCACGCTTGCAATTATCAAGTACGATCTACCGATCTTCTTGAGAATGAAGTTTTCCCTTGCAGTTGAAAATCCTACCCTGCGTCAATCGAGCCGTAACAACAAAGCCTCTTTCACGTATCGCGCTCCGCGTACTGAAGCATTAAACCGATCGTTTATAATCCGCGCTTCATTCCTTCTTAACAAACACCCGGACTAAGATCTAAATATGAGTCTGGAGAACCTTAAACAGTTACTGTCAAGGCACTTACTAGACTCTGACCGCGACGATTGGTTCAAGCGCGCATCACGAGAAGGTCTCATCGCTATTCCACCATCTCTAGCGAATACTATTCAAGAGCCTTCATAATATGAACAGCACATGACACCTGAATTGAGAGCTCTCTCTGCTAGGAGGAATATTGTTCATACGAAGTCTTACAGTGTCTCAGAAGTCGCATTTATTTATTTACATTCCAATATTCTAATGCACCGTCAAATTCTTGTAAATTTACGTGATTACTGAATTATCCAGCTGTAATTATCTCTAACTAGGCGAATGGGGTTGTACCTCCCGTCCTCAATAAAATTACAATCAATCGATCAATCTCTCTCTCTTTTTTTTCTTTTGAAATGGAATATAAGGAAAAATCTGATGACAGGACATCCCTATTGGATGTCTCACCGGCAGACCATGAGCGCTTTCATTTTTCCAACCCGGTGAACCGAATGAGCATGAATCCAGCGCCCGTGTGCCCTGGGGGCTAAAACCTTCTGCTTTCAGCCCTACAGTGTTGGCAAGCCATCACTGCAGAACTGGGGGCAGCTAACCACTATCTAACCAACCCACCCCGGAACCGCGTTAGCATTACTTCAGGGTGGGAGGCGTATCGCGCTCAGGATCGAGCGACTCTCTTTTTTCACGACTCGCAGGTGTTGTTGCTCCTTCTTCGATCTTTTCCTACTCTTCTTTCTTCGATCTTTTCTCTTCTTTCTTCTCTCTTCTTTCTTCTTTCTTCTTCCTTCTTTCTTCCCTCTTCGGTTCATCATATTCCTCCTGGAATAATTTGGACCTCTTCAGTTTGAATCGGCAGACTCACTGTGATTCGCCTGCTTCAAGGCGCCTCACTTCCCTTTCTTTCTCCTCCTCACGGGTCATCACCAGCTTAATGTATCCGGTGACTCTATCCCATGTCTCCTGGTTGCGGAGCAAGTACGGTACGAGGTTCTCAGGTGTTAGTTGAGCACCTAGCCGTTCATCCAACTCGGCGCGCTCTCTTCGGGTGTCGTTGCACGTGAACAGGGCGTGTTCAGCGTCATCCCAGTTGTCCCCGCATGACTGATATGCTGGGGATGTCCTCTTCTTGAACCGGGTCAGGTAGGCACCGAAGCAACCGTGGTCACTCAGTGCCTGCGTCGTCCAGTAGTCCATCTCTCCATGGGCACGTTCCGCCCACTTGGCTACATCACGGATCAACCGGTGCGTCCATCTGCCATTCGCAAATGGTGAATCCCACTCAGTTTGCCACTGTTCGAGGGTGGTCTCTTTCTCGTTGTCGCGGATGATCTCCTCCATTGTCGGAGTCAGCACTCGTTCGGCTCCGATCATTTTCTGGCGGTCCCAGATCCTCACTCGCTCCGCGACGAGCAAGTGGATGGGCGGTGTACTCGCCAATACGTAAGCCGCATCTCTTGACACGGTGCGGTAGGCACGGATACTCCTCAGGGCCGCTCTCCGGTGAACAGGCCCGATTCTCTTCTCGATGGTGGTCTTATCTACTCTCTTTCCCCACACGGGTGCACCGTACAGCATGATGGAGGTGGTGACGGTGTTGAGAAGTGCGCGCCTCTTTTCCTCGGGTCCTCCGATGTTTGGCATCATCCGCTGGAGAGCCGCTCCGACCCTGCTTGCCTTCTGCGCGGCTTCTTGGATGTGCTTCTTGAACGACCACTTGTCGTCGAGCCATACACCCAGATATTTCAGCTCTGTCTTGCGTGGTATCTCTTGCCCATATATGTAAAAATGGGGCAAGTCGAACTTCCTCCGCCTCGTGACCACTATGGCTTCGCACTTTGAAACAGCCAGCTCTAGGAGCCTGCTGATCATCCACTCGTGGACTCGGGCCAGCGCTTCGTTCGCGCGTCTACCCAAAAGTTCCTCGTTGTCGGCCCATACTATGAGTCCCGTGTCGTCCGCGAAAGCCACTATTATCACTCCTTCTGGCAGTTCGATGGACAGTAAGCTGTCGTACTGGGTGTTCCAGTTGAACGGCCCGGAAACCGATCCCTGTCCGATTCCGGCGGACAGTACCCGAATCTCTTGTCCCTCGTCGGTGTCGTACACGAGCGTCCTGTTCCGCAGGTAGTCACTCGTGACGGCTAGTAGATATTGGGGCACTTTACCTGCTTGGGGTTGATAGACACGCTCCCAGCTCGCGCAGTTAAACGCGTCCTTTATGTCCAACGCAATGATGGCACAGAATCCTCCTCTTCCTTGGTATGGGTTCCCTACCGACGCTTGAACCCGTTCTTGGACCTCCTCGATCGCGTGCACGGTGCTCCGTGCCTTCCGGAACCAAAACTGCATTGGTGATAGCCCACCGCTCTCTTCGTAGGCTTTCTCCACCTTGTTGAGCACCATCCTCTCGTACATTTTACCGATATTGTCGAGCATGCTGAGAGGGCGTTGACCTCCTTGACCTTTAGGTATCAGGACAAGCTTCTGGCGTTTCCACTTGTCCGGGAAGATTCCCGCGCTCAGACAGATTTTGAAGAGGTCGAGGAGTAAATCTGGCTTGTATTTGAAGACCAGTTTCAGAGCCTCGTTTGGGATGCCGTCCAGGCCAGGGGCCTTTTCGTTTTTCGCCGCTATGAGTAGCTCTTGCATAGTAAAGAGCGGGATGGGATCTTCGCTCTCGGGAGGGGATGTCACTCTGGGTTCTCCTGCTGGAAAGAGGTCGTCCACGATGCTGCGCAAGGTCGCTGCATCGGTCGGTGCTGGGTTGCTCCTCCGGGTTCGGACCTTCGACATGACCACGCGGTATGGCGTGCCCCAGGGGTCTCCGTTAACCATGTCACATAATTCACCCCAGCACTTCTCTTTGCTTCTCCGGATGGCTAGAATGAGAGCCTTCTTCGCTTCTCTGTAGGCCCTGTCATCTTCCGCCATCGATGGTCGTTTCAGCTTCCTTGATCGCCACGCGGTTCTCCTCTTTTTATTGCTCGTTCTTCGTAGAGCCTTTATCTCGTCGGTGATCCAGTACTCTGGTTTCCTCCAGAAGCATGGTGTTGTCTTGCGAGGCATCGAAGCGTCACAAGCTCTTGTGATGGTGGTCGTCACCATATCCACAGCCTCGTCCGCGGTGGAGTTCATCGGGAGATCTCCGGCTGTTTCTATCGATTCCCGGAATTTTCCCTCTTCCAGCTTGCGTACCAGCCACCCCGTCGGTCGCGGTCTGCGTGTCGTCTGTCTCTGTCCGTCAGTCCTAAGCCGAAACCGAAAATGTCGATGGTCACTCAGTGTTTCCGTGTCCAGGACCTCCCACGATGTCATACGTCCCATGAGCGACGGGCTCATGAACGTCAGGTCGAGGACCGATGACGAACCCCCCTCCCGGGACCGAGTGTCGTGCCGGTAGTACGTGATAACCCCTGTCTCGTTCGCGAGCACTAACCCTAATGCCTCCATGGTATCAGCGAGTATTACCCCCCGTCTATTGCGCGGCCCCCCGCTCCAAGTCGGTTCCTTGGAGTTGAAATCCCCCGCGATTATAACTGGGCTCCCCATTGCCTGACATCCCCTTCTAGGTCGTGTAGCTCGTCTTCAAATTCGTGCGTCTTGAGCGACGGCAAATAGTAGCAGCTATAGACTGCCGTGCCCTCTATGGTCTTTCGAGCGAAACCGCGGCCACTAACAGCTGGTCCAGTCTCACGAATCGCAGGATTCATGATCTGGATTACAGCGGTCCCCCAGTGATCGAATGTGGATCGGAAGAATTCGCGCTTTCGAGGCGGTTCGGAGATAATCAGAACATCGATCCCCTCTTCTTTGGCAACAGCGTGTAGGAGATCGTCTGCGTCCCCGCTCTTCCTGAGGTTGGCTTGGATGAAGCTAGCCATTCCTTCCCTTCCTACGTCTATATATGGCTCTTGCCCTCTGGTACCCAGTGCAGTTGCTGGCCCCAGATCTGTGGTCAGATTTGGACCCGATCGCCGCACAGCTCAGGCATTTTGGTTTTTCCTTGCAAGTCGCGGCAAGGTGCCCTGGTTCGCCGCATTGGAAGCAGAGTTTTGTTGTCCGCTCCTCTGCCCTCTCTATTTGCACCCCGAGGCCTTGTGGCCGTACTCCAAGCAGTTACAGCACCGTGGGATGCCACCCTTCTCGCGGATCCTGACTCTGCCCCATCCAACCTTGGGCTCCTTCCAGTCGAGGAGATGGTGGGCCAGTCTCGTTGCGATCGAGACAACAGCAGTTTGGGTGCCGCGGTAGCCACTCCGGATGGACTTGACTACAACGGCTTCCTTCTCATTATCTGGTAGGGCCTTCGCGAGGTCATCCCGCACCTTGATTATGTCAACATCGTAGTCGACTCCGAGCACCTCGAGGGTCGTACTGTTCGCTAGACAGTGGACAGTTCCTTCTTGCCCGACGACTGGTGCCAAAGCTGCCTTGACGGCGGCGACATCGGTGCCCCTCTCGAGTTCAAGAAGGACTTGGCCTTCTTGGGTCTTGCGGATGCCCGTGACCTTAGAGCCCACTTCTTCATCCAGGTCATCCGTCTTTATCCTGCGCAGCATGTCTGCGTAGGTTAGTCCACCTTGGTTGGCCGTGACGAGGACGGCTTCGGGCTTCATCCTTTTCGGCTTCATCTTCGCCTTCTTCCCTGCGGTGCCATTTGTTCTACCGCTCTTCTCCGCCTTCTTTGCATTCTTCTTCGATACCACCTCCTGCCAGGCCTTGTCGTACTTGGACCCGGTGGGAGTTGATGTCGAGCGCGGTGTCGAGCGCGGTGTTCGAAGACCTCCCGATGGAGGTCCGCGTCACGTCCTCTTCGAATCGAGCTGTTTCCCCGTTCGCGGTTGCGGTTTTGTTGCCCCCCTCCCCTGTGTGCCACTGCCCGACGCGTTTGGTTCCTGAGTGGCGGAGGGCTGCGCATTCCTCCTTACTTTCGAGGCTTCCTGCGCCTCGAGGAGTGCGGCCTCAAAAGCCAATCTCTTGACCTTGTCTGCCACAAGTAGGCTTCCGAGGGCATGACCTATCTTTTTGAGTTCCTCGATGTCGGCCTGGATCCCTCCTGTAATGTTGGGGGCAGACTCGGCTGTCCTTATCACCAAGTCGAGGTGTTCGAGGAGCAGATGAGTCTTCTCTTCTGTTTCTTCTCGGCACGTTTTCAAGTCCCTCCATCGTTCCGTTAGATCGCAGGTCTTGTTTTCACCCCTTTGTTGTACGGCCGCATCGGTCGTGGGTGTGCGATCGATTTCTATCTCTTCAGGTGGCGTCACGTCGTCTATCAGGCCGCGCCCACTGCCTCTGGGTGTCAGGGCTGTTACCGTCTTCTGAGATCCTGAGGAGGTGTCAGAGTCACTCGAATCCGAACTGACGTTAACGGCGTCGGCTTCCTCGTTGTTAGGTTGCGTAATCTGGATCCTGAGCGCGGGGTTGTTCCTCAGCAGCTTCTCTGCCGCCTCTTGTGCTTCTGCTGCAACCTTCGCATCCTTCCTCAGTTGGCTCGGGAAAGTGAGCTTCGATTGCTTTAGCACTCGTTTCTCCGCTTCCTCACCCAAACCCTTCCTCTTCTTGCTGTTCGGGGTGAGGTCTATTCCCCTCTTGCGTTGGTCCTTTCCTCCAACATCTTCCGCCTGTGGCGTGTTTCCATCGCTTGTAGCTTTACGCGTGAGTCCACCAGACAAGTGTGCCACTGGTAGCGCGTTTTGCATCGTTGCCCCCCCCCCCCCCCAAGATCCGAATGGGGCCCCGTTTTACTTGGGGAAATCTTGCCGTCAATGCTGGACATCTTCTTCATTCTTCTTTTCCAGGGCCTGGAATCGCATGCTGGTCGACCCCGGACCAGACCAGCACGGGTGTGGTGTTTTGTGTGATGCGTATTCTGTATGATGTTGATATGTCTGTGTAGTGCTTGTGCGGGCGTAAGTATGGTGCGTGTAGGGGGTAGTGTGTGTAGGTGTAAGTGTAGGACTCGGGTTCGGAGGGGCGTCGCTCCCTCAAGCTCCAAGTGCAACCCGAAGGTCACACCCAAAGCCCCCTACGGGGTCTCTCTCTCTCTCTCTCTCTCTCTCTCTCTCTCTCTCTCTCTCTCTCTCTCTCTCTCTCTCTCTCTCTCTCTCTCTCTCTCTCTCTGCGGGCCGGTGAGTAGATCAACACGTTCTTCAGATCGCTCCCCAAACATACTCGAAATTGACCGTTTCAACCTTGCCCCGAGAGGGAAATTTTGCAGTTTGGGGTTCTCCTGCAGGCTCTTGCACTTTGGAGCATAAACTGCAAAGGCTCCACACTGAACTGAGCCTGGGAAACCGTCCATAACTGCATTGACTATACGCCCTGGCAGCTGAAGCCTGGCGTCCATCTTGCCCTCCTGTGCTGGCGTTATCGTCTGCTCATATACATCATCAGCTGAGACTACTGAGCGCTGGAGCCTGAATTCGCTAACCTGCCACAACACTACATCTGCTGCCAACCGTGACTTATCGGCTAACCGAGAAGCCAATTTCGAGCTCATCTCCCCTGTCGCCTAAATGTGAGTGCAGTGCAGTGCGTGTACCTGGCGAAACATGACATTTTAGTTTCTTTTCACATGAGGTGTTGCAATTGAGAATTGATTACTCCACGTGTGTGTGTATGCATGTGTAAGCTGGTGGCTCATGCTCAGAGTCACGTTCCATGTAGTCAGTGGCGCCATCTCTGATCACTCCGATGAACTTTGCTAGCTTCTCGCCCGCAGCACAGAGGCGACCTACCTTACCGACTTAGCTCAAAATCTCGGTTACTCTCACCGATGCTAGATGGCAGCTCTTTGTCTCATTAGCTTCCTAGGCTGACAATAATCTGTACATATCAAATAGCTGCTTCAGCCGGTTCGACTCAATCATAATATCGGAGCGTACCCGAATGCCTGCGTGTAAACGCTGCGGTTGTAACGTCAAAGACAAACTTTTTGTCTGTGAAGATTGTAACTCCATCTTTCACACTGGTTGCGCCCGCGCTTATATAAAAACCGTAGCTGCCTGGCGTTGCTGCGTGGACCACTTTATGCGGACTAAAGCGGATATAAACTCTAGGCGAGGTAGTTTTGACAAACACACCACCATGAATGGCCCTGGCACACCGGTATTCACTTTTCCTCCGTCTACGGCCTCAAGTAGCACCTTTTTTCATAGTACAGGTACGTCTATTCAAGGGCCTTCTGCCCCTTTCAATCCACAGACGTTTTGTAGCAACATTCCTGCCAACTCTTTACAACCTTCAACGATACCTTGCAATACGCAACCTCAAGTTCCAACTCGTGATGAAACTGTAGCTCAATTTGCCTCGCTCAATGCAGATCAGAAAATGACAGCCATATTTCATAATCTCCTAACTATCATGGACCAAAACACTCAGAGTAATGGGCGCATTGAAGCCATTGAGAACAAACTCACTAACTTTACAACTATGATCCAGAATCAAGAGACGCGTATCAAAGATCTGGAAGACCGTTTAGCTCGTGTGTATGTACAGCTTGATGGTATGAAGAATGCCAATAATACCCAAGGTACCCAGCCAAGCGCGAATGCTGATATTGTGATATCGGGATTGCCAGCAGCAACTACGCTTTCCGATTCTGAGATTCTCGAGCGCATTCTCTCCAAAATTGATGCACAGGGTTTTGCCTCTGACATAATCAGAACCAATCGTCACACCCAGAAATCGACAACCAATTCTGCGGACGCGGTTTCACCGCCAGGTGCTATATTCACTCTTTTCATAAGATGTAAGTCTGTTCAAATTAGAGATGAGATAATGCGCCGTAAAATTTCACATGGAGACCTACCTGCATCAGAAGTATTTCCTGAGTTTATAGACCAGCTTCAGAAAAAACTGTTTTTGAATGAATGTCTGCCTCCCACTACTTATAGGTTGCTTGGGAAGGTTCGCTCTGTTGCTAAGACTAAAGGTTTTGAAAGAGTATGGGTCAGAAGTGGCTCAATATATGTCCGCAAAAACGGTCAATCAGAGAGAATTTTGATCTCTAACGAAGGTGATATCTCGAAGATAGTTTGATAATGTCTCTCAAAAGCAAGTAAACGGAACATACCTTAGGATCTGCCATGTCAACCTCTATAGTCTTACAAAGTACCATACAAATGTTGAAGTTTTCCTCCATGATCATCCGCAAGACATTTTTGCTGTCACAGAGAGTCGCCTAACAGAGGTCGACACTGACACCAGTGTAAATATTGATAATTACTCTATAATCCGTAACGACAGGATTGGCCGGGTGGGAGGAGGAGTTGCTATTTATTTCGCAAGGTCAATTAATTTCAGAGTTCTCTTAAAGTCAGATTCCTCTCGAGTCAATCATCCAGAGTACTTGATCTGTGAAATCGAAAGCTGTGATCAACGTCTACTATTTGCAGTCGTTTATAGGCCTCCTGATGCTTGTCTCCCTGTCGAGTTCTTCAATAACTTATCTGCTTTTTTACCTAAATACACATCTGTTGTCATCACTGGTGACTTCAACTGTAACATGGCAGCTAACAGCTTTAAATCCGATTTTATTCACAAGCATTTGAAGGATTTCTCACTAGAGCTAGTGCCATCCGAGACAACTCACCACACACTCAATGCTGAAAGACAAACGTCCCATACATGGATAGATCTCTTCATTGTTAATTCACTTGAAAACGTTTTAGAATACTCGAAAAGCGATGCTCCATTCACTATAGGCCATGACAGAACCGAGATACTATACAAATTCAGTAAAGTCGCACGACAACCTTTTACGATCACTAAACGCAATTTTAGAAATTTTAACCTAGAAAAATACCATTGTGATCTTTTGGCTGGCCTCTCGATAGTTCCCAACATTGGAAACATAGATGACACAATTTTTTTATTCAATCAAGCAATCACTAACGCACTCGATAAATCAGCTCCGTTCAGAACTTTCCGAATCCCAGCTCGGAACAAGCCCTGGGTGACCAAGGATATCCGTGATTTGATGAGCGAACGTGATCGCCTTTATAAAAAAGCCCGAGTTACTTGCTCTACTGAATTGAAACGGAAATATCGATCGGCACGATCAAATGTTCAGAAACTGTTGCGTTCTTCCAAAAACCAGTATTACGCTAGTCAAATTTCGGCTGCCCAAACTTCCAATAGACTATGGAATTCTCTCAACGAGCTAGGCATAGTCTCATCACGTCCTCCCTCACCATTTAGCACATTCTCCCCTGATGCTATCAATTCTCATTTTGCTTCCATATCCAACCCTCCACCTACTAAAAATACTCAATTTCTCTCCCAGTTAATAGCCTCATCACGTCCAACTAATATTCCACTCTTCTCTCTTTCTCCCACTAGCAAGGACGAAGTTATGCGCATAATCCACACAATGAAATCCAAGACATATGGTATTGACAATATCACTGTGAAGACTCTGCTTATGTCATGCCCAGTCATCATTGATCCACTCACCGAAATAGTCAATTCGAGTATCACCCGAGCCTCATTCCCGGACTCATGGAAACGGACCCTTATTACCCCTATTCCCAAGACAAACAATCTAGCAGACTTGTCAGACTTGCGACCCATAGCAAGGCTTTCTGAGTGCTCTAAGATTCTTGAAAAGGTAGTCTCTGGGCAGCTCAAACAGTTCATCGAGAACTATGAACTTCTAGACCCATGCCAAGCTGGATTCCGTGAAGGCCACAGCACCCAGACAGCCTTGCTAGGGGTGTTAGATGACGTTCGGAAAGGCATAGACAAAACAATGTTCACCATCTTGGTCCTTTTTGACTTTTCCAAAGCTTTTGACAAAATTCCCCATGGGATACTCATTCAGAAATTACGAGCCTTTCAAGTCAGCGATCATACCACTCGCTGGTTCTTGTCATATCTTGCTGACCGGTGTCAGGCGGTCATTGATGACGGAGGTACCGTATCCGACTGGATAAACACGACTGCAGGTGTCCCGCAAGGATCAGTATTGGGTCCGCTCCTATTTTCCATCTTTATCAACGATTTGCCCAGAGTGCTACGCTATTCCCGACACATGATATATGCTGATGATACACAAATATATCGAAGCTGCTACCGCCATGAGATTGAGGATACACTTAGGCTGATTGAGAAAGATGCACTTGCTATCTATTATTGGGCTAATGCAAATGGCCTGAGCCTAAACCTCACGAAAACGAAAGCAATAATCCTCGGTAGCGCTGAGAATTTACGATCTCTAGATATGAATGCTCTCTCTCCGATCACCATCCTCGATACACCAATAGAATTTGTAACTGAAGTGAAGAACCTCGGTGTTTGGATGTCAGCCGACTTGTCCTGGAAGAAACATGTCTCCTACATCTGCCAAAGAGTCTTTGGAACCTTGCGCCAACTCCGTCCTCACAAGCACGCTCTCTCATTCTCTCTCCGGAAATCCCTCATACAAACTCTCATCCTACCATACTTTGACTATGCCTGCCTTGTCTACCATGATCTCTCTGAGGAACAGAATTCTCGCCTTCAGCGGGCCCAAAACGCTTGTACTCGATTTGTATTCGGAAATATTCCTTGGAGAGATCATGTTACCCCCTATCGGCAACGACTAGGGTGGCTCTCGGTCAAAGCACGACGAGAGTATTTCTTAGCCAGCTCCATGTTCCAAATACTGAAAACGGGTAAGCCTCAATACTTAGCCAAGAATATAGTGGAAGTTTGCAACGCGAGTGTTCATAGGTCAGCAAGACTTCAGACTGGTGACCTTATAATTCCTAAGTGTCGTACTACCGCGCTTCAGAATTCGTTCCATGTTTCTGCATCTATTCTCTGGAACAAGATGCCACGCAATATCACCAATTTGCCTCGGGATGTCACCTCCGTAACCGTTTTCAAGAGCCACTTGCTCCCATATCTCACCAGTCAGGAGTCTAATGTGAATGAAGTCAGAAACTGAAGTAATTTAATATAATTTAATATAATTTAATTTAATGTACGTTCTTTGTGCTGTTCTTTAAAATTTATGTAACATGCTACTGTGTACCGAGTTAATATATCTACCTATTTACAAGCATACTCGTTCCAAAGTTTTATACATATTTATATGAATTTATAACCTTGAGAAATTTTATTGTAACAACTCATGTAAATTGCTTTATGCCCCATGGGACCCATTGTCCCCGGGCTGAATAAACCAATCAATCAATCAATCAATCAATCAATCAATCAATCAATCAATCAATCAATCAATCAATCAATCAATCAATCAATCAATCAATCAATCTCTCTCTCTCTCTCTCTCTCTCTCTCTCTCTCTCTCTCTCTCTCTCTCTCTCTCTCTCTCTCTCTCTCTCTCTCTCTCTCTCTCTCTCTCTCTCTCTCTCTCTCTCTCTCTCTCTCTCTCTCTCTCTCTCTCTCTCTCTCTCTCTCTCTCTCTCTCTCTCTCTGGCGGTAAGTGTTTCCACACGCATCTAACATCGCTCCGTGTTCGGACATAATTGTGACCATCAAAACGTCGTCCCGAATGGCACTTTTTTGCAGATTGGACTTCCACCTGCAGGCTCCCTTACTGAAAATGCTCAGGTACGGCGGGACGTGAGCATTTCCATTCGGGACAGTTCGATGCGCATACCTCGCTAATTTCGAAGATCCTAGCATCTTCGAAACAACCGCAGAGGAATCGAAAGATAGCTGTCGATTTTGAGAGGTATACAGCGATTCCGAAAAATGAAATTAGGCCCTTCATCCCAATACTGGGTCGATTTTCGAGACATTCACTCCACTAAAATTCGAAGAATGATGCGAATTCGAGCTCATCAACCTCCAAATTTCATCAGCATATCTATAAGTGTGTCACACCTGATACCCAATTGCGATTTGACGTCTCAATGCATGTTCATCAATTCCGCACGTCAAGGATGGTTCTATTGGGTGTGTGAAACTAAGAGCACTCAATACTCACTTACCAAGCATGAAAATACTTTTTGGAGGCCAAAGAACATGATTCGATAGCCCGTATCGGTATAGAGAAGATGTGGAAGTCATGAGCATTTTTCAAAGATGTTTTCGTAAAAGATGATGCCTTTCCACCAATACCCAACCACTCAGGTCCTTCATCCTGATATTGGTAGTGAAGTTGGATCCTTTTCGACAAATTTCTTCGGCGGCTCAGGCCTTATTCACCAATACTGTTGTACTTGCGCCCTTTCCACCGATACTGTTGTAATTAGGCCCTTCTTACTAGAACTCTTACACTCAGGCCCTTTTTATCAATGCTCACACACTTGGGCCCTATTTCTGAACAAGAATTTCCTGGAGCTTGGGCTCTTTCAAAAAATATGCGCGGCCTTGGTGGCTTTTTGGGTACCGCTCTCTGCAGTGATAAGACCCTTCCACGTAGTCACATTCGTGCTCAGATTCGATTCCTCAACTAAGAAGGAGAGGCCCGGGAATACCGGTCACGGTTTTGGATGATACTCCACTCTCCTCCTAGTCTCCTTTCAGTACCAAAGAATGATACACAAGGCCGCAGAGTCTGACGCTTGAGCGTTTCAGAAACTACAGGCCATAGCATTAGCATTGCCCATCCAGGCCTAATTTGGAGAAATGATGTATATAGATATGAGTCATTCTGGAGCAAGCTGAACAAAACCGTTACCAGGGGGGTCTGGGAAAAATCCGCAATAATTTTTTTCTGTCAGTACTGTGTTCAAATAGTACGAAAAAATTCCTTCCAGATTTCTTCGGCGCTCCCCGTAGGCCCTAGAGCCCATGAGAGAGCCATTTTAGGCCCTTTTCAAGTCTGTTTGAGGAAAATCGTAGTTCTGACAGAATCCAACATTTTCCAACGTACCTGGGCGCGTTTCCCTTGTTAAGACTGTCACTCTTGAGAAAAGGATTGTCTCAGACGAATAAGTCAGCCTGACAACTTCTGCAAGCTATTTATTGAGAGCAAATTTTAGCAATTTCTGCGTCATCTTGTGGGTGACCTAGATCCAACTAGAGAGGACATAATAGACTTTTACCAGTGGTCATTCTAAAGGTTTTGAAAAGACCTACAATTCGCCTACTTGTGAAAATCAACTATCACACTTCATGTTGGAGCTACAGTCGGTACAAGTTGAGCTATTTTCGAAAAAGTCGAAAATTCAGGACTCAATTCCAAAACTATATCTTAATTTTATTACACCAAACTTGTGTGGAAATGTTCATTCAGACATCTAATTCCGGTGGAAACATTTGCCGGAGGTTATTTGTTTTAATTTTTTTGGCGAGCTTTACAACATGCCGCATTTCATCGTTTTAGCAAAAACGGCATCTTTGGCCACGGTCACATATGCCCGCATCTGGACTGATGTGTGACAATCTCTGTGGGAGTACTCCCTAAAGTACCCCCAAGTACGTGCAAGAAGTCGCGGGGACGAGCCTCGAGCCAGGAGCGAGCTGTAGGTTCTATTCACCGAGTCGAAAATAGGCATTATTTTGGCTATTCGGGCGTAAGCGACCAAGAGCATGATCTTACTTGTTCTGGCTTACAAATGAGATGATGGGCTAGAACGAGGATCCAAGCATACTTTTTCGTCTCGAAATGACCATCTAAACACCATTCCGCAGTCGGGTTTGCCCTATAGGATTATGTCTCTGTCCGAAAAGAATTGAGACTCTGTTGACGAGTTCGGTCACCGTCGAGGCATCAGACGAGGTTCTAGAGCTAGACCAATCTCAAATTCGTGTTCAAATGGCCATTTTGAATCGGGAAAGTACGTTTGGATCCTCATTCTAGCCCACAATCTCATTTCCAAGCCAGAACAAGTAAAATCATGCTCTCGGTCGCATACGCCCAAATAGCCAAAATAATACCCATTTTCGACTCGGTGAATAGAACCTACAGCTCACTCCTGGCTTAAGGCTCGTCCCCACAACTTCTCACTCGTACTTGTGGGTACTTTGACATCAGTCCAGATGGGAGCATATGTGACAGTGGTCGAAGATGCCGACAAAATGCGGCATTCTGTAACGTTCAGCAAAAAAAATTGAGAAAAACAATCTTCTCTTAATTTCTTCTACTGAAAGTAGATGTCTCAAAGAACATTTTTGCACAGGTTTGGTGGAAAAAAATTGAGATATATTTTTGGAATCGAGTCCTGAATTTTCGACTTTTTCGTAAATAGTTCAACTTGTATCGACTGTAGCTCCAACAGAAAGTGTGATAATTGACTCTCACAAGTGTTCAGAATTACTTTGGATTCAAAATATGATGTCTCGACAACGTGCAGGTGCGCACGCGCCGCTTGCGCGCCACAGTCATCACAACTCAGCTCACTCACTTGCGAGCTTTTTATTCGGCCAGTCAGTAGTATCAGCACACTCGAGCGGCAAAGAAACCACGCCGTTATCTGTATATAATTGAACCAGTATTTTAGTTATGACACAATATATGAAGATCCAAATTGAATCTTGTGTCTAAATCATTTCAAGACCTTGCACATCTTCGCCATCCCACGCCTTCAGCGTATATCTCAAACACTAGCAGAATTGCTGCGCTCGCTTACGCTCGCTCCTCCTACAACTTTTTGAAGGGGGTTTCGAAAAGCTCATGAAATGTATAAAAACGAACACGAAAAATGAAAAAAAGGGAATTATTGTCAATACTCTTACAATCAAGTTCATCGTTCTTGGTCATCATGATTATTCAATTTATTTACTCGACACTTATGAGAAAATTTAAGAAAAACAATCATATGAAGGAGCCAATAAGTTATTGAGTTTCTTGAACAAAAATGGATAAATATAATAGTTCACAAAAACTCTTAATTGTCATAAATTACATAATCCTCTGACCTGAATCAATTTGGTTTAACAAATCATATGTTCTATCAGAGAGTCTATTTTCACTCATAGCTACACAATATTCGGCTTTTTTTACAAAAGTCTCAATTGTTCAATCGTCATCGTGATCATCATCATTGACACGTCAATTCAACGTCAATTCATCACTTTATTTGTATGATTCTTCATTTATACCATCTCATTCCCTTTCCTACTTTTTCATCATCTCTTTCACTCTTCTTCTATCCCATTTTACCTTCATTGAATCTCATCATCTCTCATACCAATTTCTAATTTACCACCATCTCATCTCCTTTTCTGCATCATTCTCACCACCTCATCGCATGCATTATAAATCAGCCAATGATCGCCTACTTGGAGACGAATTCTTGCACGCAGGTAAGCCGTCTTCGGGTGCAGAGGTTGCGTCCGAATTCACTTCCAAGTGGGAGGGTGAGGCGAATACTTCTATCATTCAATCTCATTATCATTCATATCATTTTCTACTCGTCATTTTCATACCATCTCATTTCCTTGCCTACTTCTTCTTCATTTCTTTCCCTCACCTTTCCTCATCATCATCTCCATCTCATTTCAATTTCCCATGTCATTACATACTCTTCATTCATACCATTTCATTTCCTTCCCTACTTTTTATTCGTCTCTTCCCCTTCACTTCTCTTATTCTATCTTACCTCCATTCAATCTCATCATCTCTCATACCAATTTCCACTCTACCACCATCTCCTACCCTTTACTACATCATTCTCACCACCTCATCGCATGCATCATGAATCAGCCAATGATCACCTACTTAGAGACGAATTCTTGCACGCAGGTAAGCCACCTTCGGGTGCAGAGGTTGCGTCCGAATTCACTTCCAAGTAGGAATATTGTCTATTATATACCAGGTCCTTGCTTTTCAGCTCAACTCCGGTTGCCCCCATGGGCGCGGGGCAGGGATACGCCCTGCCAGTGTGTCGGTTTGGAGGATGGCCAACACCGAGCCAGGCTCGGTGATGACTCAGTCCTCCTCCCCGACTACCGATTTTCGGGGGTGGGGTTTTGGGACTCTTCTAGGCTTCCTGGGAGCCCAGGGAGTCCCTCGGGATGATGGATGAGTCTTTCGGGCTCGCATTGTTATCGCCCGAGGGCGATTCCAATTCGAGTCCCTAGACTCACCCACTCCCGTGGTGCTGGATGAAGATGTGCGGTCACCTCGCTCTGGCGAGCGATGACTGGGGCCGGGAGCACGTCAGACTCCAGGGATGAGGCGCCATGCCCCAACCCCCCTTGCGGTTACTTCCAAGTAGGAGGGTGAGGCAATACTTTCTATCATTCAATCTCATTATCTTTCATATCATTTTCTACTCATCATATTCATACCATCTCATTTCCCTGCCTACTTCTCCTTCATTTCTTCCCCTCCTCTTCTCTCATCATCATCATCTCCATCTCACTCCAATTCCTCATGTCATTACATACTCTTCATTCATACTATCTCCTTTCCTCTCTCTCTTTTTATCTGTCTCTTTCCCTTCACTCCTCTTATTCTATCTTACCTCTATTCAATCTCACCATCTCTCATACCAATTTCTACTCTACCACCATCTCTCCTCCTTTTCTACATCATTCTCACCACCTCATTGCATGAATCATAAATCAGCCAATGATCTTCTACTTGGGGGCAAATTCATCATCTTCTTCATCATTATCACCATCACCATTATCATCATCCATTCTCTCATCCATCACATTCCATTCACGGACAGAGCCGGAGAGACCCAAGCTCCCATCGTTGGATCGATCCGTTTTCTACACTTGCGACATCATAATACCTGTCCCTGCCTATGTATGGCGAGCGAGTGTAGAAAATGGTGCGAATTCAACGATGGCTCGAAGCGAAGGTTCAACAGACAGACTTTTGACGGAAACTCACTCATAAATCCGAGCCAGACAAGGACAGTGGTACCCACAAAACGCCTGGAAACATTTAGTAGCCCGTATTCCTGCGCCTGACGCCTTACGAAAGTGAGGTGAGTGGGAGCTTCAAAAGGGAATACGGTGTGAAAATATGATAACACGGCAAGGGTGCAACAAACAGATTTTGGACAGTTCTAGAAAATGGAATTTTCGGAAGAGGTAAAAAAATCAGATCAATTAATGAATAAATAATGAATAAAAAGGGGGAAAAATCCATAAGAGAACAAGGAAGAACAAAACAAGTCGAATGAAACAAATAAAATCGAAAGTGGTAAAAAATCTAAAACCGAGAAAAACCGCGATAATTAGGTAAAAATCCATGAAATAGGTGAAATAGAACAGATGTAATGGAATGTGTAAAATTGTAAAAAAATCTAGGGGAAGAAGGTAAATGATGGTTAGGTCAGATTAGGTTAGTAAGAATCTAGGGATATTTCTCTAGAAGATAATCGAGCCAGGTCAGGTTAGAACAGTCTAGGGGAATATTTCATAGTAACGAGTCAGGTCAGGTTAGGTTAAAACAGTTCTAGGGATATTTCCGCAGGGTAAGGTAAGTATCTAGGAAAAAAAATCTACTGATTCTGGACACCTAAAAGTCGTCACGCGTTTCAATATTATTTAATTTGGTCCTTCAAGCATCGGAGAGCTGCATTATCGTCGAGTTGGAGCAGCGCATCATCACCTCGGCCAACTCCTAGTTTCTGCAGCGGACGACTAGAGGCTCCTCTTGTGGCGATGTGCGGGTGCAAGTGTCTCGTGGGAAACGGTGTTGAGCTCGCCGAGTGGTGCTCCTCCTGGCAACGTCTTCGCAGTGCGAGGGATAATATTATCGATGTGCTTAGTGCATTCGAGCCATCGCATTGAAACGGGGTGTGCTTGAGCCATATTGGAGCAAGCCGGTGCCGCGAATTCATTCGGCTCTCATTTTGTGCCTCTCCGGTCTCGGTCGCCTCGTGCTCATCGGAGCAAAAAACTCAAGTGTGGTGTATGCGCGTGTACGTGATTTCACTAATTCACGTGTGTCTTTAGGTGAACGAGCTCGTGATCCTATCGCGATCTTGGTGCCGTGGATGAATCTCTCTCATGGCCACGTCGTTGGACAGGCATCAGCTGGAAGGCCATCTTTGAGGGCGGCTTCCCGTCCCAGCCTGCAGCTGCACATGGGTGCACGGCTCGTCGCATCATTTCCACGACGGCGTATCATCACCGTGCGAGCGAGAGAGACAGCGGCATCATCAGGTGATACTTATGTCACAGCTCGCGCTACATCCCGCCCTCTCATCGACACACGCACACATCTGCAAGCATCTGTGGCTCGTCTCTGCAGAGTGTAAACATTAGTGAGGTCGTTCCGCATCATCACTTTCAATATATACATAAATACATCAAGAACATGGTACTATTTATCTGAATTCATCGTGCATGGCCCATGTATCTGTGTATATAACTTCAAGTCTGCTGACGACGATATTCTAGTCGTGCAGTTGATAAATATTCGAAGTCATACTGATGTCCTAATCTGAGTTATGGGTATACCTGGAATCATAGCTCTATCTTGTGCTATATTCTCTCTGCACGACTAGTCGCAAGAGAATCATATCATCGGGTGTGAATGATTTGTTGTTGTTTTGCAATTCAATGATCTTGTGACGGCTTCAAGTCACTTCAGGGCATTTCGTCCAGAAATCTCAGAGTGTTTTGCTCTCAGAAAATTTAAACCACATCCGTCGAACACTCAAGCTTCATCTGTGAATTGGTCAATTTTGGAATTCTTTTCACGATGGAACAATTATACGAGGCGCATCAATCGTTGCAAAAAAAAATCTCAGATGCCTGAGCTAACTTCAAAGCTAGGGGTCAGGAAAAAATGACCAAAGGTACTGCGGCGTATGCTGCTGTGTTGTATTTGCGCGTCGTATCTGATTCAAACACAAACGTCACTCTTCTTGTTTCAAAGACACGCGTTGCACCCATCAAAACTCTCAGTATCCCGCGTTTGGAGCTTTGTGCGGCTTTTATGCTAGCCAAGCTCGCGGAGCATTTATTGGAAACCAGTCCCATGTCAGTAGACGCTATTCATCTTTGGTGGAACTCAACCGATGTGTTATTCTGGTTAAGAGACCAACCAGCTCGGTGGGAAACTTTCGTAGCTAATCGTACGTCTGCCATCCACACATCAGTTCCCAACGCCAGTTGGCACCATGTTCGTTCTGAGAATAGTCCTGCTGGTAAAGCCTTTTTAGGATGATATCTCGATGATTTTTCAAAGCTTGAGCTGTGGTGGCATGGCCCTAAGTGGCTGACCGATAGTATTCTACAATGGCCTATATCAAATGATACCTTTGATGACCAAAAAGTAGAACATTGTCTTTGTGCCCATTTAGCTGTGCATGAAGATACTCCGAATTACTTCGCCCTTCCGTGTGGAGGAATCTGGGAACTCATTGGAAAATACTCGACAATGAACGTTCTCATAAGAATAACAGCTCACTGTTTACGTTTCATTGAAAAAATTCAACAACGCATCGAGTTGAAAAGAAGGACTGTTCAACTGAGTATTCTTCGGTGTGAACTTGCGGAAGTTGCCAAGACTTCTACTGTCAATATTGACACCATTGTAAATAATGTAAATAACCATTTAGAATTCAAGACTAGTTTCAGCTCATTGCAATTTTTTGAGAAATCAGCATGTCTGAATGGAAATAATTCATCCTTCAGAGAAATGGAGAACGCTAGACTCCTTTGGGCACACATTTCTCAGATGGTGTATTTCTCGAGTGAAATTCAACTACTGAAGGCAAACAAATCCTTGACTCCTCGTAACGAATCGTTCGGTCTCAATCCATCCATTTCTAAGGGTCTTCTCAGAGTTGGTGGACATCTGTCATTCGCACATTTGGATGAAGATGCCAAACATCCGCTTATTCTACCCAAAACTGCTTTTTTTACGAAGTTTGTCATTCGGCAGGCTCATTGGCGCTTGCTTCACGGCGGAACTCAACTCACGCTCAGTACCATTCGTTGCCAGTACTAGATTGTCTGTGGTTGACAAGCAGTGAAAAGTATAATCAAATTTTGTACAGTCTGTATACGATGAGCAGGACCTACCAACATCTCGGGTGACCCCAAGTGAACCCTTTTCATATTCAGGAGTTGACTACGCTAGGCCTTACGCCCTACGCCTATCAAAAGCCAGGGGACGAGGAACTCTCAAGGGTTACATTGCAATCTTTGTGTGTCTCAGTACTCGTGCGGTACATCTTGAACCAGAAGAGGATTATACATCCGAGGCTTTTCTCTCTGCTTTTCATAGATTTACGGCACGACGTGGACAGTGTAAGGAACTTGTCAGCGACAAAGCATTGAATTTTATAGGCGCTGATTCAGAGTTGAGGAGTATGTTTCAGGAGGCATCCACTCACGTCCAATGAATTGCTCTCGATCTATCCCAGTATGGTACTTTGTAGAAATTCAACCCTCCAGCCGCTCCTCGTTTTGGGGGTATCTGGGAAGCGGCGGTCAAGTCAATGAAACATCACATTAGACGAGTGGTTGGGGATCGAGTTCTCACTTTTGTTGAATTGTCAACCCTCTTGAGCAGGATTGAAGCTTGCCTCAATTCTAGACCACTGATGCCTATTCCAGATGATCCCACGGACCTGAATCCCTTGACACCTGCTCATTTCTTAATTCAACGTTCGTCTTTTCTAGTACCAGAACCTGATGATACTGAGAGGAATGTTCCAGCTTGTCAAAGGCTGCAAATTTTGACTCAAATGGCGCAGCACTTCTGGTCAAGGTGGTCGACAGAGTACCTCACCTCATTGCAACAGCGCAACAAATGGAAGAAACCAACTCGCTCTCTGGCTGTCGGTGAGTTAGTACTCCTCCGCAACGAGAACACTGCTCCCGGGAAGTGGCCCCCAAGGACGCATAGTTGCCTGTCACCCTGGACACGATGGTCATGTTCGTGTGGTCACAGTCAAGACTGCAACAATTGAATTCCAAAGGTCAATCGTAGAATTGATTCCATTACTCATAACCGACGAGTGATCTCGGCCATTTGATTTTTCACTCGTCGTTTTGCTTATGTGTGAATTCATCAATTTTATTGGCCATACTGGCCAAAGAAGGCGGAATGTTCAGAATTACTCTGAATTCAAAATATGATGTCTCGACAACGTACACTGTGCGCACGCGCGGCTTGCGCGCCACAGTCAACACAACTCAGCTCGCTCGCTTGCGAGCTTTTTGTTCGGCCAGTCAGTAGTGTCAGCACACTTGAGCGGCATAGAAACCACGCCGTAATCTGTATATAATTTGACCAGTATTTTAGTTATGACACAATATATAAAGATTCAAGTTGAATCTTGTGTCTAAATCATTTCAAGACCTTGCACATCTCCGCCATCCCACGCTTTCAGCGTATATCTCAAACAACAAGTGAGCAAATTGTAGGTCTTTCCAAGACCTTTGAAATGACCACTGGTAGAAGTCAATCATATCCTCTCTAGTTGAATCTAGGTCACCCTCAAGATGACGCAGAAATTACTAAAATTTGCTCTCAATAAATAGCTTGCAGAAGTTGTCAGGCTGACTTACTCGTCTGAGACAACTCTTTCCTGAAAAGTGTTAGTCTTAATAAGGGGAATACGCCCAGGTACGTTGGAAAATGTTGGATTCTCTTAGAACTACGATTTTTCTAAAATATACTAAAAATGGCCTAAAATAGCCCTTCCATGGGCCTTAGGGCCTACAGAGAGGGCCAAAAAAATCTGGAGAATATTTTTTCGTACTATTGAAATATAGTACTGACAGAAAAGAATTTTCGCGGATTTTTCCCAGACCCCCCTGGTGACGGTTTTGTCCAGCCTTCTCCAGAATGAGTCATATACTGCCATGCATAGGATCTAGACTGTTGTTCTAAAACCCCCAAGTGTTAGACTCTGCGGCTTCGATTATCATTTTCTGGTGCTAAAAGGAGACTATTCCCAGAGTTTCATTTAAATCCTGGCCCATGCTTGTAAGTTTTCTTTCAGATTCTCAGTGTTATTATCTTTCAATCGATATTCGAAGTACCTTTCATGGTATGCTCGATACGTTTTCATTCATTTTGGAAGTACTAGTGATGTACATTCGGGAACAAGGTGAGCTGCAATGGGATGATGGTCAGCAGCCATTTAAGATCTTCCGTCTCACTCACACCCAATGGGTTATGCCACGAGTGCGAATAAGGTGACAAATCTTGAACGGTCGCTCACCGTCGCAGTCATTGCAGCTCACCTTGTTTCCGAATGTATGTCGGTTTGATATGGTTCGGAAATCAAATTCAAGAACTTTTCTGGTATGCCCCTGAATTAATTTTCTCCTCTCTAACTGAAAAACGTGAAAAACGTTGGATAATATTTCTTCACAAGGCAAAAGGGTAGTCGACTCAGGCGGCTGTCCCAGAAAAGTTTTCGGTTCAATAGAAAGATTCAGGGGAATTCGAAGGAGTCCAGCTTCACCATGGTCAAATTGCTTGCACGAGACAACTAGCAGTTCATTTGCGCGTCGCGCCGCACTATACTTGTGGGGACTCAAAAGTGCCGGAAAATCCGCTTCACTCGAATTCATGAGCTATCGAGATGAAACAAAATGGATTTTCTTTGTAATTTCCTAAGCTACAAGATGTGCCTACCTGTTTTTTACTTAAATGCGAAAGGGTGGAGGGGGGAGGAGTTGAATGGAACAAAAAATATTAACACGTATTTTACCGAAAAATGAACTTGGGGTGTCCGGGGCATGAGTCCTACTGCCACCTGGGAAACACTTGATAGACATTCTTTGCGCGCATACCTAGAGTTTCAGCCCAACCCCGGGTCCGGAAACAAGTGCTGGGATCTCTGAGGATGAATTTGCGTCATAATGGAGTGCCAAAATGTAGGAATTTCACCAAAATCACGGTTTTGAGGTAGTTTGCGGTTCTGCTGCCATGTTGAGAATACGTGTGGTGTATGACGTCATTGACTAACAAGATTTTAAGCTCGATCCCACGTCTAGGAATTGGTGCTGACAGCTTTGAGATCTATTATTAGCTCGAACTGTCCCTTGGGCACTGCCAACATCGCTATATGGCAGTTTCTAGGTAGGATTTTGATATGCTGCCAAGTCGGGAACAAATTAGTCATATTCTGGGTAAGGTTAACAGAAGTTCAAGCCCAACCCCGATGCAAGGAATTGGTGCCAGGAATTCCTAGATCAAGTTTAGGCGAGAATTGACACGGGTTCGGTCGAATTACGATCGAAAATGCCTGATTCTAGATAAGAATTCCATATGCTGCCAACTTGCAAACTATTCTATGACCTTCTAGAATGAGTGAGCTCCATTTCAACCTGAATCTTGATTCTGGGGATCGGTGCCAAGAAATCTAAGATTCATTCTAAGCGGAAAATTACACGAATTCGGTTGAAATTCTTTTGGAAATGCCCGATTCCAGATGAGAATTCGATATGCTGCCAACTTAAAAACTATTACATGACATCCTAGGATGAGTAAACTACATTTTGAGCTAAATTCCGATCGTGGATATCGTTGCCAGGGGATCGCGCATGCACTCCATGCAAACTTTGACGCGACTTTGATTGAAAAATTATTGGAGATGCTGGATTCTAAATGAGATTCCGATATGCTGCCAACTTGGGAACTATTTCATAACATTCTGGGATGAGTGAGCAACATTTTGGAGTGAATCCCGATTCCGGAATCGAGTGCCAAGAAATCTGAGACGCGATTCATGCAGAATTTGACGCGACTTCGATTAAAAAATTATTGGAAATGCTGGATTCTAGATGATATTCCGATATGCTGCCAACATATAAACTACTTCATAACATTCTGGGATGAGTGAGCTATATTTTGAACTGTATCTCCATCCCGGAGTCTGGTGCCAAGAAATCTGAGACGCGATTCATGCAAAGTTTGACACGATTTCGATTCAAACATGACCAAGAATGGTGGATTCTAGATGAGATTCCGATATGCTGCCAACTGAAAAACTATCCCAGAACATTCTGGGATGAGTGAGCTACATTTTAAACTGAATCTCTATCACGGAATCTGGTGCCAAGGAATTTAAGACGCGATTCATGCCGAAATTTGACACGATTTCGATTCAAATATGATTGAAAATGGTGGATTCTCGATGAGATTCCAATATGCTGACAACTTAGGAACTATTTCATAACATTCTGGGATGAGTGGGCAACATACTGAAGTGAATCTCCATCCCGGAGTCTGGTGCCAAGGAATCTGAGACGCGATTCATGCAAAATTTGACACGATTTCGATTCAAATATGATCGAAAATTCTGGATTCTAGATGAGATTCCGATATGCTGCCAACGTAGGAACTATTCCATAACATTCTGGGATGAGTGAGCTACATTTTGAACTGAATTCCGATTCCGGAATCGGGTGCCAAGAAATCTGAGACGCGATTCATGCAAAATTTGACGCGACTTCGATTAAGGAATTGTTAGAAATGCTGGATTCTAGATGAGATCGATATGCTGCCAACTTAGGAACTATTTCATAACATTCTGGGATGAGTGAGCAACATTTTGAACTGAATCTCGATCACGGAATCTGGTGCCAAGAAATTTGAGACGCGATTCATAACAAAATTTGACACGATTTCGATTTAAATATGATTGGAAATGGTGGATTCTAGATGAGATTTTGATATGCTGCCGACTTAGAAACTGTTCCATAACTTTCTGGGATGAGTGAGCAACATTTTGAACTGAATCTCTATCACGGAATCTGGTGCCAAGAAATTTGAGACGCGATTTATGACAAAATTTGACGCGACTTCGATTAAAATTGATTGAAAATGCCGGATTCTAAATGAGATTCCGATATGCTGCCAACTTAGAAACTATTTCATTTCATGCTGTGATGAGTGAGCGATATTTTGAACCGGGTCTCCATCCCGGAATCTGGTGCCAAGAAATTTAAGACGCGATTCATGCAAAATTTGACACGACTTCGATTTGAGAATTATTGAAAATGCTAGATTTCGGACGAGATTCCGATATACTGTCAACTTAGGAACTATTCCATTCAATATTGTGATGAGTGAGCAATATTTTGAACTGAATGTCGATTATGGGGATAGGGTTGAAAATTATCACATGTATATTACGAGAAAATTTAGATACGCTCAGTCCAAATCCGGTTGGAAACTCTTGATCCAAGATCGACATGCTGCCCAAACTATCATATGACATTCTGTGTGGGGTGAGCTACATTTTCAGCTGAAATCCCATATGGAAATTGGTGCGGGATAATCCCGGATTCATCCTTCTTGATGAATGACATAATATCAAATAAGATATGATCGAGATTGTTCCGCTCTAGATGGGAATCAGGTATGCTGACAACTTGGAAACCATCTCACGACAACCTGGGACAAGTGAGCCCAATTCGGAGCCTAATCTCGATCCTCGGAATCCGTGCAAAGAAATTTAAGACCAATTTTTAGCGAAAAATCACATGTGATCCGTTCAAATCTGATCGAGAATGTTACTGTTTGATTTGTGTTCTATTTGCTGCAAACTAAAAAATAGTCCGTTCAGTCTCTCTGATGAATGAACAAGATCAGAATTATGAGGGAACATGCATATTTCACAACTCGGGTTCCTCCTTATTCCCAGTTTCACTTTAATCAATCCCAGTCCACGAACAGTTATGTACAAAAGAGATGATATGCGCCAAGAATGAAGTACTATGTTACAAATGGATGACTATCGTCCGATTTTCTATCCTTCGATTCCTAATAGTACTTCATTCTTGGCGCATCTCATCTCTTTTATACATAACTATTCACGGACTGGGATATTTTAAAGTGAAACTGGGAATAAGGAGGAACCCGAGTTGTGGAATATGCATGTTCCCTCATAATTTTGATCTCTTTTATTCATCAGAGAGACTGAACGGACTATTTTTCAGTTTGCAGCAAATAGAACACAAATCTAACAGTAACATTTTCGATCAGATTTGAACGGATCTCATGTGATTTTTCGCTAAAAATTGGTTTTAAATTTTTTTTCACAGATTCCGAGGATCAAGATTAGGCTCCGAATTGGGCTAACTTGTCCCGGGTTGTCATGAGATGGTTTCCAAGTTGTCCGCATACCTGATTTCCATCCAGAGAGGAACAATCTCGATCATGTCTTAACTGATATCATGTCATTCATCAAGAAGGATGAATCCGGGATTATCCCGCACCAATTTCCATATGGGATTTCAGCTGAAAATGTAGCTCACCCCACACAGAATGTCATATGATAGTTTGGGCAGCATGTCGATCTTGGATCAAGAGTTTCCAACCGGATTTGGACTGAGCTTATCGGAATTTTCTCATAATATACATGTGATAATTTTCAGCCCTATCCCCATAATCGACATTCAGTTCAAAATATTGCTCACTCATAACAATATGAAATGGAATAGTTCCTAAGTTGACAGTATATCGGAATTTCATCCAAAATCTAGCATTTTCAATAATTTTTCAATCGAAGTCGTGTCAAATTTTGCATGAATCGCGTCTTAAATTTCTTGGCACCAGATTCCGGGATGGAGACCCGGTTCAAAATATCGCTCACTCATCACAGCATGAAATGAAATAGTGTCTAAGTTGGCAGCATATCGGAATCTCATCTAGAATCCACCATTTACAATCATATTTAAATCGAAATCGTGTCAAATTTTGCACAAATCGCGTCTCAGATTTCTTGGCACCCGATTCCGGAATCGGGATTGATTTCAAAATATTGCTCACTTATCCCAGAATGTTATGAAATAGTTTCTAAGTTAGCAGCGTGTTGAAATCTTATCGGGAATCCACCATTTTCAATCATGTTTGAATCGAAATCGTGTCAAATTTTAGCATGAATCGCGTCTTAAATTTCTTGGCACCAGATCCCGCGATAGAGATTCAGTTTCAAATGTAGCTCACTCATCCCAGAAAGTTCTGGAATAGTTTTTCAAGTTGGCAGCATATCGGAATCTCATCTAGAATCCACCATTCTTGATCATGTTTGAATCGAGATCGTGTCAAATTTTGCATGATTCGCGTCTCAGATTTCTTGGCACCAGACTTCGGGATGGAGATACAGTTCAAAATATAGCTCACTCATCCCAGAATGTTATAAAGTAGTTTCTAAGTTGGCAGCATATCGGAATATCATCTAGAATCCAGCATTTCCAATAATTTTTTAATCGAAGTCGCGTCAAATTTTGCATGAATCGCGTCTCAGATTTCTTGGCACCCGATTTCGAAATCGGAATTCACTTCAAAATGTTGCTCACTCATCCCAGAATGTTATGAAATAGTTCCTCATTTGGCAGCATATCGGAATCTCATTTAGAATCCAGCATTTTCAATGATTTTTCAATCAAAGACGCGTCAAATTTTGCATGGAGTGCATGCGCGAGCCCCTGGCACCGATATCCAGGATCGGAATTTAGCTCAAAATGTAGTTTACTCATCCCAGGATGTCATGTAATAGTCTTTAAGTTGGCAGCATATGGAATCCTCATCTGGAATCGGGCATTTCCAATCGAATTTCGACCGAACTCGTGTAAATTTTCGCTTAGAATGAATCTTAGATTTCTTGGCACCGATCCCCAGAATCGAGATTCAGCTTGAAATGGAGCTGACTCATTTCAGAAGGTCATAGAATAGTTTGCAAGTTGGCAGCATATGGAATTCTTATCTAGAATCAGTCATTTTCAATCGAATTTCGACCGAACCCGTGTCAATTCTCTCATAAACTTTATCTAGAAATTTCTGGCACCAATTCCTTGCATCGAGGTTGGGCTCGAACTTCTGCTAACAATTCCCAAAATATGACTAAACCGTTTCCGACTTGGCAGCATATCAAAATCCTACGTAGAAACTGTCATATAGCGATGTTGGCAGTGCCAAAGGGACAGTTCGAGCTAATCATAGATCTCAAAGCTGTCAGCATCAATTCCTAGACGTGGGATTGAGCTTAAAATCTTGTTAGTCAATGACGTATTACACCACAAGTATTCTCAACATGGCAGCAGAACCGCAAACTACCTCAAAACCGTGATTTTGGTGAAATTCTCACAGTTTGGCATTCGATTATGAACAAAAGTTGGTGTCCAGGATCCCAGCACGTATTCCATGACTCGGGGTTGAGTTAGAAAATTTGTTCATCCAAATCAAGATGTGATAGAATCTTCGCAAATTCGGCAGCAAGTCAAAATCTCGTCAAAAATGAACCATCTTGGATCAGATTTGAACTGAATTAGGGTCAATTTTTGCATAAAACCGATCCAGAAATTTCTGGTACCAATTCCTTGCATCGGGGTTGGGCTTGAACTTCTGTTAACCTTACCCAGAATATGACTAATTTGTTCCCGACTTGGCAGCATATCAAAATCCTACCTAGAAACTGCCATATAGCGATGTTGGCAGTGCTCAAAGGACAGTTCGAGCTAATAGTAGATCTCAAAGCTGTCAGCACCAATCCCGAGACGTGGGATTGAGCTTAAAATCTTGTTAGTCAATGACGTAATACACCACAAGTATTCTCAACATGGCAGCAGAACCGCAAACTACCTTGAAACCGTGATTTTGGTGAAATTCTCACAGTTTGGCATTCGATTATGAACAAAAGTTGGTGTCCAGGATCCCAGCACGTATTCCAAGACTCGGGATTGAGTTAGAAAATTCGTTCATCCAAATCAAAATGTGATAGAATCTTCGCAAATTCGGCAGCAAGTCAAAATCTCGTCAAAAATGAATCATCTTCAATCAGATTCGTACCGAAACAGGATCAATTTTTTCATAAAATCGATCTAGAAATTTCTGGTACGAATTCCTTGCATCGGGGTTGGGCTTGAACTCCTGTTAACTATATCCAGAATATGACTAAACCGTTTCCGACTTGGCAGCATATCAAAATCCTACCTAGAAACTGTCTTATAGCGATGTTGGCAGTGCCCAAGGGACAGTTCGAGCTAATAATAGATCTCAAAGCTGTCAGCACCAATTCCTAGACGTGGGATTGAGCTTAAAATCTTGTTAGTCAATGACGTAATACACCACAAGTATTCTCAACATGGCAGCAGAACCGCAAACTACCTCAAAACCGTGATTTTGGTGAAATTCCTACATTTTGGCACTCCATTATGACGAAAATTCATCCTCAGAGATCCCAGCACTTGTTCCCGGACCCGGGGTTGGGCTGAAACTCTAGGTATGCGCGCAAAGAATGTCTATCAAGTGTTTCTCAGGTGGCAGTAGGACTCATGCCCCGGACACCCCAAGTTCATTTTTCGGTAAAATCCGTGTTAATATTTTTTTTTTTCATTCAACTCCTCCCCCCTCCACCCTTTCGTATTCAAGTAAAAAACAGGTAGGCACATCTTGTAGCTCAGGAAATTACGAAGAAAATCCATTTTGTTTCATCTCGATAGCTCATGAATTCGAGTGAAGTGGATTATCCGGCACTCTTGAGTCCCCACAAGTATAGTGCGCCGTGACGGTCCTCACGCAGACACTCAACGTTGCCATGTTCATGTAATCTCAGCTTCACCCCCCCCCCCCCAGTCCCCAGTCTACTTTTTCCTACATAGCACATTCGTGATTATAGCGAATACTGGTTTATATTTGTTGGTTGAATGGACAATAACTGGATTTATTGACACCGAATTAGAAGGATTCGAGTGCGTTTAAGAGCAAGAGGAACATAAGTCTAGAATTCACCTTGGTGTAATCTTTGTAAATTCGTGAACGAGAGCAGAGGGGAAAAAACATGGGAAATCATATACTTCTCACATGGTTGATGTTTCGTTATGTCTTATACTACTGATGGAGTTATAACCACCGAGTCGCAGGTTTCTCGAAGCACAGCATAGTTACACCCAGAAGAGAAACGTGGTAATAATACCCACTGGGTAATTGAGATAGCTTGCATAATCTCTTCAAAAAATATACATAATGGAGACATAAAATAAATCAGCAAATATGAGTCTCAACTATTATCACTCAACCGATTCATAGGAATTATCCAAATTGAAAAGAAAAGCAGAATTTTTAAGAATTTACTCGTTATTGAAGGTGATGCATCATGATCTAATAAATCTCTAACTCACTAGGGTGAGCGGGCGTATTATCTCATTCATTGAGACTCTACAGACCCCCCCCCCCCACCACCACAAAGAATACACGGATATCTCTTTTGAGCAAATGGGGCCTTCAATGATGCATGTGTATTTGGAACAAACTTCAACATTGATGATGTCTCTCATCACTCGGTGTATTCGAATTAAAACTTCAGGCAGTTGATCAGGATTTGCTTACATCTATCAATTCAGTGCACGGATTGAGATTAACACAGACGGCTGAACAAATTATCAGAGGAATTTGCTCATGTCTTATAGGAGTAATCAAATAGGGGGTGGGGTGCACTATTTTTACTAAATAAAGATTTCATACCACGTGCACTCAATGGAAACTCTAGTAATACATGGATATAGCCGGAGTGCTCGCTTCGGCTGCTCTTATCCAAGTGGCGCGCGCTCGCTCCTGCTCGTGCACACACCAAGGTATATTATTTATAGACGTACATATATGTGGGAAGGGAGTGAGCGCTAGAAGTGCTGATATTGCATGGTCTATGTGACGTACACGGGACTCGTGTACGTGTGCATAGCCTGAATGTGTGTAAGTCCGGAGCATCGCGCGCCAAGTATAGAAAGTATTCCCCACGCGAGTAGATCAATACACGTTATTTAGCAGCAAACTCATCACGGTATAACTTGATATAGAAGATTGAAGTTCCATTCTTTGAACGCTATAGAAAGAAACATCTCAGAAACACAGCAGTGGAAGAATATTACACATATGATAATATCCTGATAGTTCAATCCTCCTGCGCACAAAGCCGAGTATACTCGTCTTAATAACACGGGATCCCTATATAAACTCTGCGCAAGGGGTTTAACGACAATTTACACTTGAGATCTAACTAATCAAGCCCTGCGCTCATACTACTAAAATCATACAAGGAACATGTATACAGGTTGGCTACAAGGACGATTTGATATGGCGAACCCTAATATTACTTCAACCCGTTAACCCTGTAAGATGCGAATCAAAAATTCATAATTCATCATATTAGAACCGGAATTCGTATCTGACCCTGTACGTTCAAAGTGACATATAATACACACGGTCATACGGAAAGTACAGGAACAAATGCTCGCACTTCACATGTTTCGACAAACCTCAATAAACCATAAGGTCATTAGCCACCAAGTTACAAGAATTTAGAATCATTATGTAGCTTGTGAACAACAATTCTAGTTCCATGGATTTACAACACCCTTTTCTCTTGAGAAAAAAGCCTATTGATACGGCCGCTTTCCGGGCGATGGGCACTTATATATTCTCTGGAGCCACGACTACAGTCACGGCTTCCATCATTACGAGGATTCATCATAACTCTACGTTGAATATTACCTCATTGTACTATCTCAACTCTTGTATATCGTCAGGTGTGACAAAGATAGTATCTCACTTATTGTATTAAAAGATCAATAAATCTCCAGTTATATTCATTCGCCGACTACAAGTTCCTGGATTCGAACCTACCGCCAAATTGGCACAACAACGCCATCTGACCGACCACAGGGTCGTAACATCTACAAAGCTACTTTACTGACACGTCTCAAGTTCTTGATGGCACAACAGCCTTCATTTGACCATTCAGTATACAATATGAAAGAGTCTTCTTCCTCGACTAGTTCCCATTTTTTTCGGTGGGGTATACAAGAATAGTGCTAGTATTTTCGTGGATATTCGAATCGATATTGGATGCGTGTAGACGTGAAGAAGCCCAAGAACATGTGTAGAGTGGAATAAATGACACGCGCAGCTCACATTGAGACCTTCAAATAATAGAGATTAATAGTCGAAATATGTATGTGCTATATATGCTATATGTGCTATATATACTCTGAATTGCAATTGATTCAATTGATTTCAAATTTATTTTGTTTATTACACCTATCTGGTAAATTTTTATACATTTAATAAATTGGTATTTGGGCAGTTATGCCCGTTTCTAATTAAATAAATAAATAAATATATGGTGCCTCTGAAGATTAATACTCTTCAGAGGGATAACAGTTTGCCTTCAGAGTTCACTCTTTGCTTATCTAAGCAGACTCCGGGTTTTAACGATAGACATGCCCTCCATATATGGGAAAAATGTAGCTGAATTTGTCGACTGAGGCTTCATTCAAGTTACGACACCGATGGATCCATGAGCTCTGGGAAAATGTTCACTTCTATCGCAAAGTGTGAATTGATACCCCAACTGATGAATCTCGGCATTAGATTATTAGGGAATCTGCTCACTTTGCCAGACTCTGTTCCATTTCGTGGAGATTTAGGTGTGAGATATTTGAATATGTGTAACGACCTCTTACAGCTAGGATCTTTCACAGATATGCATCATTGCATTCAATTCCTACAATTATTTTGGAATGAGGCAGAAGAAAACTGTGAGAACCTTGAATCTCACTATGAATTCCATCTCGGTAGATCATGCACGGCTCCTCCACGAGGTATGGAATTTTGGAATTCAAGGAGAAATTCATAAATGGCTCGAATAGTTTTCACGAGATAGAGCTCAGGCTGTTAGAATTGCGGGCTCAACATCAAATAAAATCAATGTCTTGTCTGGGGTTCCTCGGGGTTCTCACCTTGGCCCAATCTTATTCGTAATATTCATTGATGATATTTCTATCAGAATACCTACTAACCACACTCTGGTGTATGCTGACTATGTGAAACTATATTCACGCATAAAATTACCAATAGATGCATCTCGTTTACAGATTGCCCTTCAACTCTTTGAGTGGTTAGTAGAGAATGGGCTTGAGATTGACACGAAAAAATGCAATGTCATATCATTCAGTAGTTCCAATTCAAAGATAGAATTTTAATACCAGCTCGATGGAATAGAGATAACAAGATCAGATAATGTATCTGACTTAGAAGTAATTCTTGGTTCCAGTCTCAGATTTCATGTTCACATTAATACTATAGTTTCCAAGGCGAGGCGCCTAACAGGATCCTCCAAAAGAACTACAGTAGACTATAAGAGAATGAATTCTATGAAATACCCCTATAAATCTCTTGTAATTCGTGTACTGACCAATGGTTTGATGATATGGTCATCAGACGCAAGCCATTGACAAGTTAGACTTGAAAGGATTCAGAATGATTTCATTCGATCCGTTACTCGTGTTGAAAACCTCAACCCCGATGCCCTTCACTCATCACAATTACGAGCCTGTACGCAAACCAATGAATCTCATGAAGTTATCAAGTCTTCTTTGTTATCATGATTGTGTAGCAGCATTCAGAATCAAGAATAACCTCTTTGAGGTAGACCTGACGCAGAATCTTTTGAATGATAGAATTATTGACTATGCCTTGCGGTCTTGTCGTAGTGTTGTTGAAAGCCATAGTACTCAGGACTATATCTAGTCTTCTACGACAAATAGATTGAGACGTTATTAAAATATTCTCCCGGATACTTTTAGGAATCAGGAATCCATAAGGTATTTTGAGTCTCTTATTCGTACAGAAATCGAAACTGAAAAAATTTGTTTCAATTGTTGAATTAACCACCATATTGGGAATTTGCACTACCGTACATTTCCAGCTCGGATACCCCTGTGATATCCAAATGCGTTCGAATTTACTTCCCTGAAGTTTAGTTTTTCTATTTGTTTATATATTATTCTTTCTAATTCATTCCGATTGATATGTAATTGTCTAATGAAGGGCAGCGATGCCCATGGAATTTCATGAATAAAAAATGAAAATGAATTGAAGCATGGTGGGAAGAAGATGTTGAAAGGTTTTGTGGCGTCCCAGACGACGCAACAGTAGAAATAATATTTCCCAATGAGGAGAAATACTATTTCTACTTCGTCAGCAGAGAAACGTACAAGCTGGCCAGGCGAGATTAGCAGAACTGTAACAACCTGTAACATGTGTAACATGTAACATGTAACACCCTGTTACCTGTTACGAGTGTTACAGGTTGTCACAATTCTGCCGATCTCGCCTGAGCTGCTTGTACGTTTCTCTGCTGACTGAGTAAGAATAATATTTCTTCTCATTGGGAAATATTATTTTCACTGTTGCGTCGTCTGGGACGCCACAGTTCATTTGCGAGAAAATGCATGCGCCGTTGACAATGTTGTACGACGACCTACATGAGTATAGGCAGGCACGTAACATTTCCAACGCCATTTTCAACGCCACAAACTCACAAGAACACGAGATATTGATTCACATTTCCTCAAGAGCTGGATCGCATGTTATTATGAAGAGGTTTCGCGTACTTAGGCTGCAAGTCGTACGAGCCTCATATCTGCGTCCTAACTAGTCCCTGCTTTACGTATTGTTCTCATCTTTCTTGTTCGGGTGATTGACATAGATCATTCTCTCCTCGCAATTGTTAGTAAGCACAACAAGCCATTACTTGAATCAGCAAAGCTAGTTAACAGACGAACTTACTGCCCACTGCATATGCGGATGATGTGGCTAGCGGCACATATGCTTCCACTGACTGCAACGCACTATACTTGTGGGGGCTCAACTCTGCGCGATAATCCGCTTCACTCGAATTCATGAGCTATCGAGATGAAACAAAATGGATTTTCTTTGTAATTTCCTGAGCTAGAAGATGTGCTTACCTGCTTTTGACTTAGATGCGAAAGGGTGGAGGAAGGAGGAGTTGAATGCAAAAAAAAAACTAACACGGATTATACCGAAGAATGAATTTGGGGTGTCCGGGGCATGAGTCCTACTGCCACCTGGAAAACACTTGAGAGACATTCTTTGTGCGCATACCTGAAGTTTCAGCCCGACTCCGGGTCCGGAAAAGAGTGCTGGGATCCCTGAGGCTGGATTTTGGTCAAAATGCAGTGCCAAAATGTAGGAATTTGACCGAAATCACGGTTTCAAGGTAGCTTGCGGTTCTGCTGCCATGTTGAGAATACTTGTGGTGTATAACGTCCTTGACTAACACGATTCTAAGCTCAATCCCACGTCTAGGAATTGGTGCTGACAGCTTTGAGATCTACTATTAGCTCGAACTGTCTCTCGAGCGATGCCAACATCGCTATATGACAGTTTCTAGGTAGGATTTTGATGTGCTGCCCAGTCGGAAACGGTTTGGACATATACTGGAAATGGTTAGCAGAAGTTCGAGCCCAACCCCGATGAGAGGAATTGATGCCAGAAATTTCTAGATCAAGTTTATGCAAAAATTGACCCTATTCCAGTCCGAATCTGATTCAAGATGATTCATTTTTGACGAGATTTTGACCTGCTGCCAAATTTGCGAAGATTCTATCGTATTTTGAATTGGATGAACAAATTTCCTAACCAAATCCCGAGTCTTGGAGTACGTGCTGGGATCCTGGATACCAACTCTTAATCATAATCGAATGCCAAACTGTGAGAATTTCACAAAAATCACGGTTTCGAGGTAGTTTGCGGTTTTGCTGCCATGTTGAGAATACTTGTGGTGTATTACGTCCTTGAATAACAAGATTTTGAGCTCAATTCCACGTCTAGGAATTGGTGCTGACAGCTTTGAGATCTACTATTAGCTCGAACTGTCCCTCGAGCACTGCAAACATCGCTATATGACAGTTCCTAGGTAGGATTTTGATATGCTGCCGAGTCGGAAACGGATTGGACATATTCTGAAAATGGTGAGCAGGAGTTTGAGCCCAACCCCGATGCAAGGGATTGGTGCCAGGAATTCCTAGATCAAGTTTATTCGAGAATTGACACGAGTTTCGTCGAAATTCGATTGAAAATACCTGATTCTAGATAAGAATTCCATATGCTGTCGACTTGCAAACTATTCCATGACCTTCTAGAATGAGTGAGCTTCATTCCAACCTGAATCTCGATTCTGGGGATCGGTGCGAAGGAATCAAAGATTCATTCTAGGCGAAAATTGACACGAGTTCGGTCGAAATTCGATTGGAAATGCCCGATTCCAGATGAGGATTCCATATGCTGCCAACTTAAAGACTATTACATGACATCCTGGGATGAGTAAACTACATTTTGAGCTAAATTTCGATCCTGGATATCGGTGCCAGGGGATCGCGCATCCACACCATGCAAAATTTGACGCCACTTCGATGAAAAAAATATTGAAAATGCTGAATTCTAGATGAGATTCCGATATGCTGCCAACGTAGGAACTATTCCATAACATTCTGGGATGAGTGAGCTACATTTTGGACTGAATCTCTATCATGGAATCTGGTGCCAAGAATTTTAAGACGCGTTTCATGCAAAATTTGACACGATTCCGATCCAAATATGATCAAGAATGGTGTGTTCTAGATGAGATTCCGACACGCTGCCAACTTAGGAACTATTCATTTCATGCTGGGATGAGTGAGCGATATTTGGAACTGGGTCTCCATCCCGGAATCTGGTGCGAAGAAACTTGAGACGCGGATCATGCAACACTTGACACGAGTACAGTCCAAATATGATTGGAGAAGGTGGATTCTAGATCAGATCCCGATATGCTACCAACTTAGAAACTATTCCATAACATTCTGGAATGAGTGAGCTACGTTTTGAACTGAATCTCTATCACGGGATTTGGTGCCAAGAAATTTAAAGACGCGATCCATGCAAAATTTGTCATGATTTTGATTCAAATATGATTGAAAATGGTGGATTCTAGATGAAATTCCGATATGCTGCCAACTTAGGAACTATTCATTTCATGCTGGGATGAGTGAGCGATATTTGGAACTGGGTCTCCATCCCGGAATCTGGTGCCAAGAAACTTGAGACGCGGATCATGCAACACTTGACACGAGTACAGTCCAAATATGATTGGAGAAGGTGGATTCTAGATGAGATTTCGATATGCTGCCAACTTAGACACTATTCCATAACATTCTGGGATGAGTGAGCAACATTTTGAATTGGATCTCTATCACGGAATCTGGTGCCAAGAAATTCCAAACGCGATTCATGCAAAATTTGACACGATTCCGATCCAAATATGATGAAGAATGGTGTGTTCTAGATGGTATTTTGATATGCTGCCAACTAAGGAACTATTTCATAACATCTTGGGATGAGTGAGCAACATTTTGAACTCAATCTCGATTCCGGGATCGAGTGCTAAGAAATCTGGGACGCAATTCATGGTGAAATTTGACGCGACTTCGATTAAAAAATTATCGAAAATGCTGGATTCTAGATGAGATTCCGATATGCTGCCAACGTAGGGACTATTCCATAACATTCTGGGATGAGTGAGCAACATTTTGAGCTGGATCTCTATCACTGCATCTGGTGCCAAGAAATTCAAAACGCGTTTCATGCAGAATTTGACACGATTTCGATTCGAATATGATCAAGTATCGTGGATTCTAGAGAGGGATGAGTAAACTACATTTTGAGCTAAATTTCGATCCTGGATATCGGTGCCAGGGGATCGCGCATCCACTCCATACAAAATTTGACGCGACTTCGATTAAAAAATTATTGGAGATGCTGGATTCTAGATGAGATTGCGACATGCAGCCAACTTAGGAACTATTTCATTACATCCTGGGATGAGTGAGCAACATTTTAAGGAGGTTCGATGGTGTCATGAGGGATCGGTGAGGGGGGAAGACGAAAACTAACCTAACCTGCCGCTCGGCTGCACGAAAATGCATGGCGTGTATACCTATATGTTGACGATTTTCGACAACAATTCGATCATATTTCCACAAAATGCATGGTAAGCTGTGATCACCGAAAGGTATTATTGTTCGTTAGGAAATTCTCTATCGTTTGAATATTTTATGAGAATTTTCTCTACATCTCAAGAGGTGCTAGGCTTGTTTTTGTGGCGCCGTCCATAAGAGTCCATGTTATTTCGAAAAATGTAAGAGCTCAGATCTCGAAAAAACGGCTGGTGAAAAATACTGAAAAAATTCATAGAGTATTTTTTTGTCTCAAAGATAATTATGTAAAAGGTTTCGTCACGATCTCTACATCTTCGTCAAGACCATCGAACCTCCTTAAACTGAATCTCGATTCCGGAATCGGGAACCAAGGAATCTGAGACGCGATTCATGCAAAATTTGACGCGACTTCATTTAGAAATTATTGAAAGTGCTGGATTCTAGATGAGATCCCGATATGCTGCCAACGTAGGAACTATTCCATAACATTCTGGAATGAGTGAGCTATATTTTGGACTGAATCTCTATCATGGAATCTGGTGCCAGGAATTTTCAGACGCGATTCATGCAAAATTTGACACGATTTCGATTCAAATATGATTGAAAATTCTGGATCCTAGATGAGATTCCGATATGCTGACAATTTACGAAGAATTTCATTCCATGCTGTGATGAGTGAGCGATATTTTGAACTGCGTCTCCATCCCGGAATCTGGTGCCAAGAAACTTGAGATGCGGATCATGCAACACTTGACACGAGTACAATCCAAATATGATTGGAGAAGGTGGATTCTTGATGAGATTTCGATATGCTGCTAACTTAGACACTATTCCATAACATTCTGGGATGAGTAAGCTACATTTTGAACTGAATCTCTATCACGGAATATAGTGCCAAGAAATTTAACACGCGATCCATGCAAAATTTGACCTGACTTTCATTAAAAAATTATCCAAAATGCTATATTTTGGACGAGACTTCGATATGCTGCCAACTCAGAAACTATTCCATTCTATTCTGTGATGAGTAAGCAATATTTTGAACTGAATGTCGATTATGGGAATCGGCGCTGAAAATTATCACATGTATATTATGAGACAATTTAGATAAGCTCAGTCCAAATCCGGTTGAAAAAGCTAGATCCTAGATCAGAATCCGATATACTGCCCAAACTATCATATGATATCCTGTGTTGAGTGAGCTACATTTTTAGCTGAAATCCCATATGGGAATTGGTGCCAAATAATCCCGGATTCATCCTTCTTGATAAACGACATGATATCAGTTAAGATATGATCAAGATTGTTCCATTCTAGATGGGAATCAGATATGCTGACAACTTGGAAACCATCTCACGACAACCTGGGATAAGTTAGCCCAATTCGGAGCCCAATCTCGATCCTCGGAATTTCGGGGATCGAGATTGGGCTTTGCATGAATCGCGTCTTAAAATTCTTGGCACGAGATTCCATGATAGAGATTCAGTCCAAAATGTAGCTCACTCATCCCAGAATGTTATGGAATAGTTTCTACGTTGGCAGCATATTGGGATCTCATCTAGAATCCAGCATTTTCAATAATTTCTAAATGAAGTCTCGTCAAATTTTGCATGAATCGCATCTCAGATTTCTTGGTTCCCGATTCCGGAATCGAGATTCAGTTTAAAATGTTGCTCACTCATCCCAGGATGTAACGAAATAGTTCCTAAGTTGGCTGCATATCGAAATCTCATCTAGAACCGACCTTTCTCGAACATATTTAGATCGGAATCGTGTCAAATTTTGCATGAATCGCGTCTTAAAATTCTTGGCACCAGATTCCATGATAGAGATTCAGTCCAAAATGTAGCTCACTCATCCCAGAATGTTATGGAATAGTTCCTACGGTGGAAGCATATCGAAATCTCATCTAGAATTCAGCATTTTCAATAATTTTTTAATCGAAGTGGCGTCAAATTTTGCATGGAGTGGATGCGCGACCCCCTGGCACCGATATCCAGGATCGAAATTTAGCTCAAAATGTAGTTTACTCATCCCTCTCTAGAATCCACGATACTTGATCATATTCGAATCGAAATCGTGTCAAATTCTGCATGAAACGCGTTTTGAATTTCTCGGCACCAGATGCAGTGATAGAGATCCAGCTCAAAATGTTGCTCACTCATCCCAGAATGTTATGAAATAGTTCCTACGTTGGCAGTATATCAGAATCTCATCTAGGATCCAGCATTCTCAATAATTTTCCAATCGAAGTCGTGTCAAATTTTGCATGGAGCGGATGCGCGATCCCCTGGCACCGCTATCCGGGATCGAAATTTAGCTGAAAATTTAGTTTACTCATCCCAGGATGTCATGGAACAGTTTTTAAGTTGGCAGTATATCAAATTCTCATCTGGAATCAGGCATGTTAGATCGAATTCCGACCGAACTCGTGTCAATTTTCGCCTAGAATGAACCTTAGATTTCTTCGCACCGATCCCGAGAATCGAGATTCAGGTTAATATGGAGCTTACTCATTCTAGAAGGTCATGGAATAGTTTGCAAGTCGGCAGCATATGGAATTCTTATCTAGAATCAGGCATTTTCAATCGAATTTCGACCAAACTCGTGTCAATTCTCGAATAAACTTGATCTAGAAATCTCTCGCACCAAGTCCTTGCATCGGGGTTGGGCTCGAATTTCTGCCAATCATTTCCAGAATATGACTCAACCGTTTCCGACTTGGCAGCATATCAAAATCCTACCTAGAAACTGTCTTATAGCGATGTTGGCACTGCTCATGGACAGTTCACTGTATTCTCATCACAAGTATTCTCAACATGGCAGCAGAACCGCAAACTACCTCGAAACCGTGATTTTGGTGAAATTCTCACAGTTTGGCATTCGATTATGAACAAAAAAATGGTGTCCTGCATCCCAGCACGTATTCCAAGACTCGGGATTGGGTTAAAAAATTTGTTCATCGCAATCAAAATGTGATACAATTTTTGCAAATTTGGCAGCAAGTCAAAATCTCGTCGAAAATGAATCATCTTGAATAAGATTCTGACTGAAATAGGATCAATTTTTGCATAAAATTGATCTAGAAATTTCTGGCATTAATTCCTCGCATCGGGGTTGGGCTCGAACTTCTGCTCACCATTCCCAGTATATGTCCAAACCGTTTCCGACTTGGCAGCATATCAAAATCCTACCTAGAAACTGTCATATAGCGATGTTGGCAGTGCTCGAGGGACAGTTCGAGCTAAGAGTAGATCTCAAAGCTGTCAGCACCAATTCCTAGACGTGGGATTGAGCTTAAATCTTGTTAGTCAAGGACGTAATACACCACAAGTATTCTCAACATGGCAGCAGAACCGCAAGCTACCTCGAAACCGTGATTTTGATCAAATTCCTACATTTTGGCACTCCATTTTGACCAAAATCCAGCCTCAGGGATCCCAGCACATTTTTCCGGACCCGGGGTCGGGCTGAAACTTTAGGTATGCGCACAAAGAATGTCTATCAAGTGTTCTCCATGTGGCAGTAGGACTCATGCCCCGGAAACCCCAAATTCATTTTTCGGTGTAATCCGTGTTAATTTTTTTTTTGCATTCAACTCCTCCTCCCTCCACCCTTTCGCATTTAAGTAAAAAACAGGTAGGCACATCTTCTAGCTTAGGAAATTACGAAGAAAATCAATTTTGTTTCATCTCGATAGCTCATGAATTCGAGTGTAGCTGATTATCCGGCAGAGTGGAGTCCCGGAAAGTATAGTGCAACGGGCCTACTTAACAAAATTGTACACTCATGTATATCGCGTGACGATTTTTTGTCACGATATGGCGGTTATAGCATGACGATTACGTGATCACTCCGCAATTTTACTCCCCACACGGTGAGCAGGGAGAGCCGGGGAGTTTTGAGAAATTCGAAGAAAAGTGCGCAAGTGATGGTTTTGGGCTTGGAGCCCAGATTATGAATCCTTTTTTGACCGGAATTGGGACGGCTACTTCATTGAAATGCGAGCAATGAACTTGGAACCCCCATTCGACTACATGTATCTTAATTGGTATCGATTATTATCACTCGACGGACAACGATAGTATAGCAGTTGATTCAACGTCTCTGTGCGGGTTAGAGAGAATGAGACATGCAATTTTAAAGTGAATTTCCCGTAAGGAGGAATGGAGAAGTCCCATTTTCTATATTCAGCATCCATTTTAGCTGGCGAATGAAACAGCGCCCGAACCACAAACAGAACGCAAACTGGAAGCAACATCCTGTACTTCTGATTGAATTGAACAACAGGGCGCGGAAATTGAGATGACGCTTTGGTTCATGGTTTTTCTTTTTTTATGTAAAATTCCACGTAAAATCTAATTTCGAGCTCACTTTTGTTTTTACTCGCCAGATTTCCATCAAAAACGCAAAATTAAACTTTAATTCTTCTCAAAAAATCATCATCATTCTGCAAATAGAAACGTAGGAAGTCGATTCGAGGTTTGCTCCTGAAGCATTCTTCGTCATACGACAACGGTAACATCGGCATTATATTCAGCGGGTCAAAACAGCAACTTCATGAGTATTGAAAGTTACTTCGTGTGTTGGTAACAAGCAAAACTTGACCGATCAATTCAGTAATTTCGCGACGTTTTGGGGAAATGATGCTTCCTGGAGAGCCCCGACCTCTTTTCGCATTTTAAATGAAAATCTGGCGAATAAGGACCAACTGATTTCGGAGATGGATTCTACGTGGAATTTTACATCATAAAACCATATACCCATGAGTTATCCTGATCCCCGTACCCTGTTCTTGAATTCAATCAGAAGCACAAGAAGTTGCTGCCAAAAGTGTTTTGCTGGTGGTTCTGGCGCTATTCCGTTAACCTCCCAAAAACAGTGCTAGGTATCAGAAAGTGGGCTCCGCCACTCCTGTCTACAAAGAATTTCTCATGGAAATGTATGTTCCTTTCCCCTAACCCGCACGGAGACGTTGGATCCACCACTATGCTATCGTTGTCTAACGCACGATTATCGATGCTGATCAAAATACATGAGTCAATATTTTTAATATCGCCAGGTTTCGTGTCGGGGGGTCAGGGATTTTCTGTAACTCAAGGTACATGTTGTATATGATGAAAAGAGATGGAAAGCACAGTTCTTAGGTCCCGGAAGTCATCCACGCGAGATTGGCGTCCTATTTTCGTTTTTGAAATTCGTAAAAATTCGATTTTCCAATTTTTGGATTGATTTTTCACCAGTGAAGAATCTGATAAAAACGGATCCAAGACACATTTTTCGAAGTCAAATGAGCAGAATTTCATTCGAAAAATACTCTCAGATCCGTTAAAGGCATAGACGGAGAAGTATAGACTGCGGGCGCCGTATCTCCGCCGTTGACCGCTAGAGATACACCTTTGCGTGAGAGCGAGAGAGACAACATGCTTCAAAGGTCGGCAATTTTAACACGCGTCACCTATATTGTGTCTCTCTCACACTCATTGTGGAGGCTAGCGGACAACGGCTGGTACACGGGACCCGCAGTCTATACTTCTATGTCTATGGTTAAAGGTGAACATAACCTCGAAAAAGTGATTTCCTTTAGAGAAACCCAATTTTCAAGCCATAGACCCTATTTTACCTAGAATTTGACATTTTCATTGGATATCTCGTCAATTTTTACGTTGAAAGCTGTCTCACAAAAATTGGGCTGAGGATGGGTTTGGCCACCGTAATAATAACTTCAGTAGCAGGATCGTAAAAATAGCGTTAAATTGTTCGTTTCGGGAGGGACACTACACTGGGCACCAAAATAATGGGCCAGAGGTAGCGGTTTAACCAAACTACGACTCCTTTGTGTATTTTTCGATATAGAAACCGAATCCAAAACCAGTTTTGCATCTAGACATCAGGAATATTTTCAATTTGCAAAATACTGAGCTTCTGAAAAACTGCGCTTTCAGCGTTTCTCACTGATTTTGTAGATACATGATTATGAGGGTGCAACGTTGTAGGGAGCTTTGAGCGTATTCAAACTATGATTTCTGACGTATTTTGGCCTGCTGAATACGACGGCAGTGGTTTCAGAGGACTAGCATGCGCGTTTAAAACGAAAGACAAGTAGACCGTCAGCCAGCTGAAATTGTTTGGTAGTTATTTCTGCGTCAAACTGTCATAGCTAGATTGGTCATTGGCAGTGAGGAGAAGAAGGCAGACAGACGGTCAGTGACAGACAGGTGACCGGGGCCGTTCTCTCACAATAGTTCATTGGATATGCCCGATAATTTGATATCTCAGAATCATTTTCTACTCAAAATCCGAGAATATTCAGTCAGTCCAGTGAAAAAAAGTCATCACTATCCCGTTGGCATACTAAATAATTTGGCGATACCTAGTGCCTGCCACGACCGATCAAAAATTTCAAAGGACCCCGCACAAAATCAATGGGAAGTGGCTTAAGGCCAATTTTGATGAAACTTGGTAGTGTAGTAGATCATTTTATGCTGATCAATTTTGTCAATGGGCTCGAAGAGCGCCTATGACTCATTTTTGAGATATTTTAATGGAAAGAACGCAATTAATTGAGGTTACGTGAGCTTTGTTGTCACTCATTATTGATTTTTTTCATAGAAGGCTATTCACACTTCTTGAACGAATCTGAGCTCTTGTATTACCCAGTAAAGTTCAGTCAGGGCAGAGAATCCGACGGATTACTTGGTTCATATCGAAATCATGGAGAATTAATTATAGTTTAATTAAAATATCGTCATCTCTTAGGAAGAGTCGTTTTTTAATTGCCTGACCCAGTGGTGGGCACATTTCAATGAGATACGAACCATATGTAAATGGTCAGTAGCTTTTGTAATTGCGTACAACATAAGTGATTATGAGCCTTGTGATGAGTAATACATGTATCTCGAAAGCGTGGGTGGAGGAAGTTGAGGAGGGCTTCATCGTGAAATATCTTTTTCACGAAGCATAGTACTAGGCGTCCTCCAACTCGGAGGTTTTTGGGGTCCCTGAGCTCGAATACGTTATCGTCTAGCCCTTCATCTCGTGATGCGGAAGCTGCGAGGGCGGACCATGCAGGGAAGGGGGGGGGGCTCGATATCGCTCGAATCGATATCGCTGCACCCGAGATCGTCAACTGGTCGATGACGAGAAAACGATCATCTTGTCAGCCTGAGAGGATTTTCTGGGATTGATAGCGATATCGATTTTTCAAAGCAGCCCCCCCCCTTCCCTGCATGGTCCGCCCTCGCAGCTTCCACGTCACGAGATAAAGGGCTAGCCGATGACGTATTCGAGCTCAGTGACCCCAAAAACCTCCGAGTTGGAGGACGCCTAGTACTATGCTTCGTGAAAAAGATTTTTCACGATGAAGCCCTCCTCAGCTTCCTCCACCCACGCTTTCGAGATACATGTATTACTCATCACAAGGCTCATAATCACTTATGTTGTACGCAATTACAAAAGCTACTGACCATTTACGTATGGTTCGTATCTCATTGAAATGTGCCCACCACTGGGTCATGCAATTAAAAAACGACCCTTCCTAAGAGATGACGATATTTTAATTAAACTTCAATTAATTCCCCATGATTTCGATATGAACCAAGTAATCCGTCGGATTCTCTGCCCTGACTGACCTTTACTGGCTAATACAAGAGCTCAGATTCGTTCAAGAAGTGTGAATAGCCTTGTATGAAAAAAATCAATAATGAGTGACAACAAAGCTCACGTAACCTCAATTAATTGCGTACTTTCCATTAAAATATCTCAAAAATGAGTCATAAGCGCTCTTCGAGCCCATTGACAAAGTTGATCAGCATGAAATGATCTACTACACTGCCAAGTTTCATCAAAATTGGCCATAAGCCACTTCCTATTGATTTTGTGCGGGGTCCTTTCTCGAAAATTAAAATCATTTTCTACAGTATGGCACTTTGATACTCGGATAGATTATCGAAAAAAATCCATCGGAAAAGCATCCCCATACTGGTAGGACGATTCTTATTCGATCGAAACCGCGATCAAAGTTGCGTAAAATGCATGGAATTTCCACGTCACCAAGCGACTCAAGTGTCGACCGAGAGATGGCGCCGCGGAGCAGTGGAATTTGATGAATTTCACGCAACTTTGATCGCGGTTTTGATTAATTTAGGATCGTCTCATCAGTATGGCGATGCTTTCCCGATGGATTTTTTTTGATAATCTATCCGAATATCAAAGTGCCATACTTGTAGAAAGTGATTCTAAATTTTTGGGAAAATTTGACATTTTTGATCGAGTTTGGCAGGCACTAAGAATCGCCAAATTAGTATACCAACTGGTCAGCGATGACTTTTTTCGACTGAACTGACTGAATATTGTTGAATTTTTGAGTAGAAAACAATTCTAAAATACCGAATTATCGGACATGTTCAATGAGCTATTGTGAGAGTACGGCCACGGTCACCCGTCTGTCACTGCACAGTCTTCTTTCCCTCACCGCCAATGACCTATCTAGCTATGACAGATTGACGCAGTAATGACTACCAAAAGATGCCAGCTGGCTTACGGTGTGAAGCTGAGTTTTTGACTTGCTATCAGCAGAGTTTGGGAAATTTCGCAATAAATCTCAAAAAGCTCACAAAATTGATCAGGAACACCCTTCTTAATCCACGAGAGCGCATTCTTTTCGTATTTGTACATACAGTAAGGGGAGAATATTTGCAATCGCTTAGAAGTACATGAGTCGAATATACGTGTGTTATTCCAAAAACTAACGTTTGATCTACTCTTGGGGTAAGCTCAAGCCTCCTCGTATTGAATCGAAGCCCGAGTATTTATACCTAAAAGCCACTAAATTTACTAAAATTGTGTTATTTTGAAGCTAGGATACGGTATAAGCAGACCCGGAGACCTACACTTTGTTCGAGTAACGGAACATACTTCGACATACCATCAAGATGTAATCAATCTAGTTACATCGTTTCTCACCCTAAGGTCATATGAGCACTCCAATGATTCTATTCCGGAGGCAAGTGAATGAGAACATTCAGCATTAGACGTACGATCTTGGGCTGGTTGCAAACGGCCATCTAAATAAACTCAGACGCACATGAGACTAGGAAACTGCGAATTTGGCTCATTGCGAGGAAGCTTGAGCTTACCTCGGGAATGGATCAAAAGTTTCTATTCGGGATGATACATGTGTATTCGACTTATCTACTCCCAGGCGATTGCAAACATTTTTCCCTTACTGTATATACGGATACAAAAAGAATGCGCTCTCGTGAGATTTGGAAGGTTGTCTCTAATCAATTACGTGAGTACTTTGAGATTTATTGCGAAATCGTCCGAACTCTCCTGATAGAAACTCAAAAAATCAGCTTGCCCTCCGTTTCAAAAGCATGGTACCTTTCTAAAACTACTATCATCGTGTTCAGCAGGTCAAAAAAAAGTCAGATTTCATAGTTTGAGAATGCTCAGAGCCCGCTACAACGTTGCGCCATAAAAATCATGTATGTGCAAAATCAGTAAAAAACGCGAAAAACGCAGGTTTTGAGGAGGGACTTAGTTTTCCGCGATTAAAAAAAATTCCTGATGTTTAGATGCGAAATTAGTTTTGGATTCAGTTTCTACGTCGAAAAGTACACAAAAAAGTCATTGTTTCGTCAATGCGCTATTTCTGACCCAAAATTTTGGTGTCCAGTGTAATAAAAGTCTCTCCCGAAACGAACAATTTAGCGCTAGTTCCACGATCTTGCTACTAAAGTTATTATTACGGTGGCCAAACCCACCATCAGCCCAATCTTGTAAACCAATTCTTGTATCGACGTGAAATTTGACGAGGAATCTCATACAATGTCGAACTCTAGATAGAATAGGGTCTAAGGCTTGAAAATTGGAGTTTTCTAAAAGAAACAACTGTTTCGAGGTTATGTTCACCTTGAACGGACCCGAGAGTATTTTTTGTGGAATTCGGCACATTTTACGTCAATATGTGTGTCTCGGATACTTTTTTTATTCGATTTTATACTGGTGAGAGATCAATCAAAAGAATAAAAAATAAAGTTTTTTACGCGGATTTCAAAAATGGAAATAAGGCGCCAAACTCGCGCGGATGGCTTGCGGGACCTAAGAGTTGTGCTCTCCATCTTCTTTCATCATATACAACATGAACCTTAAGTTACAGAAAAATCCCTGACCCCGCGACACAAAACCTGGCGATATTAAAAAAATGACTCACGTGTGATCAGGTGAGGTTTTCACATTCTCTCCTCGCATTTCAATGAAGTAGCAGTTCCAATTTCGGTCGAGAAGGATTCATAATCTGTGCTCCAAGACCCAAAAGACCACGTGCACAGTTTTTCTTGGAATTTTTTGGGAACTTTCTGGCTCTTCCTGAGATCGTGCTCAACTAACGGCGGGAGAGAAACTCTGTTCCAAAAATCTGCATGGTAGAGCATTTTAATTCATAAAAATGAAGAATATTTGAGCGCGCACTTTCAACGAAGGTAGGAGGCAAAATAACCGTCGAAGGATTAGGAGAAATAATAGCTACGCTCATTCAAGTTTCTAATCAAGATGGTACTCACAGGTAGTTGATTTGCGTTTGGAATGTCATCGTGAGGTCCCTTGGTTCTTTGAGGTAACTTTGGTAATAACTTATCAGTATCGATTCTCAAGTTGGGATTACTCTTCAACAACGCTTTCTTCATATCTTCAGCTACCCTGATAACGGCTTGAGCGTTCAGAAGTCTATCATCACTCCATAACGGGCATCTGTAAAGAATAGAGAAAGAGAGGTGAGAGCTGTTGATGGACGTTGACCACCAAGGATTCTTCATCACAACCACAATTATTATAATCCGAGAATCATGGGCAAATATAAAAATGAGAGATGAAAGAACACAATCTTTTGCAAAATTTCTCCTCGTATTTGTGACGTCCCGTCCTCTGGAATTCACTGTCATCTTGAGGCTGGGAACAGATCAATCAGAAATTCACAATGATTATCACAGATTGTTCATGAAAGCTTTTTCCAGAAAAACATCATGAAATTGAGAAGAGATTCGTTTAGCAAATTTCAGGTGGAACTACTTCATAAGTTTTCATCCACATACTGTCCAGTTTCATAACATGGAAAAGACAAGGAGGTCGTTATCGACTAGACTAGGGCTTCACCGAGATCCGAGATCCATCTCGAGCTCGAGTCGAGATCTCGACGAGATTTGAGACGAGATGAAATATTCGAGATTAGCCTCGAGCTCGAGATGAGACGAGATTGAATACTATGACTTCGAGACGAGACGATCCCATGATCTGCGAGACGAGAATAATTCTCGAAATCTCGTAATTACTCCTGGAACATAGTTGTAGCTGTGATAATCCGCTAATTCAGGTATTTGTTCATTCTAATTATCACAGCCCCACAAAAAAAAAAGTTCTGATCGAACTCCCAAACCATGCTACCTTTATATTTTTTGGGTCGCTGAACCCGAATCCGGGATCAGTTTTGTCCCAGCACGTCGAGATTTTGACATAACCTCAAATAATCACAATTTTACAAAATCGATCGGAGATGATAACCAAACCATACTAGATACAGTTTTGTGGAGTAACTATAGATTTTTGGGGTCGCTGAATCCAAATCCGAGGTCAATTTGGTCCCAGCATAGCAAAGTTCTGACATCACCTGAAAAATTCGAGATTTCTCGAGAATGCTTGGAGCTGGTGATCAAACCATACTTTGTTTTGCACCTACTTCATGTTTTCGGGGTCGCTGAATGCGAATCCGAGGTTGATTTGGTTCCAGCATTGCAAAGTTCTGACATAACCTCAAAAATCAGGGATTTTTCGAGAGTCCTTGGAGCTGGAGATCAAACCATTCTTTGTGTTGCGTTTACTCCATGTTTTGAGGTCGCTGAATCCGAATCCGAGGTTGATTTGGTCCCGGCACGTTTAGGCTTTGACACAACCTCAAAAAATCATGATTTCTCAAGGATGCTTGGGGCTGATGATCAGAGGTTGATAATGATAGGAGATTCGTCAAGCTCCAGAACCGAGACACCGGGGTGCCTTAGCTCTCCTTGCGAGTTTCGCGAGAGGAGCCAAAGCGTGCCGAGCAACAGTCATTGGAGCAGAGCTCTACTCTTTTTTGGAGCCATAGCGAGTCCTCTTTTCTTCGAATGACCTATGTAGAGTATAACGTTTTCTATCCCCAGGTGTTGTGTCTCGCTTCAGCATCCAGCAGACATGAGCCATCATGTTTACATCCCATCTTCCTTGATAGCGAGTTTCCATTACTTTACTAGCTTGATGGAAGCGTTTGCCTTGCCCTTCGCTAAAGTCTCCCAGGTTTTCTGAGAATTCATCTAGATGGTCGTCCAAGAAACGTAGCTTGAGGCTCATATTACATCCTAAGCTTTTGAAATCATTTACCATTTTCTTAACAATTTTTTCATAGTTTGGACTCTTTTTATTCCCTAAGAAGTTAGATGATACGTTTTCAAAACTGCTCCAAGCTGCTTTTTCAAGTGGAGTCATCACATTCATGAAATTTTTATCTCTGAACATGGTGCGGATTTGTGGTCCATCAAAAACTCCTTGCTTCATCTTTGCTTCTTATAGCTTTGGAAATTTCCTCTCAGGATACTTGTAGCACTCATCATCTTTATTCGAGGCTTTGACAAACTGCTTCATCAAACCGAGCTTGATGTGTAAAGGTAGAATGAGGATCTTGGATAGATCAACTAGAGGTTGCTCAGTTACGTTGGCAGAACCTGTAATGAATGAGGACCTCTTCTCCCAGTGCTTTGTCTCCTTGAAGTGGTTCTCTTTGTCTCTGCTATCTCATAAGCATTTGAAGCATGGAAATACGGTATATCCTAACTGCTAGCCTAGTAGCATAGATATCATCTTTAGGTCACCACAAACTTGCCATGAATGATCTTAATAATTAATTTTTTCCAAGAGCACTTTCTTGTTGCTATACTGTTCCTCCATTACTGTTGAATGAGCGATTGACACTCGAGCATAAACATTCGTGTTGTGGAGTAGAACCACCTTAATACTCCGCTTAGACGAGTCTATGAAGAGTCGCCAATCAGATGCATTGTAACCTTCCGGCTTCAGTTTATCAATTAGGCCTTTGAACCCAGTGCAATATACTAGGGCTAGCTCCTCATCTTTTTCAAAATACTCGCGATATTCCTTGTCTCGATCTCGATATAGAGTTACTTTCGTTTCAGGTTCCAAGAGATTACTCTCTTTCAGAAATGACGCTAAGAACTCAGCCCCGTCTTTTGGCAAACCTCTTAATAGGTCATTGAGATGAAATTCAGATATGAGGATTAGTTCTTTAGGTATTTTTTCACTCGGCTGAAGATCTTCATCACACGTAACGTCGCCATCACGAGAAGAATCCTCATTTTCTGATTCGCTTTCTCTGACATTATTCTCAGTCTGGGGTTCGAATTTCACCGTCTTGAAAGGATCTGGGATAGTCGTCGTTGGAAGGGAGTTGATAGACAATTTTGTGTTTATTCTCAGGATTGTAACCGTCGATATTGTTTATACAAAAATAACAATCTTCCGAGCTTGTCGGTCTCCCCCAGACTGCAGGAGTGACAAATTTTATGGATTTTTCATTTTTCTCTTCCTCCCATCGAAACAGCATGGATTTGCAAGCGTTGCAAATCACGCATGGATTACTCTGATCAATTTCTGACTCAAAAATCTCTTCGTCTAGTTCGCAAATGTTTTTGTCGATGGGTAATCGCAGATTTTTTTACCTCGAATGAAGAACATATGAGACAGAAACTGTTACGCTTGCCTTGGCAATCGTGCGTTCCCGGGAGTCCCTTAGGTCATTTTCTTGTCACATTAGATTGCACATCAGCCAAGTCACCAACTGATGTGGAACTGCGGTCACTGGATAACGACGACTGTGGGCCCGCTTTCTCATCCTGACCAGTCGCCGACACTCAGGATCCGACCCTCTGCATCGTAGATTTGCACTTGCGTGTGTCTGCCATGACGGTTATTCAAGGACTCAGCCGGAAAACAGGCCAGCTCCGTTGCCCGCCGTCACCACGAGGAGGTGCCCTGGACGCAGACACACACGAGAACTCTCACAACTGGAGAGTCTGCCAACCCGAAAATTCTCGAATTTGGAAACCCACAGACGTTCTTAAATCTGGAGATACTCAAATCTTGAGACTCGGGAGGGTCTCCGAGCCCGCTAATTCTCAAGTTTTGGAGCAGGATATTACAAAATTCGGGAATTAGTACGTTTGGAGAGCCTCTTGGGTTATGGGATTCGGGAATCCGCAGGTTGAAATACCCTCCTGAGATTCTGGATATGAAAATCTATAGGATCGACAAATCTCCTAAGTTTAGGAATTTGAGAGTCAGGGCTTTGGAATAGCCCCCGAATATGGCAGAAAACATCCTTGGTTCAACAAGTGCAAGACAGAGTATGGTTTTATCACCAGCTCCAAGCATTCTCAAAAAAATCACGGATTTCTGAGGTTATGTCAGAACTTTGCAATGCTGGGGCCAAATCAACCTCAGATTTAGATTCAGCGACCCCAAAAATACGAAGTAAGCGCAACACAAAGAATGGTTTGATCTCCAGCTCCAAGCACTCTCGAAAAGTCACTGATTCTTGAGATCATGTCAGAACTTTGCAATGCTCTTACCAAATCAACCTCGGATTCGGATTCAGCGACCCCAAAAACCTATAGTTACTCCACAAAACTGTATTTAGTATGGTTTGGTTATGATCTCCGATCGATTTTGTGAAATTGTGATTACTTGAGGTTATGTCGAAATATCGACGTGCTGGGACCGAACTGACCCCGGATTCAAGTTCAGCGACCTCAAAACATGAAGGTGGCATGGTTTGGGAGTTAGGTCAGAATTTTTTTTGTGGGCGTGTTATTCATTAATCGCATATTTTGTGCTACTCTGCATGAACAATTTTCACAGATAAGATTTTCGCAAGAAAAACATTGCACAATGCAGAAAACCAAGATTACAAATACCAATCTTTCCTTCTTCATCGTGATCAAACTCAAAATACTTGGTGTTCCTGAAGCGCTCGAAAGTTTTGCAAAAATGACGAAAAAATTGGATACGCTATCATCTTCCTCTCGTTTTTCCGTTTAAAATCCGTTTGGACCGAAATTGGATCCGATCCTACAGTAAAATGCGAGTGGAGAATGTGAAAACCCCATTTGATCACGTGTATTTTGGTTAGCCTTGACAATGACTCGACGGGCGAAGATATTGCCAGTTGCTGATTCAACATTTCTGGGCGGGTTACAGGAGAAGAAACATGTATTTCCATGAGAAATTTCTCGTAGGATTAGCTGGTCGAACTCATTTTTTGATATCTAGAATCGTATTCAAGATGCGGAGGAAATGGCGCGAGAACTGTCACTAGAACTCGATCTGGCAGCAACGCTTGAGCTCATGAGTGCATTCGGCAACAGGGTATGGAGGTCTAAATAACGGGCTGATTCACTATTTCTTGACGTAGATCTCCATGTAGAATCCGAATTTGAGGCATGTTTTAATCCTACTTGCTAGGTTACCATTTGAACTGCAGAAAACTACCATGATTTTCCAAGAACCATCACAATTTTGCAGAACAAAAGTTGGAGAAGTAGGCTTGAGGTACAATCTTGGTACGTTTTCAGATTATTTCACCTTTGTGATCATATTCAGCAGATTAAGCAAACTCAAACGAACTCTCTGTGGAGATGTCCTGTCTCATTGCGAGAAAATACCTCCTTGATCGATAGACTGGGAAACTTGGCTGAGAATCGAAAAAGTCATGGATCTTGGGAAATCGTGGTAGTTTTTCGCAGTTCGAATAATAACTTATCATATAGGATTGGAACAGACCTCAAATTTGGATTCCACATGGAGATATACGTCAAGAAATAATGAATCAGCCCGTTATTCAGACCTCCATACCCTGTTGCCCAATGCACTCATGAGCACAAGCGTTGCTGCCAGATCGAGTCCTAATGACAGTTCTCCCACCATTTCCCCGCATATTAAATACGATCCTAGATATCAAAAAATGAGTTCGACCAGCTAATTTTACGGGAAATTTCCTATGAAAATGCATGTTTCTTCTCCTGTAACCCGCTCAGAAACGTTGAATCAGCTACTGGCTATATCTTTGCCCGTCGAATCATCATCAAGGCTAACCAAAATACACGTGATCATATGGGGTTTCACTTTCTCTACTCGCATTTTACTGTAGGATCGGATCCGATTTCGGTCCGAACGGATTTTTAAACGGGAAAAGGAGAGGGAGATGATAGCGTATCCAGTTATTTTCGTCATTTTTGCGAAACTTTCGAGCGCTTCAGGAACACCGTGGGCTAGGATAGGGTAGGATGAGATGAGAGAGGTCGATCTGGGGCTGGTGTGGGCTGGGCTAGGTTAGCCTGAGATTGGCTTGGCTGAAGTGAACTGGGCTGAGCTGGGTCAGGAAGGTATGCGATGAGTTTGGCTGAGGTGAGCTGGAATGGGGTCAGCCGAGCTTGGATGGATGGGGAGATACATGGATGGATGGATGATTGGATGGGTGAATGGGTGGTTGGATGGATGTATGGATGGACGGATGGATGGATGCAAGCATAAATGGATGGATAGGTGGATGGATGGCCGGATCAATGGGTGAGCAGATGATGGATGGATGGATGGATGGATGGATGGATGGATGGATGGATGGATGGATGGATGGATGGATGGATGGATGGATGGATGGATGGATGAAAGAGTTGGTGTATGGATGGGTTGATGGATGGATGGGTGGGTGGCTGCATAGGGTGGATGAGGGGATGAGTGGTTGATAGGGTGGATGGGAGGATGCGTGAATGTCTGGACGGATGGATGGATGGTGGGTGGATGGATCGATGGATGAATGGATTGATCGATGGATGGGGGTGGAGTGGATGGGTGAATGGATGGATGGGTGGGGGGGCTGCGAAAATGTCTCAATGGATGGATGGATGGTTCGATAGATGGACCGGTGGATGAATCGATGGATTGATGGATGGATGAGGGTGGGTATAGAAAGGTGAATCAATGGATGGGTGGATGGGTGGATCGATGGGTGGATGGGCAAATGGATGGATCGATTGGTGCGTACATGGATGGATGAATGGATGGTGTAAGGGAGGGGGGTGGACGGGTGGACCGGTGGATGGTTGGATAGATGGATGGGCGTCGGTCGAGTGGATAGATGGGTGGATGGTTGGATGAATGGATGGATCGATCGGTGGTTGGGTGGGTGGGTTGGTGAAGGGTTATGGGTTTTTGGATGGGCAGACGATATATAGGTATACCGTAATGCTGTTAAGCGTGAACGTAACGCTCTACATGGTGCGCATCCAGCTTGGATTTTCTCCTGCCACACCGTCGGTAAAGAACGTTCCACCTTCGTAAACCAATATTTCTCAGCTCCTTAACAGATAAAATTGAGTATCCTCACTGGCTTGTCGCTAATTATCCCTCCTACCATCTATTCGGAGTGGCTGAGTTGAAGCTGGATGAGTATGTGAATAACAGTCCCGTTTGGATCCCAGGCTTTTTCTTCGATTTTATCGAACTCGACCGCGGCCGGGCGGAATCTTGTCACCGAATTTTTCGTGTGACCGCGTCAATGAATTCTTATCGCGTGCATTCGTGTGCGTTTCAAGCTCTGCGCGTTTTAACATTGTGTCAACGAGAAATGGGTTACTGCGCAGTGTCGGACCTCTCTCTTTTTCTCATTGCATATTCATCCGCGCGGTCAGCAAGAGCCTCGCTTTAGAATATCACAGCAGCCGACGCACTCGTCGATCCTTCGCATATCCTAGGAATTTCACTCTTTCTAGCTTTGATTAATCAAAACATAATGATTATCAATGAATAGAAATGAGATGCCTATAACAAGTTTAACAACTGTCTGTAAGACCCATAACCTCCTCGAAGTGCTGCCACTTGCCAGTGCCACGCGATGCTGTCCTGCCATAAGCCTGGCTGCTGCTGTCTGTGTTGCTGCTTCTAGTGCTGTTATTGTGATGATTTGATGTTCCTCAGTTTTCAGCAGTTTTCAGAGTGCGGTCGGTCTCGCCCAACTATTGGATTCTTACAAATTTTCTGCATCCGACCTCGTTATACCCATGGTCTTATCAAAAGTTTCTCTCCTCCACACGTGACCAATAAGTTTGTGATAATTGTTAGCAGATAAAAAAGAATAGGTACCTCTAAGAGTTGAATGGTTCCATCTTTTTGCAAGCTCTGTGAGAAAGTTGAGATCTCAGTGTGCAATCAAGTTTTGTTGTGTATGTAAAGGAAGCGCACTGAGCCAAAGTCCTGGTCTCCAAGTTATGAAGCACGATCAAGGCGATGAATGATATTTCATGAGACACTGTGTGCTTCTTGATGTTATTGAAATCAGACTTTCTCTTCACTGTTAGTATAGGGAACTGATATTATTCCGGAAAATGTTATAATTTGAGAGTTCGCAGCGAGATAGATCTAGGGAAAAAAGTTTGAAATTCTTAGGACGCCTCTGTGGTTTTCAAATCATCACTGGAGTTTTGACAATTTGAATTGGCGCCATTCAATATGGCGGTGGCTGCACATGTGCCACTAAATTTTCCAAATATTGTGATGTCATTTTCCATCGGAAATTCTCATCTGAATCACAATAGAGAGCTTATTTTACTCGAATAATTGAAGTTCGCGGTGGGAAAACGCAGGTTCGGCTCAGAACTATCCATCGAGTAAACCTAGAAGTCACGAGACTCATGTGCAGTCGCCACCATATCGAATGGCGCCAATTCAAAACCTGAAAACTTGAATTTAAATCAGTTTTACCACAAACAATTTCCAAATCTTCATATGTCGTGTCTCTTTTAACGTGAACTTCCATAATATGAGCATGTTGGAATAATTTTTGTGATTATGTCAGTTCCTTATTGTATGCTTCAAGAAACTTCAGATGAATGACGGAATGGACTACATTCAATTGAATAGTCACAGTGTTTCTACGCGTTATGAACTTGTTTATATGAACCATTGAGGAATCCTCAATGAGGATGGTTCCTGTCACTTCTTGATGCATCACAGAGATCCAACAATCTCTTATGGGTCCAACCATTCAGGTATAGCATACCATATTTTATTGGGCTCAAGATTCATTCTAATTCTTATAGACATTACTCTACAGATTTAGGAGTATGATCATCTATGCTCGAGCTTTGTCATGTGATGTATCATGTGATCTTAACGGATGCAGATGTCCTGATGATAAATTAATATATCATTGGATGTCTTCATATCCTAGTTTTGAGGGTAACACAGTCTCTTAAACGTGATTTCGCTATAGCTTGTGAATCAATTCAGAATTATCGGTATGCTCAACATGAGATGCGGAATTATTTCTGGTGAACCATAGCTTACTGATTCATTCCACTTCTTATCAATTCGCATTCTGAAGCGCTTGAGCAAAAACGAATACCCAAGGAATCTTGAGAATAATATCCCAAGATTCTGGCTGATATTAATATCCTTCATTCATGTTCTATATTCCAAGTGATGAGAAGTGAACTAAAATTGGGGAAACGAAAGTATTAAAGAAAAAAAATTTTCAACTCGCTTTTATGTGAACCGTTAAGCATAGCATGGCAAAATTCGAAAAAAATAAAAACCGTTGTCTACATTTCTGTCATAAGCAAAGAGTAACTCAGTTGACAACCAGCTTCACGAATTCCATGATTTCAAGACATCAAAATGGTAAAAGCGCGGGTTGATTGGTGAAAACGACTCTAGATGTATCAAATTTACGACCCGCGCTTCTAACATTTTGATGTCTTGAAATCATGGAATTCGTGGAACTAGACGTCAACTGACTTACTCTCTGTTTATGACAGAAACGTAGATAACGGTTTTCATTTCTTTCGAATTTTGACATGCTATGCTTAACGGCTTACATGAAAGCGAATTTTTGAATTTTTTTTTAATTACTTTATTATTGTTGAGACAAAATCGCAACAGAGGGTGATGGAGTTGCCTTGTATGTGAGCAATGACTTCAAAGTTCAAAGTTAATTACGTCAAATACTCTTGGGTCGCGGAAACCTGGTGTCCCTAAATTCCTTCCCTGTGGCGTACAGCACGGTGAGTCATTCAGCCAAAGAAGTCGAGTTGCGTGAACATGGAATTTTTCTCTGGGGTATGTTTCGTGGTCATTAGTAGATCATTTTCCAACAAGAATCGAAAGAATCGATCGAGGATTTTTAAAATAGAGTCGATTTTCCCATTTTTAAGCTATTTTCCAAGAATAGTTTATTCACTTCATTACTCACTCTCGTTTCGAAATCGACTATTCAAAACAACCAAAGTACCTATATTCGACGTAAAAAGACCCAATCTTCCGAAATTCGAGCCCTGAATTCAGCTCAGATGAGATTCGAATAATTGGGAATGGCTTATATTCCAGGGAACCCTCTTTTCACCGATAAAATTCACGGAAATTTCAGGGTCTTCTGAGATTGACATAGCTGTCATAACCGTTACATACACTGCATTAGATGTATCTCAATTTCACCCACTTTAATTGAAATAGTAAGAACTCTACTTTGCCAACAGAAGATTTTGGAAAGTTTTGAAGGAGCCGTGAGAGCTTGTTTTGGCACGAATAGCTGATAAAATAAAAGATTTTCGCAGTGGCTATCTGAATTCGGGTATTTCTGTTACATCGAAAGCTCATGCAATTATGTATCATATTGAAGAAATTTGGAGTAGAACTGGAACTGGTCTTGGAAAGTAAATCGAACAAGCATTCGAGTCAGTTCATCACGAATTCAGTGAAGTTTGGAAGAAATATGAAGTTCATTCTGCACACTCTGCTTATTCAGATCGTCTTTTCCGCGCAGTATGCGGATTCGATGGCTTATATGTATGATATATTCTTCAACTATTCGTAGAAAAAAATAAGATATCTTACCGTTCTGATGGAGATTGAACGGTAAATGTTACAGAATATGAAATCGGAAAGTGTATCTCTTTAGTTAGCGCACCCTGTGATATTTATCAGAATGATAATCGAGCGAGATTCTCATTCATAGAAACTGATGATGTGAGCTTGGTCTTTAATATGTCAACTGATTGTACTTATTGGAAATTCAATTCGCATTAAAACAACAGTTTGAAAAAATTCAACACTTATTTGTTAGGAAGCTGTTCAGATATAGCTCCTGACTTACATCCAGATTTCCAATCGAATGATGAGGAGGTCTCGGGCTTACCAAATACTACTGAAATACGTCACTATTGATATGTATACCCCTTCAGTATTTATAAAATCTATGTCCCCCGATGACAAAGGATATCCTTGGATTTTACGTGAATTTTTTCTGTAAGAAGAGGGTTCTCTGCACTATAAACCATTCCGAATTATTCGGATCTTATCTGAGCTCAACTTGGACCTCGGATTTTGAAAGATTGGGTCTTTTTACGTCGAATATAGGTACTTTGATTATTCTGAATAGTCGATTCCAAAGTAAGAAACGAGAGTGAGTAATGAAGTAAATAGACTATTCTTGGGATATAGCTGAAAAAATGGAAGAATCGACCATACTTTAAAAACCCTCAACCGATTTCTTTGATTCTTGTTGGAGAATGATCTACTAATGACCCCAAAACATACACCAGTGGAAAATCCCATGTTCACGCAACTCGACCTTTTTCGGCTAAATGACTCACCGTGAGCAAGGCAACCCTCCCCCAATATTAGTCGTAGTAACCCACAGACCCTCAAAAATCGCAATACAGAAAGATGATGGGCTCTTTATATGGCTACGCCACCCGTGTGGCGATTATAGTCACAAAATTATAATGGGTCATCTGAAACTTGTTGGCTACTACTCATCCCGACACCAAGACACTAACTGCACCAACAGAAGAACTAGCTCTACAGACAGTGCAGCATGGCCCGACTCACCAACACAATCCCAATGTATCTCATACATGGATTGATCACATTCACGTAGATGACGATGACGCCATCGCCGACTTTCAACACAGACCTCTGCCCAGTTTTGGCAGGCACTCGGTTAAGGTGATGCGGTCACCGTGCACCGTGCACGAAGAAAGTTATTCGCACTTTTCTCCGATATTTTTGCGATTTGGATTAAACGAGAAGAAGACGAATACTTAATATCATCTAACTTGAGTTCGTCTTCTCGTTGTGTAGCTCAAATCGCAAGAGAACTTGAGAAAAGTGGGAATAACTTGAGCGAAGGCACCTCATAACCTATAACATAGACACATTGTTATTCTCACTTTTATCCGATTTGAGCCAAACGACGAGAAGACGAACTCAAGTTAGATGATAATAAGTATTCGTCTTCTCGACGTTTAGCCCAAATCGCAAGAGAATTGGATAAAAGTGCGAATAACTTTCAGCGTGCACGGTGACCGCATCGCCTTAATGACGTCACTATCAATATTTCCACTCCTACTCCGCCACAAAATTCTTCCGTGTAATGAGATGTTTATATAACATCACTCTGGAGATATTGAATACCGTCAAACGGGGTAACTTTGCCAAGAAGGGTGTAACTTTGCCACACCCCGGGAAGAGATCTTAGACAGCTGTAGGTGAGATAAGAAATCTCGTCGCTTTAGTGACGATTCCCTCGAGTAAAGGCATGCGTGAGCTATGTTTTGCGCCAGCGGAAAGTGACTTCAGATGCCTCGTAGTTGTTCATGAGCTAATTTTGTAGGACAGTGAGAGTCAAGCAGAAAAAACGAATCCCAGCAAATTGATTCAGTACGAGCACTTGTCGTCGAATGACCGGTAAATGCTGCATATTCTCGTCAATACAGACTGTTGGACTATAGTCGAATAACTTTACCACACTTTCAAGCAGCTGCTTTGCTCAAAGCAACGCATATTCTCTCTAGTTTTCCTAACATAATCCTCTATTCCATCACATTTCCGACCCTTCCAACTCAGTTCTTAACCTGTCTGCTTCGACAGATGTCAAGAAAATGTGCAAAGCAGAAGGGAAAGTGGAAGTACAAGAACTGTTTTGATGATAACTGGCCCAAGGTTTGTTCTAATTGTGATGAATGTTCATACGAACTCGATTGACTCAGCTCTGCATTAAATGAAATCTCATATCACGTGGATGGATTCCATTTAGATTAAGAATTCTCAATGACTGTTCTGCGCTGAGCTCTGCTCAAAGTACTGATGCTGCATTAGTTACATGAGGCAGTCGCGCGCAGTTTCATATTTTTACTTTGGTTCACAAAAATGTCATAAAAGGAGTCTAGGACTCGATTCGAGAGACAAGTTGACCTGCACTTTCTAATCTCGAATTTGTGCACGCGAATCTATGAAACATAACTAAAGCACCACCTTCCAACATTCTTATGTAGAGTGCCAAAGATGTGAATTTAGCGAAATATGTCGAAAATTTCTTGAAGCGAGTATCCGGTTGCCGTGCGAGCTGAATCTCGTTCCTATTTCACTCTTCAGGATTGGAATGAACGACTAGCTGTGAAACTCTCGATGTTGTGTAACTCATGAGCGACAGCATGTCATTTAGCCCGAATTCTAAGGGAATTATTGTAGAATGTGATGAAAAATGTATCCCCATTATAGGCTAGTGGATACCCAAGAAGTACCAGCGGTATACTCGTTTCGGTATGTCTTCAAAACTCTCGCGGTTTGGGATAAAGAGCAAGTTGTTGACTACAAATTAAACAATAACCACGACTCGACGACTCATTTGGAGAAGAATCTTGATTTTGCGTGAAGTGCGAATGAAATTTCATTGAGGGGTCCATGGAAACTCCACGCCCTCAGAATCGACATTTGTTAGTAGTTTGAAGCTCTATGAGGCTGCGAATGACTAGGAAATGTTTGTCATTGTGGCAACATCGATCAAAGCTGATATCATACAAGATATATCCTCATTTTCACAACAATTTTAGTCGAGATACTAAAACTCCAGTGGAGATATTAAAGCGTGGCAAAGATACCTCACCCCAGGTTCGGTCAAGAGTGTTTTGCTTCTCATGACCGCATCTTCAACCAAAATCCTCGAATGGGATTCTCCCTTACGCCAATTAAGAGTTAAGGTTCCAAGCTTTCGATTGGTCATTGGTTGAGATTGGTTTTATCGTAATCTCCCCGAGCTATACGAAAAACAATTACGGAAAAAATTCAAAAGTGTGGCAAAGTTACCTCAGTTGACGGTAACCTTCTGCTCCGCTGTGACTGGACAGCTATTGAGAATGCCGGAATCAGTTTGGAAGACATAGCTCACTGCTTGGATAGAAATTTAAAGACCGTTTTGGATGAATTAGCATCGTAGAAAAGTATAAATACTCGGAGAAATGATGCTCCTTGGATTGGTTCTGAGTTGAGGGAGCTCATGGATGAGCGAGATACGACGCGCAGGCGCTGGGAGCGGGTGCAACGTGACCAGCGCAAATGTCCTGAGCTTCAAAGTGAGTATTCTCGACTCAGCGGAGAGGTCGACTTGCGCATTGAATAAGATACTCCTTCTTTCAAAAACATCTTTCAGATGCTCTTGATCAGAACAAAAACATCTGGAAGGCAAATGTAGAGACGAATGAAAGTGAGATGTATCTATAAGCCCTCTAAGCGTACAAGGTTTCAACTGATGAGTTGGTTGACTATACATTTTCGAGCCTAATAGTTCCCAAGGAGATCTCGCAGTCCTATCCTGTCTGTCTACTCATCGACATTGTCAAGTTCACAAACCATTCGATGAATTTTTGAGATTTTGCAATTCTAACAAGTAACACCGATTTCCTGAACGAAACAGAATTGGCGTTACTTGCCAGAATTGCGATATCTCTAAAATGCATTGAAGGCTTTGTGAACTCAACAATTTCGGTATCCGACATCCTCTTAAATCAGTGCCTTTTGAAACATATGTGACAGCGAAGATCGGGGTTGAGGTTATTCTCTCCGAGATACGCTACCGGTCAAAAAATCGTGTACAACTGAAAAAAGTTCGATTTTGATCACTTGACTACTCGGGTCTCCTGGGTTCAAAATGACTCTACTTGGGCTCATTTTTCAGCTTCCTCCAAGCATTCCAAGGACTATTTGGTATTTTTTTCATGCAGCTCAAAAGATTCTTGCAAAGTCAATCCGAAGCTGTGTAAAATTTTATAAAAATGGGGTCAATAGCAAACCTCTGCAAATCTGCCCGAGATAGAAATCAAGACCTTCCAAATCCACCCTAGGAATCTGTTCGAGGTTATTTCTAGTGCAAACTGTGACTCTTTTTATAGAGAAAGATTTTCCTCGAAAAGAGGACCAGTCTTTGAGACAACATGAATCGACTCATGATTCCACTGGTGTGAGAACTGATATCGATTCCTACCACCAGCAATTCGAAAAAACTTGGACGAAATCAGAAAAATACCTTCGTGAGCCCGATTTCGTCACCTTTCATAGATTTCGGGTTTCTTCTTCGGGAAAAATCTTCCTTTCCAAAAACAGTCAAAGCTTGGATCAGAAATGAGCTAAAATAATTCTTAGGAACGAATTTTGGAGCTCTTGACTTCCATTTTTGAATGCTTCTCGGATGACCCCAATCCATCAACTCATGACTGACTTGCAAAAGTCTGAGTGTTGACCCAATTTTCATAAACTCCTCCAAGGATTCGACTTCACGTATTGGAATCCTGTTGAGTCGAGGGTGAAATCCACAAGAAGTCTTCGAAAAGCTTGGAGAAAGCTACAAAATGATCCCAAGTAGAGTCATTTTGGACCAAGGAGATCCGAGCAGTCGAGTGATAAAAATCGAACTTTATATCGGGCGTACACATACTCTTGACGGGTAAAGTAGTTCAAATCAGATCCTCGGTAGCTCGGCCCTATCATGACCGAAAGGTGGCTAAGTAGTGAGGAAATCCATGAAAATTATGTATACTATTCATATTGTGGGACAACTCTTCTTTCTCTAAACTATTCAAACGTGCTTGGATTCCACGGTGGTCTTGAACAACGTTTATATTCGGTCGCGATGGAGCACCTAAAACTACTGTGCGATGTATTCTTGGTGACTCAAAGGATCATACCCAGATAATAATCAGAATCGCTTCCTGGGTCGTACTCGTAAATAGTCAAAAATACGTGATTTCTTGACGTCTTCTGACCGTAATAGCCCCGCAACTCGAAATAAGCGCATTTTATCGAAAAGTATGTGGAGGAATTTTTGTCGATTTTGAGAAGTTTATAAAAAAGGTTCGTACAGTTTTTTCCCGTCCAACGCACCCTCTTCAAGATATTTGAGGGTTTTCCTCAGCAGTTGATACTTCTCCCGTTTTTGAACTCACAAGGGGAGACCACGAGGTCTGGGTCGCCAATCATACTCAAAAATTGTTCACGGTTGGGTACCATATCGAAAATGAAGAATCCAGAGTGACTCCGTCAAATGGGCCTCCTGTCCAGAGCTACAAGCAAAAACATCAGCATTGCCACTATATCTATACATATCACTTTTCAACATGGGCCTATATGAGCAATAATTATCTCAATGGCTGTATCTTTGAACTCGAGACTCATTTGGCGGAGTTACTCTGGATTCTTCATCTTTTCGATAGTACACAACTGTAAAAAAAAATCTCGTGGGAGATTAATGATCCGGACTTCGTGACCCCCTCCCCCCTGTCAGTTTCATCTCTCTAACTCTTATTGAACACGTTTCATAAAAAAATGTGCACAGTGCCCACGTTAAGATTGAAAATGTTGTCGACATGTCGCCGAGCTATCGCAAATTCCCATTGACAAAATGTTTGCGATAGCTTGGCAATATGAATTTGCGACAGCTCGGCGACATGTCGCCAAACCTGTCTACTACAATATTTTTCATAAATTGGGAAATTTACTCAATTTTATGGATTTCATTGCACATAATCAATGAAAGAGGAGCTGGGATTTGCAATCATGGAGTTATTGTAATTTTATTGAATCAGAAATGATTTCTTCGTGTACATATTCATTTTCATAATCTTTCCGTACTCTTGTGCTCCACAACTCGATCTCTATTTCAACAACAGTTCGATAAGCATTGCTCATAACGCTTGATGAGAGTTCGCTCACGAATTTTTAGGAAAATTACAATATTCCAATCTGTCATATGGCCAAGGCTCGTCATAAAAGATTCTCACATCAGAAAAATCTAGCAATGGAAACAATAATGCAAAACTCTCAGAGAACATCGAGCTCCAGGCTTTTGGTAGGTATATCTAATCCAAGCGCACGGCTGGGCAAGACACTTTTATCGACGCAAAGATGCTCTGAAACATTTATGCACCGCTTGTTTGAGCTCCGAGTAGTTATCGATCTCGTACATGTAGCAGCACGGCTCGATGGTCCACCACGTTGATGAATTTTCAGCGATGATTTGCAGGCCACTCCTTGAAATCTCGACGGGCAAAGCAATCAGGCTCTGTTCTGACGTTGCCTACTCGCTTCCGCAAGTCGAAGACCAAATTCAAGTTACCTGCGAACATTCTTCAAACGACTCATGTGGCATTCTTTGCGCTTCTTCGCAGATTGAATCGCTGATTTTTATAATATAGACAGAAAAAGACTACCGCGAGACAATTTTTATCGCACAACAGTAAAAGGAACGATATACAGTACCTTCCAAAATAAATGGATGATTGCATGGTTTCACTCAATCCATCACAACTTCGAATCCTTTCATCGTATAAGAATTTCAAGAGAAGGATCTTGGAGGCCAAAGAAAAATCTATCGGTTCATGTGTTTCAAACATTTTTCGAGTGCTTTCTGAATGCTTGTAATCTACATTGGATTTCTAAAAAAATTCTTCTTCAGTGGATCACCTACAACTTTGACGGGAAAGGTAGGATCACGAAAATTCTCACGGGATCTTGTAGCTCGTTTCAAAACATACAATTTCCTTTTTTGAAAGATTCCTTTACGGTCTTTACTGTCCGAGTACCGAGCTTGAAGAGAAGAGTTTGTATAACATACGCTGCTTACGGAGATCCCGAGGCTGGCACCTGTTTCGTTTCGTCTTGCTCTATTCTAGTGCGAAAATTCATCAGAAAAATATCACGCCACATGATTTTGATGTAAAATGATTTCATCTTCCAGAATACTTGATCAGATTTTGTCTCAAATATGAAATAGATGGCCAAAACATCGATTAAATCAATTTTCATAACGAAACTTGAAAAATAGTTGTCAGATCAAATCTGCGACGAAATCTGATTCAATTTTTCCGAAAGATGAGATTATTTTACGTCAAAATCATGTGGCGTGATATTTTTTTGATTAGTTTTCGTACTACAATACAGCGAGACGATACCAGCCTCGGGATCTCGATAAGCAGCCTATGTTATACAAACATTCCTCTCCAAGCTTGGTACTCGGACAGAAAAGGTCGTAAAGAAAACATTTCAAAAAAGAAAATTGTAGCTTTTGAAACGAACTCCAAGATCCCGTAAGAATTTTTGTGTTCCGACCTTACCCGTCGAAGTTATAGGTGATCCACTGAAGAAGAATTTTTTTAGATTCCCAATGTCGATTACGGGCACTCAAAAAGCACTGGAAAAATGTTTGAAACACATGAAACAATAGATTTTTTGGGATCTTCAAGATCCTTTTTTCAAAATATCATACGATGGGGGAGTTCGAAGTTATCATGGATTTAGTGAGACCATGCATGATCCATCTACTTCAGAAGGTACTGTAAATGGTTACTACTACCATGCGTTAGGTTGGGACGTTGAACCTCGTGCATTATAGATTCCAGGCTGCATACAATTCAATCAGAATCATGATTATACTTATCTCGAGCGCTGAATGTGATTCTTGCGTTGTCAGGATCTCGTTTTTCTCAACACACGGCACAACAGATTATATTACGGTTGCGTGGAAGAATCGCTCGTTCGAGGGATGATTCGAGGTTTTTGACAACAAACAGAAGTGTTATTGTATCATCTCCCTCGGCTGATTTCATTCGCTCGGAACATGTTCATAAAATCAAATCATCCCTCGAACAAGCGAATCTTCCACGCACACGTAACATAATCGCGTGTGCCTTGTATTGAGAAAAGCGAGATTCTGACAACGCAAGAATCACATTCAGCGCTCGAGATAAGGATGATCATAATCCTGATTGAATTTCACGCAGCCTAAAATCTATAACGCACGAGGTTCATCATCCTAACCTTACCATTAACATCGTTCCTCTTTACTACAAAAATTGTCTCGCGGTGGTTTCGTCCTATCTGTATTATAAAAATCAGCGATTCAATCTGCAGAGAAACGCGAAAAAATGCCACATGAGTCATTTGAAAAATGTTCGCAGGTAACTTGACTTTGGTCTTCGAGTTGCGGAAGCGAGTAGCCGCAACGTCAGAAAAGAGCCTGATTGCTCTGCCCGTCGAGATTTCACGGAATGACCTGCGAATCATCGCTGAGAATTCATTAACGTGATGGACCGTCAAGCCACGCTGCTACATGTACGAGATCGAGAACTACTACGAGCTCATACGAGCGGCGCATGATTGCTCAGAGCATCATTGTGTCGAAAAAAGTGTCTTAGGGAAAGTGTCCCTATTACTGCGTTTCTCATGAGGGATTTTCGATTGAAAGGTACACAGTTTTTGAAAAGGGGTCGGACCTTGGCCAGCGATGGCTAAAAATGTTGCGACAAGTCTCTTCAAGAGGAAGGCGTATACCGTCCGAAATTTATTCGCCAAATTACCCCAAAATAGTATTTCAAAAACTACGGCTCTAAACCTTATCAAATCGATCCCACATTCTCCACAGAGTTAGAAGATCCCCGTAAAATTGGTGGGAAGTCAGTGATTTTCTTGAAAAAGGTCTGTGTCAGTCACAAACTGGCCCGGATGTCGAAACTCTCCGATGTTAGGCTACTATTATACTCACAGTGTGAGATCTCTGTGCGCTGGATTGCTCCACGAGGGACTGTCCATCAATTCTACAGGTGTCTTCAATCTCTGGCTGAAATTTTGACACGATCCGATCAATTTTAGAGGCGTAGTCTTATAATAGTATGTTTTGCACCAAGTTCATGAGGTTGCAGCTCGCTTCTGAGCGATTGATTTTCGGCCCGAGCCTCAGGCGAGGGTCAAAATAATCGCTCGGAGGCGGGGAACCTCAAGAACGAGGTGCAAATACTATTTTATGCAATTTCACGAGCACCCAAACATCGGAGAATTGCATAAATACGAGTTTAGGGTAACACAAGTGAGTATTTTGTATCGTGGAGTCGAGAACTGCATTTGATAGGTTGGCAGCATTGTCGTGGCTCTGTTTACCCCTTCGGCTGATGTCGGCTGCAAGCAGACATCTGCAGACAGTGCAAGCGCGTTGCTCTCTCGCGCACATGCTTGCTTGTCGGTAATGCCACAAATTCTCGTAGCCGGCGTTTTGAGAGAGAATCATGGCTTCCTAATGGAGATGAGTGTCCGGGTCGTGTGGGAATGTGCCATTTATGAGTGTTTTGTGCTGTACTGAGTATGCTGTTTGTTGGCTATGCGGGTGCTACAGGAACCACGTGACTTCTACATGGCGCGGTGGTCATCTCTCTTGACACGACTTTGTTATTCTTCGGAATAACAAAAATACGGATATGGTCCAGGGCCATGGGAAATGTCGTGTCAGAATTGTGCGAGTCCTTGTAGGAGCTAGTGAAACCAAGAAAAAATGTGTGTGCTATGTTGTCGTGGCGTGAGGGATGTTGAGGTGCAGCGTGTTTCTTCTATTCTTGTGTATGTATTGACTTCATGTAGTTTATAGATATTCCACAAAATATTCAATTTGAGACGGGAAAGTTTGCTTCTTGCATTGAAAATGACGTAAAGAATAGTATTTACTGCGAGCGAATGTAATGGAGTAGAATAGTAGTCTACTATCGGTTTAAAAGTGATTGTCTCCTCGAGAATTTTTGGAATATCGGCTCCCAAAAATGTATAATTTTTCTAACTTGGATAACATCAATGCACATCTAGTTGCGGCCATGTTAAAATTTGTTCGAGGTCGAGCGGACGATACTTGCGCCCGTAGCCGTTATCAGACTGCAAGAAAATGCAGGTAGAAGGCCTATTTCAGAATTAGCTCGACTTTCGGATGCTGTAGCTTCGCGAAAAAAAATTTTAGCGCACTGCAAAGAATTGAGGTGATAGATATTTCATTTATGAATGACCTCGAACGAAGGTCGTCCGAGAAAATTGATAACTTTTGGAGATAATCGAGTTTTTGATATTTCGAGGTCTACTGAAGTTAGATACTTAATTCAAGAACAGAAAAATCATGAATGAATTCTGGATATCAGAAATGATAACGCGATATCAGATATCGAAAAAACGAAAGAAAGGCGAGGTCGCAAAGTTTAAAAAAATTGAAATCTGGCCCCATAGTGCGGCCTTTATTGTCCTTTACAGCCGGGGCCCTCCAAATCGTCGATGGGCGGGACTACCTGACCGCGGATCATAAAAGTCATAAAGTCTCGGTTGCAAAGTCAATTAGGGTACCACCAGTCTGCTGCGATAAGGAGTCAGAATTTTTGACAAAGGGAGCAATAAAACCATTTCAAGCGCGAGTTGAGCCTTGCGTTACTATACGATATATCTTCGATTCATCGATAAAGCGTTATCAATGATGAGTCGAATAGATTATCAGATAACATATAAATGTCCTTCTCATTCCAAAAATTTTATGATCGATACATGTGACCTTTTTAAAGAGGATCTTTCAAATAATTGATGACGTAGCATAGACATGCATGTGTGTCTTGTTATCACGCATTTTGCACAATCAATCAAGATCAGCCAATAATCGAACAAGATAATCGATTAATCATACAACTATTGGTGTTTATCTTATCAATCAAAATGATAACCAAATGATGGACCATAGATCGATAAGGACAATGGATCGATCTTACGTTATCAATCATTTGAAGGATCCTCTTTAAAAAGGTCACATGTATCGATCATAAAACTCTTAGAATGAGAAGGACATCTGTATGTTATCTGATAATCTATTCGACTTAGCTTTGATAACGCTTCGTCGATGAATCGAAGATATATCGTATAGTAACGCAAAGCTCAACTCACGCTTGGAGTAGTTTTATTGTTCCCTTTGTCAAAAATTCGGACTCTTTATTGCAGCAGACTGATGGTACCCTAATTGACTTCGAAACCGAGACTCTATGACTTTTATGATCCGCGATGGGGTAGTCCCGCCCTTCGACGATTTGAAGGGCCCCGGCTGTGAAGGACAATGAAGGCCGCACAATAGGGCCTGATTTCAATTTTTTTAAACTTTGCGACCTCGCCTTTAGTTCGTTTTGTCGATATCTGATATCGCATTATCATTATTGATATCCAGAATTTATTCATGATTTTTCTGTTTTTGAATCAAGTATCTAACTTCAGTAGACCTCGAAATATCAAAAACTCGATTATCTCCGAAAGTTATCAATTTTTTCGGACGATCTGTGTTGGAGGTCATTCATAAATGGAATATATATCACCTCAATTTTTTGCAGTGCGCTAAAAATTTCTTTCGCGAAGCTACAGCATCCGAAAGTCGAGCTAATTCTGAAATGGGCCTTTTACCTGCGTTATCTTGCAGTCTGATAACGGCTACGGGCGCAGTTATCATCCGATCGACCTCAAATGAATTTTAACATGGCCGCAAATAGATGTGCATTGATGTTATCTAAGTTAGAAAAATTATATTCGTTTCCGAGCCGATATTCCAAAAATTCTCGAGGACACAATCATTTTTAAATGGATAGTAGGAGTTATTTGAGTTGAGTTATTGAATGTCGTAGGTCAGAATCCTTTTTTTCCTCTCTTTCAGTGAAGTATAAGGAAAAATCTGATGACAGGATATCCCTTATAAATGTCCCACCGGCAGACCATAAGTTTTGATCTTGCCCACCCGGTAAGCGGATGAGCATAAATCCAGCGCCCGTGTGCCGTAGGAGCTGAAACCTTCTGCTCTCAGCCCTACCCGCAAGGGAGGCTGGGGCATGGTGCCTCATCCCTGGAGTCTGACGAGCTCCCGGCCCAGTCAGTACCCGCCGGAGCGTGGAGACCGCACATCTCTATCCGGCATCACGGGAGTGGGTGAGTCTAGGGACTCGTATAAGAATCACCCTGGGGCGATAACAATCCGAGCCCGGAAGACTCATCCATCGTCCCGAGGGACTCCCTGGCCTCTCAGGAAGCCTAGAAGAGTCCCAAAGACCCCCACCGTGAGGTGGGCATCGGCCTTGTGCTGGAGGCTGAGCCCGAAATTCGGTAGTCGGGGAGGAGGATCGAGTCATCACCGAGCCACTTGTGGCTCGGTGATGGCCATCCTCCAAATCGACGCGCTGGTAGGCTGTACCCCCGCCCCATGCCCATGGGAGTAACCGGGGTGAAGGCGAAAGCCAGGCACCCGGGATATAAAAGATAAATTCCTGCCCTCATCCCTAACCGCAAGGGGGACTTACAAGGGAAGCACTTAACTTCCGGGTCGCCAATCTTCCCCAAAATTTTTTTACGATTTGGTATCACCTAGAATATGAAGAATTCAGAGTAACTCCGTCGAATGAGCCCTCTGTCCGAAGTTACAGCCTATCATATTAGCATTGCCCATATAAGCCCATGTTGAAAAGTGAAATATATAGATATACTCGCAATGCTGATGTTTTAGCTTGTAGCTCTGAACAGGGGGCCCATTTGACGGAGTTACTCTGGATTCTTCATATTCTAGGTGATCCCAAACTGTAAAAAAATTTTGGGGAAGATTGGTGATCCGGAAGTCAAGTGCTCCCTTGTTAGTGTCCCGGGGGGTGACGACCCTCCGGCCCCAGTTACTAGGACACCGTACCTGGGCTTAGGCCCGAAGCCGGTAGGGAGAAGACTGGTTCCGAGCCTGGTGCTCGGTGCTTTGACTCCTCCCAAAACCCGCAAGGGGGGCTGGGGCATGGTGCCTCATCCCTGGAGTCTGGCGAACTCCCGGCCCCAGTTATCGCCCGCTGGTGCGAGTAGGCCACACTTCTCCATCTGGCACCACAGGAGTGGGTGAGTCTAGGGACTCAAATTGGAATCGCCTTCGGGCGATAACAATGCGAGCCTGGAAGACTCATCCATCATCCCGAGGGACTCCCTGGGCTCTCAGGAAGCCCAGAAGAGTCCCGAAACCCCCCACCGAAGGGTAGGCATCGGCCTTGTGCTAGCGGCTGAGTCCAAAATTCGGTAGTCGGGGAGGAGGATCGAATCATCACCGAGCCACTCGTGGCTCGGTGATGGCCATCCTCCAAATCGACGCGCTGGCAGGCTGTATCCCCGTCCCACGCCCATGGGGGCAACCGGGGTAAAGGCGGAAGCCAGGCAACCGGGATATAAGAATAAATTCCTGCTCTCAGCCCTGCAATGTTGGTGAGCCATCCTTGCAGAACTGGGGACAGCTAACCACTATCTAACTAACCCACCCCGGAATCGCGTTAACATTACTTCAAGGTGGGAGGCGTACCTTGCGCCATGGGGCGTTCCTCTTTGGTGTGTCCGTTCTTCTGTCGTCTCTCTCCGTTGTCAATGATCACTTTCCAAGTCGTCGTTGTTCGCTATGCAGCGCCCCTTGCTTGACGCTACGATGTTCGTTCTCGCCCTCCTTTTCGGGTGATCACCGTCTTGATATAGGCGGCGATCGCATCTCACGTGTCTTTGCTGCGGAGCATGAACGGCACAAGGGTGTCGAGGGTGATCTGATTTCCGAGCCAGTTCACGCACTGGAAGCAGACCGGGGACTCCCTCTACTGGAATCGCTTCATGTACTCTCCGAAGCAGCCATGCCCGCTGAGCACCTGCGTCAGCCAGTAATCCAGCTCTCCATGAGCTCGATCGCTCCACCTGGCTATGTTGGGGATCAATCTTTGCGTCCACTTTCCTTCCGTTGTGCTTTCCCACTCTTTCTGCCACTCTTCGACAGTCTCTCCCCTCTCAACGTCCCGAATGAGGGCCTTGCGAGTGGGGTTGAGCACGACTCCATCGCTCTTGAGGCCTTCTTGGCGTTTCTATACACGCACTCTCTCGGCTACTAGTAGGCGAATGGGTGGTATACCTGCTTACACACAGGCTGCGTGGTCGAACATCGTGCAGTAAGCGCTGATCGTCCGGAACACGAAACGCCGCTGGACTGGACCTAGCTTCGCGTCGATTACAGACCCCCTAGCTACCTGTCCCCAGATTAGTGCACCGTACGGGAATTCATATTTTATATCCCGGGTGCCTGTCTTTCGTCTTCACCCCGGTTGCCCCCATGGGCGCAGGGCAGGGACACGCCCTGCCAGCGCGTCGGTTTGGAGGATGGCCATCACCGAGTCACACGTGGCGAACCAATGCGGTAGAGGGATTCATAAGCCACACACTCCACTTGCCACGCGGTTTCGGTGACAACGACCAATGCCGCGACGTCCGCAAAGCCAATGAGTTCTGCCTCATCTGGGAGACTCATGTTTAGGAACTCATCGTATTGCGTAATCGACTTGAATGGTCTTGACACGGATCCTTGATCTATCTCTGCAGAGAGTTCCAGCTCAACCCTCCCCTCATTGCTATCGTCTACGAGGAGTCTGTCACGCAATCCTTCGCTGATGACTGCGAGCAGGTAAGGGGGGATTCTTCCGTCTAGGGACCTATAAATCCGTTTCCAGCTTGCCGTGTCGAAGGCATTCTTCATATCTAAGCAGATTATGGCGCAGAACCCGCCACCTGGTTAGGTTCCATTGTATGCGCTCTGCGGACTCTATCCCGCACACACTCAATTACGTGCATCGTGCTAAGCCCCTTGCGGAATCCAAACTGCATTGGGGACATCCCTCCGCTGCGCTCGTACTCTTCTTCCGTACGGTTCAGGATCATGCGGTTATACATCTCCCCGATGTTGTCTAGCATATTGAGCGGACGATTTGACGAAGGCTCCGCTGGTTCCCCACCCTTTTCCTCTGGTATAAGGACCAACTCCTGCCGCTTCCACGCTTTCGGGAACGTCCCCGCGAGAAGGCACTCGTTGAACAACTCCAACAGCGAATGGGCTGCTTCCGGACTACTATCTTCAGGGCCTCATTGGGAATACCATCAAGCCCCGGCGCCTTACCGTTTGTTAATCTCTTAGCTGCACGTCGAAGCTCTCCCTCGTCAAGGAGAGGTACTGGGTCGGAGATGCGCCCGGGGGGTGTGAGTCTGAGCCTACTTTGCGGAGAGAGTGCCCTTGCTATCCTTAGAACTGACTCTCAGTCAATAGGCCCTGTACACTGAAAAACTTGTGGTGCACATTGGCACCACAAAACCGAGTCGAATTCTATGCACCACGCGTGGTGCAAAAGTGTACCACAGTGGTACAGAGAGGCTCCACGCCGTTGCACAGAGTGGCAGCACAGCTGTACCCTCTCCACCGGCAGCTCGACTCGCGCTGTGGTGGCATCTTGCACCACGCGTTGAGCGGACGCGCACCACAGCGTGGTGCATGAACGGCTGCAGAAATTTAAAGAGCAACGACAATAACGCTGACGCCGACGCCATTGAGCATTTTGTGTTGTTTTCGAGTTATGTGCATCACTCTGCTTGGCGCGTATCCTGACAGCTGGTTAATATATTTTGTATATTTGTTTCCCCGACTCACGGAATCATCTCCGTGATTTAGGTAAGTACATTTTATCAAGAATATCAATACCAGATAGTATCTATTTAGCCCTCAAACTCTTATGAAACCGAATATTCACGATCTCTCTCATGGTCGCATCAAAGCCCGATTATTATCTTCTTAATTAGCACTCTTAGAGCAACAGTCATTTCCATCACAACATCTTAGATTGAAAAAAAAAAAAAAATACTTTCATTCTACTAATCGCATTTGATTCCTCTTTACTTTGACGATGAAGTAACAAGCAGAAACGTTAGATCACTAAGCTAGCACATTTGGTTGACAGAGGTTACATTTGGCAGAATCTTTAAGTTTTTAGATGAACTCCAAATGAAAAGTGACTATTGAGATCAATAAAAATAACTCTTGAATGTAATAAAACTTTGTCTCAACTTGTTTTTGATGCTTCATGATTTTACTGGTGATTGCTGTAAAGAATTGGATATTTCCAACCAAGATGCAAATGACAAGAGCGCTGACTGTATAGTTGGATTCTGTATCTTCCCCAACTATATATGTAATACAGTTGGGGAAGATACAGAAAAGATGACTTGATATTTAAAATTTTTCTCATTATTAGCCAATGTCTGCAAAGAATGTAATTACCAAAATCCAGCTATTGCATGCCAACGCATAATATCATGTACAATTTATCAACTCTACTCATTATTCTAGTCTGTATTCCTGACTCGTTCCAACTTTTATTGGAGCTTACGCATAACTTATCCTTATTGGAAGAGTGTACAACATCTTTCAACAAGCAAATCTATGAATGATCATCATGAATCCTTAGAAAAAGATCTTCTGACAGTATACGGCTTGGTGTGTCAGACTTATTCAAATCCCAATCTCAAAGAATCAGTTTTCATTTAATACCAATTATTTTCCTGTGGTACTGATAAGTTAATGGTACCTGTTAATTCAATTTGTAACTTATGAAGTATATCCAGACTTCACTTGATAAGTTAGAACTTGTTCTGCACTTGTGGCGTCCAGAATGTAAGCATGTCAGGATCTCTATCGGAATCTCAGTACTCATGAGTGCTCACCACTTAAGGACATGGGATGGTTTGTTGTAAAAATTTTTTCTATTACAAATCAATTCATTCAAATCATTTGGACGTTAATTCTTATCCTAAAAAGTTAGAGAAAACTTTTTTATGGAATTTGTGGGGGTTCACATATTCACCTAGAATGGCATGCATTGAATAAAAACAATTATCTTGAATTGTTAGCTGCCTATTCTGTAGATTCTGCTCCTAGTAGGTGTTTTATCAGAGAGGTTTTGAATAGACTGACTGAGTTTGGAACTAGCATATAATTGAGGTAAGAATGACTATTCAGGCCTACTTTTCAAATAACTTCTTCGCATCAAGATTATGTATGTTTCACCAACGGAGAAGACTTATGTGATCAAAAAACTGTCTAACAACTTGTCCATCATGTATAGTAAGCTGCTGTGTGAAATTTGATCAGGATCCATTCAAGCATTCTTCGCCAATTGAGATTCTTCTCAGACAATTGAGCCAAACTGTAATACTGGGAAATAGCATTTGATGCAATATGGGCCCAAGTAGTACAGCGAGGCTTGTGCACCAATTCCATCCAATGTCCCCTAATCTGACAAGAGCATTTCTCAAATGCCTTCTATTCAAATCAGTCTACTATCTGATATGGAAACCAAGACAACTAATTCACCAAGCGCGTAACCCCAATTTTGTTTATTGCTGCTCCTATGACTCGTTGACTCATCAAAAATTTCTCAATGACAAATGAAAGTCTTTCAACATTTCCAAAACTACTTCTCACTGTGGTGGAGTATATTCATGAGAATCTCCACTACCTATAACAATAGCTGATATAGTTATAGTTAGACAGTTACCCAGTTTTTGATCACCGTGTCACTGAAACTTGTGAAACCTGTTCATGTTACTGAACTGTTGACCTTTTTCAATTTATGAGAGCACCATAGACATAGTCTTAGACATTTTTCCTCAGCAAAAAGTGCACACTTGATCCACACAATCACTTTAACAAAACTTGACCTCAAGCTGATAACTTTGATAGGCTTGTATGTATGTCCAATATCTGACTGATTTCACAAGATCACTCGAATGCTTGTTCCCAATATCAGACCTTGTTCTGTTGGGCTCAATGCATTGGTCTGTTCTGTTAATTCACATATTTGGATAACATTCTTCCCAATTGATGAAATTTGTCCAACAATTGACGAATAAGGATGAAAATATAACCAGAATTGCAATTTCAGGTTCCCTTCCTCAACTCGGTATTTTGCACGTGATTTTGCACCTATGAAAGTCGAGCCTTGTGGAATCTCATCAGTTTGACATCTATTCACGATATCCTAACGAATTTGCGCATATCCCACCGGTGGGACCCGCGAAAATTTCTGTCGTGCGAGGGAAGATTAAGTGAATGATCGAGCTACCGGGGTTAGTGATCCTACACTGAGAAAATTATTTGGCCATTCTGAAAAAAAATATATTCAGATTTAATACACGCGCATGTATATTATCCTTTACTGTTATTTTTCTAGAATGGATAAACGTATTTTATCAGAATGGATAAATATTTTTGCATTCTGAGCGTACATTTGATCAAAATAAAAAGATGCTTATAGACGGGCCATTAATGTGAACGATACTGTTGATGTCATTGAAGAAATATTATTCAAGTTTGATAAATATTACTTTGAGCCAGGTAGATATTTAATAAGAATCAAAAATCAGTTTCAAGTCTGGAGTAATAATTTCCAAAAAATAGCATTAGTATAGCACAATTGCGGCTTAACTGGTTTGGATAAATATTTATTCAGACACGCTTCTTTGTCAGTAATTGTTAATTTCATTTCTTATTAATCTATATCACTTACACTTGTATTATAATACTGTAGAGGATCTTATATCTTAACTATTTGCTAATATACTTATCACTTCACTAATAATTATCGCTTCGCACTCATATTCGCTATGTTCCATGAGATGCTTTGGAGCCTTATATATCAACCGAGGCCCTTCTTAGCCGCTTGCGAGGAATCAATCAACGTGTTGTTACCCGATTTAGAAATGAAGATATTCGTTCAGTTGACATCATAGACTAAAGACTCACATCTTCCGCTTAGGAGGATATCAAATTCATCGATTTACACGAGAAATTCCTATTATAAGCCAATAATTCAGTTTAAAAAAGCTGATTTTGAGGCGATTAATATTCCAAGCGCCATCTATAAGCGGAAATCGATCGTAATCACATTTGAACTTTCCAAATAAATATCTCATCAAAATCGTCCATTAGCTTATTTGCAGTCTTCAAACAATTCTTTGAAATTAACAATTCTCAATAAATTGATCCACCAAAGTGGCGCATTCTAAAAATCATACTCATAGCCTCATCTCTCAAGTTTAATGGATATTATCTCAATGTCGGCACCTCAGCTTTTATATTCTTTGTATACGTGATATCAAACCATTATTCAAGCACAGAGTTACAAAGATCCTGAACTTAGCAACGCCAAGGTTTTCAAATCAAGGGATATGATGGATGGAAGTGATTGTTCCGAATAAGCTTGATCATCAGGCTCGATTATCAGTTCTCATCGGCTATGCCCAAACGGACAAATATTTATTCATATTGAATATAGTTTGTTCACTCGGACCAAGCTTGATTTGATTGAACTGAAAGATTCGAAACGAGGAACTATCCTATACCAGAATGTAAACTCACCTCAACAGTCTTGGCAAACAACTGTTGGAGCTGATTAAATATTTGTTCAATCCGAGATCATTCCTAACCTTCGAAATTATATTCCTTGAAAAACTTGATTTGATTATTCTGAACAAATACGTCACTCAAAATAAGTGATACTTATCTGTTTTCAATGAATATTCGTTGAAATTGACGACGATCGTGTCTTCACAATTGAAATATCTGTTTAATGAGAACGTTAACTTATTCATTCAAATTGAACAGACCATTCGTGACTTGAAATAAATATTCATTCAAACCCATGGGTGCAATTGTGTTTTATGAGGTCCTGGCTGATTGAACACATATAAATTCGAGTTTATAAAATAAATTATCATTTGGTCGCATATTACTACTCAATTATATATATTTGTTTTGAATAAACTCGATTATTTGGTTCTATTATCAGCTTGTACTGAATGTACAACTTATGAATAAATATGTATTTGAATCGAATACAATTTATTCATTGTGGCCTAATTCATGAGTGAATAGATCACAAAATCACCAGTGAATACATATTTATCTGAAAAAAGAATCTTGTATTCACTGAGAACAAATATTTTTTGAATCTACACAAGGCATTTACGATTAAATATATTTATTCAATTCTGGCAAATAATTTTCTCAGTGTAAGATGTAATCTTTAGCTTCTCGGGAGCATTTGTTGATTTCTCGCTACAACTCTGGTGATTCACCAGCACGGGCCTAGGCTATGAGTTTTTATTTGGAACTTATGATCTGCGGAGCGCAATTGTGATCTGCGTGAGCATGATTTTCTACCTTCGTGAATCCATGAGATAGGAGCTCTTATTCGAGATACTCTTTCAGTTTTCTGAATAAAAAAAGTTCCTCAAACACGGAGAGATAGAGCAGATTGAGGAGAGAAAGTACAATTGCAATATCAACCATGTTCTCGGCTTGCATCGTGGTTATTTCGCGTCTACATCTCTCATTACTTGGCTCCATGTCACTCAAATCACGCGCATGTGGACTCATTTTGTAGTTTTTTACATTAACTTTCGAATGAGCTCAAGTACATTGTGGAAAATTCAAAAAAATTTGAAGCATTCACAGTTTCCTATCTATTTGTATGTTATTTATTTACATTTTCACGTCATGTTCATGTCCTATGTTTCCAAAATGAGATAGAAGGACAGTTTTTGTCAAATATTCCTATCTTCTTAATGTATGCATTGTGTGTGTGTGGTGTCTTATTCCATCACATCTTTTTGAGGCAAAACACGAAAAAATTCTTCCGAAAATATATATCATACTTGAATGGTATGAGCACATGAAACATTTGCAACTGATTTGAACTGATCTATATCCTTTCTCTCCCAATTGAAACTACTTGATACCCTATTTATCGTCCGTCATCTCTTTCATCCACTAACTTCTCCGTAGATCATGAAAACGTTGACTCAATTTGCATGGCACGTTTCGATTTCACAGGACCCCATTGGCAGTATGAATGTCGAGTCACCAAGAGTGCTAGTTTCGCCCAGAAAAGCTCTTGAAAATATAACGAATACCGTTGCCACATCATCTCGGCCTATACTTATAGAACTTGGCCCCGGTCTGCACTCAGAAGAAATAAATAAGCTCATACAGAATCAGCCACGATTCAACAGCGGAGCACCAAATATCATCGAAGTTTCCAGGCCAGCGGTTCTTGCTGCAGCTGGTGTGAGTTCTGAGCCTGAAACTGCACAGTCTTCCGCTGGTGTAACTGCACCTGGTGTGAGCTCTCAGTCTGGAACTACATCACAATTCCCTACTGTTGATGCTGCAGCTAGTGTGAGTTCGCAGCCAGAAACAACACGATTCCCTGCTGTTGATGCTGCAGCTAGTGTGAGCTCGGAGCCCGAATCTGCACAATTCCCTACCGTTGATGCTGTAGCTAGTGTGAGCTCGGAGCCTGAATCTGTACAATCTTCTATCACCGGTACGAGCACGCCAACTCGTCAATCCGAGAACTCTCAAGCTGCCGCGCCAACTGCTACTCCTATCATACGACGCCTACCCCGTGAAGGTTCGTACCTCAATCTATATATGATAGACGATCAAGTCCCAATCGAGATTCCATAATCACGGGGGGAGGAGTGAGAGGGGGGCGGATCCCCAAAAATAGCGCTCTTGTACATACCATTGTAATTTCTTACGTTTCCGTGATCGAAGAATTCCGCGAATTCAGTGCCTTAATTCAGTATTTATGATTATGATATTGTGTAGGAGAGGTTCTGAGTTCTCCGAGACCGCTTTGGGTGAAATTTCTTTCTCGTGATGCTCATCCTGGATAAGACTTGTATTTTACAAATATTCCCGTCACACTTGCTCAAAGTTGCCCTCAAAGCTCGATAAGCATGATCAGAATGCAGATGAAAATCCAGGCACGTATTGTTCTCGAGGTGCTCGTATAGGAACATATTATTTTTCAATCAGAACTGTATCGGTCCATCGATTGAAAGGATGTGGATTCTCTCACTGTGAGAATATACGGGTAATACACGATACTGAAGAGCTCGTTGCCAAAATCTTACATTTAAACGAATGAGACGATGCGATTTTGATTGAAAAAGATCTAATTCCGAGGAAGGCGTCTTGGAACAAGTACGCACGTAGATTTTTCTCATCATTCTTATTAAACCTTTTGAGCTTTGATGTTCGTGTTTGAAATCCAAGGTGATGAGTGTTTTAGAGATTATTCACAAAAACTGGTTTCGTGCAGATAACGTTTTTTCCTTGTTGGTTTTGCAAAAAAAAATTTCACACCTGCAGAGAATGCTCTTCATCAACTCTTCCAAAACTATGATGGGCATATGTTGCTCAAGGCATACGAAGAGGACAAGGCAAGCCGTCGAGCGTGTCTGGAGAACGGATCTAGAGCACCGCCATCTGAGAATTTCGACTATTCTAAATATGCCGGCATTGTTCTTAAACATTTAATATACCAAAACGGTTTCAACTACAGGTGAGTAAGAGTAGATTGATCCCGTATAATTTACCTCAAAAACGAAATCTCTCTCCAATTTCTTCTTTAATGTGGTTTTTTTTTATTACATTCCAAAGCCTCGGTGATGAGACGATGACAAAGTACGCGATACTCTCAATGCACTATCTCGAACCTGATGTGGAATTAAATGAAAAAGAGGAACTCGACCTACTATCCGAATGGTACATTAGAGGCTACCGAGAAGGTACTAGCCCAGTTAGTGCTAAGGGTCACTTGCCAAATGCCTTGCGAAACATAACTAGAGAGGCTAGGAAACGCTATGGAAAAGTTGGCAGACAGCCGAGAAATTCAACCAGTACTTGTGAGTATTACTTGTGTTATGTATTATCTGAGTTCTTACAAAATAGTGGTAACTTTTCACGCCCTGGCATAGCATCCGTGACAATGAAGTATCTTTGTTTCAGCACCTAATACGAGTATGAGACAGGTGAATGGAAATATCGATGAAGATTTTATTAAAGACTGGATTGCAGACTCCAAGGCACGATATAAAGAGGCTCTTACAATGACTATTGGCGAAATTTATGAGAAATATGACGATTACGCTGAGCCAAATGGCTATAAGTTGGTATGTATTTTTGTTGTCACACCTACCAAAATATCATATTTTCATACGAATGATTCATACAACTATTAATGAATAATTCTTAGATTCTTGCTGACTATGGTAATGTCTTCCCTGAATCGGCAAGTGCGCTGACTAGCAAGTGGCCTAGCATAGCCAATAAAATCATTCAGATCGCTGAATTGTATAGAGTTAAAGGGAACAGTATCGATGAAATCTTAGCCATGAATCCAGAGAGAAAAACAAATGGTACGTATGAATATTACTGATACATCTGCGATAGTCGTCTCGTGGAATTTGATGATAATCCTGAATGTACTCCACAGCTCATGTCCAGAATTTGGCTCTTGCCTTGATCTCACCACTTCTGGTGTCGTTTGCCAAAACAAAGAAAACAATTGGAAGGACCTGGAGACCAAACGAGGAGGAGATTTCTAGCTCTTTTCTGCTGCAAGTGCCTGTGAGTGTGTTGCCACAGTTGAGAGATTTGCTCGCGATTTCTTGCAATACCGTTCTCTATTTATTCGAGAAATATTTTATGTTGCAGGAACTTGGCGAGCTAGCTAAGAAGCGACAGGATTTAGAAGACATGATGAGTTTACACAAAGAACCAATTCAACCCTATGCTATCATGTGCGGGCCTCTGCATTCAGCCCAATTATCATTTGCAGTTGTGAATGGCACAATGTATAGCATGGGTTCTCCGTTAGAGGCCATCGATTTTTGTTTTAAAACTACTACAGTGCTGAGGACCCCATTCTGTAAAGTGAGCTTCGACTCGTGGAAATTCTTGGCCAAACTCGTTTATCAGACAAATGACAAAAATGTGAACAATAACGTTATAAAGCTGAAAAATTTGGTACTGGATAGTAGTTAAACCCGTAGAAAAAATGTCGTCCAATGAGTTATCCTACTTTCTCATTTTTTACTTCTCAGAACAGAGAAGATGGCTGTTAATCACTTACTAGACACATCACCATTTCACTTAAACTCAATCAAGGATATACAGAATGGAATGCATTTATGAAACTTATACTTTATAAGTGATCTTAGAACTCATATAACATATTTTATGGAAGGACTAATCCATATATCTCATATTGGTGGTAAATAATCCGTTCTGATGGCTCAGATACTCAAAATGCCCAAAAAATCCTGAGTACATCTGAATACCAAACTTGAGACCAGCGCATACTCTTTCGATGAATATATCTGTGCTTGGAGGTATGTATTCGAGGGATCAAAAGGCACTTTTTTGTATTGAGATAATGGCGAGATTCATCTATTGTGAATTCTCATTCATATTCAGCGATAATTTTACAAATTTATAATTTACCAAAAATTTGATGCAAAGTATGAAACTAATTATCTCTGATAATGGATTGCATCATCGACTAAATCTAAAAAGTTGCATTCTGACTCTTTGAACACACTCCGAATCACAGATATGTTCACCGATAGAGTATGTCCCAACCTTGATTTCGGTATCTAGATGTACATGGTGTTGAAGTTTGAAACGTTTTAATGCAACGATTAAATAAAATTTCAGGAAATTGAAGAATTTCTAAGACTTGCTTCCACTAACCATTGGTAGAATTCGTTACACCGAGCATTGCTTGCTCTTGTTCAGAACAAAAAGACCTCAATTTATGCTCTGAAAAATGCCTGAGACTATAAGGTAATCCAATTCGTTGTATTAAAACGTTTCAAACTTCAACACCATAGATGTACTCAGTGATTTTGTGAGGATATGTTTCATGATTAGCAAGAACCTCAGCTCAAAGATCATGGATAATGTAGAGATGGATCTCGAAGCAATCTTGTGTTCTTCCACTTACTGATTAAGTCATTAGTTTTTAATTCACTGTGAGATGACGGCTGTCATGATGAGCATACTGTTACTATTCAGTCAATTAAGGGATAATTATGATACTTCTTCGTTCAGAAAGGGCAGATCCGTATCTGAGCTTATAACGCTGGAAATCAGTTTATTGACAAAGATATATTACGAAGATGTGTATTTACATAGAAATTTATTGAATGATATATATATAAGCAAGGCTGTAATGTCGTCCCTGGTGGTCGATCATGAGAGATCTAAATGCTCTATTTATGTGATGATATTCAAGTAGCGTCTAATCATTTCGTAACATGTAAGATCAAAGTCAACAATAAATAATCAGTGCCACGAATAACAATTCAATCCCAAATTGCCCTCCCAAGTATCCCAAATTCCAGAGGCAAGCCTCAAGCCAGAAGCGAGCTGGGTATTTGCACCAACGGGTCCAAAACGAGTACAGTTTTGTCTATTTTGGGACAGGTAAGCAAGGTTTCGATTGTCCGTGTTCCTGCTAACAAACGAAACGCGTGTCTAAATAGGGATACATTAATGTTTTTCCCACTCAAAATGACCATCTCAGCACGATAATGAGGTCAGATTAGCTCCAGAATGTTTGTTAATGCTCCATCAGTGGTAGACTTGGTTATCAGAGTTTTGGTAGCAAAATGACAATGTGACTTCACGATCGTATTCGGACGGGCATTTAGAGTCGAAAAACATGTTCGTATCTCTGATATAGCCACTCGCTTGTTTGTCAGCAGAAACACGGGAAATCGGAATCGCTCATATATCTCGCACCGAGTTTATGAAGCTGTGGCTCGTTTCTGGTCGATTGGTTTTGGGCACGATTCACAGACAGAGCTCGAAATGATCACTCGAAAGCAAGGAACCTCGTGAGAGAAGGCCGGAGGATATTTCATACAATTTTATAGATTTCTAAATGTTAGAGAATTGCATTGACTGTTTTTGAATCTTCATTTTCAACTCACGATGGGAATCACTATTCTTTTAAAATGCACTGATTATGAAATATTACCGTCTGAACAATACAACTCCATTGTCACGTGGTACTGCCGTCGGACCAATACTGGATTGTCACCACAGCACAATGATTTTGTTATTGCATTAATCTGGCGCATATAATCTCAAAAAAAGTTTCGATCATAACGAGCCTCAACCGGTATCATGACGTGCAAAAAATTGGATGGCTTCTGTGATGAGATAGTGGTAAAGTGACTGTGATTCCATCAAGTATCAAAGAATTTGAAATCCTCGGGTCATCAAAATGAATTCTGACAGTAACTAACCAAACTGCCAAACCGATCTGATGGATTGATGAGATGGCCAAGTGGGTATTGTTCTCTGGCAAAATACCATTTCGGTCGTAGGGCAAAACGCATGGCCGTACGACCACAAATCTTTTCTCGGTGTGTTATGGATAACTTTTTGCTCTGAATTCAACACCATACGAGGAAATGTTGCGAAAATTCTCGTAACAATAACAACATATCGAATCGTTTATCCGACTCGGCGCTACTGGAGCTCCTCGCTATACGGAGATATTGTTTTTCCGTAATGACATATTTACACTACCCCATTGTATGCGCCACATTTATATACGTTGCCGGCGTTATACGACCCTACACGACTCCATGAATCTCGATTGGGCTACTTGATTGTGATGACTCGTTATTACTCGCATTCTGACCGTTGTGAACAGAACCATTCTCATTTTCAGATAGCAGACAAATATAAAAAATGAATTTATCGAAGCTGCAGAGTGGGTGTTTTGGTGCTGTGGCCGCTGGTCATGCATTCCACAGAGAAAAGATGAAGTTCTGTTTGATGCTGCATCATCTCATCCCCGTGCGAAGCTACGTAGGTAACGTAATAGAGCAGTGCGATGATTTCATATCTGAGCTACTGCTCCCTAGGATACTCGAGGAATTAAAGACGGCACTCGATTCAAGAACGTATTTGATCGTGAAAAATATCATAGAAGGGCATAAAAAACCCTTTGAACTATTCTCGACAGAGAAAAAGAGATTCAACATCTTCAGGACTGACTGTGTCTATGTTGATCCAGAATTGTTTCGCATTGGTCAGAAATCTGTTAGGACATTAATATCAGAGAGCTGCAAGGGTATCACCATAGAGCCAGTTTATGCAACTCGCATTCCGCTGATTAGAGCACTAGAAACATTTTTCCAGCTCCCAGGTGTTTATAATGCAGCTAAAGTTTACATGGACAGTCTCGTTAGGGCAAGGACAATGACTAATTATAGACAAGGCAGCATGTGGAAAACAAAGTACTCCAACTTCTCAAAGCACGAGGATGCCTTCAATTTGGAGGTGTGGTATGATGATCTCCAAACAGGAAACGGCCTTGGGAGCGCAGCAGGAGAACAAAAATTAGGGGGTGTCTTCGTCCGATGCCCTTGCCTACCTCCTCATCTAATAAATAAACTGTACAGCTTGTTTGCTACAATAATTTTCTATTCAAAACAGAGAGAAGAATATGGTAACAGATGTGCTTTTTGTAAACTTATCGAAGAGCTTCAAATTCTCCATGATAATGGTTTGAGAATAGTCATCGATGGAGAGGAAAAAACTTTGTTTTTTGCTCTGACACAATTGATTGGAGATAATCTGGCCTTAAATTGTGCGTGTGGATTTTCTAAAGGTTTTACTGCAAAAAATTACTGCCGATGCTGCACAGCGACGGCGGATGAATGTAGATCTCTTACTCAAGAAGTTCCTACCTTAGTCCGAACAAAAGAGTCTTATGACGAGATCATCCAGAACAATCAGATGGATGAAAATAATGCTGTTGACGGCATTATCGAAGAATGTGTTTTCAACAAGGTCCCAGAGTTTCATATAGGTGAAAACCAATATGCGGACGTAATGCATGACGTTTCAGAGGGCGTATGTGACTACACAATTGGAGGCGTGCTTTATAAATTGATTTTCGAAGACGAGTGTTTCACTGTGGGTCAGTTCAACAGACGCTTAGTAAAATTTGATTTTGGCCCACATGAAATGAATCGGCCCCGCAAGATTAGAGTGCAGGCATGTAAAGACTCTAAGAAAAAAGGTAAAAAAGGTAAAATTCGTTTGAGGCAATCTGCTGCAGAAATGCTTTGTTTGGCTCGATACCTAGGGCTAATAATCGGTGATTTGGTACCGGAAGACAATGAAAATTGGCAACTATATTTGAAGCTCAGACAGATCATCGACATCGTCACAGCTCCTTCAGCTACCCGATATGATGCTATAAAGTTGAAACAACTTGTTTCAGAACACAATGCTTTATACTTCAGGTTAATTGGGCCTCTGAAACCAAAGATGCACTTCATGACCCACTATCCAAGACTCTTATTGTTGAACGGGCCATTGAGCAACAGTTGGGGAATGCCATTTGAGCGTAAGAATAAGGAGTTGAAAGAAATTGCGGACGCGACCAAAAGTAACCGAAACTTGCCTCTTACAGTAGCGACAAACCTCCAGTTGAACGCATGCTATGTCAAAGAATTCTGCCAAGGCATAGATACTGACTACCAAAAAGGGCCTACTGTACCTGGGATCGTCAATTCAGGCATCAGCCAACTTTTTGCACACGTTGACAATAAGAAATGCATCCAGCAGATTAGTTCTGTGCACATCCTAGGAAAGAATTTCTCTGAGGGAACCGTATTCCTCGCTGATATTGACGAGGATGGAGAGCCATACTTTGGTGAGGTTACAGGTGTTTATGAGGTCTCAGGACAAATTTATATCCTAACTTCGATGTTAGAGACTCTCTACTTTTATGATCATCGCCATGCCTACAAAATGTCCGGGGAAATATTGGAAACAAGAACTATCCATATTGATGATGTGCCACGCACCGACCCTGCGATGAAAGTGAAATGCGGCAATGATTCATACTTGGCATGTAGATATGCCGTTTGATGTTGATGCTGCATTTAATCATCTCAAATTCGAATTTTGAAACCGATGCATGTATTGCTGAAGACGTCTTGTAGTGGAGCCAGTAAGCCTCGAAAAAAACGCTTGTAATGAGAATATATTGTATGTAATGATTAGACATGTACAGTCCCTACCATAAATAATGGAACACGTAGGGTCTCACTCGAACAGTGCTATTTCCAATTTGATTGGTCGCACGAGAATTATGAAAGGAGGGTTTTGAAGAGCACAAAAAATCTATCAGTTCATGGGTTTTGATGATTTTTTACGTGCTTTTCAAGTGCCCGTACACGTTGTTGAAAATCAGAAAAAATTCCCGTTCAATCAATCACCTACAATTTTGACGGGAGTAATCCGATCACAGAAATATTCACGGGATCTTGTAGATCGTTCGAAAATCCCAAATTTCGGTCCTCCGTAAAATTCCCGTGCGACCCTTCCCGTCTGACTTACGATCTCCGAAAGAAAACTTTGTATTAACATGGAAGGCTCATGGCGATACCGAGCCTGGCACCTGTTTAATTTCCTCTCGCTCTATTCTGGGGCAAAATTGGATTTATGGAATATCATGGCACATCACTTCGACGTGAAATGATCTCATCTTTTACAATGTTTCATCAGATTTTGTCTCAAATGTGACCTATAGGAGCAAAACATGAATTCGATCAATTTTCACATCAAATTCCGAGAAATCGTTGCTACCCAAATCTTAGACAAAATCTGATGAACTATTCTGAAAGATGAGATCATTTTACGTTGAAATCATGTGCCTTGATACTTTTTAAATCCTGTTTTGCCCCAGAATAGAGCGAGAGAAAATTGAACAGGTGCCAGGCTCGGTATCTCCATAAGCACCGTATGTTGAAACAAAGTTTTCTTTCGGAGCTCGTAAGTCAGACGGGAAGGGTCGTACAAAAATTCCTCAGAGGACCAAATTCTGAGATTTTTGAACGATCTACAAGATCCCGTGAGTATTTTTGTGATCGGATCACTCTCGTCAAAATTGTAGGTGATTGATTGAAGGAGAATTTGTTTTGATTTTCAACCACGTGCACGGGCACTCAAAAAGCACGTGAAAAGTTATCAAAACCCATGAACTGATAGATTTTTTTGTGCTCTTCAAAACCCTTTTTCCAGAATCCCTGTGCGACCAATCAAATTGGAAATATCACTGTTTGAGTGAGACCCTGCGTGTTCCATTATTTATGGTAGGGACTGTATCTCGCTGGAATGTCTTCCGATGCTGATTTGCGAATGACGCAAAGCCTAGATGATCTCGATGTAGAATAATATATTCCAAGGAAGAGTTGTATCATAATTGTACTAAATAAATCAACGCTTCATCACCATTCACCCATAAATCCTCTTTTTGAATCGTGGCAAACGTGACACAAAATACATGGGTCCTCTGATTATAAAGTCTGCCAAAGCTACGTTCGTTGTCATTTTAGTTCAGAATCAATCATTCGTAGCGAAGAGGATTCTGTAAGTGATTGCTGTAATACTGCACAAGCTAAATAATTACGTCAACGATATTCATTCCTCTATTATTTCATTCGGACTTTTTTCAATGTACATCCCCACCCCCTTTTGAGATTCACAAATAAAATGCTCTTAGAATACGCAAGTGTCACGGATTTTTTTTGATCTAATTCGAACAACTCCAAAGAAAGCGATGAGAATCAAAGGAAATTTTTCAATAAGATGCCATCAAATAGAGTATCAGCTCAAGTTTTAGACGTTATTAACCCATAATCAATACTGTGGAATTTTGTGTGGCTCCAACTGCTGTTGTAAACTTTTGACACATTGTCTTACTTTTGAAAATCTTTGGAGGAAATGTTACGAAGAAATCATCTTGATGTACTTCACGAGCTTGAGAATCAGTATAACCATAATTGAACCGTGAAAAAAGTGTTCTGCTTCTCGCGAGAAATTCTTGAAAAAACCTTTTTTTGGTTTAGGCAAAGCCAAAGTTAATAATTTTCGAAAATGACCATATAAAAAGTTGCAATATTCACTCTTCAAATGATTCAGTCACCACAAGTAGGTCTCAAATGAGCTATCGGATCCCCAAAAAAGGAAGTATTGTTAAAATTGAACAGTTTTACTCTTGCGATTGGCGGATTTTGGGTACTCAATTTATCAATGATCTGAAGAAAATGGCCCTCAAAACATTCTTGAACAGTCACATTTGGATGAATACATCATAGCGAGTCATCAAGTGACGAGCTTGGAAAGAAAACTTTGTATACCGTGTACTGCTTGTGGAGATACAGAAGCTGGCTACTGTTTCATTTGCTCTCGCGCCATTCTACCGCAAAAATTCATCGCAAAAATATGGCACATGATTTTGACGTAAAATAATCTCATCTTTCAGAATACTTGATCAGATTTTGTCTTGGATTAGAGGTAACGCCGATTTCCCAAGTTTTATTTGGAAAATTGATTAATTTCATGTTTTGTCCCTATACATTACATCCAATGCAAAATCTGACAAAATATTCTGAAAGATGAGATTATTTTACGGCAAAATGATGTGCCATGATATTTTTTGATGATTTTCTGCACTAGAATGGCGCAAGAGGAAATAAAACAGTAGGCAGCTTCGGTATCTCCATAAACAGTCCATGTAATACAAAGTTTTCTTTTCAAGTACCGCATCTAAGAAGTTTAACGCTGAGATTTTGATGGAACTCGTCACACACGTGGATTTTAGTGTCGAAAGACTCCATGTAAATTTCGGGTGAACTTCGCCTACCCGGGGCAAAAGTTATGGCTGATACAAGTCGTATGGTCCCAAACCGAATTCCGATGCAAGATTGTTTAAACCGAAATTGTTTGAACAATTGAGAAAAGTCACTCATTTCGCACTGCAACTAGTTTTCTGAGGTAATTTAGGATATTGTGGATCGAAAAGTATTCTCGTCATTTTTCTTTATAAGCCATCATTTCCGAGCTATAAGCGTTTCAAAGTCGAAAAAACGCGAATTTTGCGATTTCGAACGTTAAATAAAAGTAACAAGAAAACGAGAAATCAATGTTCTGAGTGTCGGGATCTGTTCACTAGGGTGTCCTCAACAAGTTCCAATAGCAAATGTCCATGGTCCCGACTTAGAACCTTCCGTTTTTGGGAAGTTTCCAATGCACTGTTTCCAATGGATCTGAGATTGACTATATATATCGGCTCGCGATGTATATAGCTATACTGGCGCCTGTAGAAACAGTGCTTTGAAAACTTCCGGAAAACGGAAGGTTCTAAGGTGGGACCATGGACATTTGCTACTGTAACTCGTAGAGGACACCTTAGTGAACAGATCCCGACCTTGGGAACATGGATTTCTCGCTTTGTTGTTACCTTTATTTAACGTTCAAAATCGCAAAACTCGCTTTTTTTCAACTTTGAAACGCTTATAACTCGGAAATGATGGCTTCTAGAGAAAAATGACGAGAATACTTTTCGATCCAAAATATTCAAAATTACCTAGTTTCAGGGCGAAATAAGTGATTTTTCTCAATTGTTCAAACGATTTTGGTTTAAACAATGTTGCATCGGAATTCGGCTTGGGATAATACGTCTCTATGATCAGGAGGGTCTTCCGAAGAGGATCCCACAAAAAATTCCACTCACCTATTTTTGCAAACGATAGCGATAGTTTCGCCTTTTATATTATTTATATTCGCCTATTATATTATTTATTTCGCCTATGATATTATTTTTATTATTATTTATAGTCTAATAGTACACGGCGCTATTATACTCGGGTCTACAACGAGCGACATACGTGGTATTTTTCTCGAGCACGCGTGGTGCACATCTGCCACACACTGTTGTGCATCTTGGTTGTCCGACTTCGTGGTGCATAACTGGCGGACTGTGGTGCAGATTTGCACCACAGCGTGGAGCGCCGCCGTACCACGCACCGTGGTGCAGATTCGTGTTCGATTTGTGGTGCGCCAGCGCACAACAAGTTTTTCAGTGTAGGCCCGTCCTTCGAGCGCAGTCTGCTCATGACCACCCGGTACGGTGTGCCCCGTGGATCACGATCTACCATGCTGCAGAGTTCCGCCTAGCACTTTCGCTTGCTGCGTCGAATGGCATCCCGTAGTAGCTTCTTTGCTTCTTTTGTAGGCCGATTTGTCTGCTGCCACTGGAGAACGTCTGTGTTTACGCGCTCGCTTTGCTCGCCTCCTCTTGGCGTTTGCGTTGCGGCGAAGGTCACGAATCTCCTCGTTCCACCAGTATGCTCGCCTCTTTTGGAACCGCGGTTGCTTCCTCCTCGAGATGGAGGTGTCACAGGCTCGGGTGATGGCCCGGATGACACTTGTCACCGTCTCTTCCAGCTAGAGCTCATTTTCGGGGGCCTCTGCGTCAAGGATCGCTTCCTTGAAACTTCCCTCGTCAAGTTTACGAACTTGCCATCTCTCGATCTGCCGTACTAGCCCTACGTCTCGGCCACCATCTGTCTTGGAAAAGATATGACGGTGGTCGCAGAGCGTTTCCGAATCGAGGACCTGCCACTTCGTGACTCGTCTCATGAGCGACGAGTTGACAAACGTCCGGTCGAGCACAGAAGACGATGCCCCTCTATGCCATGTCGCTTTTCGCACCTCGTTGAGACAGACCAGGTTCAATAGGGCCATGGTCGTTTCCAGCGCGTTGCCTCTCGTCTTCCGGCCCGCGGCTCCAGGTTGGGGACTTGGAGTTGAAACCCTCCACGAGGCCTCTCCACTGTCTTAAACTATCCTCGAGTTCTCGCAGTTCCCGAAGGAAGACATTTATTGGTGCGTTCGGTGAGTAGTAGCAGCTATACACCGCAATATCGCCGATGACTCTTCGGGCGAAGCCCGTCCCTTCGGTCGGTTTTTTGGTCTCTCTAAGGCTCCCGTTCCAGAATTGGATGGCCGGTCCCCTCCCAAGGTCTTCCGTGGTTCGTGGTCGCTCTTCTCGGAGATACTGATCGGAGATGATGAGGATGTCTGCTCCCAGTCTTGAGGCCTCTGCTCCGAGTAAACTGTGAGCATCGTTGCTCCTGCAAAGATTCACTTGCAGGAAACTAGCCAACTTCGCGGTTTTCCCGGCCCTTTCACGCTGCTCGCGCCTGCTGGTAGGCCTTGCAGCACTGCGTGCCCGATCCGTGTCTGTGGTCCTCTTTGAGGGACTCGCAACTCAGGCATTCCCGCTCTCCGTTTGCACATGCCGCTACTATGTCGCCTTCTTCCGCACAGTTGAAGCAACGTTTTGCTCGCCTCACCTGTGGCTTGTCGCACTTTGCGGACAGATGCCCGTATTGGAGGCAGTTGTTGCATCTCGAAATTCCGACTTTTTCCCGGACTCACGCGTTAACGGAGCCTACCTGGACTCTCCCTTTGGCCAGCACTCCTTCAGCGAGCCGCTCTGGCAGTGTGATCAATGCAATCTGAGAACCCCTGTATCCTGGGCGCATGGTCCTATGCGTGATGTTGCTTGCATGCTCTGATCCGAGTTCCTTTAAGAAGGCTAGCTTGACTTCCTGGAGTGTACTTACGTCGTCGAGGTCAATCACTTCCAGCGTGATCGTTGGGGAAAGACATCGTATCTCTCCGGCGTCTTGAATCACCCGCTCAAGGGCTTCCTCAACGGCCTCTGGCTTCACCCCCTTCTCGAGCTCGATGAGTAGATGACCCTCTTTTGACTTCCGCAGTTTGGAGACTTTTGAAGCCACTTGCCTCATCCCGTCTCCTTGCTTGACTCTCTTGATCATATCTGCGTAGGACAAACCACCTTCCTTCACTCCTATGAGGAATGCGTCGGGTCTAGTCCTTCTCCTATTTTCCTCATTCTTCCTCTTCTTTTTCTTCTTCTAGGCTCTGCCTTGATTGTCGGGACGTCTCTCGTTCCCCCTACGTCCCCCGTTCCGTCCCGCAAATTGTCAGTCGGACCCAGCGTCCGAGAGCTGACCGTTGACTGACCAGGTTATCAGTGGTGTCTCTGGCGTGGATGGGGGTGTCTTGAACAGTCCAGACTTTGTCCTACGAATTGAGCTACTCCGGTCTGGGGGTCGCTCTCTCTGCTCTTTCAATGTCGGCTTCCTGATCCCTATTGATGAGGCTTGTGCGGCCTCTCTTCGTTTGGCTTCGCAATCCCGCTCTTTGTGGAGGTGAGACCAGCCAGGATGATGATCCAACGGCGTTCTCGGCCATTGGCTCTAGGCTGGAGCTGATTGCCTCTCTCAATTCTGAAGCTCTTGTACTCGCAGCTTATAGCCCTTCACGTAGGCTGCTGGCCTCCTGAACAAGCATCTTGGTCAACTTTTTTGCTGTCGCGTGCTCGTTGACTTCCTTGGTTATGTCATCGAGTACTCTGAGGATCCTCCTTAGCAGTTCTTCCTCTCTCGACTGAGCCTCTTTCAACTTACCTCAGCTCGTTTTGAGGGGTCGGCAGGATTAGTTCTGCGTAACCTCTGTTGACTGGCGCCATGCGTTTTTCCTTCGCCAGTTTCCATCTCTTCAGCATCAACTGTCTCCTTGTTTGATGTTCATGGTTGTGTTTGGGTGGGACACCCAGTTGGCAGGTTCGCTCTAAAATTTTCCGAGTTCGTTATTGTTTCTGCTATTTGTTTTTTCCTTGCCTCCTATCCTCCTTAGATTACTGTGTCTTTGTTTGTGTTAGTGGTCCCACCTACCCCCGCCCACCAGTCCCAGTACCCGGTTCTAAGATCCTTCCACTTGCTGACCGCGCCTGCAGTCAAAGAGAGAAGACTTGGACCCTCCGTTCCGGTGGCGAACCTGGGTGAGCAAGCAGGCCCCTCGTCATCGTCATCATATGGCTGCAGCTTCTCGCAGATGGGTCACTTGGTTCGTGAGGAGTATGTAGATACGAGTGAACATACGTCTCAGCACACATATAATAGTGATCGAGATGTTTTCTGTCATATTTGTGGTGAATGTGAGTTACGCAAAAACCGAAGGAGCATGATGAGAGTAGAGATGTTGAGCTTCAAAATGACCTCCTGCAGGACCCTGTCAGAGCTCACAGGAGGTAGTTACGTCCCTTACAATAAACGTTACAAAGGCACCCCGGTATCCGAAGTCAACCGGGTTCACAGTACTTGACTGTTTTGTATGGTCATTGAAGTCTATCAACAGTCTCCGACTAGACTGTTGATAGACTTCAACGACCATACAAAATCTCATATTTTTGATCGAGTATTCGGGAAAAGACTCATGACGGCGTGCCCGAGGTACTACTTGTGACGGAGTACCGAGAGTGGTACTCGTGACGGAGCACCCACAGTGGTACTCAAGACTGAGTATCCAGAGTGCTACTCGTGACAAAGTCCTCAGAGTGGTACTCGTGACGAAGTACCCGGAGTCGTGCTCGTGACGAAGTACCCGGAGTGGTAATCGTGACGAAGTACCCAGAGTGGTACTCGTGACGAAGTATCCGGAGTCGTACTCGTGACGAAGTATCCGGAGTCGTACTCGAAACGAAGTACCCAAAGGAGTACTCATGACGAAGGTCAAAGAGCGATATTCGGAACGAAGTACTCGGAGTCATGCTTGCGATTGTATTGCATTTTCCTTTCTTTTCCGAGTGGATTGTCGTCAAGAGATTCGGTGTGCTCCTTAGTCTAATGAGCTCCCTCATCCGTTCATCCGTGACGCCAAACGATTTGATCTTCGTCGAAGTCATGCATATCGCGGAGAAGGTTCAACGAATGACGGATGTATCAGGATGAAATAGACAGAACAAAACGTACTGACATAGGAAAGAGTTGGACAAATGCATAGAATGATCAAATTCAACCAACCCCTCTGCCGCGCGAGGTGGGCTTCCCCCTATCTCGCGTGAAGCGATGGCTCGCGCTGGAAACACGCCGCAGCGGAGGCAGTCGGACTTCGGGAGCCGACAAGTGCAGCAGCAGTAGCAGCCGCGACCGGTACTGCAACAGTAACAGTCACAACCAGTGCAGCAGCAGTAGCAGCCACGACCAGTGTAGCAGCAGTAGCAGCCGCGACCAGTACAGCAGCAGTAGCAGCCACGACCAGTGCAGCAGCAGTAGCAGCGGCCGCAACCAGTGCAGCAGCAGTAGCAGCAGCCGCAACCAGTGTAGCAGCAGTAGCAGCCGCGACCAGTACTGCAGCAGTAGCAGCCACGACCAGTGCAGCAGCAGTAGCGACCGCAACCAGTGCAGCAGCAGTAGCAGCAGTACCCGGAGCAGTAATGCAGTAATGGCAGCTAGAACTTGTGCTTCAGTTCGCAAAGGCTAGCAAGACAGTAAGATGGAGTTTCAGTGATAGTGACTTAGTGCGGTGACGGACAATTTGGTGCGGGAAAAGGTGCGTCGTGCCTCCCAAGGGTAGAGGTACACCGCCCTATCGAGGAGAGCACCGTATCTGAGATATTGTCGAAGAGCTGGAGGCGCATCTTATGCGACAATCGCAGCAGCCCCGTGTTCGTGGGATATTTGCCAACGTTTGATTTGAGATATAGCGAGTGATATCAAGATATGAGAAAGAATAAGATATGATTCCTATATTTGATGTGTGAAAGAGTGATTTGACGCAACGATTCTTCAGCCTAGAGTAACAGACGTCGACAGCGATCAGCGTACCTGCCCCTAGGATACCTCCTCGTGGTGACGGCGGGCAACACCTTTACTTGAATTTTTGTTCCGGCTGAATTTCTGCGTGGAGAATTTCTCGCCAACATGGCAGGTCCGTCGGAAGAGTACTGCAGAGAGAGAGGACTTGGACCCTCCGTTCCGGTGGCGAACCTGGGTGAGCAAGCAGGCCCCTCGTCATCGTCATCATATTGCTGCAGCTCCTCGCAGATGGGTCACTTGGTTCGTGAGGAGTATGTAGATACGAGTGAACATACGTCTCAAAACACATGTAATAGTGATCGAGATGTTTTCTGTCATATTTGTGGTGAATGTGAGTTACGCAAAAACCGGAGGAGCATCACCAAAGACAATAGAACCTCTTACAAAGAATGTTTCGGATTATCGATGCCTGTACCGGCATGGTCACCTGATTCTCTCTGTTCGAAGTGTCGTGTGATGCTGTTCGAGTTTTGTAAATTTGGGAAAAGAGACTCATTGAGGACTGCTTCGTCAGCTTTGTGAAGGAAACTATCAACTCGTGAAGACTGTTAGTTCTGCATGACAGACGTCCAAGGCATCAGTCCTAAGACTAAATGTAGAATCAAGTATGCGACCGTCCCTACGATAACAGTGCCAGGACTATCTCCTAATCTTCGTCAGGGAGCTCCGATCTTGATTGTTTCCGATGTAGAATCTGGCAGTGGGAAGGTGAATCAGAGTGAAAACAAAGAAGGGGTTGAGACCGCTGAGGCTGATTGTGTGGGGCATGGGATTGAGGAGGATCGCGTTGAACAGGAAGCTGGAGTCCAAGATGACGCAAGTGATGAAACCAATTCCAATGAGACGTCTGCGGAAGAAGATAGCGAAAAATACATTCTTGATGGTGGAGAATGTGGCCCAAAACTGTTCAACCAGAAGCAGTTGAATGATTTCGTCCGAGATGGAGGTGTAACAAAGGATGTTGCTGAGTTCATGGCGGCCGAGTTTGTGACATGAAAACTGGTCCAGCCAGGAACTAAATCCTCAGTATACAGGCAAAGAGACATTGAATCCCGGAAATTTCTCGACTGGGATGATGATGTCTAATTGGTATATTGCACTGATATCCCTGGTTTGATGAATGAACTCAAGGAAAATGTCTACAAACCCGAAGAATGGAGGTGCTTCATCGATTCTTCCGAAAGGAGTCTGAAAGTTGTACTACTACATAACGGAAACAAGTATGCATCAATTCCGATAGCACATTCAACGAAGCTTTCAGAATCATATGGAACTATGCAGCTCATACTTGGAAAGATGGAATACGGAGAACATGGATGGAGAATCTGTGGTGACTTGAAAGTCGTTTCGCTTCTGCTTAGGCAACAATCAGATTACACAAAATACCCTCGTTTTCTGTGTCTCTGGGATAGCAGAGATCGTAAAAGTTAATACTCCCGTAAGATTTGGCCGAACAGGGAGACGTTGAATCCGGGAGAACATAATGTTAGACGGGAACCACTCATTGCTCTGTCAAGAATTCTACTCCCTCCGAAACACATCAAACTTGGTTTGATGAATGAGTTCGTGAAGGCTCTCGACAAAGAGGGTAACTGTTCTCTGTATTTGTTGAATGAATCCCCAAAACTGAGCGAGCAGAAAGTGGAAGCAGGAATTTTCGACGAACCACAAATTTGTAAACTCTTCGAAGATCGAGATTTCCTGGGAACCATGAATGAGAAGGAGAGGTGAGCGTGGATGAATTTCAAAGAAGTCTCAAGAAACTTCTTAGGTAACCACAAGAGTGATCGATTGAGAGATATAGTGATGGACCTCCTAAAAGTTATAAGGAATTGGGCTGTTTGATGAGTCACGAGGTACACTTTCTAGACTCCCACCTAGACTATTTTCCTGAAAATGTAGGTGACTACAGTGAAGAGCAAGGTGAGCGGTTTCATCAGGACATTGAGGTAATGGAGACACGATACCAAGGTTCTTGGGGCGTCAACATGATGGCGGACTACTGCTGGATGTTGAAGAGGGAAATCACGAAAAAAGCTGCGAAGAGACCAAGAAATCTTTTGCATAGACAATTTGAGGAGAAAAAGACTCGGTATGAGCGGAACAAGGTTGGGTAGGATCTAGATTCTTGCGATCCTGGTAGCACAAGTGAAGCTATTCTGGTAAATTTAGGTTAGAATCTAGGGTTAAGGTTAGTGAGGTTAGAATTTAGGTTAGAATAGACATTGTATGAACTAAATATAACATTTTTCATGTGAGTTTGTTTTGTTCTTTCTAATTTATCCTGATTCATCCGTCATTCGTTGAGCCCCCACTGCGGTGTGCACGACCTTGACGAAGACCATCTCGTTTGGCATAACGGAAGGTCAGGTGGGGGCTTGTTGAACTGAAAAACACACCGAATCTCTGAACAACGATCCCACCGGAGCCAAAACAACGTGGCAATACCATCGAGAATACGATTCCGAATACTTTGTCACGAGTGCCACTGAGGGTACTCCATCACGAGTACGACTCCGGGTACTTCGTCACGAGGACCATTCTGAGTACTTCGTCACGAGTACGACTCCGGGTACTTCGTTACCAGTACCACTTTGGGTCTTCGTCGCGAGTACGACTCCGGGTACTTCGTCACGAGTACCACTCTGAGGACTTCGTCACGAGTACCACTTTGTGTACTTCGTCACGAGTACGACTCCGGGTACTCAGTCACGAGTACCACTCTGAGTAATCCGTCACGAGTACCATTCTGAGTACTTCGTCAAGAGTACCACTCTGGGTACTTCGTCACGAGTACCACTCTGAGGACTTCGTCACGAGTACCACTCTGAGGACTTCGTCACGAGTACGACTCCGGATACTTCGTCACGAGTACCACTCTGGGTACTTTGTCACGAGTACCACTCTGAGGACTTCGTCACGAGTACGACTCTGGGTACTTCGTCACAAGGTACCAATCTAAATACTCCGTCCCGAGTACCACTGTGGGTGCTCCGTCACGAGTACCACTCTCGGTACTCCGTCATGAGTAACACCTCGGGCGCTCCGTCATGAATCTTTTTCCGAATACTCGATCAAAGATATGAAATTAAAATTTCGATGACGGTTATCACTTTGGGGGGTCAAGAAACGATATTTTTATTTTGTCAGTATTTGGGCGTAAAATTATCTGTTTTTTCAGAATCCGAAATGAACAGTCCGATAACACCAGTAGAAATTCTTTCTCCACGATTATCTCGAAATTGTGATGTAGCGTGGCTCAACTGACATCATTTTTGGAATCAGCCTTCGATTTTACGTCGATCTATGCGGGTCGCGTTTTGGTAAACGATTTTTTTTCTGAATTGTGGGCCGGTGTAATCATCCCGTATATATATCCAACATTATGTCGGCCGGTTATATGTAAGATCAGGCAGCGGAAAAAGTTATGATTCTGGGAAAATATGTAATTCAAGTCAGAATTTCCAAACAAGAGACAATGGATAGTCGAGATATCAACTGTATCATAGTATGTGGGAGGTAGAGTGATTATTATTAGAACGTTTTGCGGGACCTCCATAGGTTCGAACATATCACAAAAGTATATTTTAGCACATTATTCACTATTTAGCATCCGCCCGCGTATGTTGTGTGTTCACCTAGTATAAGTGGTCCACAACTGGCAAGAATGGAGATGAGTAAAGGTGTAGAAGACTCGAATCACATAAGGCCCTTGCATCTGGATCGAGCGATCCAATTGGCCTCTAACTAGGCATGTGCTGGATCGCTAGCTCAAAGAAGTTTTATAAAATGAAAAATAAAAACGGCGTTTCGTGACAGTATGCAGAGCTCAATCTCCAGTTCCCCATCTGCATGCCTGGGGCAGACGCCACCATCAGATTGCTCTGATGGCCCCTGGGTTGGCAGAGCCTCTTAACACTCTTGCAGAACGAGAGAGCGAGACTCCACCTAGTGCCTCAAGAGGCAGATGCGCATCTCAGCGGCGCCAAACATTTTGGTTCATAGCATTTCTGACAGATTTTGACGCCACGCTCATTTTCTATGGGAGATCAATTGAAGAGAATGTGACGTTGTCGATATTTGGTACCGAATGATTGAATTTCAATTGATCGGCTTTTGCCATTAGCATTGTGTAAATGCTGACAAATTTGCTAAAAATGCTCAAAATGCTGGGAATAAACAAATTTCGCTGACTCATGTCATAGATCGAGTCATATTACTTCAACTCGAACTATGCACCTCCAAGCCTCGTATGATTGCGAGGTTGACTTAGAAGATTTTGATGGAAAGTTTAAGGGTGAGACGAGACACATGGAAAAAATTTTGACTCTATGATAGATTTTAGTGCGTTTCGCCATTCCTCGTCAGATCTGGCTTGTCAAGGGGACAGACGATCTGCCGAGGTTAGTCCCCGACGCACTTGGCCTAAGTGGCCGAACGTCGAGCTCTTAAACGGCTTCATATATGAAAGTCTTATAGGCGCAGGCGCTTGCGAGAAAGGTGATTTCAACCCGCTATTTCCATATAAAATCGACTTGACAGATTTTCAGCCTACTGTCGGATATATATCAAACCAATATTTGTACTCGATCGATACGATCAAGCACTGTATTTATCACTGGCGGGAATTACAAATGATTGAATTTCAATTCATCGACTTTTGCCAGTAGCATTGTGTCAACAAATTTCGCTGACTCGTGTCATGGATCGAGTTGAACTACTTCAACTCGAAATATGCACCTCCAAGCCTCGTATGGTTGCGAGGTTAACTTGGAGGATTTAACTAATTCCTGCCAGTGATGAATACAATGCTTGATCGTATCGATCGAGTACAAATATTAGTTTGATATATATCCGAAAGTAGGCTGGAAATCTCTCGAGTCGATTTCATATGGAAATAGCGGTTCAAAATGACCTTTCTCGCAAGCGCTTGCGCCTGTGAGACTTTCATATACAAAGCCGTTTCAGAGCTCAACGTTCGGCCACTTAGGCCAAGTGCGTCGGGGACTAACCTCGACAGATCGTCTGTCCCCTTGACAAGCCAGATCTGACGAGGAATGGCGAAACGCACTAAAATCTAGCGTAGAGTCAAAATTTTTTGTATATGTCTCTTCTCACCCTTAACCTTTCCATCAAAATCCTCCAAGTTAACCTCGCAACCATACGAGGCTCGGAGGTGCATACTTTGAGTTGAAGTAATATGACTCGATCTATGACATGAGTCAGCGAGATTTGTTGACACAATGCTACTGGCAAAAGCCGATCAATTGAAATTCAATCATTCGTAATTCCCGCCTGTGATAAATACAGTGCTTGATCGTATCGATCGAGTACAAATATTAGTTTGAGATATTTGGTACAGGTCGTGTGGTCTTAGGGCTCGGATTCATCTTTTGAAAGACGCTGGAATCAATTCCAGACGAATTTTTTCAAAAATTATCGTTTTTCGGCATCCCAAGCATTTAGCGACTATCCTGATAATACTCTCCGAAACTTCATGTGATTAAAAATGACCCAAAGATTCGCCCATCGAGATTCCCGAGGGTGTTTTGAATTGATTGATTCTTTCTCATTTTTCGTAAAAAAACGAGTTTTTCGGAGCCCAATTACAGTTCCCAGCTTATCCAAGTTAATTTGGATGCATCATCGACCTAACAACTATATCCAATAAGATTCATAAAAATAACTGAAGCTGCATTGAAATTATTGCACTTCCAATGATTTAAAATCAAGAGCTCGATTTTCAGCATCCAAACTACAAATCCGCGTAGCTCAGCCAGGAAAACGATCAAGGCCAAACAAAAAAATGTGTCCCCTAATTTTGTCGCAAGAATGCTATATTCCATTGACAGAAAGATCCGTGAATTCAACTTTTTTCGCTGTCTCATCTTACATGAAGAGGGGCTGTAGTCAATTCGAGATATCGAGAAATGGGTCTAGGGTGTAATGTATTGTAGTAAGAGCTGTAGCATGCTGGTGTGAGTGCGGCGTGAGTGAGCGCATGACCTCCCGAATATTCGTTCAGTTAGTTACGTTCCGGATGAATCACCGTTCAAATGGTCACACGTGTTCGGCTCCTAACCAGTGCTGTATTTCTACGTTGCCTAACAAACCATATATATGTAAATGTTACGTACCGAACCCGAAATCGTACTCTCCGCGAACGGTACAGCCGATTCTGTACCATTCGCGAATGGTACACCACCATTTGTACCGAGCCCGATATTCCGGGTTTGGTACAGCAGAGTCTTAAACCATTCTCGAACTGTACAGCCGCCTTGTACTGAGCTCAATTTCGAATTGCGCCATATGGCTCGGATCGTGTTCACAAATGAGAATTGTCTATAAATGATGATTAGAAAAATGATATGTATTTACGAGTTCAGGTCGAGTTCAGTCAAGTACAGGTAACGATCGCGCTTGCACATTGGATCCCGACAATACTATTCGTAATGAGTTCAACTCAAAATTAGATGCTCTTCAAACATCCGATAATCGTAAGTTCATAAAAAGTGAGACAAAATGACGAGACCTTGTGAAGTTAATTAACAGTTTGGCATATATATTGACTGTTGGCGATATTCCCCGTCTGATCTTTCCAATGAAAATAGCACTGTAAGAAGGAATGCTCAAAGTCGGTAAAAAATCGTAATAAATCACAACAAACCCCCTAACCTTGTCATCTTAATATTCAGACAATGAGACTGATTTTGAGGATTTCTTCTTACAGTGAGACGACGAAGAGAGATATTACGTAGAAAAATCCGAAATCTACGGTATACTGATGAAGTATATCAGACGAAGATGGATTCATAATGAAACTGGGCATGGCGTTGTCCACAAGATGTATTATGTCATCAAAACAAGATACGCGAACATACCCCGTGTAGTGATTCTAATGTTTATGGAACTGTGTCACATGTGTAAGAATATTCATGTTTTACTTTTCATGAACTTACAACTATCGGATGTTCGAAGAGCATCTAATTTTGAGTTGAACTCATTACGAATAGTATTGTCGGGATCCAATGTGCAAGCGCGATCGTTACCTGTACTTGACTGAACTCGAGCTGAACTCGTAAATACATATCATTTTTCTAATCATCATTTATAGACAATTCTCATTATTTGTGAACACGATCCGAGCCATATGACGCAATTCGAAATTGAGCTCAGTACAAGGCGGTTGTACAGTTCGCGAAGGGTACAAGACTCTGCTGTACCAAATCCGGAATATCGGGCTCGGTACAAATGGTGGTGTACCATTCGCGTATGGTACAGAATCGGCTGTACCGTTCGCGAAGTGTACGATTTCGGGTTTGGTACGTAACATATACAATAGACGCTTCTGTGCCTCATGTACCTGCCTGGGTTTATTACAATTATGACGACGAGGATGTAAGATGTCACGAATGCCGCGTACTACACGTTCACTTACTGGGTGGATTTGGAAACTCACCAAAGAGCAAATAGTGAATGAACTAAAAGAGTTGAAAGTGGAATTTCAAGAAAGTGATACACGAGACTTTTACGAGAGTTGTTAGTGGGAACAGTGATTGAGGAGAGCCAGGGAACAAGTGCGGAAGATAATATTGAAATCAGTGGTACGACAGAATCTACGGATTCAGACACCGATAGCAATATGTCTGAGGGTACAAAACTGGAATTCTGCCTCAGAACGAATAAATGGAAAACAATTGTGGAGAGACTCAAGTTCTACTTTGTTGCGAAAGACATAACGTCGGACACAAAAAAATCAGCAACGCTTCTCACGTCCATAGATGAGGAAGCGTTTGAACTTATCGAAGATTTGCGCCCCGTACGACTTGTCAACAAAAAAATCTGACGATCTGGTGAAATTGATGACCGAACACTTAGACCTTGAACCCTCGGAGATGATGGAAAGGGACATCTTCTATCAAGCACGCAAGGAACAAGGTGAAAGTGTGGCGGACTTTGCTGCCCGTTTGAAGAAACTCTCAGTTAAGTGCAATTTTCAGAATCTGGGCGATTCACTCCGTGATCGACTTGTTTGTGAGTTAAGAGACCAGGAGTCAAAAGTATCCTTATTCAAAATGGGTGGATTGACGTATGATACCACCTTGAAGGAGGCAAAAGCCAGAGAGAGAGAGCGCAGTAAAGAACGCGGCACGCACCACGCCATCCGAAGAACCAACTCCACAAAATGAGGTGCTTGCAATAGAAAGCACATCAAAAGCAACATCAGGGTTCAAGCGAGACTATCGAAAAAAACCAAGAGCAACGTCAACATCCATGGCGCCACGAACTCAGCAGCAACAGGCCAGCAATGAATTTTGAATTTTCGAATTTTCTTTCTTCTGTTTTTTCTCATTGGTCTAGATAGATTATTATTCCCAATATATTTCAAGGAAAAGAGAGATGGAGAGTAACTCGAGTTGAGTCAAACTTACAAGGAGATAATCAATTGTGATGTAATCAATTATCTTTCATGCATTTCACATTCAGATTTTGCAAAACAATTACTCGACATACTTCTCCTGATTTCATGACTCTCAAGAATTGACATCAAAATTGTGCAATTTCTCTCCATTCGTTTGACGTATAGATTTTGGTAAAAAGTTACTCGACATGTTTCCCCTGATCTCATGACCCTCAAGAATTGAAATTCATACTTTGATCTTAGATGAAGTTATGGGGGGAAAGGATGTTACACTTTTGGAAAAAGTAAAGTGGGAGGGGAATGAGCTATTCTTCTGAGAAAGCATCTTGGAGAGACTCGGGTTATCTAAACTGAGAATTTCCCAACGATTTCTATCATTGGGTTGAGACGGAATTTCGATGAAGTCGGTTTAAATATGATTAATCTGGAGTTTTTGGTGAAAATTTAGATTTTTTCAGAAATTTGAGTTCTGTAGAGATCAAATAGATATTCGGTATTAACCAATCGATAGATAATGCCGAGAGAAGTTTACTTTAGGTTACCCAAATTCCCGAGAGAGTCTGTTAGAAAGAGTTATTTAGGTTATTCATGTATTAAAAGACGAAATTCCATATATTCTGCTCCCGAAAGCCCATGAATCAAATTTTACTGGGGGGTGAGTGCTGCCAAATCACTGGTCTCATCTCTGAGTGATACTCCACAACTCATAGAAAGGCGGAAATCGATCCAGTGGAGTGTAAAAGAGAAAGCGTTCGGGGATAAAATAACATACATACACACATACACACACATGCAGAGAGCGAGAGAGGTGAGTCTCTCATTGGTTTAGGGAGCTACAGGGGGGGGGGGGTGTTACCTACAATCGATAGATTATGGCGAGAGGAGTCAAAAGATATAGGTATCATCCAGATGGGAGGAGATTCTTAGAAGAAAATATTGGTTTGAATGGAAAATTGAGCAAAAAATTTGCCGTGCCAAAAACAACCCTTCCCCTTCAGAGAAAGCAAAACGACATGAATTATAGGTAGAAAAAACGTTCTATTTTGGCGGCTGCGGGCTGTTATACCAAATAACATGAAACCACTGAATTTGAGAGAACTACATGCATCGCATTTGGGCATTGTGAGAATCAAAATGTTTACGCGCTCCTACGTGTGGTGGCCTAACATAGACAAGGATATAAAATCTACGGTAAACAGCTGCATAATATATTTAATCGAAAGAAAAGCGCCACGGTAAACTCCTCTAACCACCTGGCCACGGCCTGACCACGTATGGAGCCGCATCGATTGTGATTTCCTGGGTCCTTATTTTGAAAGTATGTATTTAGTAGTGATAGATGCACATTCGAAGTGGGTAGAAGTGATTAATTTCAAAAGCAATACAAAAGCCTCCAGGGTCATTGAAGAATTTAAATCACTATTCGCACGTTACGGTCTGTCGATGCAAATCGTCACGTATGGTGGCCCACCCTTCCGAAGTAGAGTTCCTTAATTTTCTAAAGCAAAATGGTATCAATCACAGTTTTTCTCCACCACACCCTGCAACGAACGAAGCGGCAGAAAATTTCGAGGGAATCTTCAAAGATAAAGTGTCAAAAATTGTAAAGGGAGGAATTGGCTGATGGCCGAATCAAGTGGTATTCCTATACCACTTGATTCGGCCATCAGCCAATTCCTGTTTGACTATCGAGCAATCGAGCACTGTACCACGGGAAGGAGCCCTTCCCAGCTTATGTTCAAACGCGGTATGAGAACCAAATTTGACGTGTTGCAACCAAACGTTTTCTCAAGAGTCCTCCAAAGTCAAAGAGCTCAAATTATTGCCAATGGGGGAAGTCGTCAGGTAGAGCTAGGCTCAGGCGACGAAGTCTATATAGACGACTACAGAGTTGACTCCGATACAAGATGCGCGGGAAAAATCGTAAATCAGATAGCCCCATCGACGTTTGTAGTGAAAAGCAAGGACAATGTAACACACAAACGGCACATCGATCAAATTGTCAAAGTCAACGCTGGCGGAGGCAGCCTGCGCCATTTGCCACGCTTGAATCAATTATGAAGGCGGAGAGTTGTAATGTATTGTAGTAACAGCTGTAGCATGCTGGTGTGAGTGAGGCGTGGGTGAGCGCGTGACCTCTCGAATATTAGTCCACTTAGTTACGTTCCGGACGGCTCACCGTTCAGATCTCCACATGTGTTCGGCTCCTAGCCGGTGCTGTATTTCTACGTTGCTTAATAAACCATATATAGTATACAAGAGACGCTTCTGTGCCTCACGTACCTGCCTGAGTTCATGACATAGGGAAAGCATGGTCTGTCGTCTGTTTCTCGAAATCCCATCGAAGCCAAATTGCCCTTGAAACAAAGAAACACGAGGCAAGTGCGACAGCTTTTTCCTTTGGAACACAAAGCGACTTCGATGGCATTTTGAAGAAGAGTTAATCGACTATCCTCAGAGGAGAGTCTCCTTAGACCCATATATCTCAAATTGACTATATAATGTTAAAACACATTCATACTGGCTACAGTAGATAATAACAGTGTCACTTCATTTTTCTGAGTCAGATAGAACATTTAGAATATTATTGCAAAGCAGATGAGGGCACCGAGAGCATCATAAGCGTCGAGATATATGCATTTTAGATAGTTGCGAACCTCTCATAGCGATCCTGATTGGAAAAGATGATAGGAGTCAGTCGCGGGTACGGGGGGTGGGCGGGGTGGGGGCGGCGGGGCAATTGCCCCAACCCCTTTTTACGCTCAAATCGCACCCCTCCCAAACGCGTCAAACCTGACGGAGAATTCATGTGTTCTGAGACGTGAATTGGATTTTCTGTTGTTATAGATCCTAATAATTATAGACAATTAACAATAATTATTGTTGATCAATCCAGCCACGGACGTATTTCAATGACACATTGCTTAAACTCAATTATTTGTATTTCTATCGAGTGCGGGTATAAATATATATGAAAAATCGAATCCCCCCCCCCCCCGAACCCGAATCCTGGATCCGCGCCTGATAGGAGTTCAACGCTATTGCTGATTGGGAGATTTAAATTTTGTTTTTCTCGAATTGTTTTTTTTCTGTTTGACCCTGTTGTTTGCCGCAGACCGGTTCAATTTTATCATATTCCTCAGAACTGAAACTACTTTCCCAGGAAATTTCAAACAAAAACGTGATGTTGGTTTGAGATTTTGAGTTTAAGATAATTTTTTATAAATTACCGATTCTTGAAGCTGTCGATGGGTATTTCTGCTGTATAGCGATGGGAATTGGTGTAGAAATGTGCATCCAACACTATGCAACAAGATTTATGTGAATACCTTGACTGGTTGCCGAGTCTTGTAAGAGTCATATTTTGGAGAAATTGTCATTTTACCTCTGAACTCAGAACTCGCATAGCTTTCAAAGGAATCAATTCCAGGCACATCCAGGGGGCGGCTTACTAGGGAGTAGCCGTCGCCAACACCGGCTAAAACGGCTAATTTCGTGGAAAATGCGAGCTACGGCTAGAGACCCACCACAGGTGCAAGTAGACAGAAGTAGCCCAGAGTGTCCTCGATGAGATTTGAGAGAGTAGCATTTGTGGGCCCATGTTCTACTCCAAACTGCCTTACCGCCGCTGGAAGCTACTTCTGATTACTGTAGAGCTTGTGTTGCGGATCCAACGAGCGTTCAAGGAGTCTCGAGCGCGTAGTAGCGTATCAAGCGCGGGGCCCCGCGCGCTCTTTCCCCTTCCACCGCGTCATTGGCGCTATACATAGGTATACTCACAACGCAAGCGCTGTCTGCAACGCTAGCTTTTTTACTTTCACTCTGATTTTCTCAAAATTTTGATGGTTGACCCACGGTTTTCCTGGTATCAATTCATAAGGAATGGATAGAAGAACCATTTCTTTTGGTCAGAACAGAAATCATATGAATAGTTAGCACGCAAGCTCATCTTGACGCGTCTGGCCCATAAGGTTACGTGTAGTCAGAAACAATTTTTGAAGTCAATTTGCTCATGATTTTGAAGGTTTAACCCATGTTTTCTAGACGGTTTTACAATGCTGATGGCTTTAGCTATGATTTGAGACTACTTGCACCGAAAAACAATGTTTTTTTACAGAGCGCTCGAGCTTCCTTGAAAGTAGTCAAATAGTAGCTCAAAGTAGCCACAAGTCGTTCATTTAGGGTAGGAGTAGTTGGAAGTAGCCGATATGACCTGGCATTGGAACCCAGCGCAGGACAGCGCTGCTCCCTTACCCTGCACGGCCCACTCGTGGCTACTTCGAGCTACTATTCGACTACTGTTGAACGCTTGTTGGGTTCGCAACACAAGCTATACAGTAGCCAGAAGTATATTCCAGTGGCGGCAAAGTAGTCTGGAGTGGATCATGCCCCCACAAATGTCACTCTCTTAAATCTCAGCGAGAACACTCTTGGCTACTTCTGTCTACTGGCACCTGTGGGTGGTCTCTCGCAGTAGCGCGCATTTGCCGCAAAACTAGCCGTATTAACCGGCATTGGCCACGGCTACTCCCTAGTAAGCCGCCCCCTGGGCAAATCGAGAAAATACGTGTCTCTTTATTCTGTCTCTAGAATCACATATTTCCTTGCAGAGCCGATCGGAGATGTCGACCATTTTCACTGTTTGATCTTGTATGAATTCAGACCATCTAGAATCCCATAAATCGACCGTAATGATTGGGATAATCTCAAAGATGATTCCATTCGCATACATCATCAATAGAATAGAATGACGCTCTTTGGAAACGAGAATGTATACTCCGGAAGGTGATTCACACTTCCGTTGTTTAACGCCTTACTTCAAACGTTGAAACCTCATCCTATCAATTGAAAGAATATTGAGAAGGTGACTCAATTATTCGTGATGATGACAAGGTACTATTGTTTCAAAAATGTAAAAAGACAATTTCAAGAACGCGGCGTTGGATGATGAGGAATTGGATGAAATCGGTACTGAATAAGTTGAGTAGGAATATCATCAACTGATATCTGAGTGGTGTTCCTCAATTTTTGTGTTGCAACGCTTCTGATGAATTGAATACAGTGGATATATGTACAAACTGTGATTTGGAAGGAATCATCATATGTACGAAAATCTCACTTACAAATTAGTATTAGCGCCTCCTTGAGCATTGAAGTGTGAGTAGTTAGACACAGGTTTATCGCAGACATAACACATTAAGGCACCTGAAAGCAGACAAGATATAAAAGTTGAGCCCTATCCGATAATTGACTCGTTTTCAATGATCACATCCATTAATACCACATACCACAAGGACAAGTCATCTTATTACAACCATCTTCTTTGTAGAATTGACGTTTACATTTGTAACAAGTGCGTATAAGAGCCTCAGTCATTTTTTCTTCTATCATACGCCGGGCATTATCTGTTTTTACAACTTCATCGCACTTCAGAGGTACGTGATTGAGTTCCTTGCACAATCTGTTAGCAATTATGATTCATTGGTCATATCATCAAGAACAAGAACAGAATGAGATTTTTGTCAGAAATTGTAGACTAACATGAATCATGACGTTGGCTTATTCAAATATGACTCACCGGCACGTTTCTTTCATACAATCGGGGTTCAAACATTTGAAGACCTTGTCTTCGGGTGGAGGAATGGAAGCAAAATGGCAAAATGGGCATGAAACAAGTCCATCTACTTCGGCAGCCATGAGCTCAGCAGTCTGACGTATCTTGAGAAGAGCACTAAACCTAGTGGGAGGTAGAATTTTTTGCAGGATGTTGAGAGGGAATTCACTTTCACACTCTGCAAAACAGCGAACATGAGCCTTCCCATCTGCTAGGGTTGATTCAGTTCCTCTGATAATACATTCAGAACAAAATAAGTGACCCACATTACATTCTGAGCATTTCATTGGCATACACTCGTCGTTGTAGCAACATTGACATGTAAGCAGGAGATTCTTCTCCTGAAAGTGTCAAAATTTATTGAGGTAAGTGAAAAAGGAACCACCTTTCGATTACACTGGAAATGAAAGTTTCGGGGTCGGGATGGAACATTCGCAAAAACATGATTTCTTCGTGTATTTTTTGACGTAAAAGTGCAGCCACCGGCCATTTTGCTCGTAACCGTTAGAATATCTTCTGAATCAGAAGAAATTTCTCCTCCAAAATGAAGCCTTTGGGTTTTTTGCGATGATTTCATATACCTGGTACAGATTTCTTTAGCTCAAGAGAGAACTCACCCAGGCAATTGTTCCCTGCATATTTTGACCGGCTGAACACGACAACCGTTTGAGAGGGCTAGGACATGTTCAAAACGAGTAACGCGCTGATTTTCCGAGTTTCTATCAGCAAAATCTGATTGACCCTGTGATACATCTCAGAATGCTTACAGAATCGATGAGAAACACCATGACCAAGCTCACGAGGGCGCGTTCCGTCCATTCGTATATGTCGTAGCCAGATAGATAAATCAGCCTGTTGCGTAACTGTCTAGTCAGTCGTGGAACGGCACGCGGATAAGAAACTCCGCGCAAACGCTAGCAATTAATTCCCACTCGTCTAGTCGGTAAAACAGCTGACTTGAGAGGACCACCAGTTACGCAACTGACTGGAGCATCTCTCGCGGATATAGGTTAATGATCGCGGAAAGGAAATTGGACGTGAGCTCTGGGATGTACTGATTAGGGGGGGGGGGGGTAGAGAGAAGGAGAGTAAACTTCGGGCTCTCGCCGTTGCCAAAATAAGTTTCTATCAGGATACAGCTACACATCCAGAGTTGGCCACTAGAGGTTCTGGGGTGTTCTGGGCTAGATCGACGCTGGCTCATAGCTTCTGAAAGGAAGGAGGGCTAACTCCGCCTCCTTTATCCCCTCTCGTAGTAGGTGGAAAATGTCAAAGTAGTGTGCGTGGCACATTCAATCTCCGTAGAGCCAACGCGATGTACGCCTCTTACGCACACAAGCGTCCCGGTTTCGTGTCGGTGAAGCCTTAGCCCAGAGCCTAGTAGCGCCTCTCGTGGAAAATATGTCATTACTGTATCCTGGCTAGTTCTGGCTTTCGGCCCAAGTTTACTCTCATTCTCTCTACCCTCCCCAGTACTGATTGAGGTTCTCGTGCGAGTGTCGCTGTACAACGCATAGGGCCCTGCGTGCAAGTAGTCGGGACCCTCGGCTGTCCAGTCCGCTCCTGGCGTGAATATAGGTATACTCACAACACCAAGCGGCGGCTGCTCCTCCCCGTTGCGTCCCAAAACTCACTTTGAACTCAATTTACTCAAAATCCACGCCGGCAATCTATTATTGTTCCAATGTCTTTGGACGCGCCGTGCAAAATAACGTCGATTTCTTTTGCCATAATCGATGATTAAGGTTTATTCTGCGCGTGGTCTCGTTTATACTCGCAGATCCCTTAAGAATACATGTATGGGGATTTCTTCTCTCAAATGATTTTTCTCTCGATTCTCGCCCGCGACCCCCTTTCTTCTTGGCGGATTATCATTCCTCATGGATTTATCTATGATTTTTGATTACTTTTAGACACATTCCCAGTTTAGTTAAAATCTGCGCGAGCCTCCTCAAGGGAGTGAACAGGAGAACGAGGATCAACAGTATTTGATGGAATTAATTGAATACTCATTTACTGATCCATTGTAATATCTCGCCTGATGTACATTTTATTCATCACAATTCGTGATAGTATTTTGTAAGCATCATGAATACGAAAATTTTTACCTTCTTCAGCCCTTTTGAATACAACACGACTTTCAGTACCAACTTTCAATGACTCGTACAACCGAGAATAGTATATTATGTGTCGAGTGCCAAAAATCTTTGTTCTTAGCGGAAACTTTGCTGGACGTCCAACAAAACTTCCGTGAAGAACAAAGATTTTGGCACGAGACGCATATGCTGTTTTATACGACTCGATGCGCAAAATGCGTGTTTCCATGCTTCCTCACGCAGCGAGAAGCCGCAGAAACACGCGATTTGCGCATCAAGTCGTATGAAACACTAAGAGTTTTGCTCTTTATGAGGTTTCCCGCTTGAAGTTCTTTTCACTCTTTCGAAATAGTTACGATCCCACATTGAGACTAGGCAAAATCACCACAATCGCTGAAACATTATTTTGATAGAATATTTTGCGGTATTTCCTACAGAAGTCTCTTCTAAATCCGAAAATTCATGTTAGCAGACGAAATTTCATTCCAAAATTGTTCAAAATGAAATTGTCCAAACGGGTTGTCGATATCAATTTTCTTAGGTTAGAAAACAACTCTTTGAGATTATTTGGCTCATTTGGAACAGAGAATTTCTCTTGTCATTCACAAAAACCGCGAGAATCTCATGTTGCCAAAGGGGAAAGTTGTTGACTGGGATTTTTTCAACGATATCCAATGGCGAAAACTCATGTTTCTGAGAGATGACCTATTGTTTTACCAATGTTAATGATGGGTATTTGCGCTGGCAACATAGATTTTCAGATTCAGAAGGGTCTCCCGGTAGAGATCCCGCACAAAAATTCCATTAGAATAACTTTCCCAGCGTAGGCAGTGATTTCATCTAGTCTCATCAACATCTCAAAGACATAGGAACACAATGAACCTACTTGGACGACTGCGAATGCACCATTTTTGAGCTCGAACAATCGTATGATCGTGGATACATGTATGAGGATAGATCGTGACATTGTTGTCATCTATGTCTCGATATCCACGATTACTTTGGTTTATCGGATCCATCATCGATATTGTATGTATGTGTTTACAGGGTATCGTCTAGCCTTGAGCGCGATATGCATCAGGTGTTTCATATTCGGCACTTATTGAGGTAGTAACCTCGGTAGAAGATCCACCGATCAGATTTTGATCAAACTTGGCAGAGAGATATATTTGCGTGTCAATTGAACACAGTCAAAATTTCACGAGCATTGGCTACCCCTAAGTCAAACCATTAGCATGAACAGTTTTAGAGGTTATACACGCTGTCTTTTGGGGCATCGCGATGATTATTAGACTATAAAAGCCTGACCGGTCAGTTTTTGTTCAAGTCTTGCTCACTTGTAGATCCTAATACAAAGAACGTCCTCGAACTTTTTTCCAAGCTCTGGTCAGCTTGGAAAAGAGTTCTGATTAATTTCCAGCGTGAAGTCACGAATAAGTCACAATTAAGACAAATTCGCCCATAATCAGGAATTGATATTTCATGATTCGTGAGTCGGATGCTTATGCAAGATTATGTGAGGGTATATTGAGATCTGATTGACACATAAGACACACGTGTAAGCAAATTTGTCAATGTTGAAAAAAGTCGATCCGTTCGACTCACGCGGTACCGAGGTTACTCTCCTAAGGAGGCACCAGCGCCCTAACTGTTTCAGTTATTTCGATTTGGAAAAATTATGACACATACCCCGTGATGAAACGAATCTATTGCGGTTTTGAAATATGCAGGTTGCCGACCTTATTTTTAAGAAAAAAATTTCTCAAGTATTGGAATTTAACACGGCGTCCTAAAGGCAATCACCACGGGATGAGTCATATCTCAAAATTTAACAGTGTTACCGCGACGAGCAACTGTCCAAGCATGCATCATTCATAGACCAATGGAATACCATTCAGGAACATGCATTTTGCCGACGTGTAAAGAGCAGGAAAACATTTGAAAGAATCAAAACTGTCGAAAGACAGGTGTGCAGCGACTGCTCGACCGCTGCACGCTTGCGCGAGCGCGAGCTTGGGTTGTGTATGTGTGTCGGTGAGCGAGCGCGTCTCGTAGCCTGACGCTTGTGTTGGTAGGCGCGGGGCCCTAGCTGCTCATGATACGTTACCCAACGCTGGTGCCTCCTTTACCTATCCGCGAGAGATGCTCCAGCCAGTTGCGTTACCGACTGAACGGGTAGAAATGGAATGCAAGCGTTATTGGCGCGGAGTTGCCTATTAGCGTGCCGTCTGACTGGACCACGGTCATACCCGAGTAGAAAAAAGTTTTCGGCAAGCATACGGGCCGAATGCGGATTGCCGAATCTCGTATTCGGCCCGAATGCCGGCACTCTAACGCTTTGCCGCACACTTGCCGTATACGGCATACATGCGGCAAGTGTTCGGCATCTGTACGGCTATGCTTTTTAAATGGGCTGGCAGACTGCATATTCCACCAGCCAGCGGTACGATTTGCAGCAATATTTAATGTGACAAATTGGGAAATTTTTTCTTTGCTCTCAAATCATTCACGCTTGCTGATAATCACTATATATTTTGGATTTTTGGAATAATTGAAACATTTTTAGTAACAACAAAATAGTGCAAAAATCACTCTTTTTCGCTCATAATTCGACTTTGATTGTACTTACAGCGAGACTTTCCAATTGAAAGTTGTGAAAGTCATGGTTATTGATAATTATAAGTGAGTAATTATCCCGTTACGGATCAAACTTAATGCCTAATGGATTTTGTTTATAACAAATTCATATCATTATTACTACAAAAATAAAAAAATTGAGCGCAGTCGACCTCAGTGCATGTGAAAAGAATGGTTTTAGAGAGAAAAGTACTCTTGGTATTTTTTCGTAGGTAGTACGAAAAGTAAGTAGAGATTGGTAAAATCTCTACTTTGAGAGCTATTACAGACGGTAATCTATACCGCATGGCTTTTTAAATCCTCGCAAAGCCGAAAGTAAATAGGGTGACACTTTCCTGAATATTACTCGGAGGTCAATGTTCTTATAAAAAAATTTTAAGAGTACTTTTCTCTTCAAAATCACTTTTCATATGAGTAACGATATATAAGACTTCTTTTAGTCCGTATAATATAATGGAGATTCAAAATTAATTCGGGTGAAGACTTTTGAGGGATGGATCTTATGTAAAATTTTGCGCTCTATCCGAATCTGAATCGACCCGGGACGAGAAATGTCCTTGAAAAAAAATGGCGGCGGGTCAAAGTTCAAAAAACCACGTTTTTAGCGATTATTTCAAGAACTACGAGTCGGATATGAAAAAAGTTAAATTGAAAATTGAAGATCTTTTCAAGACAAACATTTTGCGATTTTGCGGAGGTAAAAATGATCAAAATTGGATGAGCTAGAGCGAGTGAAAGTTTTACCATTAGGGCACCCTACTAGGGCCAACGCGCGCGTATATATAGATATAGTGGCGGTGATACAGGCGCGTGCGTGCACGTTTCCACGCCAAAACTTTCACTCGCTCTAGCTCATCCAATTTTGATCACATTTACTTCCGCAAAATCTCAAAATGCTTATTCTAAAAAGATCTTCAATTTTTAATTCAACTTTTTTCACGTCCGACTTGTAGTTCTTGAAATAATCGCTAAAAACATGGTTTTTTGAACTTGGACCCGCCGCCAATTTTTTCGGGGGCATTTCTCGTCCCGGGTCGATTCAGATTTGGATTCAGCGCAAAATTTTACATAAGATCCATCCCTCAAAAGTCTTTACCCGAATTAATTTTGATTTAGGATTGGGATTATAGCGGGCGGACTATTTCGGAGTCTTCGAGGGAGTCTTCGGCAATCAAGCGGCAAACGTTCGGCACATGCTTGCCGAACGTTTGCCGCGGGTGGCCCGAATGCGGCAGAGCGTTAGAGAGCAGAGCGGATGCCGAGTCGGTAGCCGAACGTTTGCCGGCATACGGCCCGTACGAAGTTTGCTGGCTACACGGAAAGCAGTAGAGTCGACAAAGTACGTCCCGCTCGCCGCGGCTATGCACCTTCCCGCGGGATCGTGCGATGACGTTCCATGGTAGGTAGATCGCAGTTCCACGCGACGAGAAAAGCCGAGGCAGCGTGGCAGGAGAGACGAAGTCAGAGGAGAGGGGGCAGCTAGCAGCAGAATCGAATAGTACATACGAGAGCGGTATATATACATATACTATATTAAGCTCATTTCAAGCGTACTGTATACTTATACATAAGTACGGTATAAGTATACTTATATATAAGTATACTGTACGCTTGAAATATATGATTTACAAATTTCATTATATTGATGTGTGTGGCATATCGAGCCGCGTTACTGAATCAAGCCCGCGCAATTAGTAGTCACCTGTGCGCCATAAAGTGAGGTTTCGGCTTAACAACGCGTGTTTCCTGGTGCTCTAATCGAGGCTCGTATGATCTGAAAATGCACGTGGTGATACCCTGATGGTGATATCTGACTGGCAGCATACAATAAGCTTACGTCTGATGTACCACGTCCTGAGAGACGATTTTTGCTTTAAACGCGTGAAGAATTGACCTTCGCCCGCGGGAGAAATTTATGATCATGGCTGATCAGGAGTTTGCTGATCTCCAGTCTCTCCTCCAACAGTGGGGCTTCTCAGACGCTGCAAAATATTTCGAAGGTGAGTAGTTTTCAACCCCAATTAAACATTCATTAGAACGGATGCGTGGTTACCAAACATTTTTCAATTGCATTATGTTTCTTATATTGCGCTCTCGTGTTTTATTTGCATATAATCCAGCCTAGTGAATCCAGCTAAGAATGATGTTTGCCATAATTGATAAATTCACCATTAAATACTTGAATTACTCAGTTGATAAGTATACAAGGTTCGAAACATATTATATGTCATGTAAATAATCTCACTGCAAAGAAATGTTAAATTTTTTCGGGCAATTTTGATCAATTGCAATTCATGCGGTCATCAATTCCATGAAGATATTCCGGTGAATAATAAACTGATGATTGTTATTCGATTGTGATCTTACCGATTCCAGAGGAGTCTCTTTCGAGCTTCATGAATTTGAGCATTTCGCAATTTATCGATTCGATCCCGCACACGTATGAGAGATTGAGCGAATTCAAGGATGTTTACATTCGGTACTGTATTAAGAAACGAAAGCTCGATCGAACAGCCATAGACGTCAACATTCTCTCAGAGGTTAATTCCAACACAGCCTTGAGCCCATCAATACATCCAGGGAACACTTTTCAAACGGGCAATTCGGCGCTTTCAATATGCTCTTTAGAGTGCACGAGTAATAACAAAGAAAACAGAACTGGGTCCGTTGACCTCGACTCAGATATTGTAATGACATCGCTACAGAATGTGAATATCCCCACCAAAAATACTTACCATGGTTTGAGTACTCAAATATCGACATCGCAAGATTCGTCAGATAATGTTCGTGATGTGGAGCTTGCAAGTCGGCAATCGTATTCATCTCTTGAGCTCAATGATCCTATAAAAGAACTCCAGGCTCAACTCGGGTCAGTGCAAGTACATAACACTACAAAGATTATCATTAATGATAGTGGCAAGATTGCAACAAAGCGATCTGCAAACCGGAAACCTATTAGCAAGGCAGTTCTCGTCAAAGACAAAATTGGATCATTGAAGACTCTGGAGAGCTTGTATGATGATTGTAAATATTCTCGTAGTTTTTCAAATTATTCCATTCTACAGTACCCATAGTGTGAAAACTTCGATATTTCTTGTTTTCAGATGAGAAAAATCTATTATACTTCAAATATTTAAACGGCGATCCGATTGGAAAGATTGTTCTTCTTCACTACAAGAGTACTGGTATAGTACTGAGACAATACTTGTCCAACGTGATAATGGAACAAGAATGTCTCGATCGTCTTATGGATTCTCGTGATTTAGAGTGAGAAAATTGCCTTTCTTCGATTCACTATATGAATTATGTTATTTTTAAATGGCCCACCGTGCAAATCATTCTAGGTCAAGAATCATCGAGCGTTTTTTGCTAACAATACATCACTATAAATTTGATAGGCGAAATATTGGTATATCCTTGCTAGCAATTAAGATTGCATGTCAATTGCTTTGATAATTTTCTCCGCGACCTCTATCTCATTTGAATTTGAAAAGATGCACATGAACATTGAAAATGATTACTCTTCAGCTTCACACCACGCGACTACGACAACATCGCCACTGATATTCTGAAGTTAGTGCCACTGGACGAAATTCACCGCCATCAGTATCATTCCAAAGGGTCATCGGTGAAAGATAAAGACGGAGTTAGGAGCAAAAATGCTTCTCGTGGAACACTGCCTACGGCGGTTAATGCAATGAAAACGGGACCCCTATTGCGTGCCGATTTTTGGACGAGAGTACTTCCGCCTTGCGAAAACATGCCAGATATTCCAAAAGGTACATTGAAGACATTATTGATTAACGAGCAATTTGTCCTAGAATTGTCGTCACGATTTTTTGTAGATACTCTCAACAATGATCAAAATGAAACCTTCAAGGATAAGAAAGAATTAACCTGGGCAGGACTCCAAGATTTATATGAAGCCTGGAAAAGAAATCGAGTTGCACGGTTCACACGAATATACAAAAAATTTACAATCTCTGAAATAGTTGTGAGGTTTGAGATTATAAAGAATCAAGAATTTGGCCCATTATTGGTGAGTTTCATACCTTTCGTTTGCTTCGCTCGGTTGGATGTAACAAACGCTTAAATTTACAGAAACTCGAGATATCATTTTCCTCATAATCATCTGAAACATGTCAAAAAATAGATTTCGCCTCACTTTTGCATTCCTGCCTATAATACTTATTAAACTGACTCATGACATTTATGATGGATGATGTAACATTTTGGCTCACACGGCATTTTAATTATCGCTTTCCTAAGGTTGGGCAAGATTTCAAAGCAGTGGTTCCTGCACCTGTTGATTCCTGCCAATTTCCTGGTCCGACCGCAGAAAAATTTATCAAGCACTTCCCCGAATTTGCCCCATCAATTGTGGCAGTTGCCCAAGAATGCGCCTCAAAACAGAGAGACTATATGGTTGACAGGAAGCCCTTGAAGAATTTTTTTGATATGAATAGCATTTACTTGCACTCTCCACCTGCTGATTGCTCTATTGGTAATGGTCATTTTGCTTCTCGCTCAAATGAAAGAGCTTATACACGACTCAAAACCTATTTTTTTCTTCTTAAGAATACATGAATACTGCAGCTCTCCTTAATCTGGCACCTCTTCTCTGCAATTGGACACCAAAGGGAAACAACTATGGTACCTGGGTGCCCAATACACTTGAAAAAGCCATGACATTCATCGATCATAGTGAGGTGAGAATGAGATTATTACACCAGCATTGACATTAGCGCTCGCAAGGGGCCACATACTCTTCAGTTAAGAGCTTGAAATAGAATTTTTTCTATAAATATTAGGCTAATCTTGTCTTGAAATTTTTGCTCTACCATTCGTATTTGGTGATGTGACTGAACTGAAAAAGAGCGCCACTGTAAATCTTCTGTGAATTTTCCACAACTTTCCAATCCTCGCGGGGCGAGAAAATCTCCCCTGACATTTCAATCTTATATCTTGATTCGTAGGTGGAGGTGGATATGAAGGCTATTGAGGGTATAGCCCAGAAGAGGAAAGACTTCTTTGCCGAGAAGAAAATTGACAAGCCTCAGCCATATATTCTCTTGATTGGACCGGTGAGCTGCATAACGAAGGCTTTCGTAGTCGTCGATCCAGATCTGATTTATGAATGTAAGACTGCATTAGAGGCTGTAGACCTTTGCTTTAAGATTTTTTATAGCTTCAATTTAGATTATTCCCTTGGTTGCGCTCATATTTGGTCTTTTATTCATAGACAATTTTATGAACTCATGAACACGAAACCGACTGTTACTGCAAATTATGTAGGTAATTTTCAAGAAATCGTGAATGATCACAAGCGCTTTGCTAAGAATCGAAAATAGTTAATTAGTATGTTTTTATTCACGACTGTTGTATGAGAGGCCAAAAAATTTTCGTTCTTTATTTTACCTGAACAATCAAGACCATGAATCTTGACGAAGAAATTTTAAAACTCACATGTGCTTTATATGATCATTATCATTTTTGTAGATCTGACGTGACCGATATACTTGAAAAATATCAACGTTTCATAAGAGATGTGTATAATCCGTATCTCTTAAATAAGTTAAAGAGTAGCATATTCAATTTATTGGACGATAGAGTCAAAAGAGACGTAGAAGACATATTCAATTGTTATGCTGATCCGTTCCTACCCGTTAGCTCCGAAGATAAGAGATTACGCCTTTACAGTAAATTGGGGATGTATGATCCACCCAAGTTATATACGATACAGCCAGGTGGTGATGGTGATCTAGATGTCGAATCTACTGAAAGCGTGCAATTACTAAGTATGGGTGTTGAGCAATCGTTTTCTAAAATATTCCAAATGGAAGGGTTGCTTGAAGCTACAATTGCGCACAAAGAAAAGATGCTTGCTAGTGATAGTTTGTTGATGTCCGATAACGTGCAGGGAAGCAATTGTAAGCGTATTCTTGCTAATTTTAAGGGTGATGGGATTGCTCTTCCCTTGACAATCAATTTCGATGGTCTTGAGCCAGGTAATGGGATGGGCAGCCACGCAGGGGCTCATGCGTTAGATGCAATTTATGCTACTACTTGTTTTCCTCCCGAATTCGCTTCAAAGCTTGACAGCATAGTCGTTCTCGAAGTTTTCCATACCAAAGATAGGAAAAAAATTGGCATAGAAAAATTCATAGCGAGGCTTATCGAGGAACTGAAGAGGGTAGGAGAGGTGGGGTTTGAAGTCATAGTTAATGGAAAAAAATTTAAGATTCATCTGTTGCTCACTCATATAACTGGAGATAATTTGGGTTTAAACTGCATTTTGGGTTTCGTATGCTCTTTTCACAATACTCACTGCTGTCGAATTTGTCTGGCAGGTCCGGAAGAGATCAGAACGATGACCAAAGAAAATCCCACTTTGTTACGTACCATCGATAATTATGAGCAAGGTTTACTTCAGAGTTCTGATCAGAGTGGGCTTACTCATTATTCAAGTTTTAATGAAGTAGGAGATTTTCATATTATTCCAAACGGTTGCGTGGACGTAATGCATGATGTACAGGAAGGCTGTGGCTCGCGAATAATGGCAAAAGTTTTGTTGTTTTTCATACAAGAAGAGAAATTATTCACAATCGATTTTATAAATAAAGCTTTGAAAAATTTCGATTTTGGATTCGAAAATTCGAATCGGCCTCCTCAGATTAATATTGCATATGTGAATGAGCATAAAAAGTTGAAGATGTCTGCCTCAGAAACTCTCTTCTTCATTCGTTACTTTGGAGTGATCGTAGGACACAAGATAGAAGCTTATTACCCTGAGTGGGAGTTGTATTTGAAACTGAGAGATGTAGTTGCTGTCATGTTCAAGCCCGATATTTCTTTGAGTGAGAGTACACAAATGGCATCAGATATTGAAGAGTTACTAGAATTGTGGATTGATTTAGGTGAGGTATTGACCATTAAATTCCACAACCTTTTACATTATCTGAAAAAGTTGAGGCAGAATGGTCCACCTACGAAAAATTCAGCCATAAGGTTTGAGTCAAAACATAGAGAGTTAAAAAAAATCCTTTTGGCAATCGAATGTAACATAAATGTTTTGCAAAGCTTAGGGGTGCGACTTGGTTTAAGGCTCATGCGATTTCAGTTTCAAAAGTATGAAGGTTTGATTATTAAATATGGTCCAGCTTCTGAGAATTCCATGAGATTTTTCAAAACTGAACCTGATTCCTTTAAGTATGTGACAGTTAATGATTTTACGTATAAAATAGGCTCAATAATTGTTGCTCGAATGGACGAGAATGATATAGAATTTGGAAGGATTTCCCGCATATACTCTTGCGATGCTGTTTTGTATTTTGAATATGAAGCGTTCGATTTCATAGGATTTAAAAGAGATTATTATGCTTATAGCGTCATAGCAAATGAAACGAACATTAGGGAAATCAAGTATGACTCTCTCGTGAGTAGGACTCCGTGCCTCTCGTTTGAGATAGATGGAGAATTGTATATTTCAACGAGATATAGATTGTAAGATACTATGAAAAATTGTACCTGATTTCAACGCTATAATTTTCATGTGGCTATTAATTGAACTGATCTGAATATGTATATGAAATTGCTCTCTCCTCCTCCATCACCCTTATATTCATTCGATTTGCGTAAAACCGTCATGAAACTTATTATTATTTGAAATAGTTTTGTCCCTCGTCGTCCCGGATCGCTTATTTATTATAAAATTTAGTTATAAAAAAACCAACATTTCTATCCAATTTTAATCATTCTCGTATCACTTTGATGTCATTCTTGTACATTAATACACTGAATACCTCGTGGTGCATAAATGTCCCACAGAATCGAATCGACACAAGCGGCGATTGTTAAAAATCGCTCGCATTACGAAACGACTGGATTAAATGATCTCGAAAATGATCTGGAAATTTTTATACACATTATTAAATAGCAATGCTTCCATACAGTAGAGAGTTTGCGATGAGAAAAAATACTGGAAAAATTAAAAAAATTTTGAAAATTGATACATTTTTACGCATGTTTCATTCACAAGGGTGACTTTCAACAATTAAGGAAATTTTTTAATTTTTAATTATTTCAAAAGTCAAAGCGCTAAAGCTGTTCAGAAGGGTCTCGTTGAAGTTACTCTCAAAGTTTAGGTTAAATAGAGCAATAAAAAAAAGTTATAATAAATTTCGCGTTTGAATTCCGAGCGGCTGCTGAGTCCGATTCTGAGTTTACAACGCCTCGCAAGAAATTATCAATGTATCTCCTATAAGTTCCTTTCTATTGCTTCATTCAACCTGAACTTTGAGAATAACACTAATGAGACCCTTCTGAACAACTTCTCCGCTTTGACTTTTGATATAATTGAAAACTGAAAAACTTCCTCGTATGTTGAAAATTATCCTGGTCGTAAAAAAAAAACCATAAAATTGTATCAACTTCCATGAATTTTCTCATTTTTCCAGTATTTCCTCACATCGCAAACTCTCGACTGTATGGAAGCACTTCAATTTAAAAAAGTGTATAAAAATTCCCGGATCATTTTATCCAGCCGTTTCCTAGTGGCAGCGATTTCCAAAAATTTCATCCTGGCTGCACGCCGTCGCCGCTTGTGTCGACTCAACTCATAAGCTCATTTCAGGAGCACAGTATACTTATATATACCGCTCTCGTATGTACTATTCGATTCTGCTGCGGGCTGCCCCCTCTCCTCTGACTTCGTCTCTCCTGCCACGCTGCCTCGGCTTTTCTCGTCGCGTGGAACTGCGATCTACCTACCATGGAACGTCATCGCACGATCCCGCGGGAAGGTGCATAGCCGCGGCGAGCGGGACGTCGTCGCGTGGAACTGCGATCTACCTACCATGGAACGTCATCGCACGATCCCGCGGGAAGGTGCATAGCCGCGGCGAGCGGGACGTACTTTGTCGACTCTACTGCTTTCCGTGTAGCCGAATACTTTTTCTACTCGGGTAGAAGAAAGGTCTGCTGAATCCAAGCCACGCACCCGTACCACGGGTGAAGAGCGATTTCCCCTACTCTGCAGCCCAGAATTCAGCTTAGTCAGCCCGGCAGGTAAGCGAGCGCGGGTGCCAGCCATCTGCTAAGGAAGCAAATACAGCTATACGTGATCGGATAGCACGCAATAGCGACGAATTTTAGTAATGAAAACCAATGCGAACACAACCTCTTCTAACTCTTGAATCGTTTTTTATTATATCTACTCGTCAACAGTCAGATAAAAATGCACGAGCAACACAACATCAGTACGCGGACTACTTCAAATTGCCGTGAAAATACAAATGTAATCCGATAAGATCCAGGATGATCCAGTCTGAATCATTCGAATTTCCGAAAGATTGGTTCAGAAATAAACTTTCTCCTTGATGTTCAGTTTCGACTCTGATACCCAACAGCGGAAATAGTTTGATTCTAATGCTATCTATAGACTATATATTCCATACAGTTCGTAGCCAGAAACGACGCGTTTCGGGCATCTAAATATGACCTTTTTCAGGTGAATATTCTAAAATCTGAGTTCTGGAAACGAGAGATTCAAGTATAGATAAGCTTGAAAATTAGGACTTATCAACGTAGGTGCGGTGTTTTGTGATCCCCTCGGAGGTGGAACCTTGTTCAGATCCTGATGCTCATAGCCCACAGGGACTCCTTTAGAAGTCAGCCATGCTGCTGACAGTCTATTTTCTGAAAAGCACTGATCCACCGCCAAGATTCTAATTACTTCACGCTCAACCGCACTGGACTACAATTATTGCACGAATTTGAATAGAATATGTTGTGAGCTTTTGTATCCGACGGCTGAATATATATAGCAGTAGAAATGATTCGTTGAGATTGCGTGAGAAAGATGCGTTTTTCTTGCTCGATCTTCGTGATATTCATTATCTTGAATCCCCGCAAATCTTTCAATGCAGTGTCTCTGGAATATTCCTCAGGTGTTTCTGAGGCGTTCCTAAGACGGTTATGGAGGGTTTCAGGAATGGTTTCATGGGGGCTTTCAGAGGCATTCCTGCCCGCGGACATAGCTATGTTTCGATGAGGTATTTCTGGGATGTTTTCGAGAGCATTTCTGAAACGTTACCATGCTGTGCGGGGAGGATTCCAGTTGAATGAAGCGTGAAAACGGTGAAATGAGTGATCACGTCGGGTTCAATTGGAATAAGTCGTGATAGTGCGGTTCGAGTGAAAAAGTAATTGAATTTCAAGTGAAGTTCAAGTGGAAAGAGTGGTTATACCGATGAAAATGTGAAAATTGTAGAAAAAAAAGTGATTACATCGATGAAAATTGAGGAAAAGGGGTGACCTGTGCGAGTCGAGAGAAGAGGGATCAATCAGCTTGAAAAATTGGAGTAGACCCAAATTATTATTATCATATTTCTTCCCCCCCCCCCCGCATCTTTGATAAACTTCTCTATCTTCAAAATGTACTGATCTGAATATGAGGATTTCTTTCTGTAATGCGAGCTCTCTCTTACACATACTGATCAAGATGCTCCAGTAACTTTTTTTTTTCAGCCTACCGAAAAAGACTCTCTCAGTAGAAGAGTAAAAGCAACAGAATCATGAACAGAGTAACGCGGGAGTCACCGTCTCTTCAAATATTTACGAGCGGCGCGGCGCCAGCGCGGTGTACCCTCCCCCGGTCAAATCGAACACATAAGAGTCATTATTTTTATTATCACCAGGTTTTTGGTCGACGGTCAGGGATTTTTCTGTAACTTTGGGTACATGTTATACATGATGAAAGAAGATGGAAAGCATAGGTTTATAGGTCCCAAAATTCATCCGTGCTGGCTTGACGCGCTATTTTCGTTTTTAAAATGTGCAAAAAAATCGACTTTTTCATTTTTTGATTGATTTTTTACGGATGAAAGATTCCTTTCGAACACTTATTTCGACGTAAAAAAGCTGAATTTTACGAAAAAAATACTTTCAAATCTCGAAAGGGTCAACATAACCTCAAATAAGTAGTTTTTCAGCATAAAAATGTTTTTTTGGCCCTTCAGTCAGATTTTATCTCGAATTCAATATTTTTATCGGATTCCTCGTCAAATTTTACGTCAAAAACCATTCTTAAAAAGTTGGGACTCGGATTGGCCGCTATGATTGCAACCTTAGAAACAGGGCCATGAAAATAGTGCTGAATTACGTGGTTTTGGAGGGAGACTTATTCCACTGGACAACGAAACTGTGGGTTAGGGATAGTGCGTTGACCGGACAATGACTTTTTTGTGTATTTTTTGACGTAGAAACCGAATCCAAAACCAGTTTTGCACCTAGCCATCAGGAATTTTTCCAAATCGCCAAATAGTGAGCTTCTACAAAACTGCGTTTTCAGCCTTTTTTGCAGATTCTGTAGATATATGATTTAGATGGTGCAACGTTGCAGCGGGCTTTGAGCGTACTCGAATTATGATTTCTCACGTATTTTGGCCTGCTGAACACGACGACAGTACTCTAAGAAAGCTAGGATGTGTTCGAGACCAGTCGTAAATATGATCCTTCGAGTTGCTATCAGCAAAATTTGCCTGATTTTGCAATACATCTCCAAACGCTCACGAGCTCGATCAGATACATCTTTTCACAACTCATGAGGGCGTATTTTCTTCATTTTCATGTATACAACGAGGAAAAGTTATTTTCAATAGCCCAAGAACGGATGGGACCAGTATGCATGTACTATTCTGAAAGACGCGTTCTGAGCATTACCTGGAAAAGGCTCAAGCCTCCTCGTGATGAGTCAAATCGTGAGTTCTTTCCTCTACGTTCCTCGGAAACTGTTGTCTGCGTAGTTCTGTTCTGTTACCATGACACGATATTTGGAATTTCGGAGATCTATACTTTGGTAATATCAAGTGAACCTTGATATATCATTAAGAACCTGTCAATCATGTTTACATTGTATTCTATCCCAAGCTTATGTGGACAGTTCAATAGTTCCATTTCGAAAGCAACTGGATGTAAGCATCCGGAGTTAGATACACCACTTAAGTGTAATTGAAAGGGGATCATTTGGATAATCTCAAAGGTAGATACATTAGACAAGAGAACTCGAAATTTGACTCACCATGAGGAGGCATGAGCTCACCTGAAAAAAATGCTTCAACCTTTTTTGTTGTGAAATCTGTACGATGGCCTAGTCTATGTTTGGGATATTGCAAATATCCCTTCCTCGTTGTATACATGAAAATGAAGGAAATACGCACTCGTGAGTTGTGAAAGTATGTTCCTGGTCGAGTTCGTGAGCGTTTGGAAATTTATTGCAAAATCAGGCAAATTTTGCTGATAGCAACTCGAAGAATCATCTTTACGACTGGTCTCGAACGCATCCTAGCTTTCTTAGAGTACTGTCGTCGTGTTCAGCAGGCCAAAATACGTGAGAAATCATAATTCGAGTACGCTCAAAGCCCGCTGCAACGTTGCACCATCTAAATCATATATCTACAAAATCTGCAAAAAACGCTGAACGCAGTTTTGTAGAAGCTCACTATTTCGCGATTTGAAAAAATTCCTGATGGCTAGGTGCGAAACTGGTTTCGGATTCGGTTTCTACGTCAAAAAATACACAAAAAAGTCATTGTCCGGTCAATGCACTATCCCTAACCCACATTTTCGTTTTCCAGTGGAATAAGTCTCCCTCCAAAACCACGTAATTCAGCACTATTTTCATGACCCTGTTTCTAAGGTTGCAATCATAGCGGCCAATCCCATCCGAGTCCCAACTTTTTGAGAATGGTTTTCGACGTGCAATTTGACGAGGAATCCGATAAAAATATTGAATTCGAGATAAAATCTGACTGAAGGCCAAAAAAACGTTTTTATGCAGAAAAACTACTTATTTGAGGTTATGTTGACCCTTTCGAGATTTGAAAGTATTTTTTTCGTAAAATTCAGCTTTTTTTACGTCGAAATATGTGTTTGAAAGAAATTTTTTAATGGGTCTTACATCCGTAAAAAGTCAATCAAAAAATGAAAAAGTCGATTTTTTTGCAAATTTCAAAAACGAAAATAGCGCGTCAAGCCCGCACGGATGAATTTTGGGACCTATAAACTATGCTTTTCATCTTCTTCCATCATGTATAACATGTACCTAAAGTTACAGAAAAATCCCTGACCATCGACCAAAAACCTGGTGATAATAAAAAGAATGACTTATAAGTAGCATACATGTATCACACATATTGTACAAAAATTTTTCTAAAATATAACCTCGGCTAAATGATCATGGAGACCCCACTATTTTCCAAAATATTCACACACATGCACACACAAAGAGATCTTATTCACACTCGCCAACTGTCCACAGCATGATCAGTTGGAATCCGTACTTGAAGGGAACGAATCTTTCTCGCGCAGTCTCAACGAATCATTTCTACCGTTATATATATTTAGCCGTCGGATACGAAAGCTCACAACATATTCTATTAAAAATAGTGCAATTATTATAGTCCAGTGCGGTTGAGTGTAAAGTGATTAGAACCTTGCGAGTGGATCAGTGCACTTCGGGAACAAATCGGACTGTTAGCATCGTGGCTGACTTCTGAAGGAGTCCCTACGGGCTATGAGAATCAGCATCTGCACTAGATTCCACCTCCGAGACGATCACAAAACACAGCACCTACGTTGATGAGTCCTAACTTTTGAGCTTCACCATACTTGAATGTCACGTTTCCGGAATTTCAGATTTTAGAATATTCAACCTGGAGTGAAACATATTTAGATGCTCGAAACGGATCGTTTCTGACTCCGAACTGTATGAAACATGTAGTCCATAGATAGCACTAGGCTCAAACAAAACTATTTCTCCTTTATCTCAAATCCCAAGATCCCCTCGGGGCCCAGCGGTTTATATATCGTTCTCGAGTCCAGTTAGGTAGTGCGGTAGACGAATGGTTAGCGTGCTGTGGCCGGTTTTATTTTGCCGCTCCGGGTTCAAGTCCCGGTCGAGACAATTGTTTCTCTTTTTTTTTCTTTTCATTCAATGCGGTATCCATTTTTGCCACAGACTATGCGATGAGAATCGATGGATGAGAGAATAAAACCCATGCCCTAATCTTTTCATGTTAGCGATGCTCGAGATATTCAAGATACTCTTGCTCATGATGTATTTCACTCAACTAGAATCCAACAGCTGGCTGAGCAACATCCATTGTACATTAATTCCATGAACAATTTCAGACAGTATCATCTCCATAATCAAAATATATCTTGATTAGGTATAATTCCAATATCTCGGGCATTGCTAATACAAGAAAAGAAAGGGCATGGGTTTTATTTGGCCGTTTATCAAAAAAATGAATACCGCATTAAATGAAAAAAAAAAAATAATAATAAGAATAATTGCCTTGACCAGGACTCGAACCCGGGGCAGCAAAACTAGAGAGTGTATATAAGTAAGAGAGTAAACTCGACCTCGGAGCAGGTCCAAACGAGTTGCCAGCGAAAAAAGGCTTAGCCGCCAGGGGCGTTGACTGCGCTATCTCGGAAGCCTCACTGACACGCGATTGCGGCTCATGCAGTCTATGGGTGTGAGTGTGAGCATGCGTACACTCACACCATGCATGCAAAGTAGCGCTCGTAGCTGCTCGTAGCTACCAAGATGGCATAGCCAGGGCCGCAGCGGCCGTTTTCGGACTAAGTTTTCTGGCGAACGACTCTGAGGCCCTTCGCCAATGTTAGCAACAGCGGAGTTCACTGTCCTCCTTCTATACTCTTCCTAGGCCAAACACAACCGGCCAGAGCAAGCTAACTACTCGACCACAACGCCATCTCACGTCTGATAGCCAAAAGCAATGAAAAAACCGCGAACCCCCAGGAAATTAGGATCGGAGATCGAGAAGAAGTTCATTCTTGAGCCCATCTTCCGGAAATTTGGATGATTCAGACGTAGACTGAATCATCCTTCATCTTATCGGATTAGATTTGCACGGCCATTTGTGGTTAGTACGCGTACTGATAATGTGTTGTTTAGGCATTTTTATTTGACTGTTGACGACTGGACATTATGAAAGAGGATTCAAGAGAGTGAGGAAGAGCCATGTTGGGATTAGTTTTGTTTAATTATTGAAGTTCATCGCTCCTGCGTGTTATCCGATCAGCTATAGCTATTCATTCGCATCCCAAGCAAACGGCTGGCACCCGCTCGCGCCTACCTGCCGGACCGGCCATATTGAATTCTGGGCGGCAGAGTAGCCGAAATTGCTCCACACCTGTGGTGCGGGTGCGCAGCTTGGAGTGGCTTGGAGTCAGCAGACCTTATTATAATACCGTGGTGGACTGGACGGTCACGCAACTGGCTGATTCACCCAACTGGCTACGACATATACATATATCGAAAGAAAATAGTTTGCAATAGCCAATAAATGAGATGGGTCAAGATCACAGATATTATTCAGACAACGACGTACAAGGTAGACTGAAGTCTATTTTAATTAGGTGTGACGTAGATCACGGCACACCGAGCATCGAATAATAGCAACGCTGGCATCTTCGGATTCTGTCTCTGCAGGTGTACGTCGTTGAGACGACGAAAGAATAGGTGGTCGTGATCCAGTGGTTTATAACACTTGGCTTCTGTGAAGAAGGCGCTGGGTTAGAATCTCCCCGATTTCATGTAAAATCGATCGCTTACTCTTTCACGAGTCTATCGACTTCTCATAAATTCCCACGTAACATAGGCATTTTGTATTTTTCCTGCCCTCCTCAAGTGAAGATTTTGCATTTAGAGCTATTTCAATTGGTTATTGAGGGATCCGAAAAGGAACGCCCAAAAAGTTCTCCTTGGAATAATGCCTGCCAATTCGACTCCCCTAACCAGCGAAAATGATAGGGACGCGTTCGCATCTCTCGAGGGAGGTTCTTTTGTGAGTGAGGGTAACATTTTGACACATGCTGTAACAAATAACGATTGTTTGGATACTGCGAAATCTAACAGTTGAAAAATAGTATATTACGCAACCAGTGCGAGAAGGTCAATTTCCGCACAAGTTGCCAAACGAGTGCGCGAATTTTACTTCTCGTGCGAGTTGGCAACGTATGCGGAAACTTCTCACGCGTGGTGCGTATACTACTTTTTCCAACTGTGCGCGAAGTTGTAATTAAATGCACCACTGTCCGAGCAAGATTATCTTAAAAACGAAGTTTCGAAGAAAGGCCGAATTCAGAGGGATGATGTGACATCATATTTTGGAACTGAACGTGAACGGAAGTTCATTAGAGCGAGAAGTTACATTCACGTACTCTCCATCAGTGCGTGAATGTAAAACTATGCGAGAAGTCATTTCCGCATTACTTCTCGCACTGTAAATAATGAAGAAAAGTCTCATTTTTTTACAACTTAAAGTACACAGTTGCAGGAAATCTTTTCACACACTCAAATGTGTTGTTGATAGATTCCAACAGTCTTCTTTGTTCAAAATATGCCAGAAATTTTGACAATCGAATAATTGCAGAGTCCTTGAGAACCAGGACAGACTAAATCATGGCTCCACATTATTCACAATAAAAACAAAGAATTTCACATGAATCGTCTCGGAAATGACTCTCAATTGGTCATCAGTTGAGACTTGAATACGTAAGAAGATTTTTCCAGGTTCAATGTGCTCATCAAAGGAACTTCCTCCCTCCCGGGTTTCGGCAGCTGGGGAAGATATAGTTGTTCAAGGAGGCCTTGAAAGATTTCTTACTGACACAGTCTTCCCAGAAGATTAATGTGGAATTGTATATAAAAATGTTTACTTTTGCTCTTCCTAGTCATAACAGATTGTTGAATTGAATTTTGCTGACCATTATACATCTCTTGATGATTTCAATGACTAGTCACTTCCTGTGATAATGGCAACAATCTGGACCAAAATGTCAAATTGTATTAACTGTTCTTTTTATATTTACAATGCCAGTGACATATGTTCCATATGTAACTGTATATTCAACTTTTTGCCTCCGAGCGAATGAAAGTAGTCAATCAATCAATCAGGCTTGAAACTAACAAGCCACTCTCATTCTAGCGAACGAAGCTACCCTGCCATGGCGCTTTCAACACGTATCTTCAAACAATCAATTTCCATGGTGAATCATGTATGAGTAGTTCCGCGCGTAAGCAACCTACGAGAAGGGGTCATGTCTCAGATCTTTTCCTTGGCATCTTTATTCGGTTGTAAGCTACAAAACATCGAGTTTTCACTACCTGTGGAGCCCCGAAAAAATTGTTTGATCCCATGGCAAGAATTCTCGGGAAAGAAGTCAAATCTTCTCTCTAAAAATTTAAGCAAATTTTCCACATCAAAATACAAATAATTCGAGTTTGTTTGCAGATTGAAACACACGGCAGACAGCGTTCAAGAGGTCTTGAAATATTCATCGGAATCGCTATTGGAGAGATGATTTTCAGGTCATGGACGATCTGTACGAGTGTAGATATAAAAATGAAGAAAAAGTGAGTTTCTCAAGCACCTAGTTTTTTCATATTCGAGGAATCACCAATTTGATATAGAATTGTACGTTCTTTCAGAGATTGGAAGCCCCTATATACTGGTTTGCGTTCAAAGGCTTGTTTTTCGAAATTTTCGCAAACATATCTTAGAGGCTATTCGAAATCGTCTCCTTACTGCGCAGGAATTTAAATCGATGAAACTAATTTCATTAGGGGGTCAGATGACAATTTGACGAAGTCATTTCATCGAGTTGAGCCGGAGTTGCAACGTTTGAAAGACCACTGAACCCCGATAACTACCAAGTGATGAGATTTTTCGAACTTGTTACGTCCTCTTAATGTTTCAAACGATATTATATTCATGAATTGGCATTGGAAGACAGCTCGCCGTTGATTGCGCACATGGTCAAGAATTTTGTGTCGATTGCGCACGGGAGCCTCACCGGTACATAGTCGATTGCGCACTTTCCTCTGTGTCGATTGCGCACGGGATCAGTTCTCGGAAATATTTACCTGACCGATTACCTGTATTCTCACTGTAGAGGCTATGTATGTATATAATAACCGTGAGCAACATCAATAGCAATAAGCACATGTGAGAAGACTGAATTTAATATTCATTCAAGGGGTTTGAAAATTTGATAAGGTCGATGTCGTATGAGAGATAGTAAAGATATCTAATAAAATCATCACTGAAATATGACGAAATAATGCTAATATATGTACATAATTTTTATGACACATGAACTCAATTGATTCCTCCTTCAAAACCTGTGTCGAGTGGACAGATTTTTTACAAAATTAAATCTGGTAATACTATTAAAAACATGATACTCCAGTGCAAGGGGGACCTCACTCCTATAACGTACCCGTCACGTACCGATTATAGTGTCACATACTCTGCACATACTGTCTCATGCTGGCTCTCCCACCATTGCTCGAGAGGGACCGATCGGATAGTACCGACTGCTATTATCCGGTACGTGACGAGTACGTGATAGATTTTGGTGGAGACCCGAAGGACCCACCCGGCAGTACTTGCTGCTACTTATCTTGTACGTGACGGGTAGGTGATGGATTTTGCGAAAATATTTGAGAGACGAACGCGGCAATATATCACAGTACGGAAAGAGTACGTGATGAGTAGGTGATGGGTTTTGTGGGAGTATTTGAGGAAAACACGTGGCAGTATTTCGGAGTACGGAACAAGTACGTGCCGAGTATGGGCCGGATTATGAGGCCTCACTTGACTTATAGCACGTGCCTCTTGACGCACCATGTACAGCAGTAGGCGCAAACGCATTCTCATGTGACGGCATTAGTAGGCAGTGGGAAGAGTGAAGTTTACTATTGAAGAATTCACCGACAAAAATTCCACTACACTACAAAAAGGAAATCTCGAATGTAGTTTGCACAGTATCCTTGATTTCGCATCTGAAAATCGCTCGATTAGGATTTTCAGACTACAATTCTCACCCGATCGATTACATTCAGATGAACTTGATGAATTACAGAGTCTGTCGTGAGGGTCAGACTCCAAACTCAGCGTTTGATTTTTGATTTTGTGATCGATACCTATTCAGTATGGGCTGAATGACGTTATCATTGTCCCGGCTCACACACGTCGCTCCGAATCAATACTGTTCTTAGTTTCAGGTCAATCGCAGCAGAATTTTGTGTTGTAAATGATTACAAGAAAGAGCGAGTGAATCGTTTTACAATTTTCTCAGTGTAATTTGGCATGATGCATCAATGAGACTTCGCGAGAATTTGTGGGAGGTGTGACTTCATACAATCGCAATGAGAAGAGTATTTTGGTTCAAGCCCTTCCCTCGAAAATTGGAGCAATCGTGGGAGATATCGGATAATTTAAAAAACAGAATTCTCATTGTAACTAGGGAAAATTACGCGGAATTTGCATCGTTGGTTATATTCAGTTATTTCAGACGAATATCTATAGCAAGACTCAAACTGTATTCTACTTTGGAAGCTTTTCTGCAATATTGCTCGCAAACCAAGGAGACGATCTTTCAGTAAAAAGAAAATACACTCCATCGTATCAAGTCAACCACAACGATTCCACATAGGTTGTCGCAGTTTTCCACCTAGAAAATATCCTCAAAAATTCGAACTACCAGATTCTTCCACGATAAGATGTGAAAGATCAGAGTTTACATACGATCAATCAATTTATATTTTTCCCCAATTCACTATTAGTGTCTCTACTTCTGTATTATTTCACGATTTTCCAAGATCTCTTGGAGCACGTGAACAAATATGATATTTCATGATTCGAAAGTGAAACACGGACGTCTAACCTACGAGAATATTGATAAACATTGACAGTATTGAATTCAGCTCGAGCGGAGGCTTGATTGAAGGTTGGTGCTCATTTCAGAGGAATTTTACCTGATTTCGCGAAAAATGCGTGCACTTTCAAGTCTGAATCTTTGATGGGGCAAAAATCGTTTTGTACGCGTACGTCACCTGAATATTCATAACTAGAAAACCGGGAAATATTATTTTCAAAATTTTTCTCGATTACTTGTTCGATGTTAATCATGAAAAACCCATCTCAAGCATCCCTGAGAAATTGAGCTGTGACTGAATTCGGATAAACTCTTCTCAGAAATATGTTCTCTTTAGATGCAAAATACGAACCAGTGGTCGGACCAGTTGAAGAATTTTCTCGGTGGGCTCTTCCATAGTAAACTCCACTCTTTCCACTGCCTACTGATGCCGTCACATGAAAATGCGTTTGCGCCTACTGCTGTACAAGGCGCGTGCTATGAGTCAAGTCACGGCCTCATAATCCGGCCCATACTCGGCACGTACTCGTTCCGTACTTCGAAATACTGCCACATGTTTTCCCCAAATATTCCCACAAAACTCATCACCTGCTCGTCACGTACTCGTTCCGTACTGTCATAAGTGATTTTGGTAGATTTTTTCGTCCTTGATGGTTAATATACAAGTTGAACATTTGGTCTCGTCGATCTTGAAGGACGGACATTTTGCCGCGTTTGTCTCTCAAATATTTCCACAAAATCCATCACCTACCCGTCACGTACAAGATACGTAGCAGCAAGTACTGCCGGGTGGGTCCTTCGGGTCCCCACCAAAATCCATCACGTACTCGTCACGTACCGGATAATAGCAGTCAGTACTATCCGATCGGTCCCTTTCGAGCAATGGTGGGAGAGCCAGTATGAGACAGTATGTGCCGAGTATGTGACACTATAATCGGTACGTGACGGGTACGTGATAGGAGTGAGGTCCCCCTTGCTCCAGTGACTTATTGCGCACGTGCTCAAGTCTGCGAGCTGTCGGCCGAGGCAATTTGCTCTTCCTCTCTCTACTCGCGGCAGTTCTTCTGATTATTGTGAACTCCTCGTGGATGCATTTCAAAATTGTCCGATATCGAATGTCTCTATCTCCGTGTATTCAACCTTCCTTCGACATTCCTCATATTCGCCCAATAGTTCATTCGTTCGTTCGTATATCCATCCTCTCACTTGATGCCTACACTATTCTGTTCATTGCCACGAACAGGTGGATGGATAAGGGTTTTCCGCGAATCGACAGATGTGCGCAATCGCCCGTGTTAAAAAAAATCACGTTTGGGAAAAGTTTGGGCCAAACTTGACCAATGAGACTGAGGCAAATTTTACCCATCAGACTCTGAGAATGTCCGCAAGTTTGGCAGAAGCTTGGCGAGGAGTTTTGCCAAACTTTGCCCAACTTTAGCTCAACTTTGGGCGAAGTTGAGCTAAAGTTGGGCTATACTTGAAAATGGAGAGTCTAACTTGAATATTTGGGCAGCCTGTGGCTCAAGTGTGGCAAACCTTCATCAAAACTTTGGCTTGAGTTTGGGGGTAACAAATGCCAAAGTTCTGCCGAACAGAGCCGAACCCCTTTTTGGAAGAGCTGCAAACAATACCCAATGCAACTGTATAAAAGTATCGACCAGTATCTACTATTATTCCACTCAAGATGAGCGCGTGCATAAGTTAATGAAGGTTGAGTTGCTTGGGTGAAATTCCATTTGGCTCATGTTGAGCTGCGAATTGAGCTGCAATTTGAGCCATTACTCTATCGCAACTTGAATAGATAGCGAGCATCGTCTGTGGATTAATTTGAAGTTTCTTTTATAGTTGCAACAAAATTTTGTTTAAACTTGTCCGATTCAAGCATGAAATTCCATTAAGATGATATATACACTCATTAGCTCACGCCAAAGATCAATACAGCGCTGTCAAATGTCGTAAATTGATCACATTTTTATCGTTCAAAATGGCAAGTTGTTCGATAATCAGATGAGAGATTCTCATAAAATTTTTCCACATTTAATTAATTCCGAGAAATTGGAGGAAATATTAGTGTACCTAAAGAGCATAGACGATTCCCCTTGTACATTCTTGCGAAGATCTTCAAATTGATGTGCTTCAATCAAAATCCAGAAGAATAGCAAAGAGCAAGATACATCTCGTATACATATATCCTCAAATCTCGAGAATATTGCCAAATATCTTACACCAATGAGTGAAACCGTTAGCTTCAGGCCACAGAAAGTATATACTGGTGTTTATTTGAATCGTGACACTTTTCACAAGAGAGGCAGCACAATATATGATTGTATACTAATATTACAGCCATCGATCATTTTCCAATATCAAAAAAATTCAGGTACAAAACTAGTCACACATCGCAGATTCTAATCGAATTAGATCATGAACATTCTTATAAACAACAATACACATGGATCAAATCATCTCGATTTCGTTCTACTACTTTCCACCAGTCTCGTATTTGAACATATTTTTCGAACCTTCGATCATCTTGATGAATATCTCATTCAACTTCTTCATCATTCAATTGGCGAACTATATATAATCTATTATCCATGTTGATGTAGTAACATATTTTTCAAATATTACGCACATCAATCACAAGGGAATTGACACTTCTCTCACACTCAAGAAAATTAGAATTCGTGATTGAGTCAGATCACAGGAAAATGAGTTCTCAGGCAAAAGCTCTGTCACGACTGCGTATGTTTTACACTCATCAAGACAATCTTCGCACTTTCAAATGCAAGCGCAGTTGCATATGGTCACAAACTGCTCGATAGAGCCAAACCGAGTGAGTCCATTGTATTGGAACTCCATACACGAAGAGTTTGTTTTCTTTCTTACTTGCGTAAGAGACAGCTTCCAAGTACACAGTGCACTTTATAAGTCTTTGGAACAGGTGAAACTTATTCTGCGTGAGAAGTACAAAATTTTCAGTAAAAGTATCTGCTATGTTCTCAGAAAATGCTGTGATCTTTCTCCATTCACCCAAAGCATAAATGTCATCAATGATGTGTCTTGTTTTTCGACGATGAGTGCCACTCTTACAAATCTTATCACAAAATTCTGCTACTTCACTGTCTGGCCTTAAAACTCTCTCTTCAAACTCTCCAAATGCCATAAACATGACCACAGCTGAATAAATCTGCAATTCAGGATTTCTCGAGCCATGCACATAACTTGTTAGTATACCATTCAAATGCTCGAGAGGAAAGCATGATAAATTCCATGCAGGTCCAAATTTTTCAACATTATCAGGTAAATGTTGCAGTAAATGAAGATTGCATGTTCTATGCTTCTTGCCGCATAAGTATTCAAATCTTACGTCATATTCAGTGAGTGATCTCTTTGATTCAGCTCTATCCTCATTTGTTACAGTTGATCAATTCAAAAAGCTTATTCTATGAACTAATAATAAATGATGCTCAAAATATTCCTTCTTCATGATCCCATCCAAAACAAATACACTATATACTAATAGAAATATTCTGAGTTCAGAAGCTTTCCAGCATTTATAGTCAGAAACATCTCTAGGCACTCTTTGGATAAATGAAGGGAGTCTCAGAAGGAGCGGTCCAACCTTGCGGGTCCTGGATCTTGATGAAACTCAGAGAATCATCTTGTTTTGGTGAGAAATGAAGGTATCTAAAAGGATTTAGTCCAATAAGCCTCCTATCTCGAGATACAGCTATGGAGGTTAGCATTGTTACTATATCTATACATATATACGACTTCCCAACATGGCCCTATACTGGCAATGCTAATCTTCATGGCTGTACCTGAATGTAGGAGGCCCATGGGATTAAACCCTTTGAGATACCTTCATTTTCCACCAAAACAAGATGATTCCCAAAGTTTTATCAAGATCCGTGTTCCGCAAGGTTGGATCTCCCTTTGTCAGTCGCCTAATCCTATCATTGATCAATCCAATATAAGAGAACAAAGAAGCAGGATGAGTTCGGAGAGTAGGGTCGAACCAAATCTCTATGACTTTTTTAGTGACACCCGAGAAAAAGCTGTGCATTTGATCTATTATCATCGCAATCATATAATCTAGCATGAGTAATCTCAAGTGAGATGGACCAATGATGCCAAAGACTGGCTTTTTTCTCTCCAGAGCTTGCTCAGCATGAAGCTCTGTTTCAGCCGTTGTTCTTCGATCCGAGCTTTTTTTGAATGAATATGCCTGTAAATTCTCAATTTTTGATGTTTCAATCTTACATTTTGGACAACCGTACTTTGAGTTATACTCTTTCATATCCAAAAACATTGCAAGTGCAGGCAAATCACAAACTCCACTCAAAATTAAACTTCTCACAATTTTTTCTGTGCGAGTCTGCACCTCTATTCCCTTGAGAAGTTCCCTCAAATCTTTTCTACAGAAAGATAGAAACAGATCAGGATCAGGTTTTCTTGGGCCAATCCACAAACCAGCCAAGATCATATTTTCCTTTCTAATACGCAACTTGCATGGCAGCTCATTTATCATTAAGTATAAAGGCCAGATATTGGTTTTGGAAGATTTGAACAATGCAACTCGATCTGAGTTCCATGTAAATGTTATTCTATTTGGATCTTCAAGAATTCATCACTCGAATCTTCACTTTCACTGGGACTTGATGCATCTTCATCACTTGGAGAATCTTCTTCTTCAGAACTTTCAGATTCTTCACTTGCTTTACTGAGCGCATCTGGGGATAATTCAGAATAATGTCTATAGATTTTGAGAATCTGAAATTCTTCTACTAGTAACTCAGTACAGAATCAGATATCTGAATATTGAGCCATTGTACTTCTATTTGCAATAAAATTCATTGATATCACATATCTTGGCTCCAGTTAGAGTTGCAATATTATTAAAAAATAGCAAGGTCTTTGATGCTGCAAAACTCAACAAAATGAAGGTAAGTTGAGAAAATATCAAAGTTTCGTTTTCCATTTTGAAACAGAAATCAAAAGCACAGTCTCCTCATGAGTACAACAGATAATTCCCACAGACCTGGGTCGAGATAGCGTTTGACAGACGATACTGGTTGTGGCAATGGTCACCATATTTTAATAATGAAAAAACCCATGTGTAGGAAAATACCACAATGAAAAACATGTCAATATATCGCAGAGAATTGAATCTCAACGTACAAACCTAATATCAAGATCTACTTTGATATTCTCATGTAAAGACTGAATAGGGAACACGCATGCAACGGGATAACCTTGCTCAAATGGAGATTATGACTTGAATAACAAAGTTACAATACAGTTTTTTTTTTTTCGTGGACGCTAAGTATTTCTAAATAATCATTGAAAATTGGACGCCCGTTCAAAACGATGTCACGTGATCACTGTCTGCCGCCAAGCGGACTTTCCGGAATCGAGCGGGTTTGTTCGTCATCTGGTCAGGTTGATGTCGTAGGTTGGGAATCACCGCATCGTTACCCACTCGCGCTCGAATGATTTCCAGTGCAGTATTTTGTTTATGTGTCATCTGATCAAAACAACATATAGCAAAATTAAAATTATGATGATTTAAAACTGTGAATGTGGACACTTTCTGTCGACGAGTGGCTGCTACAGAGTTACCTGGCATTCCAGCTGGCACACTGCTTTTTCAGGTAAAATATCTAAAACTTAACCTTAATGTTTAGGTTACTTGACATACATCTGATAAGATTTGGGCATGTTGAGTTATATTCGATGGAGTGATGGGTACATTTGAGCTCCAGAGTGAGTACAAGAATGCCAAACTATGGCTTATATGCATTCGATCACTCATCTTGGCATGGAGTTTCTTGTCGCAGGGATAAAAGATACTCTGCGCTTTCATATATTGATACAGTCTCTGATTTCATTTGTATCATGTATATGTACTCTCCGCTGACTGTAATTCACCAGATGAGTATTTTTAAGCAATCTGAAGAATACAATTTGTACCAGAAATAGTGTACATACCGGTACCAGGGTGTTCGCTGAATTTTGTATCTTCGGGAGGAGTTGTCGAAATTTTTTGTAAAGATTGCCTATTTTTGTAACTTTGGATAAAAAATGTGAATTCAAACGTTACATCTGTAATGCTTGGATCAACTTCACATGCGTAATGATTTTTCACTGTGTTTGTTGTGTAATGATTACAGCAGTTCTCTCATCAAGGTTAGAATGTGCGTGCTATAGCTTCATGAATCTATCCAGCCATTGTCGTTTGTATTGGATGACGTTTATTTCGAGTGATCTTTTTCCAGTTGGTAGTGCGATGTGGGCAAATTTCTTATTGCGCGCGGATGTTAATTCTCTCGAGCACGCGTTCCTCGTAGCTTCTTTCGAGTTTTCGTATACGCTAGAGTTCAAATTTTCCGTGTGTCTGAAGCGCATAAATTGGAAGTATACGACAGCCCAAAAACATTGCAGCCCGCTTTTCGAATCTTTTCACAAATGCATTGAAAATGAGCTGGTTTCGCAGTCCATGAATTCCCTGCATACCCTCGTTTTATAACCCTCGCCTGCACAAAATATTTGAACCTCAGCATATGCGAAAACGCGGCAGAAACTTTCACAGATTCCGCGTGCGCGATCAAATTGTCTTCGCGTACGCGAGCAGATGGTCGTCGTGCACGCGAGTGGTCTTCGCGCACGCGAGCAAATGGTATTCGCGCACGCGAGTGGTCTTCGCGTACGTGAGCCATTGAACTTCGCGTACGCGAGGACAGGAACAATAAAAAATTTGCACAGACCGGACTAAAGTGTGGGAAATAACCACATTGAATTGATAATCCAATGCAATTGAGAGATGAACCATTTATGTAATCCAGAGCACGCACATCCTAACCAGGGTGAGAAAGCCGTCTGCTAATCATTACACAGAGAACAAGAATCACTATTGTAATGGTCAGCAGGAAATCATTACGCTCGTGAAGATGCTTCAAATATGACAAATGTAATGTTCAAATTCATATTTTCGATTCAAAGTTACAAAAATAGGCAATGGTTACAAAATATTTTGACAACGCCTCCTGAAGATACAGAATTCAGCGAACACCCCGATACTGGTATGTACACTACTTCTGGTACATGTTGTATATCATGACATTACATCTCTGACTGTTTCTGCTCTATGTTTATAGGGCAGGAAGTATTGATGACTCAACTTGGTGAACAACGGCTTTCATCCCAAGCTTTAGCTGAACAAGAATAATAATGGAAAGTGCAAGGCTGTGTGACTGATGTCATGTGTATATATCAGAGGTAATCAAAATATATCCATGTACATTTCCATCCTTATATTTCTTCCATGAGTCAACGTCGATGGAGAAAAAATTTCACTCTACATTTTCTTCTTTCAGGACTTACTCTAGCCAAATGTATGCTCAATAGTGGCATTTGTTCTCAAGTAAATGTACCTGTTCACATTCTGTGCTGGACACAACTTCCACAGTAATTGTTTTGTGGAAATCCATCACAGTGGAATTTGCTCGACCGCTGGCAGAACTCTGCTGAAATCATGAGAGCGTTGTGCCTAAGCAATCACTAACTCTCACATATTGGTGATAATAGGTATGGCCCAAAGTTCTGTTCCAGAATGATCTCCTCCTCCAAGTGTCCAAGGATTATAACTGCATGCCAGTAAGGGAGCATTTTGCTCCCTTGAGCTTTACTTGAAATCAGTTGAGAATTTTATCTCTTCGAACACCAATATTTCACATCTCTACTTTTCTCAGTGTTTGTTGTCCGTGCAATATAACTATGTATGTTGTAAAAATCATGATAATGCCAGCTATACTCCAGGGATGAGAGATAAAAATATGCCATTATTCTACTGTTGAGATATGAATTTTTCGGATCATCATGTGGCTAAATCTATTTACAGGGTAACCGACCGCTCCAGAAGTTGTAAACTGACCCAGTTATTACACTCCCACAACAAAAATCTTCGGATTAGCTCGTGCTGTTATGTGTATAGTACTCACATTGATACATGTAAATGTAGATGAGTCGAAGAGTTATCACAATTTTCATCATACTCGCTGGGTGTACAGCAAAATTGGCTTTTGATTGATGAGTAGTTGATGGGTAATCTTCATTCCTCTTAGACACTCTTTCATGTTGGAATAATCCCTACGGCAGTCTCAGACTCTCGTATCAGGTAATGATAACGCATGTTACAAAACTCACATTTTAGGATAACCATCTTTCTTAGTAGTTTTATCTCTTTCCGTACCATATTACTCCCAGTGAGAATAGTACGACTTCTTTACGATCCGGGATAGATGTCTCAGTGGATAGTTATACACTGGGAGAGAAATCAATAAGACGATCAGCATCATGTCCCATGCCAGTGAATCACTCCACGGGGGGATGAAGAAAGAGATCAAATCCAACCATGAAGCTTACAAATACTGCTTCTTCCCGGATTGTACTAACACAACGTGCACAGCACCTAATAAAGTATTTATCAATGTTCCTCGCGATCCTGCCAAACGTCAACGTTGGTTCGACGCCATGGAGAGCCCAGGAAAGAGCGCCAAAAAATCAAAATATTGCTGTGCAGATCACTTTGATGTTGGTATTGTTTGAGCTCTATGAATTGAGACGGAGTGATCACCGTGTACCGTGCACGTTCGATAAAATTGTTCGCACTATTGTGCAATACTTTTGCAACAATTTGGGCTTAACGACGAGGGGACGAATTCAAGTTACATGATTCGTTCTCTCGTCGTTTAGCCCAAATCGCGAAATTATCAGCGAAAAGCGAGAATAACTCCAAGCGTGCACGGTGACCACAACGGCTTAATATGCGACCAAATTGATTCATTTATCCGTTACCTCGTGGAGATTGCTCATGCGTTACTAATTTTTTTTGTGCAGTTGGAAAATGACTTGGGAAACTTCTCTGAATGGAGAGAAAGAGGGGCGCAAAAAAAATTGAAAAGCACCGTGCTCCCTCGCAGAACTCTGAACTTTGATTGCATTCCATCTGAATTGAATTTCGCTCAGAAAATGTCTTCAGACTGTACTGAAGCAAAGTATTCTGATCGTGCTGTATCAAGTGATTCGTCAGCTTTGCCCGAAGCGTTTAGTTCTGCTGAGTGAGTTCTAAATTTACCCTAACATGTCTTTCGTAGAATGAAGAATGTTGATTATACCACTAAACTAAAATCCATTCTTGCAGTGTGTCAGACCATTCCACGATATCTCTATTCGATGCCACAGCTATTGACCTATTTTCAAGTACGAAGGACCAAGCAGTACAATATGAGGTACATCTGGCTACTACTACAATGGATCACGCGACACAATGTGAACCTGACGTAGAGCACAAGTATATCCAAACCCAGTTCCTTACACACAAGAAAAACGCAAACAGATCCCTCATCCAGGATGCTCGAGGAAGGAGTCCAATGTAGTGAAAAACCCGTCCCTTCGAAAAACTTGAATCGACTCACAGAATCCGTTATGAAACTCACCGTATCAGACAGTCTGAATGCGACAACTGATAGTATCCCAAGTGAGATTCTCGATAGCGGTTATTCATACCATCCTAGTACTGACAAGATGTCCTCTGATAGTTATGAAAAAAATCTGAAGATTGGACTGATAAAAGATGATATCTTCGAAAAATTTACCAAACCCATGATACAGCATGATCCATCATCATTTATTGGATGAGATAAGGCGAACTTATATGTGCTTGATTTATTGCAAGAGGATGCTTCGTTGAGTTTGAGAGACATATATTTGGTCCTCAAGAAGATCCGAACGAACCTACCTTTTTCAATTTTGGGATACTACTTCAGCTTATCAGCTAGCCAAGCTGCTAGAGTATTTGAGAAAAGTGTCGATAAAATGTCAGATTTTTTCAAACAATTAATCATCTGGCCAAACGAAGACGATATTCTGTCCATATACAAGTTGAACATTTGGTCTCGTCGATCTTGAAGGACGGTGGGGAACTAAATAAATTCCCAAAATTTCATGATGGAAATTTTATTGCAACGTTTCGTCCACTAGGTTTTGTGGACCTCATCAGGCTTCAGGTTTCTGTTTCGACATATATATAAAGATAGAAAATATGAAAATTTTTTACAAATGATGGATGTATAAAATTTAAGATGCGCAACTTACGTTATTCTTTAGATCGTCATGATATTTTGGACGATCTTATAATAGAGCACAGACATAACGTCTGGCTCCTGTCAATGCAAGTAAACAGAGTGACTCATCGGTCTCATTTTTCACTCATATCTATATTAGCGCGATCGACGAGACCAAATGTTCAACTTGTATATTAACCATCAAGGACGAAAAAATCTACCAAAATCACTTATGATATTCTGTCCAATTCGCCAAGTAGATTTAGGTACCGATATTCAAAGGTTCAAAGCATTATAGACTGTTTTGAAATAGAGATTGAGAAACCTTCCAACGCCCTATTCGAGGCTTTGTCATGGTCTGATTACAAGAAATGTAACACAGTCAAATATTTGATATCTATTACAGCAGATGATCTTATAAAATTTATCTCCGATGGAGCTGCAGGAAGAGCCACCGACGTGTCCGTTGTCGAAAACTGTGGCTACTTGGATGTTTTACCCGAAGCCTGCAGTGTTTTGGCCGATCGTGGCTTCAAGGGACTAGATCCTCTGCTGCAGAAAAAAAATGCGACTTGATACGGCCGCCCAGTGTTCAAAAAGAAACTAAGTGCTCGAAGGAAGAAGTTAAACTGACGAAGCAAATTGCGAGTATCAGAATTTATGTTGAGAGGACGATCAACCAAATTAGGAACTACACAATATTGGATATCCATGCAAGAATAGATAATCATTTAATAGGTCACCTTGATTCCATGGTCAATATTGTTTGTGGTTTAGTAAATCTACAAACTCCAATAATTAGACAAACTAGTATTCAAGAATAATGATCAGCAAAACAATCATATGGTGCTTGATTTGACAATACAACTACTTGCGCATTAGATGAGGAAATACATTATTTGTCCAGAAAATCATTGCTCTTCTCATTACAGCCAATGTAAATGCCTGATCATAAATTTCTTTGTAGATGGTAACTTTTCTACTAGTTTCAAAATCTGGAGCAGCTATGCAGAAGAATCCTATATGTCTTCCCGAAAATATCATTTGCAGTTGTATCTGAGCTTTATACTTGTTTTTTATATTCTTGCCATCGTGAGAGTTTGCAATAGTTTTTTCCTTCGAAGGGCACTTGATTTCCACAACAGCTGTCTCAGTTAAACCATCCGGCAAAGCACCGGGAGCTGGAAAATTTCTACTCAAAATGAGCCCACTTGTTCTGACTTTTCCTTCATTCCAATTTTCAATTGGAAGTTTCTGTACTTCATAGCGCACTTGGCTTTCCAGACGCCTACCACGCTCCATAGCTGGATTGTCATAATTACTCATAGACAGAATTTTTTCAACTAGGGAGCCATCTGGAGTCTTACATACGGCTGCTTCGTGAATTATTGAAGCAGTGAGCCGACCATACCGCACTTCAAACCACGACATAGAGTTACTTTGTGTTGCTGTGTTCCTAAAAATGTAATCACAATTTTCAGGAGTTAATGCCTCTTCACAAAAATCAAGGAAACTCTTCGAACAACTCCTATCACCATCGTAAGAAACAGCTAGATGATGCAATGACAACTTTTGCACGGTATTTTTACTGTAAAATTGAACTAGGTGACAATTATTCTCTGTAGACCTGTTATGCTGTAAAACTCTGCGGAGAACTGAATTAACGAGCGGATCATGAGATGGTCTTGAAACCGCAACTCCTGCACTTTTCTTATTTCCAACCATCTCTTTGATGGTATAATACTTGATGTTCGTTCCAACACTTGACAAAACTGGTTTTTTCCAGTAGCACGTTACCGAAGTTGGAGGAGGCTCTTCCGATTTTCGGTAGATCCAAGCTAAGAAAGCAACAGCGTGCTTGCAGCCACCCTCAGGAGCGGCGCAGTCAAGGCATTGAGCTTCTTCGATAGTTTCTTCTTCGTTGATGAATACATGAACGGTGTAGTTTTTTGAATGAACTCTATGTTCCGGGCATATTTTCCCTTGTACTGTGCATGACGTGCCATCGCGCTTAAGTTGCACGTATCCTATAGCTACGTCGCCATAATTTGCACGCATTGACCTAGGAGAAAGACACATGGAGTAGATCAATTTCATACCGAAAAGAGATGTATTGTTCATATCACATTCAACCAAATTACCTTGTAGTTTTAACATTCCTCAATTCGTAACCTTGGAATGAGTCAGAAGTACTTATATACTCAATGAGCATTTCTAAGTCCACTCTAGGTAGATTCTGTGATGACGCTTTAACGTAACCTTCGTTCATCGTTGATACAAGCAAAATAAACCCAATAGAAACTAGTACTTTACAATTTACGCGACCCTGTAAGATATAGCTACGTAAGCTCAGATATAATTTCAATAATTTACACTTCTCATTCCCAAAGTATAGCTCACAATATCATAATTTATCACTAACACACATAGTATTGTACAAACAACAAACACTGAGTAAGGTAGAGTTGTGACAAGGGTGAGTTGGCTGGCATTTTTGCACTTGGTCACTGTTCAGAATCAATTGAAATTTGTGTGGCAAGCACATACCTGAAGTAGAAAATTCCTCAGAAATCGATTGGTGAGATCAGAACCGCGATATCTCTCCTAGATTCAATTTATGTATGAACTTTCGCATGCACGTCATTCCTATTCCAGCGAATATCGATTTCAGTGAGATTTAGATTAATGCATCTGGAAGATTGTGACATTTTGAGTCGGATTTGCTCAATTCCGTCGCTGATTCTTGACTCATATGCTTCCACGACGCGTTCTTGAACCAATATGGCGGCCTCATGCGAAAGCAATATATATTGCTTTCGCATGAGGCCACCATGTTTGTTCTATGAGTTTCAGATGCAATCATTAAAATTTTGTTCACATAAATATTTGCTGAAAGAGAGATAACGTGCATGTGGAAATCCGTTCATAAAACAGAAACTAAGGGTGATGTTACAACTCTGACTACACGAATAGAATCCTGAGAAATTGTCATGTCGAAAAGATGCTTGCCATACAAGTATGAAATGATTTTCAACAGAAACCAGATGCAAAGGATCCGCCAACCCATCCTTGTCACTTGGGTGATGTTCGAAGAAATAAGAATACCAACTGAGTTCAAAAAAAGCTCAAGGGAGCAGAATGCCCTCTCACTGGCATGCAATTATAATCCTTGGAGACATGACCCCACTGAAAATGCGCGGGCGAGCGGCAAGACGGGCGCCCTGCCGCCGTGATATTTTTGTTGAAAAGTGCGGGCGGCAGGGCGGCAAAAAAATTAATTTTTCTAAAAAAAAGCCTTTTTTCTGGGAGTTTTTTTTTCTCGCGCAATTTTTTTCTTTGAAAATCCATTCGAAGATGAATCACCTAGTTGCAAAATTCTGTTTGTGTAGAATTTGGCTCTGAATGATGCAGACAATGAGCCCACAAAGCCTCGCGATGCTGAAAAATTCACGCAGGAATATGTTTGACAGCAAAACAATTTCTTCTCGGAATACTTCCTCTCCCGATCGAAATAGTCCAGATTCGCGTTATTCATCTAGAGGAGTTAATTTGAATCTCAATCGATCAGGATTGTGAAGAGTTCTTAATCATTACTAACAAGGTGATGGGGGTACATTATCTGATTCATCCATGATAATTGTATGAAGCCAGTCCAACAAAAATATCACGGCGGCAGGGCGCCCGTCTTGCCGCCCGCCTCACCGCCCGCCCTGCCGCCTGCCCGGGCGGCCGCGCATTTTCAGTGGGGAAATGGAGAGATAATTTTGTACCAGATCTTGAGGCCATACCTATTATTTACCAACATGTGAGAGTTAGTGATTGCTTAGGCACAACGCTCTCATGATTTCAGCAGAGTTCTGCCAGCGATCGAGCAAATTTCACTGTGATGGATTTCCACAAAACAATTACTGTGAAAGTTGTGTCCAGCACAGAATGTGAACAGCTATATTTACTTGAGAACAAATGCTACTATTGAGCATACATTTGGCTAGAGAAAGTCCTGAAAGAAGAAAATGTAGAGTGAAATTTTTTCTCCATCGGCGCTGACTCATGGAAGAAATGTAAGGATGGAAATGTACGTGGATATATTTCGATTACCTCTGATATATAAACATGTCATCAGTCACACAGCCTTGCACTTTCCATTATTATTCTTGTTCAGCTAAAGCTTGGGATGAAAGCCGTTGTTCACCAAGTTGAGTCATCAATACTTCCTGCCCTATAAACATAAAGCAGAAACAGACAGAGATGTAATGTCACGATATGTACTTCAGATTGCTTAAAAATACTCATCTGGTGAATGACAGTCAGCAGAGAGTACATATATATGATACAAATGAAATCAGAGACTATATGAATATATGTAAGCGCAGAGTATTTTTTATCCCTGCGGCAAGAATCCCCATGACGAGATGAGTGATGGAATGCATAATAGCCATAGTTTGGCATTCTTGTACATACTCTGGGGCTTAAATGTACCCATCATTCCATCAAATATAACTCAACAATCCCAATTATTATCAGATGTATATCAAGTAACCTAAACATTAAGGTTAAGTTTTAGATATTTTACCTGAAGAAGAAGTGTGTCAGCTGGGATGCCAAGTAACTCTGTAGCAGCTACTCGTCGACCCTTCTTGGATTCCTCGGAAGACTTGTTTTTCCTCGGAACCATCGTGATATATTTCCATTTGATTTCACTGCACCAAACTGTACGCGGCTCGCGCCAAAACGCTCTTACCGCGCGTTTACCCGATGTCCTGGTGCTCCACCCCTTTGCAAGTCTGCACGTGGGTTGAGCCGGTATTCCAACGTGGGCACCCACGAAATTTGGCAACATCGCATACAATCAGACGGATAACTATCGGGCGATTGACTATCCGACGGATAACGGCCATGAAAGACACTGTACTTGTCGGCCGGATAGTTTTTTTCCGTTAAACTATCGGCTAGGTAGCTATCCGTCCGATAACGCTTACGTGGCGAAAGAAGGCCTAAGCGATTCATGTTTGAGATATATTTTTGATCTTAGGAGTGACGAGCACATCACCCCTCTGAGGGAGCGCTTGGGTTGGTTACGTATGTACTTCGCAGCTCTCTAGATGCATAAGATCATGCACTTAGGAGAACCTGGCTACCTAGCTGCGATGTTCACCAGGGGGATCATTCTAAATACTGGTCGTTAGGCCACCCGACTACTGGCACTGGCCGTGTAACCACCGCCGACGTGTACGTGCGTAAAAAGAGCTACGGCGTTCTTCGGGCAACGACTCGCGAGCTCGCGAGCTTCTGCTCCGCATTGTAAACAATTAAATTCAAAGATTTTCACCTAGAAGTGAGTTCAGGGAGGTGCACGATTATTATTATTATTCATGCTAAAACACAAAGTGACAGTTTTTCATTCTAATAAGAGGTTATATGTTGGTTCTCTGTAACCTCACATTAAATTTTCTGTCTGAATTGGTGCCAATAGGGCAAATTATTATGCTGCAAACTTATTAACCGCGAGGGGAAAACTTTGTTGTGAGCCAGCTCAAACAGGTTTCAAAGACTTTATGAAAGAGTTTTTGGCCTGAATAATGCTGATCAACAAATCAATTTTACATTACCATCCTTTGGAATTTGAGCCTTGACTTGAAGTGACTTTGAAACTCATTGCTCGGCTACAACCTGAATTAATTCTTCCTGATGATGAATGGGTTCACTCAGTCTTGGTGAAACCAATATTTCTCCATTAATGAGTGAAAGTGGTGACACTCTCAGCAGAAAGACGTCTGCTGATGGAAGTTGGAAATTTCAAAAAGTATGGAATTTAGGCATGGCGTGCTTGGATCCTCGACATAAATGTGCCTTGAGATACATTAGTCTGTGAACCCGGTATCATTTCACAATCAGATCTTGGTATGTGAAAAGCGAAAAAGTTATATGAACATGATTGCACATCTTTCGTCGAGTCAAGTCTTACTCACAAGCAAACATAAACATTTAATGTTATTTCGTATACAAGTGGCCAATAAAACTGCATATCAGTTTCCCAAGGATCATGTCCTTGGTCTAAACGAAGTACCTAATATATTTGTTGGGAAAAAATGAGCATCCATTGGTTGGCAACTAATATGAATAAAATTCATGAGTAAACATGAGTAAATACACACATATCCCATCATTTTAAATGTTCGCGCAACACAAAACTACTATGTCTCTGCATATGTCAATAACTACACATCAACATCTAGATATTGATTGTATCGTATACGTTGCAATGAATGATTCAGATTAGCAGAAAAAACATCTCTGGCATGTATACTGCTTTTGATGGATGAAAGTAAAATTCGAGCCCCAATCAGTTCTAAAATATAACTCGAGGCCAGGATGGACATATAGCCTGGATTTAGGTTCGAGTCTAGATTTAAGTATCACATTCAGACCAACCTTACAGTTGTTAAGAATCTCTACACAATTTTATGGGCCACTCTCATGAAGATCACAATGAATGTTTATGTTTGATTTTGAGTGAAACTTGACTCGACGAAAGATAAGGATTCATATTGATATAACTTTGTCGCTTTTCTCATACCAAGTTCTGGTTGTGAAATGATTCCAGGATCATTGTATGATGTATCTCAAGGAACAATCATGTTGAGGATCCAAGCAGGCCATATCAAACTTCCATACTCTTTGAAATTTCCAACTTCCATCACCAGACTTTCCAGACACATTGGTTTAACCAAGAATGAATAAACCTATTGAATCATCGGGATGAATTAATTCAGAGAGGATGAAATTTATTTGTTGATCAACACAATTGAGGCCAAAAACTCTTTCCAAAGAGTCTTTGAATCCTGCTTGAGCTGGCTCACAACAAAATTTTCTTCTCCCAGTTCAGAAGTCTGCAGCATGATGACGAGAACCTGTGAAAGTAATTTTGCCTCATTTCTCATTCAAGTTTGAGGCACGTCATCACACATCACATTTGTAGGCCGGTAGAATTAGCTCGAAAAGAACGTCATTTTGGCGGTAGAAGATAGGTGCTCGTTTGATTTTTTTTCAGGTGCAGGACACTCCATAGAACCATGTCTACCACTTCCGAACAAATTTCGCTGGCCGGAAAAAATTATTAACAATGACTTTCTGGAAAAAACGACACTTTTCGCAGATTAATGCCTATAGCTCTGTGGGTATAATTTTGAGCGAGTTCGCTCTGGTTTCATCTTCTAGCTAGTGAAAAAACGTACAGATTCAAAAAAAAATTTATTGCTCTAGCCTATTTTTTGTTGGAGTTACACAGGTTTAAACAAAGAAAGACCTATTATAAACAAATGGTTGTTAATCCTCCAAAAGTTGACAAATGAGGTCAAAAACTCAGACAATCGATAGTCCTTATTGAGGGTAATAAGCATACCAAATTTGGTGACGATTCATTGAATCGTTTTTGATCAATCCTATTTGTTTATAAAAAATTGTTTTTCAGGAGAAGTGGCGTAACTTTTTTATAAACAAAGATGGTGTTTTGGGAAAAATCAGGGTGATACCTAGAAGTCTACTCTTCAATATCCCGTTTGAATCATTATCATATCTTGTATAGGCGATTTTTGAGAGCTAATTGTTTATAATTTTTGCACACGTCTCTCATTGTGTATTAAAATCTCGAAATACATCGATTAGATGAGGAGGAACCCGAAAATGAAACCAGCCAATCGCGTTTTTTTCTCAAGCTACCTCAGATTAAAAAAAGAATGAAGGAAATCGGTCACGTAAAACCAGAAATATTGCGAAAAAATCCTCGGCGCTCGATTTCGAATCGCACCAAAGATTAGCTGTTGTTAACTCGTGGCGCGTGAGAAACGGTGAACTTCAGAATCGAGCGCCTAGGATTTTTTCGCAATATTTCTGGTTCTACGTGACCAATTTCCTTCATTCTTTTTTTAATTTGGGGTAGCTTGAGAAAAAAACGCGATTGGCTGGTTTCATTTTCGTGTTCCTCCTCATCTAATCGATGTATTTCGAGATTTTAATACACAATGAGAAGCGTGTGCAAAAATTATAAACAATTAGCTCTCAAAAATCGCCTATACAAGATATGATGATGATTCAAACGGGATATTGAAGAGTAAACTTCTAGGTATCACACTGATTTTTCCCAAAACACCATCTTTGTTTATAAAAAAGTTACGCCACTTCTCCTGAAAAACAATTTTTTATAAACAAATAGGATTGTTCAATAACGATTCAATGAATCGTCACCAAATTTGGTATGCTTATTAACCTCAATGAGGACTATCGATTGTCTGAGTTTTTGGCCTCATTAGTCAACTATTGGAGGCATAACAACCATTTGTTTATAATAGGTCTTTCTTTGTTTAAACCTATGTAACTCCAACAAAAAATAGGCTAGAGCAATAAATTTTTTTTTGAATCTGTAGGTTTGTTCACTAGCTAGAAGATGAAACCAGAGCGAACTCGCTCAAAATTATACCCACAGAGCTATAGGCATTAATCTGCGAAAAGTGTCGTTTTTACCAGTAATTCATTGTTAATAATTTTTTCCGGCCAGCGAAATTTGTTCGGAAGTGGTAGACATGGTTCTATGGAGTGTTCTACACCTGAAAAAAAATAAAACCAGCACCTATCTTCTACCGCCAAAAAAAAATCCAATTCTACTGGTCTATTGCCCTCCTGATTGGTACCAATGCAGACAGGAAATTCAATGTGAGCTTACAGAGAATCAACACATAACATCACATTAGAATGAAAAACTGTCATTTTGTGTTTTAGCATAAATAATGATAGTCGTGCGCTTCCTCGAACTCACTCCTAGGTGAAAATCTTTGAATCTAGTTGTTTACAATGCGAAGCAGAAGCTCGCGAGTCGTTGCCGGATGAACGCCGTAGCTCTTTCTACGCGCGTACACGTCGGCGTTGGTCACACGGCCAGTGCCAAAGGTCGAGTGGCCTGGCGACCAGTATTTAGAATGATCCCCAGGTACCAATCTGAACCACGGGGAAATTTTAAAGAGCGGTTGCTCATGTTCCCAATATGAGACTTGAGTATGGATCTATACTATTATTTTCCATCATGATACAAGTGACTACGCAAATGATAATGGCGAATCAGCACTTGTCGGATATGGCGTAGACATGCGGGGCATCAATTCTCAACTTTCAGGTTTTTGGGTTCAAAATGTGTCAGTTTCCGCGATAACCACCATATACATTAAGCCCCCGGTATCGTACGACCAATCTAAGGTGGACACCCCTTGGCATTTCTTATCTTTGCAAGGTACAAATTGGAACGAAGTCGATTCTTACATGGTTCGACCTTCTGCCTCAGATGGTGAAGTGAACAAATCGAGAAAATGGAAAGTTCGATGCGAACGGGAAAATTTTTTTCAAAATATTAAAAAAAAATAATATTGCGATACGGCATCGCGTAGCTCATCAGATTTGGAGTCCGAAATGACTTGTCCAACAATTTTTTTCATTGCTCAATTTTCCAGGAAAATTGATGGGAAAAGGCTCATTTTGAATTTGCCACCACAATTGTCGTAGAGGTTAGTTGCACCACGTGTTGGGGAATGCTATTGTTTTGGTGTAATGCCGCGGGCTTTCGTTATTGTTTAGTGTTTAATCTATGATCACGAATGTTGTTTTGTAGGTTATGCAGCCACGGCATCCACAATAGAAACTCGTGGCCGAGTGGGAATGTCAATTGACTAAACTTTGAATGATGTTAGAAGCATCGAGCATGTACTCTTGTACCTTTTAGTACAAAAGTTCAACAACGTGTAAAAAACTGTGTAGCAGTCATGCGATCAAAATTCTCCAACACGGTTCGAATTTTAAACAATCCTGCATTCGAACCTCTTGGACAATAGTAGAGCCTAACAGATTCACGTAGTGGTTTTCAATTTTGTACACTTTGTCGCCCAAATTCTGACTACTAAGTTTGGGAAAAGTTTGTACCATAAATGAGAACAATCTATCGGTACAAGTTATTAGAAGGGTATCTCGTAGCTGGGAAAATGAAGAGAATCTTAAAAATCGTGGCTTCTCCACGAGATCAAAACCTTGTAAAGTGGGTGGAATTTTCGGAAATTAAAAACGCGAACCCACAAGACAATGGTAATGCCAAGCAGATTTAAATACTGCCTTCTAGTTCTGAATATTTTCTCAACGAGAATCTGAACACGGAGTTTGAAAAAAGTTTGCATCGTAGGTAGACAGATCTCATAATAGGGACGTGGATGAATATACAAAGAATTGTGGCTTCGACCGTTCAGTTAAGAGATCAAAGTTCTTAAAAATTGTCAAGGTTTTGGAAAATTCTAAACACGAACCTCTCAGTCGTTGGTGATACCAAGCAGATTCGAGCTTTACTCTTCAAGTTTCGAAGTTCTGTCTACTAAAATTTTATTACAAAATTTGGAGCGTCAAAGGTGGATTATAAACTCGAATTGAAGCGGTATGCAGCAGCTGGGGAGTAGAAAAATGTTTGAACAAGTTGTGGCTCTCGAAACTCACCTATGGGATCAAAATCCTGAAAGAGTGGGTGGGATTTGTATGAATTTCAAACGTGAACTTAATAGAAAACGGTAACACGGAGCAGATTCGAGTTCTGCTTTTTGATTATAAGGGTTTAGTAAGCTGAAATTTGACTACAAAGTTTGAAGAAAGTTGGCATCAACGGTAGACTATAAACACGAGTTGAATCATTACTCCCATAACTTGGGAGTATAGAAATGTTTGCAAAAGTTGTGGCTTTGACTGCCTTACCTATGGGATAAAAATTCTAAAGAATAGGTGGAGTTCGTGTGAATTTCAATCGTGAACCTAGAAAAAATTGGTGATATCAATCAGAGTCGTGTTTTGTATCTTGATTACAGAAGTTGTGTCAGCTAAAATCCGACTACAACGTCAAAGGCACAATTTTTCAGATTTTTCTTGTTTTTCCAGCTATGAGATACCGTTCCAACAACTCGTATCCATCATCGGTTTACCGCCTACGGTACAAACGTTTCCCAAATTTTGTAGTCAGGATTTGGGCTATAAAGTGTACAAAATTGATAACCACTACCTGAATCTGTTAGGCACTACTATTGTCCAAGAGGTTCGAATGCAGGATTGTTTAAAATTCCAACCGTATTGGAGAATTTTGATCGCATGACTACTGCACAGTTTTTCACGCATTGTTGAACTCTTTTATTGAAAGGTACAAGAGTACATGCTCGATGCTTCTAATATCTTTCAAAGTTTAGTCGATTGACATTCGCACTCAGTCACGAGTTTCTACTGTGGATGCCGTGGCTGCTTAACCTACAAAACAACATTCGTGATCATAGATTAAACACTAAACAATAACAGAAGCCCGTGGCATTACACCAAAACAATAGCATTACTCAACACGTGGTACAACTAACCTCTACGACCACTGTGGTGGCAAATTCAAAATGAGCGATTTTCCATCAATTTTCCTGAAAAATTGAGCAATGAAAAAAATTATTGGACAAGTCATTTCGGACTCCAAATTTGATGAGCTACACGATGCCATATCGCAATATTATTTTTTTTTTTGATATTTTGGAAAAAATTTTCCCGTTCACATCGAATTTTCCATTTTCTCGATTTTTCACTTCACCATCCGAGGCAGAAGGTCGAACCATGTAAGAATCAACTTCGATCCAATTTGTACATTGCAATCACAAGAAATGCCAAGGAATGTCCACCTTAGTTTGGTCATACGATATTTGCGGTTAATTGGTCCCGGAAAAGTACCGCGAATACCGAATCCGCGAATACGGAAGCATTACGTAAATGGAAATTTGACTATTGCGTTCCAAGAATTTTGAAAATTTGTGAATTTTGCAACATGAAAATTATTGGAAGCGATTTGACATCAATAACAATCCCAATTCTTGATTTCCATGATAAATTTTCATTCATTACTCCTTCGGTTGACATTCAGACGATTTAAAATTATGCATCAAATCTTGTAACCAAACAATCAGCATATCCTCCGTGGCCTCAATATCTTCTCTCCAACTGATTCTACAAAACTTCGCGTGAGATCCCATCTTACTAGCACTGCTTCAGATTTTTGCCTCGTTCTGTCAAATAGAACGAATCGTGGACTCGTTCACGTGGAAACGTCTCGCTACTAGTGCAACTTTTTCACCAGTTTGTAACAAATCCAAGATTTTGAGTTTGTCCGCCAAATTCGTTACTGATTTTTCTCGTTTCTTGTCTTTCGGAGTCGTGCCTTTGACATTTTTCGGCGCCATTTTCGTACTTCGAATTTTGAAAAACGTTTCTGGGAGGACAGTTGATACACGAATTTTGAAATAAGCACTTGGTGAGAGATCGGCAATAAACCAAACCAGAACTGTAAACAAAGTTGTCTTCACGGCCTGAATCTATCTTTTCACGAGTGGAAAGTGAACCTCGACCGATTTGGAAGTTATTCTCCGATTCGTTCCCAATTACCACGATTGCTCAAGTTCTCACGCAAGTTTCATATCATCAAGCGCTCTCGATCGAAATTTACATCTATTATTCCGAGAGCCCGAGATAAAATCGCGATTAAGCAGACAAAATCCGCAAATACCGGATCATCGTATATTTTTCACAATTTGCGAATAAGCGAAATCGCGAATACCGAATCCGCAAATAACGGAGTTTTACTGTACACGGGCCATTTCGGAGCATTTCAGCCAGAGCCGTCACCAGGGAGGTCTGGAAGAAATCCCAAAAAATTTTTTTCTGTTAGTACCATGTTTAACTAGTACTAGTTAAGCCCCCATGGGCCTGAGGGCCCATAAAAGATCTATTTGAGGCCCCTTTTTGGCCTATTTTGGAAAAATCATAGCTCCGACTAGACTCAATATTTTTGGACGTACTTGGGCGCATTTTATTTCTCAAGACTGGTACTCTCAAGAAAAAAATTGTCCAAGAGCGATAATTCTGTGGCGGTCGGACTAAAGGGCGTGAGTCCATTTGAATGAAAATCGAGAAAAATGTGTTTGAATGCTATCATTATAATACAGGAGAGTGGGCTTACGCCCTTTTACGAATGGAATTTTTTGCCAGCAATACAATATTTTGGTCCGGAAGGAGTTCTAAGTGATGGAGATGATCCAATAGAACATCGTAGATGCCTTAACTCAAATTTTATGAAAATTGGACTTACGCCCTTTAGTCTGACCGCCACAGAATTGAGTCTAGCAACTTCTGGGAGCTATTTGCTAAGAGCACATTTTAGCGATTTTTGGGCCTCTATCAAAGTAATCCGACTCCCTTTAGACATGAGATAATCGACTTTTACCAGTGGTCATTGGAAAGGTCTTGAAAAAAGCTACGATTTCACCACTTGCAAAAGTTGAGCAGTTTCGTGAAGATGCCAAACTATGAGCTCAATTTAAGAAAATCGTTTTTCTTCTTTCGACCCAAAACCTGTGCGAATATGTTTTTCGATACCAATACTATCAATTAGAACAATAATCTGAGTGGGCCATTTAATTCTCAATTTTATTCAGCCAATTTGAAACACCCTTTTTTGACTTTTTGCTTAAAATGCCAACATAAGCATGGCTCGCATATGCTTCCATCTGAGTTATTGGGCACCAACCTGGGTGGAATTACTCCCCCAAGTACCCCTAAATATGTGTAAGAACTTCCGGGGGCAAGCCTCAAGCCAGAAGCGAGCTGGAGGTTCAAACCATCAGGTCCAAAATGGACATTATTTCGTCTGATTTGGAACAGGCGAGCAAGGGCTCGATTCCCCGTGTTTCTGCTCACAAACGAGACGAATGGCCAGAATGGGGATTCAACATGTTTTTCCGACTCAAAATGACCATCTTAACACGGTTCCGGGGTCAACTTGTGCCTAGGATATCATCCAATCCTCAAACGGCGTTAAACTCCGTAGTAACAGGTTTTGCTCCTCTACTGCAAAATCACGATAATTCAGGGCTCAATCGGACCCGGAATCGTATTGAGCTGGTCATTTCGAGTCGGAAAAACATGTTTAAATCCCCGTTCTGGCCACTCGTCTCGTTTGTGAGCAGAAATACGGGGAATCGAGCCCTTGCTCGCCTGCTCCGAATCAGACGAAATAATGCTGATTTGGACCTGATGGTTTGAACCTCCAGCTCGTTTCTGGCTTGAAGCTCGCCTCCGGGAGTTTTTACACATATTTGAGGGTACTTGGGGGAGTAATTCCACCCAGGTTGGTGCCCAATAACTCAGATGGAAGCATATGCGAGCCATGCCTATGTTGGCATTTTGAGCAAAAAGTCAAAAAAGGGTGCTTTGAATTGGCTGAATAAAATCGAGAATTGAATGGCCCGCCCAGATTATTGTTCTAATTCATAGTCTTTGTATCGAGAAACACATTCGCACAGGTTTGGGGTCGAAAGGAAAAAAACGATTTTCTTAAAATGAGCCCATAGTTTGGCATTTTCACGAAACTGCTCAACTTGTGACGACTGTAACTCCTATGAAAAGTCCGATAATCAACTTCTGCAAGTGGTCAAATCATAGCTTCTTGCAAGAACTTTCAAATGACCACTGGTAAGAGTCGATTATCTCATGTCTAAAGGGAGCGAGATTACATTGATAAAGGCCCAAAAATCGCTGAAATGTGCTCTCAGCAAATAGCTCCTAGAAATTGCTAGGCTCAATTATCGCTCTTGGACAATTTTTCTCTTAAAAGTACCAGTCTTGAGAAAGGAAATGCACCCAAGTACGTCCAAGAATATTGAGTCTAGTCGGAGCTATGATTTTTCCAAAATAGGCTAAAAAGGGGCCTCGAATGGATCTTTTATGGACCCTCAGGCCCTTGGGGGACTTCGAAAAAATTCTAAAAAAATTTTTCGAAAATTTTTTTAGAATGCTCCGAAATGGCCCACATACATACGGGAGGATCTCAACAACACTTCGGGATATGATATCCACTTGGAAAACATTCTAAGAGCATCTCAGGACTTGAGGAACATTCTGTTAGCATCTTGAGGACACTTTGGAAGCATTTTAGGAAATTTCCCGAAGTATTGGAGAATACTTTGATGATTGATGAGGCACTCATTTGCATCGAGAGTTGGGGAACACTTTGGGAATTCTTCATGAATACTTTCAAAATTCTTTGAAACTACCTCGGTGATTCGCAAGTGAATTCATCCAGAATATTCTTGGAATATCATTACCACCTGGGAGTTGTTTCCAAGACGATTCATATGGAAGACTTTGTTTTCTTTGTAGATAATGTGAGGCCATTATTTAGTCTATCCTGGTTCTCAAAGACTTGGCAATTATGCAATTCTCAACATTTCTGATATCTTTCTCTACAAAAAATACATTGCTGAAAAAGATTAGCAGAATGCTCTCTTGAATCATATTTATAAAATCAACAATTTATCTATCGATTATCTGAAATTCGAAATATTATAATTTTTCATTATACAATGAAAATAATTTAATACATTCATTCAAATCTTATTATAAAACCCATTCACATTTTCTCTTCTATTGGATCCTTAGATAATATCAAATATAAATTCATTAATTACCCTAGAATAATACCCTTAAGAAATTTTTTGAAAAAAATTCGAGGAAAAACGGAATAATATGGCTTCATAGGTAACACGAAAAACTCAAAAAACGCCTCGATAGATCATCCTTAGACTCTGTGGGTGGATTACTAAGACTCTAACGCTAGGGCCAGTGAATTTTGAGCATTATTCGATGAGTATTTTTTGACTTATATACTTTTTCAAGAGACATTTTCAATTATTATTGAAAAAGCATATTTTAAGAATGATTGTGGATTCCTAGTCCTACTTGAAAAAATTTTCAAAGACGTAATTCTGATTTTTTTGGGGTGCTAAATCGATTGGTTGATACAAAATTTTGTTAAGATGCCATTATCATGGTCTCAGAGACCAGTGTAAAAAGGAGTACAGGGAAGCTAGAATAACATGGGGAGAAATCAAAATTGTGTATCAACTAATCGATTCAGTACCTCAAAAAACCTTCATAGTGAACCACTGATATTTTTCAAGGCAGAAGGAAATTTTACAAATAGTTTTTGAGATATGGAAAAATGACAATTTTTCAGAAAAAAATTCATGACTCAGGGAGTATTGGTTGGGGGGTGCCAAAATGGCAGCGTTCCTATCTACGGATGCTACCAAATATGTGTGCGAAATTTGAAGGGGATCGGTGAAAACATTGAGGAGTTTTGCTGAGACACAGAAAACAACATACACACAAACACACAGACATGGTCAGAGAGCTCGAAAGATGGGGTGATAGTATATTTCAAAGGCGTTATCAAGGAGAACTGTTACCTAGAGTCGATGGATCTAGGAAAAACCAAGAGGACAGTATAATTTCCACGTATCCAAGAGCTTCATTGGAGAGGTCAAAAATTTTTTGGAAAAAAAGTCAAGGAAAATCCATTACCATCAAATGAAAGCTTGCTCATTTGAGGGAGCAAAATCATTGGGATCTATCAAAAACATATTCAAGTGTGAGAAAAGATTTTTTTCAAACTTTTAGATCGAACAGTACTCAAACAATCGTAATTCGTTACTGAAACTCACGAAATCACTCCCCTGGACGGACGCGATCGCGCGCGGCCACATTCCTATCATTTTTACTCGGGCGGTTTTTGGATTTCTGCAAATTTTCATCTTCTTCAATGGATACATATGAAAGAAGAGGATGCAATCTCGTGAAAAACACCAGCCCACAATTCAGAAAAAAAATCGTTTACCAAAAACGCGACCCAAATAGATTGACGTAAAATCGAGCGCTGAATCCAAAAATGATGTCAGTTGAGCCACGCTACGTCACAATTTCGAGATAATCGTGGAAAAAGAATTTCTACTGGTGGTATCGGAATTTTGACTTTGGATTCTGGAAGAACAGATGATTTTACGTCCAGATACTGATAAAAAAAAATTTTGATTTTTGATCGCCCCAAAGTGATAACCGTCATCGAAATCTCAATTTCATATTTTTGATCGAGTATCCGGAAAAAGATTCATGACCGAGTCCCCGATGTGGTACTGATGACGGAGTACCGAGAGTGGTACTCGTGACGGAGTATTTAGAGTGGTACTCGTGACGAGGTGCCCGGAGTCAGACACGTGACGGAGTCTTCAGAGTGGTACTCGTGACGGAGTACCCAGAGTGGTACTTGTGACGAAGTCCTGAGAGTGGTACTTAATACGAAGTACCCGGAGTCGTACTCGTGACGAAGTACTCCGAGTCGTACTCGTGACGAAGTACTCAGAGTGGTAATCGTGACGAGGTACCCGGAGTCGTACTCGTGACGAAGTACCCAGAGTGGTACTCGTGACGAAGTCCTCAGAGTGGTATTCGTGACGAAGTACCCGGAGTCGTACTCGTGACGAAGTACCCAGAGTGGTACTGGTGACAAAGTACCCGGAGTCGTACTCGTGACGAAGTACTCAAAGCTGTACTCGCGACGAAGTGACCTCAGTGGCACTCGTGACAAAGTACTCGGAATCGTATTCTCGATGGTATTGTCACAATGTTTTGGCTACGGTGGGACCGTTGTTCAGAGATTCGGTGTGTTTCTTAGTCTAACAAGCCCCCCACCTGACCTTCCGTTATGCCAAACGAAATGGTCTTCGTCAAGGTCGTGCACACCGCAGAGGGGGCTCAACCAATGACGGATGAATCAGGATGAATTAGAAAGAACAAAACGAACTCACATGAAAAATGTTATATTGAGTTCCTACAATGTCTATTCTAACCTCAATTCTGACCTCACCCGCTCACTGCGGATGTCCAGTATACTGGACAGACGCGATTTCCAGTATATTGTGATAACTTCTGAAGGGTTCGGTGAGAAAATCTGAAATAATTCAGCAAAGTTCCTGAGCGTCCAATAATGATATTGATAAATTACCCTCCAGGAGAGGTTCATTTCTGAGAAGAAAAATAAGAATCGAAAATGTTTTGACTTCCTAATTTTCGTATTTTTCACCATTTTGAGACAAGTACTCAATGTTCCAAGCATTGAAATGTGCTTCTGGAGCCCGGGAGCTGTTCTGCAGTGAGTGGGTTAACTAACCTAAATTCTAGATTCTAACCTAAATTTACCAGGATAGCTTCACTCGTGCTACCAGGATCGCAAGATCCTGGTATCTAGATCCTACTCAACCTTGTTCCGCTTATACAGAGTCATTTTCTCCTCAAATTGTCTATGCAGAGGATTTCTTGGTCTCTTCGCACTTTTTTTCATGTTTCCCCTTTTCAACATCCAGCAGTAGTCCGCTATCATGTTGACGCCCCAAGAACCTTGGTATCGTGTCTCCATTACCTTGATGTCCTGATGAAACCGCTGACCTTGCTCTTCACTGTAGTCACCTACATTTTCAGGAAAATAGTCTAGGTGGGAGTCTAGAAAGTGTACACTGTGACTCATCAGACAGCCCAATTCCTTATAACTTTTGAGGAGGTCCGTCACCACATCTCTAAATCGATCACTCTTGTGGTTACCTAAGAAGTTTTCTGAGACTTCTTTGGAATTCATCCACGCTCTCCTCTCCTTCTCATTCATTGTTCCCAGGAAATCTCGATCCTCGAAGAATTTACGAATTTGTGGTCCGTTGAAAACTCTTGCTTTCACTTTCTGCTCGCTCAATTTCCGGAATTTACTCAACAAATGCAGGAAACAGTTACCCTCTTCGTCGAGAGCCTTCACGAACTGTTTTATCACACCAAGTTTGATGTGTAGCGGAGGGAGTAGAACTCTTGATAGAGCAATGAGTGGTTCCCGTATAACATTATGTTCTCCCAGATCCAACGTCTCCCTGTTCGGCGAAATCTTACGGGAATAATGACTTTTACGATCTCTGCTATCCCAGAGACACAGAAAACAAGGGTATTTTGTGTAATCTGATTGTTGACTAAGCAGAAGCGAAATGACTTTCAAGTCACCACAGTTTCTCCATCCATGTTCACCGTATTTCATCTTTTCAAGTATGAGCTGCATAGTTTCATATGATTCTGGAAGCTTCGTTGAATGTGCTATCGGAATTGATACATACTTGTTTCCGTTATGCAGTAGTACAACTTTCAGACTCCTTTTGGAAGAATCGATGAAGCACCTCCATTCTTCGGGTTTGTAGACATTTTTCTTGAGTTCATCCATCAAACCAGGGATATCAGTACAGTATACCAATTGGACATCATCATCCCAGTCGGAAAATTTCCGGAATTCAATGTCTCTTCGCCTGTATACTGAGGATTTAGTTCCTGGCTGGACCAGTTTTCATGTCACCAACTCGGCCGCCATGAACTCAGCAACATCCTTTGTTACACCTCCATCTCGGACGAAATCATTCAACTGCTTCTGGTTGAACAATTTTGGGCCACATTCTCCACCAGCAAGGATGTATTTTTCGCTATCTTCTTCCGCAGACGTCTCATTGGAATTGGTTTCATCACTTGCGTCATCTTGGACTTCAGCTTCCTGTTCAACGCGATCCTCCTCGATCCCATGCCCCACACTTCCAGCTCCATCGGTCTCAATCCCTTCTTTGTCTTCACTCTGATTCACCTTCCCGGTGCCAGATTCTACATCGGAAACAATCACAATCGGAGCTTCCTGGCGAAAATTAGGAGATGGTACTGGCACCGTCATCGTAGGGACGGTCGCATACTTGATTCTACATTTAGTCTTAGCACTGATGCCTTGGACGTCTGTCATGCAGAGGTAACAGTCTTCACGAGTTGATGGTTTCCTTCACAAAGCTGGCGAAGCAGTCCTCAATGAGTCTCTTTTTCCAAATGTACAAAATTGGGACAGCATCACACGACAATTCGAACAGAGAGAATCAGGTGACCATGCCGTTACAGACATCGCGAATCCGTAACGTTCTTTGTAGGAGATTCTATTGTCTTTGGTGATGCTCCTTCGGTTTTTGCGTAACTCACACTCACCACAAATATGACAGAAAATATCTCGATCACTATTACATGTGTGCTGAGACGTATGTTCACTCGTATCTACGTACTCCTCACGAACCAAGTGACCCATCTGCGAGGAGCTGCAGCCATATGATGACGATGAAGAGGGGCCTGCTTGCTCACCCAGGTTCGACACCGGAACGGAGGGTCCAAGTCCTCTCTCTCTGCAGTACTCTTTCGACGGACCTGCCATGTTGGCGAAAAATTCTCCACGCAGAAATTCAGCCGGAACAAAAAAATCCAAGTAAAGGCGTTGCCCGCCGTCACCACGAGGAGGTATCCTAGGGGCAGGTACGCTGATCGCTGTCGACGTCTGTTACCCTAGGCTGAAGAATCGTTGCGTCAAATCACTCTGTCACACATCAAATAGAGCAATCATATCTTATTCTTTCTCATATTTTGATATCACTCACTATATCTCAAATCAAACGTTGGCAAATATCCCACGAACACGGAACTGCTGCGATTGTCGCATAAGATGCGCCACCAGCTCTTCGATAATATCTCAGATACGGTGCTCTCCTCGGTAGGGCGGTGCACCTCTACCCTTGGGAGGCACGACGCACCTTTTCCCGCACCAAATTGTCCGTCACCGCACTAAGTCACTATCACTGAAACTCCGTCTTACTGCCTTGCTAGCCTTTGCGAACTGAAGCACAAGTTCTAGCTGCCATCACTGCATTACTGCCCCGAGTACTGCTGCTACTGCTGCTGCACTGGTCGTGGCTGCTACTGCTGCAGTACTGGTCACGCCTGCTACTGCTGCTACACTGGTTGCGGCTGCTGCTACTGCTGCTGCACTGGTTGCGGCTGCTACTGCTGCTGTACTGGTCGCGGCTACTACCGCTGCTGCACTAGTCGTGGCTGCTACTGCTGCTGTACTGGTCCCGGTTGCCACTGCTGCTGTACTGCTGCTGTACTGGTCGTGGCTGCTACTGCTGCTAGACTGGTCGTGGCTGCTACTGCTGCTGCACTTGTCGGCTCCCGAAGTCCGACTGCCTCCGCTGCGGCGTGCTTCCAGCGCGAGCCATCGCCTCACGCGAGATAGGGAGAAGCCCACCTCGCGCGGCAGAGGGGTCGGTTGAATTTGATCATTCTATGCATTTGTCCAACACTTTCCTATGTCAGTACGTTTTGTTCTTTCTAAATCATCCTGATTCATCCGTAATTCGTTGAACCTCCTCCGCGATATGCATGACTTCGACGAAGATCAAATCGTTTGGCGTCACGGATGAACGGATCAGGGAGCTTTTTAGACTAAGGAGCACACCAAATCTCTAGACGACAATCCAACCGGAGAAGAAAGGAAAATGCAATACAATCGCAAGCACGACTCCGAGTACTTCGTTACGAGTATCGCTCTTTGAACTTCGTGATGAGTACTCCTTTGGGTACTTCATCACGAGTACGACTCCGGATACTTCGTCACGAGTACGACTCTGGGTTCTTTGTTACGATTACCACTCTGGGTACTTCGTCACGAGTACCACTCTGAGGACTTTGTCACGAGTAGCACTCTGGATACTCAGTCACGAGTACCACTGTGGGTGCTCCGTCACGAGTACCACTCTCAATACTCCATCACGAGTACCACCTCGGGCACTCCGTCATGAATCTTTTCCCGAATACTCGATCAAAAATATGAGATTTTGTATGGTCATTGAAATCTATCAACAGTCTAGTCGGAGACTGTTGATAGACTTCAATGACCATACAAAACATTCAAGTACTGTGAACCGGGGTGACTTTGGATACCGGGGTGCCTTTGTAACGTTTCCCAAAGAGGATTGTAAGGGACGTAACTACCTCCTGTGAGCTCTGACAGGGTCCTGCAGGAGGTCATTTTGAAGCTCAAAATCTCTACTCTCATCATGATGAGACAAAAGAATTATAAACTCGAACAAGCTTGTTTTTTCACTTGAGAGGGTATAAAAATTATGTTAATTTTTTTCTACGTGGCAAGAATCCTCCGGAACGAGTGCTTTAGATGGTAGCAATGTTTTCAAAGCTTGTTTTCCACGACTCGGATAAAACCTCGAAGAACATATTGACGTTGGGAAATATATGTCAAGCCGACCAAAATAAATAGTTATTCATGTGCCAAACAATGCATCTTCGAGAAACCATCAGCGAAGCAGACGCTTGACCATGGTGCGCGTGCGCGAAGGCGCGTTTTGGATGTCGGTGAGCTCGAAACATGCATGTGTTGCAGTCAGTGCGTATGAAGGAGCTCGAGAGGCCTGTGCCTTCAGCACGGGGCCCCCGTATTGATACGTCACCACGCGCTCATGCCTCCTTAAGGCCGTGTCGGAGTCTCGCGCAAAACGCGGTTACACTTTTCGCAATGGTTTTTCCATCAATTGAGACGGGGGTGCTTGCAAATTACTCGGAATTGCTTTAGAAATGTGCCTCTGGTGCGATCCGTGAGGTCCAACGTCTCTATCTCCCTCCAAACTCAATGTAAGGTGCAAAGTCGCACTCTCTGAGAATCAAAATCGGAATACCTCTCGATTCTTCGATTCCTCCTCGAGAGTGAGAGACGTTCATCCCCACAGATCGTACCAGAGACACATTCCTGTAGCAATTCCGAATCATTTGCGACCACCCCCGTCTTAATTGATGGAAAAACCATCGTGTAAGTTATAACCCCGTATTTGCCGCGAGACTCCGACATGGCCTTAAGCTCTAACACCTTTCTTTCAAGGTTATTCAGCTCACCAGGTTCATCAATGAGAAATTATTGCAAAAAAGCGTTGTTTCCAGACAAATCACTTTTTTGCATGTCAGAAAAACTCTCGCGTCTGGGAGACGGGCTGTGTATTTGATTTCTACGCCAAAAAATACACGAAGAAATTATACTTTGGCGAATGTCTCGTTCCGACCCCAAAATATTGTTGAACAATGTTTTTGATGAGACTTACCTTCAACTCTTGGAATAATTGATTCTCCTTGAACTTTAACTCACTGATATGTTTCTGAATATCATGTTTGTGCTTGATGAATGCAAGTTCTTGGAGCAAAGGAATATCGCCTGTCAGCAATTCAGTACTCGTCCGTTTTGATTTCATATCTGGGCCAGATTTTGAGAGTTCTTTCGCAGTTAAGCTCAGATTGTACTTGCAATATTTGTAAAAATGTGATATGGTATTAATCTGTAAACAAAATCAATCAAAATTGGGGTTATATTTCATTTTAATATTGGTTCCTTTCGCTTGGATGAAGGATTTCATGATCAAACATCGATATTTACTCTGTTGCGGTTGAAATGACTTTTCAAAAATTCCATGGCAATTGGCTGATAATTACATATTCTGCTTTGATTTTCGAAGTATGTGAATGGATCAGGAAACAGCTCGAGAAACCTTTTGATATTGAAATCATTTGTATACTGTTTTATTTGTTCCGTGACTTTAATTTTTGCCAAGTACTGTTCTTTTGTTGGATAGTCTCGAGTTTCTAACTTCTGTTGGATGAACTGCTCAATGACCTGTCCTGCAGTGCCATTTTTTTCGACGAAATCTCTTAAGTAAGTTGGGTCAGCATCAGGAAAAATCCCCATGAGATACTCGTATTGTTCATCAACACTGAGTGCCTTGATATCTTGCTGAGTCACTGGTTCACTTAGTGATCTCAAGTGATTAGGGCCTTCCAACAATAGATGTTCAATCAATGTATTCAATAAGTAGTCCTTATCCTTAAAATCTAACGGCATAGGTGGACTGTTACAAATTTTTCTCACGTAAGACTTCTTTACTTCTGGGAATATGGATCTCAGTTTGCGGTAAACGTAAATGTCTGGTACCTCGGGAGACCTTGATAGAAAGTTCCGACTTGGTCCGGGCAACGATGTTTCAGCTGTAACATCAGATAAAATGTTGTGATATCGGAATCGGTTAATAGAGAAATTTGGTGAGGATAGATAGACATTATTACAATTTTCCTAGTGTGATAGTTATGTCATCCTTGCTAATGAGAGGAAAAAGTAGGGTCAACTTATGAGTCGATTCTGTAGGTGCGACTCCCCATAGAATCCGTAGTCCAAAGTGATTCTGGAATTATCACAAATTGCTACCTCAGATGAGATAGCTTCTATTTAGTGGTAGTAGATTTTCTACTCAATTATTTTTTGGTAATTGTTTTTCTTTCCCGGTGACCTTTACTCTAAATCTCTTGGAGAACTTTTGTGCCTCTAACGGTAGAGGGAAAATGTCTTGGAGGTGAAATTCTTCTCCAACTAAAGGTGAATTGATATTACACTTCGAGCTTGGAAACAAATGGTCGTTCGCCTCGAAGGTCCGACCGAAGTACCTCGAACGTGAAAATTGATCTTCAAAAGATCGAGCAATTTTAAGCAATCAAATACTGTTGTAATGATCATTATCTGTTTGTAAGTCTACCGATGAATACGCTGCTCACCATGATATTTTTTCATCTAGTGATAAACATGAAATCGTATCCCTCCAACCTCATATCTTTTGACCGGTGTTATGATGCAGTTCCTATGAACTCAAGCCGATAAACCTCGTGATAAACACTGCAGTAATCAAAAGGCGCGGTAGCGCCTTGCTGGCGAGTATATATAGAAGAACAACTCGCAGCGCTGCAGCGCATGCCGTAGCCTTATATACGCCAAGTTGGGATTTTTAAACCTCGCGTTCTGCCTCGATCATAGAATATGATGGATTCTTGCGCTTATCAGCCACGATGTGCCCCAGTAATCGCGAGTTTGATGATTTCTCTATCGAAATACTATTTTGTTTCGTCGATGTATGAACTAATGGCATTGTTCCACGACCGACAAAGGGACTAGGCGTGTAAGCATGGTGAATCGGCCCTTGTCAGGTATGGCCCCGGAAGTAATTTCCCCCAGTTTCTAACCCCAAACTATGAGGGAAGCAGTAGTTATTAGGTCCCGAAGTCGCCCCTATGTTTTGGGGCAGCCTGGAAACCCTCTAAAAAACGCTAAAAATCCATTTTCATTGTATTGAATCGCATTTTTACACATCTCAATAAATCGTTCTGAAATTTTTTTGCGGACTTCTGAGACATTAACAATCCCAGGGAGAGTGGTTTCATCTCGACAACTTTTGATTCAAGACCCGAAAAAAATGGTTGAAAAATGAAAATCAATTTTTAACCTTGTTACCTGTGATTAAGACGTTGGTGAACCATCTCATCGCATTTATCGGCTCATTTTACGTCGGAAACCACTTTGAAATATATCATTTTTGGTGGTGGAAAGTGGTCAAAAACGTCACAAATCAATTTCGAAGCAAATTTTTTTTCATAAACTAGCCTCTCCTGCGCATGCGCGTTGATATACGCTCCCGAAAGTATCTTTAATCGATAGCTGGTGTAATTTCCTTCAAGATGACCCCTTGCGAAAGTCGATTTGATGCAATTACAGCTGTGATATGACTGGTGCAGAAAATGGAAAAACCCAAGGTATCAAATCCTTGAATCCGTGCGTCCTCCAATGGCCTTGAGAAATGCGGATTTTGAATTGGGCCCTTTTTAACATGCAAACATGTGTTTTTGATGTATTTTTTGACGTAGAAACCGAATACGCCGTCAGTTTTGTTTTAAACCTTCAGGATTCTTCACCAGACTCATAAAACCGACTCGATAATGGATGCTCATCTTCAACCTTTTTAAACCTATTTGAGATAAATTGTCGGTGTATGGGGAGGTCTAGGTGGATTGTGTACTAGATACAACTATGTTCCATAATGTATTCTGACTAGTCAAAGACGATCCTGATGGTTTTGAGGCTCGAGGAAGCGGTGGGTGTGAGATTTCTGTTGTTGGAGCTGGATTTTGTTGTTCAATTTCAAACGAGGAAACTATATATCGACCAGCTGATATGAGGATAGCAGTGCTTCCTCGAGCTTCGAAACCATCACCATTGTCATTAGATGATCAGAATACATCAGGGATCATAGTTTTATCTGGTACACAATCCACCCAAACCTCCCCATACACCGACAATTCATCTCAAATAGGTTTAAAGAGGCTGAAGATGAGCATCCTTTATCGAGTCGGTTTTATGAGTCTGGTGAAGAATCCTGAAGGTTTGGAACAGAACTGACCGCGTATTCGGTTCCTACGTCAAAAAATACATCTAAAACAAATGTTCGCGTGTTAGAAAGGGCCCAATTCAAAGTTTGCATTTTCCAAGGCCATTGAAGGACGCACGGATTCAGGGATTTGATACGTTGGGTTTTTCCATTTTCTGCAACAGCCATATCTCAGCTGTAATTGCATCAAATCGACTTCCGCGAGGGGTCATCTTGAAGGAAATTACACCAGCTATCAATTAAAGATACTTTCAGGAGCGTATATCAACGCGCATGCGCAGGAGTGGCTAGTTTATGGGAAAAAATTTGCTTTGAAATTGATTTTTGACGTTTTTGACCACTTTCCACCGCCAAAAATGATATATTTCAAAATGGTTTCCGACGTGAAATGAGCCGACAAACACGATGAAATGGTTCACTAACGTCTTAATCACAGATGACAGGGTTAAAAATTGATTTTCATTTTCCAACAATTTTTTTCGGGTCTTGAATTAAAAGTTGTCGAGATAAAACCACTCTCCCTCGGATTGTTATTGTTTCAGAAGTATGTCAAAAAAATTTCAGAACGATTCATTGAGATGCATCAAATTGCGATTCGATACAAGGAAATTGGATTTTTAGCGTTTTTTAGAGGGTTTCCAGGCTGCCCCGAAACATAGGGGCGACTTCGGGACCTAAAAACTATTGCTTCCCTCATAGTTTGGGGTTAGAAACTGGGGGAAATTACTTCCGGGGTCATACCTGACAAGGGCCGATTCACCATGCTTACCCGCCTAGTCCCTTTGAGACTCTCCCCGACGAAATTCATCGGGGATTTTCGTCTCCAGTCACTCTCGAGATTCGACTCATCTCGAAATCGACACTGCATCGGTGTGACACAATCGGCCTTGTGTGCGTGAATGAGCGACTAAAGCAAGCTAGCAAACCATATTCACCATTCAGGTTCTGTTCCAGATGAGTGTTTACTCTCTGCACGTGTGTCGAATACAGTAAAGATTCAATACAAATTGATGCCAATCTCATTGTTGGTCTACTAGTAAAAAAGAAGCCATCTCATGTATGATCTCTTGTTTGCAGTGATTCAAAAATGATGGTCTGGTGGCCAAAATGTGTGCCATTCTTGCTGTTGTGCAGTGGCAAGGTGAAGTGTCAAGAATAATCTTCAAATATATTTGGAGAGTTTATGATGCATGGGTGCCATTAAGCATGAATGTTCATTTTATCAGTGAATTGATTCTCACTTCCTCCGATACTTGAGATAGACCTAACTCTGAAGCTATAAATTGTGTATCTCAAGTTCATAATCTACTCTATAGTGAGAGAATTACATTGCAACCAATGTATTATCCATTCAAGCTATTTCTTATCCCTCACCAAAAACTTGTTCGGGTCCAACACAAAGGGGATCGTCTCTCACATTTAGATGTTGTGAGACTGGTCAGTCCTATAAGTGACTGTGGAACAGTTGTTGTGATATGTGTATTAGTGATCTCTGATGCTGCTCTGATCAATTTTATATACTTTCATTGCATATCACTGTACTCTTGATTTATGGGTCTGAGCTGTTTTGACGTGCCTTTGACATTCATGCTGAAGACTTCATCAAGAGCTAGTGAGCATACGTCAATTCCTAAATAGGTCTGATTGAGTTGTTCAGGGTTCATCCGATTCATCAAAATTATTATTGAGATAGAGTAGCACATTTACGCTCTTAGAGAGAAGGAGTAAGTTTAACTTGGCAAAATTTAGGGCGGAGAAGTCAATCAACATAGAAACTAGATCCATACATTCATTTGGATGTACTTTGAGGATCATTCTGTCTGGCATCAAAGCACTTCTCACATAACGCTATTGAATTTTCATTCTCAAAATGAGTTCCCACGCAGCACTTGAACTTCTTAATGTGTCACAGATAACCAATGTCCTAGTTGAAATTTGTTCAAGTTTTTGGTTTTCAAACAGCGTTGAGAAACAGATGTATTGTCATAAATCACTTTTTCCAAAAAGTATAACTTGGCGAGTATGGCCACCCTTCCCCCCTATCACTTCATCTGGGATCAAAAATTGAATTTCAACTTTTGAGGGTCATGGAATCAGGGGAAACATGTCGAGTAACTATTAAGCAAAATTCCGGGAACTTTAAATATGAAACAAATGGGGAGAGAATGAAGAATATTAATTTCAACTCTTGAGAGCCGTGAGATCAAGAAAAAAATGGCGAGTAATTGTTTTGCAAGATCTGAATGTGAAACGCATGGAAAAGGATTGATTACATTACTATTTGACTTTTTCTATGATTTTGACTCAACTTGAGTTTCTCACCATCTCCTTTGTCTATGAAATGTAATGAAAATAATAATTTATTCAGACCATTGAGAAGAAAAGGAAAGCAGAAGATTCAATCTAGCATTGATCAGTTTAGTTTAAAATTCAGTAGAGATGGTGAGTAACTCAAGTTGAGTCAAAATTACCGAGAAAGTCAAATCGTAATGTAATCAATCCTTTTCCATGCGTTTCACATTCAGATTTTGCAAAACAATTACTCGACATACTTTTCTTGATCTCACGGCTCTCAAGAGTTGAAATTAATATTCTTCATTCTCTCCCCATTTGTTTCATGTTCAAAGTTTCCTAAATTTTGCTTAATAGTTACTCGACATGTTTCCCCTGATTTCATGACCCTCAAGAGTTGAAATTCAATTTTTGATCCCAGATGGAGTGATAGGGGGAAAGGATGGCCATACTCGCCAAGTTATACTTTTTGGAAAAAGTGAAGTGAGGGGGGGGGAGAAGATTTCAACACTCGGCTATGGTAATGGCTGAATATTTTCAGATTGAAAAATATGATGCAAATAGTAGCATGTAGGAAAACAAAAAAACATTCTATGTATCTCATACATAAAAATCATTCTCCTAATTAACACTAGTGGGCTTCATTCCAAGATGAACATTTTTCGATCATGAACAAAGAAAAATCTGGAGAAATACAACTTTGTATTTTTGATATATCAAAAATACAAAGTTGCTATAGCAAGACTCTTGAAATTAGTTCATGGAACTGACTTGAGTTGATGCAAAGACTCCTAACCCACTTGTGATGGTGCTCGCAAGAGAAAATTTTTGGATCACGAGGTACTTCTAGATTGTGGAAATTCCCCACATGATGAACCACATCCACTTTTCAGCAAGAGAGCATGCTAAATATCGAAGTGAATAACTAATAACTAATTGAAAAATGAAACTTAGAATTATGACACTTACATATCTGTTGTCCAACATTTTCCAATGACCAATACTGAAACAAATTCCATGTAGCACATTGGTAGTTTGTAACACATCAAGAAGTTAGAGCAATTCGTGCGAACTCATTCTGAGGGAAATGAAGGTTCAGTAGCATTATGTGATATGTGTTTAGATTTCTGATGAAATGATCCTCAAGATACTTCCAGATAGATGTATGGATCCAGTTTGTTTCTTGATCGACTTCTCAAGTAATAATTTTCTCAATTTGAACTCACCACTTCCCACAAAGAGCCTAAAAGTGCCTCTCTTTCTTCATAATACTCTTGATGAAACAGGTGAACCTTGTACAACTTTCTAATCCTATTCAGAATTCAATCCCAAGAAAGTAAAATCCATATACCATATGAGTAAGAGTCTAGCTGAGACCTTGGATTAGAGTACTACGCAATAGACATATGATATTCAAAAGGAACCACAGCAGCACCAGAGATGAGTGTTTAAATATCACAACAACTGTTCTTGGACAGTCGTCAATTGACTGACCTGTCTCACAACATCTAAACGTGAGAGACGATCCCTCTAAATGTGTTGGACAATGACAGGTCTATGAAAAGCAACACGAAGGATATTCTATTGGTCGCATTCTTCTTCAACTAGAGTGGTTTATCAACTTTTCCATTGAGATGCACAATTCATAGATCCAGAATTGGGTCTGCTTGAAGTATTAAGGAAACTGAAAGGCAATACACTGCTGAAATAAAGATTGATACTGGCACTCATTTTTTCTCACGATCAAATCCCAAATTCTCCAAATAGTTTTGAAGATCAACTCTTGACACTGCACAACGCACAACAGCGAGAATGACACACATTCTGGCCTATTATTCTTTATATCACTCCAGACAAAAAAACCCACAACAATAGGCGACTGTTATTCCTGCAACAATGAGAGCTGATTTCTACAAGCTCGCTGCAGGCGGTGCTACGATTGGCATCAATCGGAATTCAATTTCTGCTGTTATCTTTACATAATATAATCAAAATAGTCAAAAACGTTACAACATGTTACTGCCGGAGCGGAATAACGCCGTCTGCTACACACGCGGCTGCATCAAAACATTACCCGTGTTCTCGCGGTCGATCGTCCCGCGTGGTCGACCCCAACAATCGATTGTGTTCGACTTCGAGTGTCTTGACGTGGCTGAGATCTTGACGCGAAAAAATTGGGAAGGGTCAAAATAAGTGAGCAAGATATTCTGACACTAAACGCTGTCAGCGGCGAAATGACTTGCCAATATCATTGCTGAGAACCTATGTTCTGGCTCAAATTGAATATCTAACTGGTTTACTATTTAAAATATTTATATGATTGATAATTCATTAATTGGTTTTCAGGAATATTGAAATATCATATGATACTATTTAATTTGTTAGTGCGTACGCTTCTTTCGGATTAATTTAAATTCAAAGAATGTATAAAGAATGTATAATATAAGAATGCCTTTTCTTGAACGTCAGGCGCTGGGTTCCTGCCGTTCACCGGCCGTAGCACGGATTTATCCGGGGCTACAGCTGTCTTGTTGACTCTTGTCAACCAAAGACCACGACACGATTTAGCGCAGAGGCTATTCGTGGGCGGATTGGCCATTAGAAACGACATTCGAAAATTTCCCTTTTTTTTGTTTCTCGGAGCAGGTTAGGCTTGCTCAAAAACAAGAACAAATGTCGGTCACTGTTTACCAAGAGTGGGAAGCGAACGCACACGATTTCAAGCGATTTTTCTTGTCGGTATATTTTGCTGATTGGTGAAGAAAATAAATTTCAAAAGTTACAAAAGTTACGCAAGTATCTTCCTTGACTTGAACGAGAACATCTCGCGACCGTGACAGGACAGCTCTAATTGATCTTGGAAGACTCGTAAAAGGACAAGGAAGAGGTATATTCGAGCATATCCGAGGCAAGATCCAGCTCGTCGTATCAAAGGAGGGCGCGCGATTCATTATCTTCAAAAGTGGTTCCGAGTTCATTTTTATTGTTATTCATAACTTTTCGTGAAATGGGGCCCCAACGCGTGTAAATTTGTGATTCGAATATTCAGTGTATGTTATCACGTCATTAACCTCAAAACAGATGCTCACTATCAAATCATCAACATAGGTTATATCAACGATCCTCGTGTGCTGGATTGGCGGTGATTCGGCAGCATGCCCCGGTCTGCACGTCGACAAAGGGTGCGTCCTGCAGCCGCACTACCAGCGCACGAACCGGGTCGCCGAGCAACTGCACGCGGCGTAGCTACCGACGCTCCTGTCATCGCTACAGGGATGCCACCCCCGGCGCGTCGCCCGGGCCATCCACCAGCTGCACGTGGCGTAGCCCCTGCGGCGCTCCCTGACGCTGTCAACGCACTTGGGGATGATGCGCCTCCAGCTCGTGTCGCAGCAGAGATCGCAGTTGATGGTGATGCCGTTCACCCCGTTGCAGCGCTGCCAACACGCCGCCGTGGCCGCCAGCCAGCTGCGCACGCCGCAGACCTCATTGAACCTGGCGTAGATGCGGCTGACCCTGTAGCAGCGTTAGCCCTGCTGCCAGCACGCCGTCGCGGTCGCCGGCCAGCTGCGCACGTCGCGGATCTCGTCGAACCTGGCGTGGATGCAGCTAACCCTGGAGCAGCGCTAGCCCCGCTGCCAGTGCACCGCCGTGGCCGCCGACCAGCTACGCGCGCTGCAGATCCCGTCGAATTCGACAGAGATGCCAATCACCCTGTCGATGCTTCTGTCGCAGTACTTCCGACGGGCTGTTCAGGCCGCCAGCGTACTGCTCATCCTACGACTGCACATACACCCGACGCTGTCAATGATGTTCCTGCTGCGCAAACACGTGGTACACGTCGCAGGAAACGTCAGCCAGCTGCGCGTATTACCGTTCCTGCTACAGCGCCAAATGCACAGGGCAATGTTCATCGTTCATCGTCTGCTCCAGTTGGACGCCCAGCGAAGCGTCAGCGTGAGAATTTATCGTACGAATATGTTGAAGATTCAGAAAATTCTTCCAGTAGTGATGATGACGATCCTCGTTTTCCATTAGAGTCAAATCAAATTCCGCTAGCGAATAGTACAAATTTCCATGTAAATTCGAGACAAGATTCTAGTTCTGATGCGATTTACCGCTTAGCTAACATTTTAAGTGACACACTTTCGCAAAGTTTACTGAATAATAGTATGAATAATCGCGAGAATATAAGACGTCTTCCAGAATTTTCTGGCAGTCCTGCTGACTGGTTGCACTTTAAGCAATCTGTAAAATCAATAGCAGATTCTAACCAATGTGACGATACAGTGATCACAAATAAGTTGATGGATTCTTTGAAAGGTGAAGCGCGCCGAAGTGTGGCAGCACTTTTTGCCGCGGGTAGCTCAGCTAATGAAATAATGGATACCTTGGAATTACGTTTTGGAAATACGGACTTAATTTTGAATGATGTTGTTAACGGAATCAAAGAGCTACCTGATATTGACTCTGGGAAAATTACTCTTATTGATCTCGCCACTAAGTTAAAAAACGCAGTCGTTGCAATTAATTCATTAAATGATACAGGGTACCTTTCGAGTCCCGAATTTGCTAGGCAGATTTTAAGAAAAATTCCTGTTAGAATGCATCAAGATTATGCAAGATATGTACATACAGAAGGACTTTTGACATCCGTTGAAAATTTGGCTAATTTTATGATCCGTGAGGCTAAGATTGCTATGAAAGCTGGAATTATTAATTTAGATCAATCGTCAGAATCTCATAAATCATCGAGCAGCCGTCATTCTAGAGACTCTCGTTCATTCAGAACCCAGTCATCCACTCAAAGACCTGTTTTATCGACTAGTATCAGTGAAATTGAGCAACCAAACTTTCGACAGGCTAACAATGTTACATGTTCGTTTTGTAAACGCAATCATGCAATCCAGATTTGTCGTGGATTTGCTAGAGAACCGATGCGTGAGCGCTGGAACATAGCAAAACGATTGCATTTATGTTTCAAATGTCTAAATGATGATCACACTAAACAAGACTGTACTGTCGAGAGTTCATGCAATCAGTGTGATCGCAATCATCACGCTCTTCTTCACTTTGTTCCAAGATCTGAGTTTGACGAAAAATCCAAATCAGAAAATAAGTTCACAAGACAAGGTGTCACTAGATCTTCTGTCATTCCCAGAAATCCTGTAATTCCGAGAAAACCTGCGTTACCACCGAAAGAAAATGACATTGAAGTTATTGAGCCCTTGCATCAAATTACTTCGAAGCAAAAATGACTAGAGGAGGTAGTACTTCTAAGAGTTATTCCTGTGCAAATTGTTGGTAGATCATCTAAAGTAGTTTACGCGTTGCTCGATGGCGGAGCCGCCGTTACAATTGTGAATGAACAACTAGCTCATGAAATTAATGCTGAAATGAGTTTCTGCTCTAGGTTAGCTCTCCGAGTTGTTGGCCAGCATGATCCAATAACAGTTTGTAATAGGAGAACATCATTTAGTATTAGCACTGCCACTGCTTCTTACAATTTGAAGAATGTAGTAGTTGTTGATGATTTGTCTTTATGAATGCATACTCTATCGTCAGAGTTTTCCGATCTTTGCTATCAGAGAACCGGAATTCGAGTTGATCCGTACAAGACTATCCCAGATATCATTATTGGTCAGGATAACATTAATTTGATTGTAGTGCGAGAAATCATTGAATTGGTTGGTGATAACTTTCTAGTATCTCGATGTTCCCTCGGTTGGACTATACATGGGCGAATCGTCAGGGATAGCTCGATCAATTTCGCCGCAGTGAATTGTTTTACAGGTGAATATTCATCCGATCTCGATACGCGCTCGCAAAATGAAAGATATCTCTTAGAGCTCGAGGTTTTAGGCACGAATTCTCCTTGTAAACTTAGTCCTGATGATGAAAAAGCTATGGAAATTCTTGATCAAACATGCAAACGCGTAGACGGATCTTGGCAAGTAGGATTATTATGGAAGGGAGAACTCGATCAAATCCCAAACAGTAGATCAACAGCTCTTCACCGGTTCCTGCTCTTAGAGAAAAAGTTCAGACGCGATCCAAAATTCGCTGTTCTGTATCGCGGGAAAATTCATCGCCTATTGAATAACAAATTCGCGATCAAAGCTTCTGGCCCGCCCATGAGGTTGCACTGGTATCTCCCACACTTCGGAGTTCAAAATCCAAACAAACCCGGGAAATTGTGTCTGGTTTTCGATGGTGCTAGTAAGTCCGGTGGGGTTAGCTTCAATGATTTGATGTTAAAAGGGCCTGATCTTCTAAAACCATTAATCGGTGTGTGGATGCGATTCCGACAAAGATCAATAGCAGTAGTAGCTGATTTGAAAGACATGTATCTCAAGATTAAAATTATTATGCAGGATTATGATGCTCAGAGATTTCTTTGGCGAGATCACGAGACTGATAAAATTGTAGAGTACGTCATAACCTCAGTATTCTTTGGCTCAATTTCTTCTCCATGTCAAGCTCTCTACATCAAAGATAAAAACGCTGATCAATTTGTAACCATGTATCCGAAAGCTGTGAAAAGTGTGAAAGAGAATTCCTATATGGATGATTACCTTGACAGCTTTGATACAGTCGAAGAAGCTAAAGAAAGAGTAACACAAGTTATAGAGATAAATCAAGCTGCTAATTGGGAGATGCATGGATGGGGTAGCAATGAATATAGCGTAGTTGAGGAAATGATTGCTCCCGGGAAAAGTAACGCTTCCATGAATTTGTCACAGTCGAATAATGAAGAACGAGTACTTGGGATTCATTGGTTATTAGAGTCCGACGAGCTTCATTTCAAATTCAATGAAAATAAGATCAGTCACGAAATTCGAAACGGAGAACAGATTCCTAGTAGACGTGAGTGTCTCAGTATCATAATGAAAATTTATGACCCGTTAGGCTTGATATCTCCTTTCACAATACACGGCCGGATTTCACTGAGAAGTGTGCATGCAAGTGGTGTAAGCTGGGATAAGAAGATTCATGATAGAGACTTTGTTCAGTGGAAGAATTGGGTGGATAATATGAAACAAGTAGAAGCATGTAGGATCCCAAGATGCTATCAAGTCAAAAATAATCAGTCAGTTTCATTTGAAATTCACGTTTTTTGCAATGCAGATCAGAATGCTTACGGCTCAGTCGCGTATTGGCGGCTCGTTTTATTGGATGGAACAATTCATACTTCTATTATTCTTTCAAAAAGTCGACTGGCTCCTAAAAAATCGCAAACAATCGATCGTTTGGAATTGCAAGCATCTGTTCTTTCCGTGAGATTAGCAACACTGATTTCTCAAGAACACGAGTTTCAAATATCTCGTCGCGTTTTTTGGACTAGTTCTCGAATCACGTTGAATTGGCTAGAATCTGATCCTAAGGAGTTAGATGTGTTCGTTTCTAATCGGATCAAAGAGATCAAAGAAAAATCGCGTGTCGATGAATGGAAATGGATTTCAGAGCCAGAAAATCCAGCTAGTGACTCAATTAAATGGAGACCAGGAGTCCTAGAGACTGGAAGTCCGTGGTTTGTGGGTCCATCATTTCTTCGAACCGACGAGAAGTCGTGGCCAATCGAGAGTAGCTCATCATCATCGAACTCCTTTGATATTTGTGAAAATTTAGTGTCAGCAACAGTCGTAGCTGCGAATAAGGAGTTACCAACTTATCTACCCGATTACACACACTTTTCGTCATGGTTGAGTTTAATAAAAGCAACTTTCTTCGTAATTAAAGCTCACGATTTTTGGATTGATAAAGGAGTCGAAAAGTACACAGATCTTGAACGACGGGACTATGCAGAAAAGCTGTGGATTCGCTATATCCAAGAGTCTTCATTTGAACAAGAGATAAAATTATTGTCAAACGCAAAGAACGTGTTCAAAGATTCAAAATTAGCATCTCTGACTCCGATTCTTGATGACCAAAGTTTGCTGCGTGTAAGGGGCCGAGTTGAATTTTTGCCTAGAAGCACCATGAAATTCGAGCCGTTGATTCTCGATGCATCACATCCGGTAACTCAGCTTCTTATTGCACACTATCACGAGAAAGCTTTCCACAAGAATCACGAGATGGTTTTTAATGAGTTACGAAAAGACTACTGGATCTTAAATGTACGGAGATACCTACGTTCGATCGTGCATAAATGTGCAATTTGTCGTCTTTTACGAGGAAATCCTTATATTCCTCAAATGGCGAATTTGCCTCAAGTTAGTTTGGGTTATCGTTTCCGGCCTTTTATTTACTGTGGTCTCGATTATTTTGGACCTATGATTGTCAAAGTAGGACGTAGACATGAAAAGCGATGGGGGGCGTTATTTACCTGCTTGACGACTCGTGCTGCTCACATCGAAATAGTCAACTCCCTAAGTACGGACTCAGCTATTATGGCTGTCACGAGGTTTGCAAGTAGTCGTGGTTTTCCACTTATAATCTTTTCTGATAATGCAACCTGTTTCCGCGGAGCCAGCCAAGAACTCAATAACGTTGTTTCATCACTAGACCGAAAGAAACAATCACCTTTCGCATTAGTGAATGGGTTCCAGTGGAGATTTAATCCACCTTCTGCGTCTCACATGGGGGGAGCCTGGGAAAGGCTGATCAGGTCCGTGAAAGAGTGCTTATCGAGCATTTTTAAAGGGCATACTCCAACTGAAGAAGTTTTGACAACAGTTCTGAAAGAGGTAGAACACTCAATAAACTCAAGACCGCTCACTCATGTTTCTGCTGATCCAAACGATCTCGAAGCTCTAACGCCGAATCACTTTTTAATCGGCTCGACTTCCGGTTCAGCTCGCTCTGTTCATTATGATATTAAGACATTCGACATCAAGAAGCAGTGGCATATGTCTCAACAGCTAGCCGATGCTTTCTGGAACCGTTGGCTGCGGGAGTACCTGCCCACTTTAGTTCCCAGAAAGAAATGGTTTCATTCACAAGAACCTTTAATGGTTGACGATATTGTTTTGGTGATAGAAAATAATTTTCCCAGGAATGAATGGAGGAAAGGTGTTGTTGTTAAAGTTCATCCTAGTAAAGATGGAAATATACGTATTGTTGATATAAGAACTTCGAACGGAATATTTAGCCGTCCTAGTCATAAATTGATCAAATTTGCAAGGGTGTAAAATGCATATTTTACATGGGGGGAAATGTTCTGGCTCAAATTGAATATCTAACTGGTTTACTATTTAAAATATTTATATGATTGATAATTCATTAATTGGTTTTCAGGAATATTGAAATATCATATGATACTATTTAATTTGTTAGAGCGTACGCTTCTTTCGGATTAATTTAAATTCAAAGAATGTATAAAGAATGTATAATATAAGAATGCCTTTTCTTGAACGTCAGGCGCTGGGTTCCTGTCGTTCACCGGCCGTAGCACGGATTTATCCGGGGCTACAGCTGTCTTGTTGACTCTTGTCAACCAAAGACCACGACACGATTTAGCGCAGAGGCTATTCGTGGGCGGATTGGCCATTAGAAACGACATTCGAAAATTTCCCTTTTTTTTGTTTCTCGGAGCAGGTTAGGCTTGCTCAAAAACAAGAACAAATGTCGGTCACTGTTTACCAAGAGTGGGAAGCGAACGCACACGATTTCAAGCGATTTTTCTTGTCGGTATATTTTGCTGATTGGTGAAGAAAATAAATTTCAAAAGTTACAAAAGTTACGCAAGTATCATCCTTGACTTGAACGAGAACAACCGAAATAATGGGTTCAGAGGGATTGAGACCCTCCTGAACCCAGAAAAGCTTGAAATAAGTAAGTTCGAAAAAATGTGTGAGGTTAAAACGGCCCAACTCAGCGTATATAAGGCACGGCGGCCTTGCGCGCGCTCCCTCTCTTTCTCACACGTTCTTCTCTTCCATATACTCGCCGCAAGGCGCTACCGCGCCTTTTGATTCCATGTTTCATTTGTTAGTCACCCATTAGTTGGTCATTTTGGTGGTTGGGATCCTCTCTTCTTGGAGAGCGGATGAATCAACTCGTGTAAGGAATTTTCACAATCCAGAAGTTTCTCATCAACTGAAAACCGCATACTATTAAAAGTAGAGTTGAGACTCTTTGCACCAACTCAAGTTGAATTTCATGAACTAATTCTAGGTTTTGCTATCAGAAACAAAAAGTTGTACTGCTCCAGATTCTGTTGCTTGGGATTCAAAACTATTTATCTTGGAACATAGCACACTGCTGTTTATTGGGGGGATGATTTTTAAGGATAAGATATGGAAAAGTGTTCTTGGTTTTTCTACATGTTACTATTCACAGCTTATATTTGTCAATCTGGGAATTTTCAATCATTGCCATAGCCAAGTCCTAAAATCTCCCCCTCTCTCACTTTACTTTTTCCAAAAGTCCAACTTGGCGAGTATCACCATCCTTTCCCCCCATAACTTCATCTGAGATCAAAGTATGAATTTCAATTCTTGAGGGTCATGAGATCAGGAAAAGTATGTCGAGTAATTTTTTTGCAAAATCTGAATGTGAAATGCATGAAAAATGATCGATTACATTACAATCTGATTATCTCTCTGTAAGTTTGACTCAACTTGAGTTACTCACCATCTTTACTGACTTCCAAACTGGAACGATCGATGCTAGATTGAAATTTCCTCACTTCTGTTATTTTTTATTGGTCTATTACTTGTAATATATTTTAAGGAAAAGAAAGATGGTGAGTAACTCAAGTCGAGTCGAACTAACAGAGAGATAATCAGATTGTCATGTAATAAATCATTTTTCATGCATTTCACATTCAGATTTTGCAAAAAAATTACTCGACATACTTTTCCTGATCTCGTGACTCTCAAGAATTGAAATCAATATTTTGCAATCTGTCTTCATTTGTTTGACGTTTAAATTCTGGTAAAAAGTTACTCGACATGTTTCCCCTGATCTCATGGCCCTCAAGAATTGAAATTCATACTTTGATCTCAGATGAAGTTGTGGGAGGAAAAGATGGTGATACTCGCCAAGTTAGACTTTTGGGAAAAGTAAAGTGGGAGGGGGGAAGATGTCGGTAAACATCACAGTCATGTTTTAGAGTGGAACTCTGAATCGTTTCAAATCTTCAGGGGTTATCATGAGAACAAACTCCGCTCTTACAACCAAAATCGCAAACATCATTTGAGGGTCCACGGCTTTTCTCATTCTCGAACTGATTTTTGAAAACCATGGACGATTCAAACATTCGTGATTTTGATTCCATTCGCGTGATTATGTCAAGGTTTTATCGTTTACACTGCCTAAAACTTGCGATGATTATAAGTTGAAGAAATTTGAGGTTACTACCGCAATTCTATTCGAGATCGATGTTCATCCCACCTCTCAGCTGGAGACAAATTCCACCTTTAGTTCGAGGAGTTTTTTCCCCCTACCGTTCGAGGCAAAATATGCCTCTACTTCGAGGTCTTGTTTCCTCCAAGAGATTTAGAGTGTTCTCTTGCGCATAAACCCTGCACAGTCCTGTTCGAATTCCTAAGTCCCGTAGATTGTACGCCACAGTTTTTATAAATAATCTCTGACAAAATTACTGTAAACCCATCCTTCAACCCCTCTCTGCGGTGCGTGTGTACGTGCGCGCGTGCGACGTCCTCAGTCCGAGAAGTGTGCAGGCTCTTGCGGAGTAAGCGGCACCCCGTGAGTGAGTAAACAACATAGTTTCGCTGGAAATTTAGCCTGTTGATTTTCCTCTGAACAAACAATCGAAATATTACTCAATTGTTGATATATGATAGTAGGAACGGCCGAATTGCGAGGCAATCATTATTGGAGGAAGATTTCTTGACAGATTTTTCGTCACTCTGATTATCTGGGGAACATACAACCCGTATAGAAAAACAGAGCCATCGGAAAGATATCAAGAACCCAACTTCAATATTATTATAATGACTCTGTGGTTCTATAGGAGTTGTATGTTCCCAAGACAATCAGACTGACGAAAGCTCTGTCAAGCAATATTCCTATAATAATGATTGCCCCGCAATTCGGCCGTTCCTATCATCATATATTGAAATAAAGCAAGGATATAATTTTATCATTACTCAATTGTTGTTGACTTGAGTCTTCACCTGATTATGCAACTGAAAGAATACCGTTCACAGCCAAACCTTGATATCTTGAGGTCAAACTCCTCTAAGGGGGCATATAACACATGAACGAGTTTTATATTTGAGACCGAATATAGTTGGCGTAGCTCAAAGGAGAAGCCTCCAACTTGGAATCTGAGGGTCCTGGGTTCGCGTTCAATGTAAACAAGTTTTTCCACTCGATAATCCGTCGCGATTCCGCTTTTATTGAGATCCGTAAAAAATTACTATAATCTGGTCATTTTCTCGATATCCAAAGCTGTGTGGTAAGGTAAAAGCACCAGGAACTAAACAACGCGCCGCGAGTCACCTATTCCTGGTGAGCGGGTTTGTCACTCGAATATAACCACTACAAATGTCTAATCCTCATCAAAAATAGACGATTACTGTCGCAAGTATGTTATCAATCATCAGATTAGTGTTTTGGTGAGTTGGGTGGACGAGAAATGTAATGAGAGGATATTTTTGTGATGGTATGAAACGGCAGTCTCTCGCTGCATGAAATAATGCGCTCGCGAGCCCCCGATGCGGCCGCTCTAAAACTCAGGACATGCTCTTAAATGAAGTGAATAAAATGATTTCATTCGGGTTTCTATCGTTTGTTCGTGAATGCCGTGAGTTTGAGTTCCTACGTAGATTTTGGGGGATATCTATACTTATTTTTGAGAATTCAAGTGTCCAGGTTCAAGTACCATATCGGTCGGATTTTCTTATAGCTGGACACTGTATTTTTGTATCAAATCAACCATTTTTTCGGAAACAAACCAACGCACAAAGCAGCTATTCAAGTTGCAGAGTGCTCAGAGCTCATGAATTATTAGTTGGCCCACCTTGATTCTTGTGTTCACGTAATTTTATCTCACGTAAAATCGAACCTCAAAGTACGCAGGCCTGAATGCACTTACATAGGAGTAATTCCACGCGAAAGCGGACCACGAATTGCAGACATATCTCAGATTGTTTTTCCACTATTCTTAATCGATTCTATGGTCCAAAAAATGAACTTTTCACCCTCTATGGGGTGAAAAAAAAATTTTTTGTTTCCGTGGGGAATATCTTTGTGATAGTGTTTTTAGGAAAAAATACCAATCTTTTTTCAGTAAAATGGGTGTAGTTCCGACTTGAGGTGAGATACGACCACGCAAATAGTGGCATTCGAAAGATCTTTCAAAAATCTATCGAAATATGTTTCGAAAATTTTTTTTTGAGGCTACGGACGCCCCCTATGAGCAAAAAGGTGAAAAACAGAAAAAATTCATTTCCTCAAAAACCTAATTTTCTAAAAATCTGGAAATCCATATTTCGATGTAAAATTGCGTGTTCTTCCAGAAAAAAGTGGTCCCGATCTTTGTTTTTGGGTTCTACGCTGTTTTTTTTTACGTTTTATCAATATTCTCAGCCTTTTCGGTTGAAAAATGAATTTTTCTGCGCATGCGCAGGAATTTAGACTGCTGAAACCAATTCCATTGAAAAGCCAAGGAAATTTCCTTCAAAATGAGTACTTGGCGAAGTCAATTTTATCTACTGGGCCCAAAGTTACATCACATTAATGATGAAGCATCCTCAAGAGGGGTGAATGCAGATCTTGCACGAATTTCCCATTACTATCGTGACTCGAGTAGAAGTGTCATCATTTTTTAGACCTTCTAACTTCGGTCCCAGTACATCGAATCGACTTCACCAAGTATAGTCATTTTGAAGGAAATTTCCTTGGCTTCTCAATGGAATTGGTTTCAGCAGTCTAAATTCCTGCGCATGCGCAGAAAAATTCATTTTTCAACCGAAAAGGCTGAGAATATTGATAAAACGTAAAAAAAAACAGCGTAGAACCCAAAAACAAAGATCGGGACCACTTTTTTCTGGAAGAACACGCAATTTTACATCGAAATATGGATTTCCAGATTTTTAGAAAATTAGGTTTTTGAGGAATCGAATTTTTTCTGTTTTTCACCTTTTTGCTCATAGGGGGCATCCGTAGTCTCAAAAAAAATTTTTCGAAACATATTTCGATAGATTTTTGAAAGACCTTTCGAATGCCACTATTTGCGTGGTCGTATCTTACCTCAAGTCAGAACTACACCCATTTTACTGAAAAAAGATTGGTATTTTTTCCTCAAAACACTATCACAAAGATATTCCCCACGGAAACAAAAAATTTTTTTTTCACCCCATAGAGGGTGAAAAGTTCATTTTTTGGACCATAGAATCGATTAAGAATAGTGGAAAAACAATCTGAGATATGTCTGCAATTCGTGGTCCGCTTTCGCGTGGAATTACTCATAGAAGCTGCCGTGAGACTCGTACTGCAGTATTACTGGGCATACTTTCTTAGTAAATTGTTTTAGAGTCGAGGATATATTTATAGGGAATCCTGATTTCAGCATTATTGATGACTGAACTTGAAATTTCCTTTTGACACACCGAAATGTACCCACAAACATACGATTTGATGCCCATACAATTTGAGTATATTGACGTCGACTGTTACTTCAAGGACTCTTGAAAACCATTCAAGAAGTAAGTTCTGGTCTATTTTGACGCTCTATGCTCAAGAATATTGCACGTCGAATCATTCTAGGACCTGAAATTCACGGTCCAAATACAGGTTCCCGGTGTCAAGAATTTGATGTCATCTCGCGGGGTTAACAGAACCCTTGTCCAGAAATATGTGGAAATCGAGTCGTCTCGTTTTTCATCTGGGCATTTCTCTGGAACTTTTACACCTGCTGGAATATAGTTATGGATGATGATATAAGAGAACAATCGAATCTATCGGTCCCGATCGAAGTGAAAATATCATTATCCAAGTCTTGAAATAAGATATCTTTGGCTTCTGTATGATTAGAAGCAAGTTGATCCATTCTAGCTCACTCGAGGAGAGAAAAAGTTGAGAAAATCCTGTGGAAATACTTTGTACTCTCGTACAGTCTTACGGATACTCTGTCGATGCCTTGCAACTTTTCGGGTTGATTCCATCTGTATTTGGTGGATAAAATATTGAAGAAAGATGGCCCAGGAGCACGATAACATGCTACCAATTCAGTCAAAATTTCACGACTACGAAAATTGAAAATAAAAAATTAATAATGTCTCGTCAACTCAAAGATGATTACGTCAAGCTCATGCCACGACTCTGAACGCAATTTTCAGAATACATATCTGAAGTAGATGCGATTTCAGAGATTTTGCGACAAGGCTCGCGTTTGTGCGATTTTCTTGTCTAGAACACGACCGTTCTGACCTAGAATGGAAAAAACGCGACTCACGAAAAAAGTTCAATTTTTCTCACCCCAGATAGGCGGATTGAGCTATCTGCGGATAGAACCAATTGTGATCGAATACCCTCAACGTATGAAGCTACAAAAAGCTCAAGGCATTCGTTGAAATTATCCATCTTGCCAAATACATGCTTTAGACATTCTGGAAGATCGCCGAAAAACTACTCAAAGTTCGACTCGTTAACGTGATTTTGGCGATGCCACTTACTCTATACAGTACCGTTCATAAGTTCTCGATGGTCGATCCCTCGATTACCCTGACTTGCAACAGCGATAAGTCGAATTCTATGCGTTGTGCGAAAATTTCACAAAAAGCATCCTAAAGAGCAGAAAAAATACTAACTTTTACTGGGTTTGGGTGATTTTTATCGAATATTTTTGAGCGTCCTACACGCTGATGAAAAAATAGAAAATCTAATAATTTTTTACTTTCATTGAGACACCTGCAGTTTCGATGTGGATGAAGATACGGCAATTCTGGAAAAAGCATCTTGTAGAGCGGAAAAAATGCTATGTGTAGCCATTTTTTGATTATTTTTTACGTACCGCGTGTGAGAATGTACGAACTGTCTAGATACCCAAAATGACTGTTTATCATCGGAAACGGTACAGAAAACGGTGAAAAACCATGATTTTGGGGATTTGGACAGCTCGCACGTCTTCATACACGGAAGGTGAAAAATAATCAAAAAATGGTTACACATAGCATTTTTTCCGCTCTACAAGATGCTTTGTTCAAAATCGCCGTATCTTTGTTCGCATTGAAACTGCAGGTGTCTCAATGAAAGTAAAAAATTTTAAGATTTTCTGTTTTTTCATCAGCGTGTAGGACCTTCAAAAATATTCGATAGAAATCATCCAAACCCAGTAAAAGTTAGTATTTTTTCTGCTCTTCAAGATGCTTTTCTGAAAATTTCCGTACAATGCATATAATTCGACCTATCGCTGTTGCAAGTCAGGGTAATCGAGGGATCGACCATCGAGAACTTATGAACGGTACTGTATGAGTTCCGAAAGTGGATTTGTAACTTTCAATACTACGAAAATACGTGAGCAAAAAGTCCCAAGTATGCGTTGAGCTGTTTTCATTTCTCATTTATCAACGATTTTCAGCAAAGTGCAAAAGTTTCAGAGAAACGCTCATATCTCCTGACGATAATTTTGGGGTCTTCCAAACGAAATAATTGGAATAGAAAGATTTTCACCTACGCTCAACGATAGAATCACTGGTCAGCAAGGAAAACGTTATTGAAGTACCATGAAAGTGATAAAATAGTGACATCCCTAGAATAGCTGTCCAGATACTGGAGCTTTTACCTTAGTATGCACTATGAAGAATCCATGAAAGATAACTGACTTCCATCGACGTGGAATTCCATTTCGGGCATCTTTGATTGTTAAGTTTTTCACCCTAATGTTCAGGGCAAGGATGATATTCTGATTGAATTTAAGGACTGTAAATTTCTTCAATTCGTATTTAGAAACGACGCATTTCGGACATCTGACTATGTCCTCGATAAGCTTCCATAAAACTTCAAATTTCCATTCCTAGATTAGAAAATAATTGATCTGGAGAAGGATTCACCTGGTCAGATATCTGAAACGCGTCGTTTCTGAATGCAAATTGGAGAAATTTACAGTCCATAAATAGCAGTAGATTTAAGGTAGTTGTACATTAAAATGCAAAATATACCAGAATGTCACCAAAGTTGGTGAGGATTTAGTTCAAGTGTTAAAATGAACACCTGTGCAGAATTTCAAAATGATTGACCGTTTTGTCCCAGAGTGGTAGTCATCAAAATTCGTCACTTTTAGCATGGGGCTCGTGCGGGATCGTCGACTCCCATATAAACGCAATGTTAAAAGTGGCGGGTTTTTGATGGCTACCACTCAGAAACAAAACGGTCAATCATTCTGAAATTTTGCACAGGTATTCATTAACACTTGAACTAAATCCTGCCCAACTTTGGTGATTTTCTGGTATCCAGTGGAATCTCCCTCAACGGATACCTCCTATTAGCGGACACCTCTCAATAACGGACAGTTTCTTGCGACCAGTAGGAGTATAATCACAGAAATGAACCTCTGATTAGCGGACACTTCCGGATAGCGGATAGTTTTGATGCAACCAGAGGTGTCCGTGCGACCGGAGATTTCACTGTATTTTCAGCATTAGTGTACAACTACCTCAATAGGAATATCTTTGACTGGGTCTCGAAAAATGGAGAGTAGTGAAAAAATGCGCCGAAACGGTATAGTGCATAGTATCGTACAGCTTTGGATATCAGGATTTGACTATCAACGGCATTTTCCAACTGCATAATGAGGCAGAGAGATCAAGCCAACAAAATGAAGTAATGTTTCGACTGAATTGATACAGACTTCTGGATAAAAGTCGAGCAGAGTTATCTAATGTAAGATAGAATTTCAAAGGATAATTCATCACTATGGAATCTTTAGTGATCTAATACCAACGGAGGATGGACTCCAGGAATATTTATATGAAATTAGTGCCGAAAGACGCAAAGCTCTACACAAGATCGGAATCTTCAAATATAATAGTAGCTACGACATAGCCAATCTTGGGGTGAATTCATCGTCAGCAACCGGAGTCGACTTTGCCGGAAGCGCAGCGGAAGAATCTTGCTTTAGAGCTTCATATTCTTATTATTTCTATGCAACGCTGTGCGTAAAACTGTGTGGGAAGTTATCTTCCTATGCAAGGTACCCGTTTCGAAAGAAATGCGAAAAGTCATTAACGCACAGTTAAGTGTGCGAGAAAACATAGTGAGAAAGTAAAATCTGTGCGATAGTGATTTTCATGAAAAATTGGAAGTTTGAAAGAATATAACAATCGGTCAGTTCTGTCGATATATTAACCCTTTGCGGAGCCACGTGTAATTCCATTGCGACGCCACTGTCGGTTAAGGGAGTAACCTCGGTACCACGTGAGTCAAATAGATCGACTTTTTTCAACTTTCACAAATTTGCCTACATGTCTGTCTTATGTGTTAATCAGATCTCAATACACCCTCACATAAACTAGCATAAGCATCCGACTCACGAATCATGAAATATCAATGCCTGATTATGGGCGAATTTGTCTAAATTGTGACTTATTCGCGACTTCACGCTGAAAATTAATCAGAACTTTTTTACAAGCAAACCAAAGCTTGAAACAAAGTTCGAGCACGTTCTTGGTATTAACATCTATAAGTGAGCAAGACTTGAACAAAAACTGACCGGCCAGTCTTTTCTAGTCTGATAATCATCGCGACGCCCCATAAGACAGCGTGTATAACCTCTAAAACTATTCATGCTGATGGCTTGACTCAGGGGTAGCCAATGCTCGTGAAATTTTGACTGTGTTCGATTGACACGCAAATACATCTCTCTGTCAAGTTTGATCAAAATCTGATCAGTGGATCTTCTACCGAGGTTACTCCCTCAATCAGGATCGATAGTTCATCTTGTTGGAAGTGAATATATTTGATAGTTACAGAGATCCCTCGTTATCGGTGAGTCCATTAATCGAAGATTTCGTTACCCGCGGATCGTTGGCTCACTCAGATCCCATCTGATCCGGGGGTCAAATTCTGTTATTCTCGAAGCCGTCAATGTTATTCCCCGGAATTTCTCGAATTTTTGACAGCCTTACCAGCAGTGCATAGAATAATGTATCACGATTACATCAGCATCTCTGGAATTACCTCCTCAGATAGTATTCAGACAACGAACTTATCGTTATGCCGATTATGGAATTCAAACTTGATCATCTCGCACGAGTTGAAGATATTCTCAGCTATGCGATGACAAGCTTTTTCAACAAGAGTCTTTCTTTTGATACTTTTTCAGAATTTTCTTTTCAGCGGCGGGGGTGTCCCCCCCCCCCCCCACCAGAGGGTTCCGCCCTTGGGCCCCGCCCTGCTCCCTCTCGAGCCCCCATCCCTTATCCTCGATCGGAGCTTTTATTCACATAATAAAGGATGAACGAATCAATCCGGGCAGAATACGAGTAGATATCCTCGAAGAAATAGGCTGTCAATATATATTCCCGAAACGTTAACTCGAACTTGAGCAAAGATTCAAGGGCTCAAATGAGAAAAAATCTGATTTGAATCGCTTTGTGTTTTTCCTCCGTCAACGGCTGATCCAAAGCAGAACTCGATGAGTTTCGTCTTGTTTTGGCTGAAACTCGATGAGCTGCTCATGTGCACGTGTGCAGTGCATATACGCAGTGTGCGTTGCATTAGCATATTTGTGTACGCACCCTTAGGCTCGGAGTGAGATCTTGTCTAACGCGAATGAAGCTCCTACTCCTCAAAAACAGGGTGTCCACGAAGATGCCTATTATTTTTATGCTATGATAAGGTCGAGCATATTTTAAGCTATCAATCGAGTTGTTCTTACATGAAATCTGTAGAAATTTCGAAATGTTAGTAATAACCACTCGCTGAGCTTCACCCAGTGATTATGTTTCACGACTGTGAACAGCTGCAATAAGTGCAGTTCCAGGATTGATACAGCAAGATACAGCACCATTGTTATCATCGCCATTGAATTATTGATATACAATGAGCCAGTTAGGATGAAAAAATTGAGATTGTCTTGTATTGTCAAAAACAATGAATCATCGGATAAGCACAAGTTCATCTTATTCTGCTTTTCCAATCCAAAGCAATATGATACTTTGTGAGTATTCTTTCAGGTCTTCATTATGGACTGGAGCTCCTAGATGAATGAGTAAATATTCACTCACACACGTACATTCAAACGAATACATTTGACTCTATGTTCAATCAATATCTTTCAACATTTCATTGAAATTCAAACATTTAGCTGAGCCTGATCTGCTTCAAATTGCATAGGATTGTGAAGTTGTTGAAAAAGTTGTCACGGTGAAGACAGTCACGGTAAAGACATTTTGCTCGAAAATTGATCCCACGAGCGCTGTATGTCACGGATCGCTTTGCCCGAATACATGGCATCTTTTTTCGATGGGATGTACGAGTAAAAAAATTTGTGGGCCTCAATATTGGATGAGGCGCGAGAGACATGTGGCTACGGTGAAGACACTTCTAATTTTCCAACGGAAAAATCGAGAAATATTGGTGTACCACGAGCTGATTATGAAATATATTGATACGCGGCTGGCGGAGTTTTGTTCTGTAGCGATTTCCCATCAAATTACCACCAGTACAAAGTCGCTTGGGACGAGTGGCGAGACTGTAGATGCAATATTCAAAAACATTCGAAGAATTTGCAAAACCCGTCGACAAAATGTATGAGGCAAGCGTATCAATGGAGAAGGTATTGGGCACTCGGGCAACACGGAAAATGATTCTTTGACACCTTAACTTGTATATCTAATTCGACTGGGATACTTATTTAATGGTTATTTAGATAAAATATGCACCTGAAAAGTGCAAGTAACGTTTACGACAAGTCACGGTAAAGACATTTTGGGGTCATATCACGTGCTGGGATCGACTAGATGTTTATAATGCCACTAGTAAGTGTTCAACCATATCTGTTTCAAAAAAATACACCTGATTTCAGTGCTAAGCCGAGCCATTTACTCATTTTACTTGATCGCTCTAGTCGGTGACACGATGTGCATTAGTTATCGGGAAACCACTTATGTGTGTGTGTGTGTGTGTGAGTGTGAGTGTGGCGTTTCCAGTCAGGAGAACCCCAGGAGTCTTTCGGGTCCGTTGCGTCCCATTGCCGCGATAATCCGCCTCTCTGTTCACAGATCCATACCACCGGTTTCTCTCAGCTCAGGAGCTTGATCTGTGGGGAAAGTCCGTGGTTAGGTTTATGGACAGCGTAGCGGGCCGTTTCTAGGTATTGTTTGTGTCCATTGGAACATTAGTTTCTATGAAATTCGCTCACCACACGTGTGCTCATAACTACTAACAAGGGGGACCCACGAAGTGCGGGTCACCAAATCTATCCAAACTTTTTTCACAGTCTCGTATCACCTAGAAAATGAAGAGTCCAGAGTTACTCCGTCAAACGGGCTCCCCATTCAGAGCTACTAGTAAAAATGTTAGCATTGTCAGTATATCTATATATATCACTTTTTAACATGGGCCTATATGGGCAATGCTAATGTCATAGGCTGTAACTTCGGACAGAGGGCCCATTTGATGGAGTTACTCTGGATTCTTCATATTCTAGGTGGTACAAGACTGTGAAAAGAGTCTGGTGAGCTTTGGTGACCCGCACTTCTTGGGTCTCCCTTGTAAGTCCGGGCACTGGTGGGGTTGAGGGGTCGTAGTTCGAGGTTCCTGACTGTAATATAACAGTAACGCCAGACAGTTCGGCCCTGAGCTTTCTCTTTCCACACCGTGGGGTCTCTTTCTGTTTCTTTTATGTCAAATTGAATATTATCCTCCCATCTAATTCTTGGTCTCCCTCGCTTTCTTCGTGTTATTGGTGTATAGTCTAGGATCTCACGAGCTGTTCTTCCTTCCCTCATTCTTGCGACTTGTCCCGCCCATTGTACCTGACTCTTCTTCATCACCCTGACGATATCGGGGCCCGGGGTCGCGATAAAGTTCTCTCAATTCCTGATTGTACCTGGGCCTCCAGGTTCCCGATTTCTCGTATATTTTGCTACCGAAAATAGTCCTGAGGACTTCATTCTCGTATGTTCTAAATTTTGCTTCGTCTCGTATAATCATGGACCAGGTTGCGCATCTATAGAGAACGACCGGTTGTATCATGGTTTCGTGAATTCTCAGTTTGGTATCGCGTGTGAGCTCCTTTGACGTGGCAGGATCGATGATCCTCGACAAGATGACGGGCCGAGGCGTCAAGCGGCACTGGTCAAATTGGAACCCGATCGTGTTCCAGTCAAACGTGCTTTTATCGTGATGCCAGGGCGAACTGAGTTTAGGATAAAACGATTGTGCTCGTTCTCCGTAGAGCCTTCATCTCATCTGTGATTCAGTACTCTGGTTTCCTTCAGGAGCATGGTGTTGTCTTGCAAGGCATGGATGCGTCACAGGCTCTTGTGATGGTAGTCGTTACCATATCAACAGCCTCTACCGCGGTGGAGTTCATCGGGAGAGCCCCAGCTGTTTCTATCGATTCCCGGAATTTTCCCTCGTCTAGCTTGCGTACCTGCCACCCCGTCGGTCGCAGTCTGCGTGTCGCCTGTCTCTGTCCGACAGTCCTAATCCGAAACCGAATATGTCGATGGTCACTCAATGTTTCCGTGTCCAGAATCTCCCACGATGTCATACGTCCCGTGAGCGACGGGCTCATGAACGTCAGGTCGAGGACCGAAGACGAACCTCCCTCCCTGGACCGAGTGTCATGACGGTAGTAGGTGATAACCCCCGTCTCGTTTGCGAGCACTAATCCCAATGCCTCAATGGCATCAGCGATTATTACCCCCCGTCTATCACGCGGCCCCCCGCTCCAAGTCGGTTCCTTGGAGTTGAAATCCCCCGCGATTATAACTGCCCCCCCCCCCCCAATGCCTCACATCCTCTTCTAGGTCGTGGAGCTCGTCTTCGAATTCGTGCGTCTTGAGCGACGGCGAATAGTAGCGGCTGTAGACTGCTGTGCCCCCTATGGTCTTTCGAGCGAAACCGCGGCTACTTACAGCTGGTCCAGTCTCACAGATCACAGGATTCATGTTCTGGATTAGAGCGATCCCCCAGTGATCGAATGTGGATCGGGAGAATTCGCGCTTTGGAGGCGGTTCGGAGATAATCAGAACATCGATCCCCTCTTCTTTGGCAACACCGCGTAGGAGATCGTTTGCGTCACCCCTCTTCCTGAGGTTGGCTTGGATGAAATTAGCCATTTCGACCTCTCCTCCGTTTATACGTGCTCTTCGCCTTCTGGTAGGCAGTGCAATTGCTCGCCCCAGATCTGTGATCAGATTTGGACCCGATCGCCTCAAAGTTCAAGCACTTCGGCTTCCCTTTGCAGGTTGCGGCGACGTGTCCTGGTTCGCCGCACTGGAAGCAGAGTTTTGGTTTCCGGTCCTCCGTCTTCTCCTTCTTGCAGCCCGAGGCCTTGTGGCCGTACTCAAGACAGACGTAACACCGTGGAATGCCACCTTTTACGCGGATCCTGACCCTGCCCCATCCAACCTTGGGCTCCTTCCAGTCCAGGAGGTGGCGGGCCAGTCTTGTTGGGACCGAGACGACCGCCGTTTGGGTGCCCCGATAACCGATTCGGAGAGACTTCACTGCGATATTTCCGCTCTCACTCTCTGGCAGGGCCTTAGCGAGGTCCTTGAGTACTTGGCCCTTGTCAACGTCGTAGTCGACTCCGAGCACCTCAAGAGTATGTGTGTTCAGAAGGCAATGGACAGCTCCTTCTTCGCCGACCACTGGTGCCAATGCTGTCTTCACGGCTGTGGCGTCGGTACCCTTCCTCAATTCGATGAGAACTTGGCCCTCCTTCGTTTTGCGGAAGCCCGTGACTTTTGTGCCTACTTCCTCGTCGGCGGCATTCGTCTCAATTCTCCGCAGCATGTCTGCGTGGGTGAGCCCGCCCTGATTGGCCGTGACGAGGATAGCCTCAGAATTGGCTCTTCTCGGCTTCATTTTCACCTTCTTTCCGGCGGAATCAGTCGATCTACTGCTCTTCTTCGCCTTCTTTGCTTCTTTCTTCGACACCACTCCTTTCCAAGGCCCATTCTGCTAGGGCCGATTGGGCGTCGATGTCGAGCGCGGTGTTCCGAGACCTCCCGGTGGAGGTCCGTATCGCGTCCCCTTCGAACCGCGTTGTTGCCCCGGTCGCGATTCCGGTTTCCCTGCCCCCCTCCCCTGGAAGCCATCAATCGACGCGGCCGTTTTTTTGTGGCCAGAGGCTGCACATCCCCCCTCGCTTTCAGGGTCTTTTCCGTTCCGAGGAGCGTTGTCTCGAAAGCAGCCCGCTTCACCTTGTCTGTCGCGAGTAGGCCTTCGAGCGCGTGGCCTATCTTCTTGAGTTCTTCAATGTCACCCTTGGTCCCTTCTGGGTTGCTGGAAACTGACTCGGCTATCCCTATAACCAAGTTGAAGTACTAAAGGAGGAGATATGTCTTTTCCTCCATCTCTTTCCGAGACATTTTCAGGTCTTCCCATTTCCCCATGAGAACGCCTGCCTCGTTTCCACTCTTTTGTCGTGCCGCATCTCCGAATGAAAGGATAGAGTCAATCTCCATCCCATCAGACTCTTCATCGTGTACTCTCTTATCGAGCGTACCGATTCCGGGAGTCAGGATTGTTCCGTTCCCCTGGGACCCTATAGTGGAGTCGGACTCGCTCGAGTCTGAGCTCAAGTTGACGGCGTCATCAACCCCGTTGCTAGGTTGCGTAATCTGGATATTGAGCGCGGGGTTATTCTTCAGCAGCTTCTTTGCCGCCTCATGTGTTTCTGCTGCCGCCTTCGCATTCTTCCCTAGTTGGACCGGAAAAGTGAGCTTCGATTGCTTTAGCACTCGTCTTTCCGCTTCCTCGCCCAAACCCTTCCTTTTCTTGCTGTTTGAAGTGAGGTCTACCTCCCTCTTGCGTTGATCCTTCCCTCCAACTCCTTCCACCTGTGGCGTATTTCCATCGCTTGTAGCTCTACGCGTGAGTCCACCAGCCAAGTGTCCCACTGGTAGCGCGCTTTGCATCGTTGCCCCCCCCCCCCCCCCCAAGATCCGAATGAGCCCCGCTTTACTTGGGGAAATCTTCCCGTCAATGCTGGATATCTTCTTCTTTCTTCTTTTTCCAGGGCCTGGAATCGCATGCTGGCCGACCCAGGACCAGACCAGCACGGCTGTGGTGTCTAGTATGATGCGTGTTCTGTATAATGTTGATATGTCTGTGTACTGCTTGAGCGGGCGTAAGTATGATGCGTGTAGGGTGTAGTGTGTGTAGGTGTAAGGCCACCCGGAGGTCACACCCAAAGATCCCTACGGGTTCTCTATCTTTTTTTTTGTTTTTAAGGTGGTTAGAGGGCAAAATCTGCCTCAAGATCCTTCGAATCCGTCCCCAGACACCGGACTGGTTCAGCTTACGCGGGCTACGCATAGCCCACGCAGGTCATACCAGGCGGGATACGGGTTTGGGTAGGGCCCACCGAGAGGTGGGCCCGGACGTGTAATATCCCTCTCCCCTTGATGTCCGATACCTAGGGCATCGGGCAATCAAGAAGGAGATTCACCTGCATCTACCATCTCAGCCCGGAACCGCGTGAGCATTACTTCAGGCTGAGCGGCATGTCTCGCGCTCGATTTCAAGCATTCCTCTTCTCCATCTCCTCTCTTCTGCCACTTGTCGGCATCTTCTATCTTCATTCTTCATTGTTCCCTCTCTTTTTCCTTTCTCCTCACTTCTCTTTTCTTTCTTCTTTCTTCCCTCTTCAGTGCATCATATTTCTCCTGGAACCATTTGGACCTCTTCTGTTGGAATCGGCAGGTTTACTGTAATTCGCCGGCATCGAGGCGCCTCACTTCCCTCTCTTTCTCCTCCTTACGGGTCATCACCAGCTTGATGTATCCGGTGACTCTATCCCATGTCTCCTGGTTGCGAAGTAAGTACGGGACGAGGTTCTCAGGTGTTAGTTGAGCGCCTAGCCATCCATCCAACTTGGCGCGCTCTCTTTGGGTGTCGTTGCACGTGAACAGGGCGTGTTCAGCGTCATCCCAATTGTCCCCGCATGACTGACATGCTGGGGATGTCCTCTTCTTGAACCGGGTCATAAAGGCACCGAAGCAACCGTGGTCGCTCAGTGCCTGCGTTGTCCAGTAATCTATCTCTCCGTGGGTGCGTTCCGCCCACTTGGCTACATCGCGGATCAACCGGTGCGTCCATCTGCCATCTGCGAATGGGGAATCCCACTCAGTCTGCCACTGCTCGAGGGTGGTTTCCTTCTCGTTAACCCGGATGATCTCCTTTATCGATGGAGTGAGCACTCGATCGGCTCCGATTACTTTTTGGCGGTCCCAGATCCTCACTCTCTCCGCGACGAGCAAGTAGATGGGTGGCATCCCCGCTAAGACACAAGCTGCGTCTCCTGACACGGTGCGGTAGGCACGAATGCTCCTCAGGGCCGCTCTCCGGTGGACAGGCCCCATCCTCTTCTTGATGATGGTCTTCTCTACTCTCTTTCCCCACACAGGTGCACCGTAGAGCATGATAAAGGTGCTGACGGTGTTGAGAAGTGCGCGCCTCTTTTCCTTGGGTCCCCCGATATTCGGCATCAGCCGCTGGAGCGCCGCACTGACCCTGCTCGCCTTCTGGGCGGCTTCCTGTATGTGCTTCCTAAACGACCACTTGTCGTCAAGCCATACACCCAGGTATTCCAACTCTGTCTTGCGTGGGATCTCTTGCCCATTGATGTAAAAACGGGGTAATTCGAACTTCCTGCGCCTTGTGACCACAATTGCTTCGCACTTCTTGACAGCAAGCTCTAGGAGCCTGCTGATCATCCACTTGTAGACTCGGGCCAGCGCCTCGTTTGCGCGTCTACCCAAGAGTTCCTCGTTGTCGGCCCAGACTATGAGTCCCGCGTCGACCGCGAAAGCCACTATTATCACTCCTTCTGACAGTTCATTAGTCAGCAGGCTGTCGTACTGGGTATTCCAGTTGAACGGGCCGGAGACTGATCCCTGCCCGATCCCGGCGGACAGCTCTCGAACCTCTTGTCCCTCGTCGGTGTCGTATACGAGGGTCCTATTCCGTAGGTAGTCGCTCGTGACTCCTAACAGGTAGGGTGGCACTTTACCTGCCTGGGATGCGTACACTCGCTCCCAGCTCGCACAATTGAATGCGTACTTCAAGTCTAATGCGATGATCGCGCAGAAACCCCCTCCCCCTTGGTATGGTCTCCCTACCGCCGTTTGGACCCGCTCCTGGACTGTCTCGATCGCGTGAACAGTACTGCGACCTTTCCGAAACCCATACTGCATCGGTGACAGCCCGCCGCTCTCTTCGTAAGCTTCTTCTACCCTGTTGAGCACCATCCCCTCGTACATTTTCCCGATGTTGTCAAGCATGCTGAGGGGGCGTTGACCTCCTTGACCTTTGGGTATCAGGACCAGCTTCTGGCGTCTCCACTTGTCCGGGGAAGTTCCCGCGCTCAGACAGATGTTGAAGAGGTCGAGGAGTAGATCTGGCTTGTATTTAAAAACCAGTTTCAGAGCCTCGTTTGGAATGCCATCCAGGCCAGGGGCCTTGCCGTTCGGCATCCTCTTCGCCACTATGAGTAGCTCTTGCATAGTGAAGAGCGGGATGGGGTCTTCGCTTTCGGTAGGGAATGTAACTCTGGGTTCTTCTGCTGGGAAGAGGTCTTCCACGATGTTGCGCAATATTGCTGCATCGGTCGGTGTTGGGTTGCCCCTCCGGGGTCGGACCTTTGACATGACCACGCGATATGGCGTGCCCCAGAGGTCTTCGTTAACCATGTCGCACAATTCACCCCATCATTTCTCCTTGCTTCTCCGGATGGCTGGAACGAGAGCCTTCTTTGCTTCTTTGTACGCTCTGTCATCTTCCGCCAGCGATGGTCGTTGCAGCTTCCTTGATCGCCATGCGGTCCTCCTTTTCTTGTTGCTCATTCTTCGTGGAGCCTTGATCTCATCGGTGATCCAGTACTCTGGTTTCCTCCAGAAACATGGTGTTGTCCTGCGAGGCATCGACGCGTCGCAAGCTCTCGTGATGGCGGATGTTACCATCGCCACAGCCTCGTCCGAGGCGAGGTTCATCGGGAGATCTTCGACTGTTTCTATCGATTCCCGGAATTTTCCCTTGTCCAGCTTCCGTACCTGCCACCCCGTTGGTCGCGGTCTGCGTGTCGTCTGTCTCTGTCCGTCAGTCCTAAGCCGAAACCGAAAATGTCGATGGTCACTCAGTGTTTCCGTGTCCAGAACTTCCCACGATGTCATACGTCCCATGAGCGACGGGCTCATGAACGTCAGGTCGAGGACCGATGACGAACCTCCCTCCCGGGACCGAGTGTCGTGCCGGTAATAGGTGATAACCCCCGTCTTGTTCGCAAGCACTAATCCTAATGCCTCCATGGCACCAGCGAGTATTACCCCTCGTCTATCGCGCGCCCCCCCCCCTCCAAGTCGGTTCCTTGGAGTTGAAATCCCCCGCGATTATAACTGGACCACCCCCCATTGCTTCACATCCTCTTCTAGGTCGTGGAGCTCGTCTTCAAATTCGTGCGTCTTTAGCGACGGCGAATAGTAGCAGCTGTATACAGCTGTGCCCCCTATGGTCTTTCGAACATAACCGCGGCCACTAACAGCTGGTCCAGTCTCGCGGATCGCGGGATTCCTGATCTGAATTACAGCGGTCCCCCAGTGATCGAATGTGGATCGGGAAAGTTCGCGCTTCCGAGGCGGTTCGGAGATGATCAGCATCGACATCCCCTTCTTTGGCGGCAGTGTGTAGGAGGTCACAAGCGTCCCCGCTTCTCCTGAGGTTGGCTTGGATGAAGTTAGCCATTTCTTCCCCCCCTGCGTCTATATGTCGCCCTCGCGTTTTGGTAGACTGTGCAGTTGCTGGAGCCCGACCTGTGGTCAGATCTGGTTCCGATAGCCACGCAGCTGAGGCATTTTGGTTTCTCCTTACAGGTAGCGGCGAGGTGTCCTGGTTCACCGCACTGGAAGCAGAGTTTCGGTTGACGTTCCTCTGCCTTCTCTTTTTTGCAGCCTGAGGCCTTGTGGCCATACTCTAGGCAGTTATAGCAGCGTGGGATGCCGCCCTTCTCGCGGATTCTCACTCTACTCCATCCGACCTTGGGTTCTTTCCAGTCCAGGAGGCGGTGAGCGAGCCTCGCTGGGATGGACACAACTGCTGTTTGGGTGCCCCGGGAACCATTTCGCAGGCTCTTGACTATTATGGCTCCATCCTCGTTTTCTGGTAGGGCCTTCGCGATGTCCTTCTGCACTTTAGTTTTGTCGACATCGTAGTCGACTCCGAGAACCTCGAGGGTCATGCTATTTGCGAGGCAGTGGACAGCCCCTTCTTGCCCGACGACTGGTGTCAGAGCCGCTCTGATGGCTGCGGCGTCGGCGCCCTTCCTCAGTTTAATGAGTATTTGTCTGTCCTGTGTCTTGCGGATGCCCGTGACTTTAGAGCCCACTTCTTCATTAAGGTCATCCGTCTTTATCTTGCGCAGCATATCTGCGTAGCTTGACCCACCTTGGTTTGCCGTGACGAGAACGGCGTCAGATTTCGCTCTTCTTGGCTTCATTTTTGCCTTCTTTCCAGCGGTGTCACTTGATCGACCGCTCTTCTTTACCCTCTTCGTATTTCTCTTAGAGACCACTTCCTGCCAAGGCCCGTCCTGCTTGGGCCTGTTGGGCGTCGATGTCACGGTCGGTGTTCGCGGACCTATCGATGGAGATCTGCGTCGCGTCCCCTTTGATGCACCCTGTCTCCCCTGTCGCGGTCCTGGTTTTTTTTACCCCCCTTCCCCGTGATCCACTTCCCGACGCGGTTGGTCTTTGTGTGCCGGCGGAATGCGCGTGACTCCTTGATTTCAATGTTTTCTCCGTTTCGAGGAGTGTGGACTCGAACGCTGTCCTCTTAGCCTTGTCTGCCGCAAGAAGGCCTCCGAGAGCGTTGCCGATTCTCTTGAGCTCTTCGATGTCACCCCTGGTTCCTGCTGGGGTGTCCGAGGCAGACTCGGCTATCCCTATGACTATGTTGAGATGCTCGAGGAGGAGATGTGTCTTCTCCTCCGTTTGTTCTCGGCACTCCTCCAGGTCCCTCCATCCTTCCATCAGATCGGGGGTCTTGTCTTCACTTTTATGTTGTTGGTCGGCCTTCTCGGGTGTAGGGAACCGATCGGTGTCCATCTTTTCCGGTGTTTTTTGCCCATTCTTAAGACCGCGGTCACCGTTCTTAGGTTTCAGGGTATCATCTAACTCGTCGGACTCCGTGGTGGTGTTAGAGTCGCCTGAATCCGAATTGGCGTCGGCGGTGTGGTCTTCTTTGTTTTTCTCTTGTGTAAGCTGGATCTTCAGTGCGGGGTTGTTCTTCATCAGCCTTTTTGCCGCTGCTTGTGCTGCAACCTCCGCGTTCTTCCCTTGTTGGATCGAGAATGTGAGTTTCAATTGCTTCAGCAGGGGTGTTCGATTCCCGGTTCCGCCATCCTGCGTTTTCCTCTTTCTGCTGGGAGTTAGTTCCTCTGTAGTTCCAGGCTGGTTCTTCCCTCCCGATTTCTGCGCCTGGGGCAGGGTATCAGCACTTGTAGCTTTACGTGTTCCTCCACTAGCCAAGTGAGCAACTAGTGGCACGCCCTGCATCGTTGAGGGCCCCCCCCCCCCCAAGATCCGAATGGGTCTCCGCTTTACTTGGGGAAATCTTTTCTTCAATGCTGGTCATCTTCATGGTCTTCTTTCTTCTTTTTTCCAGGGTCTGGAATCGCGTGCCGGCCGACCCCGGACCAGACCGGCACGGGTGTGGTGTTTTGTGTAGTGCGTGTTTTGTATTATGTTGATATGTCTGTGTGGTGATTGTGCGGGCGTAGGTATGATGTGTGTGGAGTAGAGTGTGGGTAGGTTGTGTGTAGGACTCGGGTCCGGAGGGTCGTCGCTCCCTCAAGCTCTGAGTGCAACCCGGAGGTCACACTCAGAGCCCCCTACGGGGTCTTTTTTTTTTTTTTTTTTTTTTTTTTTTTTTTTTTTTTTTTAAGTGGAATATAAGGAAAAATCTGATGACAGGACATCCCTATTGGATGTCCCACCGGCAGACCATGAGCGCTTTCATTTTGCCCACCCGGTGAACCGGATGAGCATGAATCCAGCGCCCGTGTGCCCTGTGGGCTAAAACCTTCTGCTCTCAACCCCACAGTGTTGGCAAGCCATCACTGCAGAACTGGGGGCAGCTAACCACTATCTAACCAACCCACCCCGGAACCGCGTTAGCATTACTTCAGGGTGGGAGGCGTATCGCGCTCGGGATCAAGCGACTCTCTTCTCTCACGACTTGCAGGTGTTGTTGCTCCTTCTTCGATCTTTTCCTACTCTTCTTTCTTCGATCTTCTCTCTTCTTCCTTCTCTCTTCTTTCTTCTTTCTTCCCTCTTCAGTTCATCATATTCCTCCTGGAATAATTTGGACCTCTTCTGATTGAGTCGGCAGACTCACTGTGATTCGCCTGCTTCGAGGCGCCTCACTTCCCTCTCTTTCTCCTCCTTACGGGTCATCACCAGCTTGATGTATCCGGTGACTCTATCCCATGTCTCCTGGTTGCGAAGTAAGTACGGGACGAGGTTCTCGGGTGTTAGTTGAGCACCCAGCCATCCATCCAACTCGGCGCGCTCACTTTGGGTGTCGTTGCACGTGAACAGGGCGTGTTCAGCGTCATCCCAGTTGTCCCCGCATGACTGGCATGCTGGGGATGTCCTCTTCTTGAACCGGGTCAGATAGGCACCGAAGCAACCGTGGTCACTCAGTGCTTGCGTCGTCCAGTAATCTATCTCTCCGTGGGTGCGTTCCGTCCATTTGGCTACGTCACGTATCAGCCGGTGCGTCCATCTGCCATTCGCAAATGGCGAATCCCACTCAGTTTGCCACTGTTCGAGGGTGGTCTCCTTCTCGTTGTCGCGGATGATCTCCTTCATCGTCGGAGTGAGTACTCGTTCGGCTCCGATCACTTTCTGGCGGTCCCAGATCCTCACTCGCTCCGCGACGAGCAAGTGAATGGGCGGTGTACTCGCCAATACGTAAGCCGCATCTCCTGACACGGTGCGGTAGGCACGGATACTTCTCAGGGCCGCTCTCCGGTGAACAGGGCCCATTCTCTTCTCGATGATGGACTTCTCTACTCTCTTTCCCCACACGGGTGCACCGTACAGCATGATGGAGGTGGTGACGGTGTTGAGAAGTGCGCGCCTCTTTTCCTTGGGTCCTCCGATATTCGGCATGAGCCGCTGAAGCGCCGCACCAACCCTGCTCGCCTTCTGGGCGGCTTCCTGGATGTGTTTCCTGAACGACCATTTGTCGTCGAGCCATACACCCAGATATTTCAGCTCTGTCTTGCGTGGTATCTCTTGCCCGTTGATGTAAAAATGGGGCAAGTCGAACTTCCTGCGCCTCGTGACCACTATGGCTTCGCACTTTGGAACAGCCAGCTCTAGGAGCCTGCTGATCATCCATTCGTAGACTCGGGCCAGCGCCTCGTTCGCGCGTCTACCCAAGAGCTCCTCGTTGTCGGCCCAAACTATGAGTCCCGCGTCGTCCGCAAAAGCCACTATTATTACTCCTTCTGGCAGTTCGATAGACAGTAAGCTGTCGTACTGGGTATTCCAGTTGAACGGCCCGGAAACCGATCCCTGCCCGATTCCGGCGGACAGCTCTCGAACCTCTTGTCCCTCGTCGGTGTCGTACACGAGGGTCCTATTCCGTAGGTAGTCGCTCGTGACTGCTAACAGGTAGGGTGGCACTTTACCTGCCTGGGATGCGTACACTCGCTCCCAGCTCGCACAATTAAATGCGTTCTTTATGTCTAACGCGATGATCGCGCAGAAACCCCCTCTCCCTTGGTATGGTCTCCCCACCGACGCTTGAACCCGTTCTTGGACCGCCTCGATCGCGTGTACAGTGCTCCGTCCCTTCCGGAACCCGAACTGCATTGGTGACAGCCCACCGCTCTCTTCGTAGGCTTTCTCCACCCTGTTGAGCACCATCCTCTCGTACATTTTCCCGATATTGTCGAGCATGCTGAGAGGGCGTTGACCTCCTTGACCCTTAGGTATCAGGACCAGCTTCTGGCGTTTCCACTTGTCCGGGAAAATTCCCGCGCTCAGACAGATGTTGAAGAGGTCGAGGAGTAAAACTGGCTTGTATTTGAAGACCAGTTTGAGAGCCTCGTTTGGAATGCCGTCCAGGCCAGGGGCCTTGCCGTTTGGCAGCCTCTTCGCCGCTATAAGTAGCTCTTGCATGGTAAAGAGCGGGATGGGATCTTCGCTCTCCGGAGGGAATGTCACTCTGGGTTCTTACGGGGTCTCTCTCTCTCTCTCTCTCTCTCTCTCTCTCTCTCTCTCTCTCTCTCTCTCTCTCTCTCTCTCTCTCTCTCTCTCTCTGCCGGTAAGTGCTCGAAATCAGTCGCTTTGCATATCGCTCTTACTCCGAGTATAATTACACCAGTATTTTTGCACTCCGCGGGGGAGGATTCTGTTTGCAGGTATTTCCAGCTTCTCTTGGCTCTATGCGCTTCGGTGCAGTCTTGTCTGGCTCCTAATTTTGAGCCAGGGAGTGGAAATATCTGATTTGTGAGGTTTTTTTGAGCCGTTTTTTGAGGTTATGGACCATCAGCGCCAGTACAGTTTACAGCAACCGACAATAGCCATTCGTGCTTCGAGGTTATGGATCATCAATGCCAGTACAGCTCTCACAGCTACCGACGATATCCATTTGTGCTATTATTGAGCATCTTTGTGGTGGACGAAGGAGTCGGGTGTTGATCTCAATATCCTGGGCTAATCGCTGCCATAATCCTGTTGAGCTGCGGAAGATCTGTTCCAGCCCACCTGTTCATTGTCTGGCGGATCATATCGCTGTGCTGTGTTGAAGAAAGTGAGCCGTAGTTGTGAAAGTGATTGTGTGGTCGTTGATTGGTACAGGTACCACCCCTTATGTTGATTGTTGCTAATCTTTTGAGATTGTTATAGTCGTGCCAAAAGTGTGGGTGTCGTGTTATCATTCATTCTGTCAGCGTGTTTTTTGGTCATAGTAATGCCATCTTCCGGTAGACCGTTTACCTACATTTCGCGCGAATGAATGACTTCATGGTAATGTTGGTCCCTGTACGGAAAACTGAACGGTAGTCAAAGCAGCTGTCAGTAGATGTCAGCACTGTTCACTTTTTACACAGTTTTCGCACCGTTCTGATAAAATTGTTGACTTGTTCCATCATTGTAGCTTTCTGCCTAAAAATTGATCATCATTCATGAAGATCTGTAAGAGGTGCAACCGTAAAGTCGTTTTTAGTGTTGACTGTCGAGAGTGCAAAAGCTCTTTCCACCCAAGTCGTATTCCAAAGTATCTAGCCAATAAGCCAGCTGATTTTTGTTGTGCTCGTTCTTTTAGAGACACTCTTCGTCGCAGTAGAGACTCCAGTGTGACAAACGATAGAAGTTTATCTCGCTCAGGGACAAATTCTAGAGATATTGCTTTTAACCGATCCAGAGATTTAGATAACGCTGACTTTTCTGTTTTGAGTGACCAGGACGTAGAGAGTAGTGAAATGATACAGAAAATGGCGAGTGTGCCGGAAAATTGGGGAAATCTTACAACGTCCCAGCAGTTGGTTACTCTTTTACAAGCTGTTAACTCTGTGAATACTAAGTCTGATCAAGCCAACCAACGTTTAGATGCATTGTCTGTTAAAGTTGATGATTTCACTCAATCATTGGGACAGCAAGATGTAAGAATCAACGCACTCGAGAATGAAAACCAATGTCTCCGTGATGAGCTTGAACAGCTGAAGGAGTTGCGTGTTAGCGGCTTGCCAACGACGGAGATGAAAGAAGTTGGCATTCCTAAATCTTGCTCGCTTCCTCTCAACGCACTGACCCGTGCTATATTTAAAACTTCGAAAATTGAGTCTTTTTACAACGATGTACTTGAAATGCGCGACCTAAAATCTAGAAATGAAAAGTCATCTGAGAATCTACCTCAGGCTCCTAATAATCACGACGATACTTATTCCTGTATCATCAAGTTCAACTCCACTGCTATTCGGGATCAGGTGATGAAAACTAAACGTGAGTTTGGAGAATTAAAATATGGTGATTTTGCACCTTCTAGTAATGAGAATGAGTTGAAAAGTTAAGTGAATTTGTTGGAAATGTTGCCTCAAGTAATTCATAATCTGCGCATATTGGCTAAAGAACGTGCCCAACAATTACATTATAAATATGTGTGGACCCGGAATGGGAATGTGTTTGTGCGCAAAGAGGATGGGAGTGATAGAATTGCAATTGTTACTGAGTCCGATCTTGAGAAAATGTTATGACTTCCATCTCGTGTGCTCGTGCGTGAAAATAATTCAGTTTATATGTCTCTTAGAGTTGCCCAACTTAATGTTAGTTCCTTGAACGAGCACTTTGATATTATACCATCACTGCTTCATGACCATAAAATCGATACTCTAGTACTCTCAGAAACTTGGTTGACACCTAATCACACAGATGCTCTCTTCTCGATAGCAAATTACTCATTTGTCCGCAATGACCGTGGTCTGCGATCCTCAACCGGTAAGCGTGAATTGGTTCAGGGTGGTGGTGTTGGCATTTACATCCGTAACGACTTGAAATATCATGTGCTCCAGTCATCAAAGATATCTAGTATTAACGAAACAGAATTCTTAATGCTGGATGTGAAGACCCCAGAGAACCGTAAAATTTTAATTGCAGCTGTCTATCGTCGACCGAAGGGGCATGTGTTGACTAAGTTTTTTTCTGAATTTGAGAATACAGCAACATCTTATTCTAATGTTGTTCTGGCCGGAGATTTGAACTCTGATTTACTGACGCAAGACTACTATTCTTCACATCTACGGGACTTGATCCGCAAAAAATCACTACATTGTATCCCGTTCGGCTCAACACACCACCTTGAGAATAGTGATACCTGGATACACGTTATCTTGACGGATTGTGCTGATAAAGTCGTACATTACTTCAAATCAGATGCTCCGTTCATTAATGGTCACGACTTCCTCGTAATTGATTATAAGTTCCCCTCGAGTGTTGAGAAATCTAGGATAGTTACCTCACGTGACTACCGAAAATTTGATCCTGTATTATTTAGTTATCAGTTCGAAGCAATGGCAAGCAGCATGTCACTTAATTGTCGCATCAATGTAAATGAGTCACCTGGTAATTTCAAAACTGTCGCTCTGAGCTTGCTCGATCAAATGGCTCCTCTGACCACGCGCTGTATTCGCGAACGGGTTAATCCGTGGGTAACTCCAGAACTTCAAAAAGAAGGCAAGGAACGAGATAAAACTTATTCACAAGCTAAGAAATCGGACAATCCTCGATTATGGGCCAAATATGAGCTTCTTCGGAAACAGCTGAAGTATGAATCGAGGAACGCCAAAAATGAGTTTTGCCTTAAATCTTTGTCAGATGCTACTGGAAAATCAGGCTATTGGAATGTATTGCGCAAACTTGGTTTGTGTAGGGACTCAAACAAGTCCCCCTTGAATTTTTTCCAGCGGATGAGTTGAATCGTTTTTACTGTGAAACGTCGAGCCAATATCCAAATTGTCCTTCCCGGACATTGCAACTAATAGTTGATAGTAACGTTGAGTGCGCCTACTCCATGTTCTCCTTGGAGCAAGTGGATGGCATCCAAGTTTATGAGTCAATGCTGAAATGTCTCCCAAAATCGAAAGGGCAGAGTTGTGATGGGTTATCCCTCCGAGATTTCAGATCTGTCTTGTCGTCACTTGTTTCATATTTTGTCAATTTGTTTAATTCATCGATTGAATCTAGCCAATATCTCGAAATGTGGAAAAAGTCGCTAATCATTTCGTTAAGTAAGATTTCTCGCCCAAATTCGCCAGCAGACACCAGACCCATTTCAAATTTGCCTCATTTTGCAAAAGTTTTTGACACCTTAGTAACAGAGCAGCTAGTCGAGCATTTTGAACAACATCAGATCTTGACTGATTATCAATCTGGGTTTCGTGCTCATTTCAGTACGCAGACTGCCCTTATGAAAATTTCTGAGGATATTCGTTGTGGTATCGAGAATGGCCTCGTGACATTGCAAATCTTGTTCGACTTCAAGACTGCGTTCAAGAGTGTTGACCACGAGCTACTCCTACGAAGGATGAAAGAATTAAATTTTTCGAATGAAACTATAATGTGGTTCCATTCTCATCTCAGTGGCAGACTTCAATCTGTCGTCGATGAGAATGGCATCCCATCACAATTCAAACCCACATCCTCGGGCCTCCCACAAGGCTCAAACCCAGGACCAATAATTTTTCTCATATTCATCGATCCAACCATGCGTGTCTTGCGATATTGCAAAGGTATGCTGTTTGCCGATGGTTTTCAGATTTACATACAAGGGAAACCCTCTGAATTACCTCAAATGATTGAAAAGATAAATGAAGACTCTGCTCGCATAGTACGATGGGCCGAGGACTTCAAACTTCAACTCAGCATCCCCAAAACAAAAGGTATTCTAATCGCCTCAGTTCAGCATCACATGAGGATTGACGTATCCTCTCTACACCCTATTATTGTTAATGGTCACGTAATATCCTTACAAGAGTCGGTCAAGAATTTAGGGGTGATTTTCTCCAAGGACCTTTCTTGGAATGCTCATGTCTCAAATATTTGTTCGGATGTGCATGGAACCCTACATAAATTGCGCCATCGTGGCAGCTTTTTATCAACTCAAGCGAAGAAATTGCTTATGAATGCCTTGATAATGCCTCGCATTGATTATGCTTGCCTGGTATATTTTGATCTATCAGCTCATTTGGCTACAAAGCTGCAGCGTCTCCTCAACACCTGCGTACGCTTCATCTTTCGATGTCCTCGCGATGCAGCTCTGCAACCCGTATATGAGCGCCTGCATTGGCTACAATTGCATCATCGTCGTGATTATTTTCTGAGCGTACAGACTTATGAAGTATTTTCCACCGGAACTCCACGGTATCTTAAAGATCTGTTTCAACCTTTGAACGATGAAGTACGTCGCTCAGAGCGGAATCAATCCACTCGGATTCGAATTCCTGTTACCCGCACGATTGCATATGAGAACGCATTTTCACTTCGAGCAATGCAACTATGGGAAACTATTCCCGTTCAGATCCGTTTGAAAACCCCTTTTGATACATTCAAAAATGCTGTCTCGACTCATTTCCACGAGATGGAAGTATAAATGGAGTGTGTGCGCAGCGTGTTTGTCAATCGAGTTTGCCTTGAATAAATTGCCTAATTTTCGAAAATGTTGAGTCTTATAATTGCCTAGTTCTGTTCGCACAACCCATTGTCCTTTTGCGTGTTTGAGTGTAAATAATATTGGAGTACGTTAGACCTACCTAATTTTATCCATTAAGTCTAAATATGTTATCATATGAATCTATTTTGTTAGAAATTGAAATATTTCATAGAAATGTATTTTTGTGCCTTTTGCCATACGGTTCGCTGTGACCACGGCATAAATAAATCGTTAATCGATCAATCAATCTCTCTCTCTCTCTCTCTCTCTCTCTCTCTCTCTCTCTCTCTCTCTCTCTCGGGCCTAGCATCATACATAGACATCATTGCATCTACGCGCTGTTATGTGCTCAGGATACCACTAACGCCATCTTGTCACGGCCAATTGTACTAATTAGTGTGGGCTCGGCGGTGACTCTACGTTATCAATAGTTATTATCGACAGAGCACACTGTGCCCTCAAATCTTTAGAGTCTCATTTTCTATCAGTAGATGTCGCGAAAGTTCACTTTTTCCTATTTTAGCTATTTTTCCAGCGATATGCTATGAGTACAACCAGACCGCGTTGCCCCAAGTGTCGTCGAGTAGTGTATGAAAAGACCGGTAATTTAACTTGCTCCGCGTGCAACTCTACTCTTCACTGTGACTGCGTCGACGAATCAATTATACCATCATTGACTAGCACATTTGTATGTGGTGAATCTCGAGCGCAGAAAACCACCAACTCGCTCAACGTGGAAAATAGCACCGAAATCGCTATACCTGACACATTAGGATCAACCTACAGGCAGCAAAACACATCTCCACAAACGCGCACACATGAACATTCCGCGACATCACCTTCTCTTTTGGATACCAATCGCATAAAAATTATCTGCACATCCAAATCAACATCGGCCATTGATTTAAGCCACGTTACCACAATGTCCACTCCTGCATCTCTTTTCCAAGATATAGCCAACGACCAAAGCGCACCGGAATATATGCGTAAGCTAGGAGCAGCACTTGCGGTCTCTCAGACGAACTTGCAAACACGACTCGGTTCAAACAACACTCAACTCACTGAAGTTTCTCAGTCGCAAGCCGAACAATCTCAAGCAATTTCAAGTCTTCGAGCTGATTTTACTGCATCGCGAGTACAGGTTGATCCGTGTGAGCTTCGTTTCTCGGGAATACCCAAGACCGTTGCGTTGGACGATCGGGCTACTGTCACGAGTATTCTTGAAGCCATGGGCTGCGCTGACTCTGTTGGTGTCATACTATCGGCACGTCCTTGGGGCCGATCTGACAGTCGCAATACTCCCCTTCCCCAGAACACCAGTGCATCTGCATCGACCACGCAGCCGTCCACTGCGAACGCCCAACCTGATGCAATCACAGTGGTAGCCAAATTTTCCTTTCCTACTGTACGCGACTTTGTTCTTTCTAAATCATGCGCTTCAAGAGACAAAAAAGTTGAATCAATCTTTGGACAAGGTGGAGATGGGAAAGTTTATATCAATCCCGTTCTACCATCTGATGTTTTCACGATCTGGTGTGCTGCTATTGTAAAAGCCAAGATACTCGGCTATCTGAGACCTAGCCTTCGCAACATGACAGTTGTCATGCGCCCTGGACCCAAAACGACCCCTATTCCCATTTTGTCCGTTGATGATCTCAATAAACTAACCCCTCTAGTAAAAGATATTGCCATGGAGGAAGATCTGACGGCTTGACAGCTCGCTGGTGTGTCGTCGTCCCCTGATTCAGATTCATCATCCCAGCGTGCACATATCACTATTGGCCACATTAAGAGTGCTCTCTACCTCTGGAAAAGCGATGGTGGCGCCTCTAGCGGTCAAATTGGTTTATTGCCAATAACAATTTTCAAAAACAAAGAGGAAGGAAACCAATAGTACCGCTCCCTGCGGATTATTTTTCTTTAAATAGTAGAAAAAGTTTCATCAAGATCGGTGCAAAATTGAGCTCAAAAATTTGCAGAAACAATTCAGCAACACTGAACAAATCTATCTTCGAATTTTTGAGCTGAATTATGCACCGATCTCGATGAAACTTTTTTTAAAATTTGAAGAAAAATAGTCCGCAGGGGGCGGTACCATTGGTCTACTCCCTCTTTGTTTTTAAAAATTGTTATCGACAATATACCAATTTGACCGCTAGAGGCGCCACCATCGTTTTTCAAAAGGTAGAGAGCAGTCTTAATATCAACCGACTTAGTACAAGCTTCAATCTTCTAGAGCATCACGTTTTGCAAAACGATTTTGATATCATAGCTGTCAATGAAACTTTCTTATCTTGTAATGATTCGATCGACGCATTTCACTTGCCGGGCTTCACATTTTACCACCACGATCGCATTGGAAAAGAAGAAGGCGGTGTTGCATTCTATGTAAAGTCTTAATATTTTGTTAAAATCATCAATACTTCAGATCCTATTGATTCGAATGTACCAGAATATATGATTGCAGAAATGAAAATAGGATCTAGTGCATTCCTTTTTGCTGTTGTTTATCGCAGACCGAGTGCAGCCTATCCCCATGCTTTCATGAATGATATTGCCTCTCATCTTCCAATGTATGATCACGTCATGATTGCAGGTGACTTTAACATCATTATGGCCATTGATTCCGGAGCCTCAGCCTCATCCAACGAGTTGATTGATTCTCATATGCTTTCTCTTGCTGATACTCAACCGACGCACCACGTCATGTACCATGATGGATCAAATCATGACCTGCATAGACCTTTTTCTGACACGTGATCCTTGAGCAATTGTCGCACATCGTAAATCAAACTCTCCTTTCGCAGCCGGGCATGACTTCGTTGAAATTGATTATTGAATCGTTCCTCCCACCATATCTCCCAAAAAGTTTGCTCTGCGAAATCTAAAGAATGTTGATTCCACTAAATTACATAAACTAATTCCATCCGCTCTCGAAAGAGAGATGCCGCTGTGTGATACGACAGACCCGGGCCAACAATACTGCTTCGCACCTAGCACGAACTCCATGGTATCTCTTGTTAATAGCCTCAATGCTCATCACTCACATCGCAAATATCCCTGTAGATATAACCCCCTAGGCTTAAGCCTCAGCTTTAGCCCGCACAATCTGTCCATCAAGCATCTCACTGTCAACGCCTCCAATAAACCCTGGGTATCAGCTGATATAAGATATCAAATGAGGCAAAGTGACGCCCTCTACAGACGCGCTCACAGAACTAACGTGCCAAGCGACGTTGCAGCTTATCGTTCTGAACGCAATGCAGTCAAATCCGCCCTCGATGACGCTAAAAATCACCAGATCTCCGACAAAGTCCTGAGCGCACCTGATGTCAAATCTAGATGGAAAAAGTTGAGAAAATTTGGGCTAATGTTCGAACGATCACCCTCACCACTAGACCTATTCAAAGGTGACACCCTTAACCGTCACTACGCCACCGTCTCTAAGGATATCCTACCACTGAGAGACGAGGATATCGATGCAGTCTGTGCCACCCTCCTGCCTATCAATGTTCCGACTTTTGACTTCAAGCCCGCGACCGAAGAGGATACTCTTCGTGCTTTTGCACACTGCAAATCTCAAGGAGTCGGAGTAGACAGTGTTTCATCAACCATGTTTAGGATGGCATTCCCAGCGCTCCATCCATACATCACCAGATCTGTCAATGGATCGTTAGCCACAGGGTACTTCCCGGAGGAATGGAAGTGGTCATCCATCATCCCTCTCTCAAAAAATTCTGCACCCGAATCTCCATCCGACACCCGACCAGTTGCTCAATTGCCCGAACTATCTGAGATTCTAGAGCGTATCGTACACGAACAACTTTTCAGCCACCTCTCGCTCGCCAACATACTTGACCCAAATCAGTGTGGTTTCCGACCACATCACTCCACACACAGCGCACTCCTCGGAGTACTAGAAGATGTCCGCTCTGCAATCGACAAACGTATGATCACGATCTTCATCTCATTCGACTTCTCGAAAGCATTCGATACTCTCCCACACATTGTACTTTTGCAAAAATCACGTAACCTCGGGTGTTCAGATCGTGTCATACGCTGGTTTGCGAGCTACTTGAACGGTCGCACACAAGCAGTCCGATGCGGAGATGGGTCAAATGAAGCATGGATAGACGTTAATGCAGGTGTGCCTCAAGGTAGCGTCCTTGGTCCACTGCTGTTCCTCATATTCATTAATGACCTCTCTCAAATACTACGTCACTCATCTCACAAGACCTTCGCTGATGACACGGGTATTTACATACATGGCTTCACCACTGATATCAACAGATTGATCACACTTATCAACCAGGATGCTAATGCAGTGGCGTTGTGGACCTCAGACGACGGTCTGAGATTGAACGCGAATAAAACCTCTGTTATCATTATGGGTAGCGAATTGTACCTGAAAACCATTGATCTCAAGCGCATCCCACCCATAAAAATCAATGACACAGTCATACCATATGTAGACAACATCAAGCTTCTCGGCTTCACGATTTCCTCCTCCCTAGATTGGAGAAAGCAGATCAATCTTCTCTCTCGGGAAATCCATGGCTCCCTTCACTCCTTGTGGATGATGAGTCGAGCACTCTCACGCCCCCTTAAGTAACAGCTCACAGTTAGCCTTGTACTCCCTCACTTTGATTACAGTGCGACACTCCTACCCGGACTTGCTAAAACTCAAACACTCTAACTCGAAATGCTTATGAACACTTGTGTCCAAGGGGCAACTCACTGAATGGCAGCCGATTCTGCTACCGGCCGCTGTTGATCGCATGCGGTATAAATTATCCTGTCCAAGTGGCCCATAGCTGAACAGGTATGTGCTAGTGTGCGTGCGGCAGCCAATTTCGCTGTCCGACGTTGCCAGGCACATGCGAGCACATGCCTGGCCGCTGTAGGCTGCTTCGACAGGATTCGCAGCAGGAGAAATCATACCGCATGCGACCAACAGCGGCCAGCAGCAACATAGGCTACCATTCAGTGAGATGCCCCTCGCTTGTGTCAGGTTTGCTCATGGTAAGGTGCCACGGCGGGCGCATGTAACACCTACCGTATTGTTCTAGGATGGTTATCAGACGCTCGACGGAGAGAATGACTCATCGGCTAGCTTGCCTTTTCGATAATCCATCATGATCTTCCATCATTCTTGAGACCGCGCTCCAAGTTGGTTTCGGATGACCCGTCTATACGCCAATCTGAGCGCCGCAACGAACACAGTTAACGTACAAAGCACCCCGCACTAAAGCTTTGAATCAATCTTTCACTTACGTTGCGTCAAAGCTTTCCAACTCACTTGCCAACGTGGATTTCGTAAAACAGAGCCTCGACACATTCAAGCGGTATCTTCGCGTAACGCTCATGGAACGCGCAGGATTGGACCTTGAGAGCTCATAAAGAGCACCTCGATCCAATTCCTCCGGCGTTACTAGGTAAACTCACTCTACCTGGTGTAGAGTGGCGTAATTTCTACTTTAGCCCATTTTTATTCCGTCTTAGCATAGTCAATATTTTATAACATTTCTCTATATGTAAGCTGTATTGAAACATATCTGATGCATCTCCCAGTCTTTACTAGGTATTACTTGATCAATCTCCGTGCTTCTCTAATAGGGCAAATAGGGTCTACCCTCTGCCCTCAATAAATTCCTAATCGATCAATCAATCAATGAATCAATCAATCAATCAATAAATCTCTCTCTTTCTTTTTTTTTTAAAGTGGTTGTAGGGCGAATATGCTGCGACGTACGAAGGAGAGGCACCGGTCAGCCAAACACGGCTGGCCAGCACCTCCCCAAGAGTCCCGGGCTGGAATCCGCATCGATACGGCCATCCGAACCGGGTAAACCCTCTCTTCCTTCTCCGTTGGCGCCGGCCATTGGACAAGGGAGAGATCCACTAACTTACCAATCCGGCCCCGGCACCGCGTGAGCATTACTTCAGGGCCGGCGGCGTCTCGCGCTCAGGATCGAGCGTCTCTCTTCTCACGACTCGCAGGTGTTGTTTCCCTTCCTTCGATCTTCTTCCATCTCTTCATTCTTCATTCTTCTTTCTTCGATCTTCGATCTTCTCCCTTCTTCCTTCCCTCTTCAGTCCATCATATTCCTCCTGGAACCATTGGGACCTCTTCTGTTTGATCTCTCTCTCTCTTTTTTTTTTTTTTTTTTTTTTTTTTTTTTTCAAGGTGGTTAGAGGGCAAAATCTGCCTCAGGATCCCTCGGATCCGTCCCCAGACACCGGACTGGTTCAGCTTACGCGGACTACGCATAGCCCACGCAGGCCATACCAGGCGGGACACGGGTTTGGGTGGGGCCCACCGAGAGGTGGGCCCGGCCGTGTAATATCCCTCTCCCCTCGATGTCCGATACCTAGGGCATCGGGCAATCAAGAAGGAGATCCACCTGCATCTACCATCTCATTCCGGAACCGCGTGAGCATTACTTCAGGATGAGCGGCATGTCTCGCACTCGATTGCGAGCGTTCCTCTTCTCCATCTTCTCTCTTCGGCCACTTGTCGGCATCTTCTATCTTCACTCTTCATTGTTCCCTCTCTTTCTTCTTTCTTCTCTCTTCTTTCTTCTTTCTTCCCTCTTCAGTGCATCAGATTCCTCCTGGAATCATTTGGGCCTCTTCTGTTTCAATCGGCAGAGTCACTGTAATTCGCCTGCTTCGAGGCGCCTTACTTCCCTCTCTTTCTCCTCTTTGTGGGTCATCACCAGCTTGATGTATCCGGTGAGTCTATCCCATGTCTCCTGGTTGCGGAGTAAGTACGGGACGAGATTCTCAGGTGTTAGTTGAGCACCCAGCCATTCATCCAGCTCGGCGCGCTCTCTCCGGGTGTCGCTGCACTTGAACAGGGCATGTTCGGCGTCATCCCATTCATCCCCGCATGACTGACATGCTGGGGTCGTCCTCTTCTTGAACCTGGTTAGATAGGAACCGAAGCAACCATGATCGCTCAGTGCCTGCGTCGTCCAGTAGTCCATCTCTGCGTGGGTGCGTTCCGCCCACTTGGCTACGTCACGGATCAGCCGGTGCGTCCATCTGCCGTTCGCAAATGGCGAATCCCACTCAGTTTGCCAATGCTCAAGGGTGGTTTCCTTCTCGTTGTCGCGGATAATCTCCTTCATCGTCGGGGTGAGTACTCGTTCGGCTCCGATCACTTTCTGGCGGTCCCAGATCCTCACTCGCTCCGCGACGAGCAAGTGGATGGGCGGTGTACTCGCCAATACGTAAGCCGCATCTCCTGACACGGTGCGGTAGGCACGGATACTTCTCAGGGCCGCTCTCCGGTGGACAGGCCCCATCTTCTTCTCGATGATGGTCTTCTCTACTCTCTTTCCCCACACGGGTGCACCGTAGAGCATGATAGAGGTGCTGACGGTGTTGAGAAGTGCGCGCCTCTTTTCCTTGGGTCCTCCGATATTCGGCATCAGCCGTTGAAGCGCCGCACCAACCCTGCTCGCTTTTTGAGCGGCCTCCTGGATGTGCTTCTTGAACGACCACTTGTCGTCAAGCCATACGCCGAGGTATTTCAGCTCTGTCTTGCGTGGGATCTCTTGCCCGTTGATGTAAAAGTGGGGCAAGTCAAACTTCCTGCGTCTTGTGACCACGATTGCTTCGCACTTCTTGACAGCAAGCTCTAGGAGCCTGCTGATCATCCACTCGTAGACTCGGGCCAGCGCCTCGTTTGCGCGTCTACCCAAGAGTTCCTCGTTGTCGGACCAGACTATGAGCCCCGCGTCGTCCGCGAAAGCCACTATTATGACTCCTTCGGGCAGTTCAATAGACAGTAAACTGTCGTACTGGGTGTTCCAGTTGAACGGCCCGGAAACCGATCCCTGTCCAATTCCGGCGGACAGTTCCCGGATCTCTTGTCCCTCGTCGGTGTCGTACACGAGTGTCCTGTTCCGCAGATAGTCACTCGTGATGGCTAGTAGATAGGGCGGCACTTTACCTGCTTGGGATTGATAGACCCGCTCCCAGCTCGCGCAGTTGAACGCGTTCTTTATGTCCAACGCAATAATGGCACAGAATCCTCCTCTTCCTTGGTTCTCTCTCTCTCTCTCTCTCTCTCTCTCTCTCTCTCTCTCTCTCTCTCTCTCTCTCTCTCTCTCTCTCTCTCTCTCTCTCTCTCTCTCGGTGAGTCTTTCAATACGCTTTCTTCAGTGCCTCCCTGCATTTCGCCACTTTTTCTGCCGCAAGGTGCCTCCGGGCTTTTCTTTTTCAGACTCTTGCACGCCAATTTTTGCAAGGATTCATCGGATTCATAAATTCCTGTGAATCCACATATCCTGTAAGAATCACACCTGCTTTTTCACCAGCACGTCTTGGGTTTAGAGGTTAGTCTGCACGCTGCATTGGGATTAGTTCACTGGATCAACAAACTTCATTCGTCAGACGCTAGATGGCAGCAATCTAATACAGATCTCTGCATTACCGACTCTGAAGCCTGATTCACACGTGTTCTATTCCAAGTGTTTCGCCCAAGTGAGCTGCCTGATCAACACCCTGGCACTCGCCTGACTGCAGTAACAGCTGATTCAATCTTGTATCGCTTGAATTCTCTGATCACGCTACGATGACCCGTAATCTACTCACAGTGAGTTCTTTTCAACAAGATCGAGTAATTTCACACGAATCACGCAAATCTGAGACAAGCGCAGATTGCGCTGGTTATCTTAATGAAATGCCACCTTATTTCGAACTTTTCATGTCTCATTTCGACGCTTGTCAAGAAAAACTTTTTTCGAAGTTGAATGAATTAGAAGACAGGATAGAAAATCGAATCATTGCGATTGAAAGAGATGTTTTAGAACTTCGTAATAAGTTTTCTCAGCTTTCTCAACAAACATCAGTGGTAGACTCAGCTGAAATGATCTTAACGGACATTCCTCGTGATTTAAATCTCACGAAAACTGAGATAGTGAGTAAAGTTCTCCATGCTATGGATGTGCCAGAGCTGCAAAATTTTGTAGTAAATACTAGAGAATGGAAAGGTCCTCGTTTCCGCAACACGGATTCATCCGTTCTAACCTCAACCTCAAGTTCGCCACAAAGAAATGATTTGAATACTCGATCAATCGTCATACAACTGTCTTCCACTATTATTCGAGATAAAATTATTTTGAACTCACCCAAACTGAAAATGAGATCTATCAGTGATATCTTTGGAAACGGAAACGATTCTAGAATATTTTGTTATCCACTGTGGCCAAAAGAAGTGCACAACTTACTCAAACAAGCTCACTCAGTTAGTGTTCGATTGAAAATGCAGAAGCCAGTAGTTAAAAATCTCGTTGTATGCATGAGACCTTCAAATAATAGGCCTCCCGTCCCAATTTTCTCAGAAACCGATCTCGCTCAATTTCAAACTTGACATATTGTGACAATGGTGATTAGTTCGTCTATGTATTCTAATGTTCAAATGCTCTGCACAAAGCAACTTTACTGAATTATCATATTGTTATCATATTGTTTCATAAATTATTCTTCTCTTTATATTCTGTAACTGCTATCAATAATTTCCAAATGTACACGACTGCCACTCTAAATTTGTATGCGAACCTTTTATCATTTTTTATATACTATACTATATCTCCTTTTGATCAAATCAGCAATCTAACCATCTCAACTATTCAATATTCATCTTTGATTATGTTTATCCATACTCTTCATAGTAAATTATGTATTATGTAATTGAATTTGCCACCTGTACCAGATAGGGTGATACCCCAAGGTACCAATAAAAAAAAACCAATCAATCAATCAATCAATCTCTCTCTTTTTTTTTTTTTTTTTTTTTTTTTAAGGTGGTTAGAGGGCAAAATCTGCCTCAGGATCCCTCGGATCCGTCCCCAGACACCGGACTGGTTCAGCTCACGCGGACTACGCATAGCCCACGCAGGCCATACCAGGCGGGACACGGGTTTGGGTGGGGCCCACCGAGAGGTGGGCCCGGCCGTGTAATATCCCTCTCCCCTCGATGTCCGATACCTAGGGCATCGGGCAATCAAGAAGGAGATCCACCTGCATCTACCATCTCATCCCGGAACCGCGTGAGCATTACTTCAGGATGAGCGGCATGTCTCGCGCTCGATTGCGAGCGTTCCTCTTCTCCATCTTCTCTCTTCGGCCACTTGTCGGCATCTTCTATCTTCACTCTTCATTGTTCCCTCTCTTTCTTCTTTCTTCTCTCTTCTTTCTTCTTTCTTCCCTCTTCAGTGCATCAGATTCCTCCTGGAATCATTTGGGCCTCTTCTGTTTCAATCGGCAGAGTCACTGTAATTCGCCTGCTTCGAGGCGCCTTACTTCCCTCTCTTTCTCCTCTTTGTGGGTCATCACCAGCTTGATGTATCCGGTGAGTCTATCCCATGTCTCCTGGTTGCGGAGTAAGTACGGGACGAGATTCTCAGGTGTTAGTTGAGCACCCAGCCATTCATCCAGCTCGGCGCGCTCTCTCCGGGTGTCGCTGCACTTGAACAGGGCATGTTCGGCGTCATCCCATTCATCCCCGCATGACTGACATGCTGGGGTCCTCCTCTTCTTGAACCTGGTTAGATAGGAACCGAAGCAACCATGATCGCTCAGTGCCTGCGTCGTCCAGTAGTCCATCTCTCCGTGGGTGCGTTCCGCCCACTTGGCTACGTCACGGATCAGCCGGTGCGTCCATCTGCCGTTCGCAAATGGCGAATCCCACTCAGTTTGCCAATGCTCAAGGGTGGTTTCCTTCTCGTTGTCGCGGATAATCTCCTTCATCGTCGGGGTGAGTACTCGTTCGGCTCCGATCACTTTCTGGCGGTCCCAGATCCTCACTCGCTCCGCGACGAGCAAGTGGATGGGCGGTGTACTCGCCAATACGTAAGCCGCATCTCCTGACACGGTGCGGTAGGCACGGATACTTCTCAGGGCCGCTCTCCGGTGGACAGGCCCCATCTTCTTCTCGATGATGGTCTTCTCTACTCTCTTTCCCCACACGGGTGCACCGTAGAGCATGATAGAGGTGCTGACGGTGTTGAGAAGTGCGCGCCTCTTTTCCTTGGGTCCTCCGATATTCGGCATCAGCCGTTGAAGCGCCGCACCAACCCTGCTCGCTTTTTGAGCGGCCTCCTGGATGTGCTTCTTGAACGACCACTTGTCGTCAAGCCATACGCCGAGGTATTTCAGCTCTGTCTTGCGTGGGATCTCTTGCCCGTTGATGTAAAAGTGGGGCAAGTCAAACTTCCTGCGTCTTGTGACCACGATTGCTTCGCACTTCTTGACAGCAAGCTCTAGGAGCCTGCTGATCATCCACTCGTAGACTCGGGCCAGCGCCTCGTTTGCGCGTCTACCCAAGAGTTCCTCGTTGTCGGACCAGACTATGAGCCCCGCGTCGTCCGCGAAAGCCACTATTATGACTCCTTCGGGCAGTTCAATAGACAGTAAGCTGTCGTACTGGGTGTTCCAGTTGAACGGCCCGGAAACCGACCCCTGTCCAATTCCGGCGGACAGTTCCCGGATCTCTTGTCCTCGTCGGTGTCGTACACGAGTGTCCTGTTCCGCAGATAGTCACTCGTGATGGCTAGTAGATAGGGCGGCACTTTACCTGCTTAGGATTGATAGACTCGCTCCCAGCTCGCGCAGTTGAACGCGTTCTTTATGTCCAACGCAATAATGGCACAGAATCCTCCTCTTCCTTGGTATGGGTTCCCTACCGACGCTTGAACCCGCTCTTGGACCTCCTCGATCGCGTGCACAGTGCTTCGTCCCTTCCGGAACCCAAACTGCATTGGTGATAGCCCGCCGCTCTCTTCGTAGGCTTTTTCTACCCTGTTGAGCACCATCCTCTCGTACATTTTCCCGATATTGTCGAGCATGCTGAGAGGGCGTTGACCTCCTTGACCTTTAGGTATCAGGACCAGCTTCTGGCGTTTCCACTTATCCGGGAAATTTCCCGCGCTCAGACAGATGTTGAAGAGGTCGAGGAGTAAATCTGGGTTGTATTTGAAGACCAGTTTCAGAGCCTCGTTTGGAATGCCGTCCAGGCCAGGGGCCTTGCCGTTTGGCAGCCTCTTCGCCGCTATGAGTAGCTCTTGCATAGTAAAGAGCGGGATGGGATCTTCGCTCTCGGGAGGGAATGTCACTCTGGGTTCTCCTGCTGGAAAGAGGTCTTCCACGATGCTGCGCAAGGTAGCTGCATCAGTCGGTGCTGGGTTGCCCCTCCGGGGTCGGACCTTGGACATGACCACGCGGTATGGCGTACCCCACGGGTCTCCATTGACCATGTCGCACAATTCACCCCAGCACTTCTCTTTGCTTCTCCGGATGGCTAGAACGAGAGCCTTCTTTGCTTCTCTGTACGCCCTATCATCTTCCCCCAGTGATGGTCGTTTTAGTTTCCTTGATCGCCACGCGGTTCTCCTTTTCTTATTGCTCGTTCTTCGTAGGGCTTTTATCTCGTCGGTGATCCAGTACTCTGGTTTCCTCCAAAAGCATGATGTTGTCTTGCGAGGCATCGATGCGTCACAAGCTCTTGTGATGGTGGTCGTCACCATATCCACAGCCTCGTCCGCGGTGATGTTCATCGGGAGATCTTCGGCTGTTCCTATCGATTCCCGGAATTTCCCCTCATCCAGCTTGCGTACCTGCCACCCCGTCGGTCGCGGTCTGTGTGTCGTCTGTCTCTGTCTGTCAGTCCTAAGCCGAAACCGAATATGTCGATGGTCACTCAATGTTTCCGTGTCCAGAACCTCCCACGATGTCATACGTCCCATGAGCGACGGGCTCATGAACGTCAGGTCGAGGACCGAAGACGAACCTCCCTCCCTGGACCGAGTGTCGTGTCGGTGGTAGGTGATAACCCCCGTCTCGTTCGCGAGCACTAATCCCAATGCCTCCATGGCATCAGCGAGTATTACCCCCCGTCTATCACGCGGCCCCCCGCTCCAAGTCGGTTCCTTGGAGTTGAAATCCCCCGCGATTATAACTGGGCCCCCCCATTGCCTCACATCCTCTTCTAGGTCATGGAGCTCGTCTTCGAATTCGTGCATCTTGAGCGACGGCGAATAGTAGCAGCTGTAGACTGCTGTGCCCTCTATGGTCTTTCGAGCGAAACCGCGGCCACTAACAGCTGGTCCAGTCTCACGGATCGCAGGATTCATGATCTGGATTACGGCTGTCCTCCAGTGATCGAATGTGGATCGAGAGAATTCGCGCTTCCGAGGCGGTTCGGAGATAATCAGAACATCGATCCCTCCTTCTTTGGCTACAGCGTGTAGGAGATCGTCTGCGTCCCCGCTCTTCCTGAGGTTGGCTTGGATGAAGCTAGCCATTTCTTCCCTTCCTGCGTCTATATGTGGTTCTTGCCTTCTGGTACGCAGTGCAGTTGCTGGCCCCAGATCTGTGGTCAGATTTGGACCCGATCGCCACACAGCTTAGGCATTTTGGTTTTTCCTTGCAAATCGCAGCAAGGTGCCCTGGTTCGCCGCATTGGAAGCAGAGTTTTGGTTTCCGTTCCTCTGCCTTCTCTTTTTTGCACCCCGAGGCCTTGTGCCCGTACTCTAAGCAGTTATAGCACCGTGGGATGCCACCCTTCTCGCGGATCCTGACTCTGCCCCATCCAACCTTTGGCTCCTTCCAGTCGAGGAGATGGTGGGCCAGTCTCGTTGCGATCGAGACAACAGCGGTTTGGGTGCCGCGGTAGCCACTCCGGATGGACTTGACTACAACGGAACCCTTCTCGTTTTCTGGTAGGGCCTTCGCGAGGGCATCCCGCACCTTGATTATGTCGACATCGTAGTCGACTCCGAGAACCTCGAGGGTCGTGCTGTTTGCTAGACAGTGGACAGCTCCTTCTTGCCCGACGACTGGTGCCAAGGCTGCCTTGACGGCGGCGACATCGGTGCCCTTCTTGAGTTCAAGAAGGACTTGGCCTTCTTGGGTCTTGCGGATGCCCGTGACCTTGGAGCCCACTTCTTCATCGAGGTCATCCGTTTTTATCCTGCGCAGCATGTCTGCGTAGGTTAGCCCACCTTGTTTGGCCGTAACGAGGACGGCTTCGGGCTTCACCCTTCTTGGCTTCATTTTCGCTTTCTTCCCGGCGGCATCGTCCGATCTACCGCTCTTCTTTGCCCTTCTCGCTTGTTTCTTTGACACCACTTCCTTCCAAGGCCCATTCTGCTCGGGCCGATTGGGCGTTGATGTCCAGCGCGGTGTTCCGAGACCTCCCGGTGGAGGACCGTATCGCGTCGCCTTCGAACCGCGTTGTTTTCCCGGTCGCGATTCCGGTTTCCCTGCCCCCCTTCCCTGGAAGCCACTACCCGACGCGGCCGGTTTTCTTGTGACCGGAGGCTGCATATTCCCCCTCGCTTTCAGGGTCTTTTCCGTTTCGAGGAGCGTTGTCTCGAAAGCAGCCCGCTTCGCCTTGTCTGTCGCGAGTAGGCCTTCGAGCGCGTGGCCTATCTTCTTGAGCTCTTCGATGTCACCCTTGGTCCCTTCTGGATTGCTGGAAACAGACTCGGCTATTCCTATAACCAAGTTGAAGTGCTCGAGGAGGAGATATGTCTTCTCCTCCGTCTCTTCCCGGCACGTTTTCAGGTCTTCCCATTTCCCCATGAGATCGCCTGCCTCGTCTCCACTCCTCTGTCGTGCCGCATCTCTGGTTGAGGGGATGTGGTCAATCTCCACCCTATCAGGCACCTCATCGTGCACTCCCCTCTCGAGCAAACCGTTTTCAGGAGTCAGGATTGTTCCGTTCCCCTGGGACCCTATAGTGGAGTCAGACTCGCTCGAGTCTGAGCTCAAGTTGACGGCGTCATCAACCTCGTTGCTGGGTTGCGTGATCTGGATCCTGATAGCGGGGTTGATCTTCAGCAGCTTCTCTGCCGCCTCTCGTGCTTCTGCTGCAACTTTCGCGTTCATCCCTCGTTGGCTCGGAAATGTGAGCTTTGATTGTTTGAGCACTCGCTTCTCTGCTCCGTCACTCGGGCCCTTTCTCTTCCTGCTAGGGGTGAGCTCAGCTTCTCCATGGCGTAGGTTTTTTTCTCCCGCACCCTCCACCTGCAGCGTATTTCCATCGCTTGTAGCTGTACGCGTTATTCCACCAGCCAAGTGTGCCACTGGTGGCGCGTTTTGCATCGTTGGGGCCCCCCCCCCCCCCAAGATCCGAATGGGGCCCCGCTTTACTTGGGGAATTCTTGCCGTCAATGCTGGACATCATCTTCTTTCTTCTTCCAGGGCCTGGAATCGCATGCTGGCCGACCCCGGACCAGACCAGCACGGGTGTGGTGTGTTGTGTGATGCGTGTTCTGTATAATGTTGGTATGTCTGTGTAATGCTTGAGCAAGCGTAAGTATGGTGCGTGTAGAGTGTAGTGTGTGTGTTAGTGTAAGTGTAGGACTCGGGTCCGGAGGGGCGTCACTCCCTCAAGCTCCAAGTGCAACCCTAAGGTCACACCCAAAGCCCCCTACGGGGTCTCTCTCTCTCTCTCTCTCTCTCTCTCTCTCTCTCTCTCTCTCTCTCTCTCTCTCTCTCTCTCTCTCTCTCTCTCTCTCTCTCTCTCTCTCTCTCTCTCTCTCTCTCTCTCTCTCTCTCTCTCTCTCTCTCTCTCTCTCTCTCTCTCTCTATGTGTGTGTGTATCCATCGGCTTCACTTAGCAGCAGACGTCTCTAGCAGACCTTGCATGTATATCATCCGACTGAATGCCTGCAAGATATGAGCACAGCTACTTCCACACTGAGAAATATATGTTTATTGTGCAGTAAGCCTGTAAAACGTGGTGAGTCCTCTATTCAATGTGTTACTTGTGCCAGCCTTATTCATCCTGCGTGCTCGCCATCTACATTACACACTGAGTCTCAATTGTTTAAAAGTCCCGATTGTCTAACATTTGTTAATCATAATAGTTGGCGCAAAACACACGTATCATCATCATCACATTGCTCACCAACACTACCTTCGCGAGCTTTTACCCCTCCCAGCGCTTGCCCCTCGATTGCTCCTCCACGCTCTCCGGCATCGGCAGCCCACGAACGTGACTCTCCCTCGCGCAAGTGTCTTGCTCCATCTCCTCCATCTCTCTCGCACTCACGTGTTAAAGCTTTGCGCACAGCTGAGTCGCCAGTCTCCGACTCTAGCTTTTTGCCCTCGAGTATGGAGGACTTGACTGCCAAGACTGCGCGATTCATGGATGATCCGGAAATCCCAGAGCATATCAAGCAGCTTGGAAGTTTTTTATAAGTTTTTCAGCAGATGAATCACGCTTCAATTCAGACACAACTGCACGATATTAGCACATGTCTTACGAATATCGCCGGTACCGGAGAACAAAACACCCGTGCTATCGCTCATCTCCGCGAGGATTTTCGATCAACTCGAGCTCTTGTTGACTCTTGTGAGATAAGATTCTCCGGCCTACCACCAAACACTCAGCATTCAGATCTTCAGCTTGTAAACAAGGTTTTGGTAGCTATGGGCTGTGCAGAAACAGCTGGTGTCATCTTAGCTGTTCGCCGATGGGCTCAGTCACCAGTATTGGATAACCCTGCAAACAATAACTCCAACGGCGCACCAGCAATACCCTCAGTACGCCCAAATATAGGCAACTATATTTCGGTTGTTGCTAGATTTACCTCGCCAACTGTGAGAGACTTTCTTTTGTCGAAGGCAATAGGCTCTTAAAGGTCAAACGTCCCAGACAATTTTTGGTGTTGGAGGCCCGATTAAAATATTTTGATCCCCAGTATTGCCACCGTCAGTTTACAAAATTTGGAGAGCAGCTCTGCCAAAATCTAAAGAACTAGGATACCTTAGGCCCGAAATTGGTAATATGACAGTAATCATGCGTCTAGGTCGATCTGCGCCTCCCATTGCAATCCTCTCAGTGTCAGAGCTTGCTCAGCTCCCTCGTACTCAAATTACGCCAATAGCTCAAGCATATTCGAACTCCAATATGGACGTTACTTCTACCTGAAGAAACGCAGGTCTGCCACCTTCGAGTTTATTATCAAAATCTGTTGCCTCGCCTTGTAAACTTACTGTCGGTCACACAAACATCAATAGATTGAAAATTAATTTCTCCCTACTTGAATCAAAACTTTCCTCATATACTTACGACATCATTGCCATCTCCGAAACTTTTCTAGATCCATCAGTTAATGTGCAAATTTTTGAAGTTCCTGGTTACACTTTTATCCATCATGATAGATTGGGAATGGAGGGTGGCGGTGTCGGACTCTACGTTCGCTCCGACTTTCAAGTGAACATCCTTAAGTGCTCTGATCCAGTATTTATGAACAAGCCTGAGTATATGATCTGTGAAATCAAATTAGGGAGTACTTCTTTTTCAATGGCTATCGTCTATCGCAGACCGTCTGCTGCTTACCCACATGAGTTCTTTGAGGCCATTTCCCCTTTCCTTCTTACATATGAGCACACTATCATAACAGGTGATTTCAACATGAATATGGCAATTGAATGGCCCCCCTCGATTTCTTTGGGTCGAAGTTTGATCTAATAATAACAAACGCTTGGATTCACTTAGTCCGACATATTGTTTTCTGCATGAATATGAGCGTTTCTCTGGAACTTTTGCACTTTGCTGAAAATCGTTGAAAAACGAAAAATGAAAACCGCTCAACGCACACCTGGGACCTTTTGCTCACATATTCGTGCAGTATTGAGAGTTACAAATCCACTATTGAAACTCATATAGAGTAAATGGCATCGCCAAAATCACGTCAATGAGTCGAAGAAAAAGTGATTTCTCGCCGATTTTCCAGAATTTCCTAAGCAATTATTTGGCTAGATTGACAATTCCAACGAATGCCTTGGGCTTTTTGCAGCTTCGTAAGGTCAGGGTATCCGGTCACAATTGGTTTTATCAACATAGAGCTCGATCCGACAATGTGGGGTGAGAAAAACTGGATTTTTTCCGTGAGTCACGTTTTTCCAATTTCACTTCAGAACGGTCGTATTCTAGACAGAAATATCGCACCAACACGAGACTCGTCGCAAAATCTTCGCAATTGCATCTACTTTAGATATGCATTCCGAAAATTGCGTTCAGAGTCACGGCAGGAGCTCGGCGTAATCATCTTTGAGTTGAACGAGACATGACTGGTTTTTTATTCCTAATTTTCAAAGTCATACAGTTTTGGCTGAATTGGTAGCACACCATCGCGTTTTGGGGCCATTTCTCTTCAATATATCCTCCACCAAATGCAGCTCGAATCAACCCGAAAAGTTGCGCGGCATCACCAGTATATCCGTAAGACTGCACGAAAGTACCGAGTATTTCCACAGGATCTTGCCCACGTTTTCTCTCTTCGAGTGAGCTAGAATGAATCAACTTCCTCTGATCATACAGAGGCCAAAGATATGTCATTTTGAGACGCGGATGATGATATTTTCACTTCGATTGGGGCCGATAGATCATTCATAGCTGTATTCCAGCCGGTGTAAGAGTTCCAGAGAAACGCCCATATACCGCATACTCATTATCCCTGGTTAGTACCGAACCTACGCACCATGAAGTATGGCATGATGGCTCTCGTCATGATACATGTCTCGACCTGTTTTTCATCAGCAACTCGACTGCTTCAGCAGCTCACCGTCAATCGGAATCCGCTTTCACAGATGGCCATGATTTTGTTGAAATTGATTATAATCTCAAAGTGAAGCCCATTGTACCCAAAGCTCTACCGATACGAAATTTGAAACGAGTTGATCCTGCCAAACTGTGTCACATTATATCGTCCAACCTATCTTCAAAATTGAATTTCCCAGCGGTGGCAGACCCTATTTTTCTAGCAACTGATGCTGTACAAAAGGTGCTTCCTGCACCCCTCCTATCTGTAAATATTGTAAATAATGTGAATATATCAAATCCACTCTTGCTAAATTCTAACCACAATTTGCGTCCCTTGGATCTCAGTCATCCTTTATATACAACCTTAGCAAAAGGTCATATAGATGATCAAGTAAACTGTATTACAAAAACTTCGCTTGACGCCTTTGATCTGCTGTCTCCTGCTAAATCTTGCACTCTAACCTCCACAAATAAACCCTGGGTGACAGCAGATATTAAGTTGTCCATGAAGCGTAGAGATCGTCTGTATCGCAAAGCCACCGAAACAAGATCTCCTATAATCATGCAGCAATATCGTCAAGCACGCAGTGAAGTCAAATCGACTTTGGATAGTGCTGAGAATAGCTACATATCTTGCAAACTAAACTCTGCCAAGGATGTAAAGACTCGCTGGCAAGAACTGCGCAAATTTGAGATCTCTAATAAGCGCAATACTTCACCCTTCGCATTTTTCAGCAGTCAAACTTTGAACTCTCATTTTGCCTCTGTGACAAAAGATCTTCCTCCCCTAAAAGATGAGAACATAGATAGAATCTGCTCACCTACCCTCTCGAGTCATGTTCCTGGGTTTGATTTCTCGTCTATCTCTGAGAATGACGTGGTTCGAGCATTCAATACAGCCAACTCCAAAGGAGCGGGGTCAGACCAACTATCCTCGTCCATGATGAAACTGGCATTCCCAGCATTACTTCCTCGTCTCACTGGAGTTTTTATTAACTCCTTGCAAACGAGCTATTTTCCCGACGAGTGGAAACGTGCCTCGATCATTCCGCTGTCTAAAATCCCGTTCCCAAAAGACCCCAGCGATACACGACCCATTGCGCAGCTTCCTGAGCCTGCGAAACTCTTGGAAAGAGTCGTGCATGAACAAATCATGTCCCATTTGACTATGAATAAGCTCATCGATCCTTTCCAATCTGGTTTTGGAGCTCGTCACTCCACTCAGTCAGCTCTCCTGGGTGTTCGAGAAGACGTGCGAAATTCTACCGATAAGGGTATGTTAACTGTTCTCGTCTCTTTTGATTTCTCAAAAGCGTTTGACACGATCCCACACTTTTAACTCTTAGAAAAACTTCAAAATTTTGGTTGTTCTGATCGTTTCATACGGTGGTTCGCCAGTTATCTAAGAAACCTCTCGCAAGCGGAACGACTAGATAACGGAACTCACGACGAATGGCTACCTATAAATGCAGGAGTTCCCCAGGGCAGCGTTCTAGGCCCCCTACTTTTTCTTATATTCATTAATGATCTTCCCAAAATTCTTCGGCATACATCTCATATGATTGATGCAGACAATAGCCAGATCTACTTACACGCTCTTCCAACTGAATTAGTTACAAAACTTGCCCTAATTGCCCAAGATGCAAACGCCGTTACTCAATGGGCAGCTGATAATGGGCTTAAACTCAACCCTACTAAGACAACGGTGATGATATTTGGGAGTGAGTTCTATACCTCAAAGATCGATTTCAATCAGATCCCAACCCTCAACATCATGGGCACTACCGTACCCTACTCATAATCTATAAAAATTCTAGGACTTCACATATCACCAAGCCTTGACTGGGACCTTCAGGTTAGAGAAGTATCAAAGAGAGTCCACGGTTCACTTTATTCACTTCGGTCTCTGAGGCACTCACTTTCTCGTGATCTTAGAGAGCAACTTGTTCGAAGCCTTGTGCCGCCAATATTTGATTAGGCCGCGCCATTGCTCACCGATCTCAATAAAGGCCAGCAACTTACACTCCACCACCTGCATAATGCATGTGTGCGTTTCGTCTATGGGAATATCCCGTGACGATCGCATGTGACCCCATACCGATTAGCCCTAGGATTGCTATCAGCTCAGCACCGTAGAGAATACCTGCTCGGTTCCTTAGCTTACTCGGTAATAGATACCGGTTTGCCCGAATATCTCCGTCCTAGATTCCTTCTTACAGCAGAGTTACCATCTTTGAGGCAATCTAAGGGGAGAGACAAGGACACACTAACATATCGAACTCCCCGTACTGAAGCTCAAAACCAATCATTCGCTCTTGCATCATCGAGACTCATCAATGAGTTACCTTACATTGATTTTGAAACATTCACACACGAACAGTTCGAACAAGACTTGCTCGACCATCTCATGTCTCTGGATCGTGATGACTGGCTTAATCGTGTGCAACAAGAGCAACTTGAATCAGCCCCACCGGCCATCGCTCACTTGATTTCTTTTCCACCTTCCTGAGCAAAACAAGATGATACTGGCACTCACATTGATGATAAGAGATTCTATTGCACTCATGAATTTGATCCATGCTTCATGGAATAAATAGATTATGAGAACGTGGTCAACCAAGTTCCAGTTCACATATTACCTCAAATATTATTGTTACTTCTATTCTCAGCTCATTTCGAATTCACTTAGTATTTAATTTCAAGTCTATTAGCAATTTTAGTTAGTCACTAGCAAATCATATATTAATACTATAGTTCGTTATAACTAAACTTTCAATACCCTGCGCCATAATTCGACTTTAAATATGTAGCACTCTGTGATTCGCAGTTTGGGCATATGGGATTCTTCCCCCGCCCTCAATAAAACCATCAATCAATCAATCAATCAATCAATCAATCAATCAATCAGTCAATCTCTCTCTCTCTCTCTTCTTGTCTCTTCCCCTCTTCCAAAAATCTAGGGCTTTTGACTCCTCTCTCAGCGATTCCTGCGGACACCCAACTCTGAGCTGCATGCGGATCCGCAGCTCAGTGTCCGTTTGAATTCTGGTACAACAGTTGCAAGCGCTTCCTGAGCTGGATTTAATATGTTGTGAAAACGTCGAGAAATCATTGTAAAACTGGTCCCGAATGATTTTGTTCCGTGGGTACTCTTTTTCACTCACTCTCAAAGGTTAACTTCGAGGTCTCTCTGCCAGCTTCATCTCGCTTCATCACGCCTACTCCAAGAGGGATGTATGCAACCAGAGATCAAGTAATGTGCCTGGTAGTGCTTGTGGATCGTGTAACACATCTCTCCGAGCTTGGGGCACAGGGGCGCGGAAGAGCATGCCCTTTGGTTCACCGATGATTTTGTCTGAGCCATTCAATCATTCAGAAGAGTTCCACTTCTGTAACTGCTCAACTTACGATCGTAAAAATCACAAGTATTCTGAACCTACGAGTTTAAAACCACTTTCGGCTCATGGACCAGATTTACCCATCCCACGCGCCTCTTTGAGTGACAAAGAAGATTTTGAAAAAGACTGTCACTCGAGAACTGGAATGGTCGAACCTGCTGATCCAGTTGACTATCTAAAAGGGGTGAGAGCCTTATGCTTTTTGATCAACCGTCTTTGAACGATATGTTGAGTAATTTGGGCTAATTAAAACGAGATTCTGAACTCTTTGGTTCGCGTTTGCAAGAAAAAAATGATGTAGCACCAGGTACATGTGTTACTTATAATCGCTAGCGAGAGAAGGAATTTCGGGTATTTTTCTCGGAGGAAGGATCTCTTATGTATTGTCGTGATACTTTTGAGCTTGATCACATTCCTTCAATTGCCAACTTACAAAAGTAAAGAATGGCGGTTTTTCGTCGATTCATCAACCCGCAGCCTAAAAGCTATGTTGCTACACAGCGGCAACCGGGATGGCTCTGTACCCGTTGCATATTCAATGAAGATGGAGGAAACATATGATAATACGGCGATTCTTCTCCGCTGCTTGGAGTATAATCATTGAAAGTGGGAAATCTGCGGAGATTTCAAAATCTTGAGCATTTTTCGTGGCCAACAAGGAGGAAACGCCAAATTCCCTTGTTTTCTTTGTGAATGGGACAGCTTGGCAGTGTCATTACATTCGACGGAGCACGATTGGAGAAAGAGAGATACATTCCAAGTAGGCCAACTAAACATAGTTCAAAAGCAACTTGTTGAACCCTCAAGAGTTCTTTTACCTCCTTTGCACGTCAAATTGGGACTGATGAAACAGTTTGTGAAGGCTTTCGATAAGGATGGTAATTGTTTGTAATATCTCTCGGAAAGGTTCCCTCGAATTAGTGATGCGAAGCTCAAAGAAGGGATTATTAAGGGTCCTCAAATAAAGACATTATTTGCGAGAGGGAAATGGGAAAAAACTATCGTGAAAGAAGAGAAAGTCACCTGGATAGCTTTTGGAAAGGTCTTCCGTAGATTTCTTGGCAATAAAAAAGAAGAAAACTACAAATTTCTTGTCAGAGCTCATGCTCACAAAATTTCACAGGCTCGGGAGTAGGATGAGTACAAAGCTTCATTATTCGGCCAAGCATCTAGGGATTTTTCCCCTAATGGCAGCTTAGGACGAGTGAGTGAAGAGCAAGGAGAGAGGTTCCACCAGAACATCACAGAGATGGAGTCGAGGTATGAGGGTAGCTTTATAATCAGTGATGTCAGATTACTCTTGGACCTTGAAACGAGACGATCCTCAAGCCTCCCACAGGAGGAGGTCATTTGAACGCATCAAGTTTGGAGACATGCCAGATGACCTTTGGACTCGTTTTGTGACCTCAGCTTTTCAGCTCCTACATAACAATTGACCTTTTTCAGGGACAGCAATACTAATATCGAACAATGGAATGAAATATTCTGATTCCTCATGAATTTGATGAATATTATGAAGAAATAAAACATTACAGGCGGGTTCTATGAATCTCACATCACCCGATCCTAACCAAGAGCATGCGCCACAAAATTTTCAAACCTACTATCTTACATTCACTGAAGGCCTTGAATAAAGGGTTCAGGTGCATTGTCAGAGTGTCTGAATAAGTCGTCTGATGCACGCGGGTGGGATCTGGGAGTAGCTGTCGGGAGGGCCCGGATAAACAAGGAGGGCACAGTGGCCATCTCTGGTGGGCTGTGCCGGGAAGTTCTCCGTATCAACCACGAGTACGAGGATCAAGAACAGAACACAGCTTGCGCTAGTCGTAACACAGTACACAGAATACAGTATCACCACACAGTAAAGCTGTATAGGCCTTCAAGGCCTCAATGCTTCGAATAAAAAAAAAAAAAAATCTTACATTGCCCTGTCCTAGTTAGTGTTGGTACACATGCATAACTACATGTGTCTCATGCCCTTAAAACGTGAAAGGTGAGGAGTGAATACCCTGACTGGCTACGTTCAAGGGCATAGATAAATCATCAGCCTAGGAAAATCTCGGGCGGGGCCTGGAGCCAGAGAGTCCATTTGGTTCTGTGTACAGCGGTGCACCGCCGCACAGTGGAGTGAAACATGGATTTTGGGACACAAATCGTATCCGCGCGGATTCTTGACCAATTGGCTCTATTCAGAAGAGATTCTCTTCATTTCCCCCCCCCCCCCCCCCCACCACGTGGCACTGAAACAACTTTGATTAAAACTGTCCTGAAGTCTCGAGAAGGCATCGAATGTTGAGCCATTTACCCGTATGTGATGGGTTGCCTGTGTCCAAGAATGGTCAGACATCGAGCTATGTTGATATATATGCTCTCTAGACCACTTGGAAGAAGAATTGATAACCTCGGGAGTGCAAAACGACTTGCGGGATCTGGAGAATACTCCAAGCACCGGCTCTGCCAAACAGGTCTGGTGCACAGAAAAGTAACGTGCTTCCGTCTCGAATACAGGGGAAATTTGGAGCCCTCCCGAGATTCCGGGGTGGTTTCAATTAAAATTGATGCAGTGCTACGTGGTAGAGGGTAGAAAAACAAAGACAATCTCATTTGAATCAAGTCAATCGGTCAAATATTTGCGCGGATACGATTCGTGATCCAAAATCCATGTTTCATCTCACTGTGCATCAATGTGGAGGGAGAAAAAGGTATGGCTGATGCTGTACCGCAGAGACTCGATGAGCGGGACGAGTTTTCCGCTCTCTCTCTGAAATGCACCGATTTTCTTATTGGCGTTACTTGGAAAGTTGGAAAGAGATTTGTACGGGGGTGGAGTCGTTAGGTGAATATTATACGTGACTCTTAGTGACACCAGTCAGATTTTTCATAAGAACCTCGAGTTTTGCCTGGATTGACCCCAAAAGAGACCGAAATCGCGTTTTTTGAAACTTTGGTAGCGATTATCCCAAAAACGTGACGTGATATGATAATTCTGCAAACATATCACGATTCAGCGGCTCAAACTCCTTCAGGAATATAACTTCTTGTCATGTATTTTCCCGGTGTAAACTAGAGTGATAGTCCATCAAAAATATAAATTTTTAGTGAACTACCATTAAGCGTCGAAATTGAGTATCAAGATTTATGCGTGGTAAAAACTGAAATTCTTCAATTTTTTGAATATTCAGTTCAATATTCGAAAAATATCTTGTAAAAAGACTTTCTAAAAGGAATTAGGGGGACCTGATGGAATTCCATTTCGCCAGAGTGAATTGATTGGTGGTTGATATGGAAAATTGATAAAATAAATGAGAACGAAATATGAGGTAATTTTTTTGTGACTGATGCAAAATTTATAATCTAAACTATATTAATATATGAAAATCGAAGATGGACATCAACAAAGTGACCGAGGATGGCGAAAAATGCTTGTTTAAATGAAAAAAGTATGGTATGGAAATTGTGGACGAGAACATTCATGTATAAAGTTATGGATTTTTTGAAAAATTTGATTTTTCATTTTAGTCACACTAATCGAAAACTGTTCAGCGGATTGATTCATAAAGCCTTCGAGCACATCTTTGAGTGGCCATCTGCCACTCATGCATTTCAGAAAGATCGATGGAAGGGTTCAGGAGAGCGTGTTCACAAAACACCAACGCACCCTCACTAAACATAAACTACTCTCTCAGCGCCAATCAGCTAGGATAGCTGCAAATCAGCTGGTGATAGCTGATTCTGTCAGCTAACATAAACGGATTTTCACTGATTGAATCAGCTATTACGGGACGTGATATGCAATGATGTGCGCCGCCCAGGGGTGTAATTCTTCGATTTCTCTGCGTCTCGTGATAAATTTTTGGCACAGGTATTCATAGTCGTTCATATTGTGCAGTGAGATTTATTTTATTGTACAATTTTCGAGTCACTGTAATGTCCCGGATGTGGGCCATCCTCTATAGCTCTATGGAGAGTGGCCCACATTCGGGGCATATATGTTATAGAAGGTGGCCCACATTCGGGGCAAGGGTGGCCCACATTCGGGGCATATAATGTTATAATAGGTGGCTCACATTCGGGGCAAGGGTGGCCCACATTCGGGGCATATAGTGTGATAAGAGGTGGCCCACATTCGGGGCAAGGGTGGCCCATATTCGGGGCATATAGTCTTATAGAGGGTGGCCCACATTCGGGGCAAGGGTAGCCCACATTCGAGGCATATAGTATCATAGAAGGTGGCCCACATTCGGGGCATGTAACACTGTAGAGGGTGGCCCACATTTGGGACATATATTTCAGGCCAAAAACCATTGTAATCTGTATCTTCATATCATGACCATTCAGGAAACTCCATTATCGATCTAGAAAGTAGTGCTTGAAATACGATTTATTTGGGACCTACAAATTGATTGTTATTGTGATGAAAATATTAGTCTAGAACCAGTCCTGGAGTAATTTGAGTATTTGTATAGATTAACACTGTATAGTGTGTACGGCACAACACAAATATCGTTTAGCTGAAAAATCAGCTATATTAGCTGAGATTCCAGCTATGTTAGCTGACTGAATCAGCTATGATAAGCTGATATTTCAGTCGACGGTTTTTTACTGACACGAATAGCTACTGTAGCTGCATTTCAGCTACATTAGCTGATTTTCAGCTACAATCACGGATTCATAGCTGATTATAATCAGCTATATAGGGCCTCTCATGTCACGAAATGAGTAAATATCGAACGAATACGCCTTAGTTCGTCGCGACTCGATCTGGAGAAGTCGCTAATGTGTTCATGTCGATATTGCAACCCGGGTTTGTGTAGTTTTCCCGCCAAAATTATCGATTTAAGCGTGATTTTAAGGTTTGCTCATTTGATCAGCAGTTTGACGACCCATGGAAGTTGAAGCTGATATTTCAGCTATATAATAGCTGATTGATGCTGAGAGAGTAGAGTATCTGTATGTGCTCCTCACTTGAGGTGTCAACCCCGGCTGTTACGCCCCTACCGGATATTCCCTCATCCGTCGCTAAATCAATAGTGTGACTCACAAAATTCGTATGACCCTGGACAGAGTTCAAATAGATCTCTCTGAGATCTCGACACGCTGTGTATATTAGTAAGTTATTTTGGATACACGTTTTCTCTCACGGTGAATACGAATCTGTTAAAAATTTCTGAACAAGATGATCATCCGCTCGTTTATCTCAAGTTCTGTTTGCCTTGCAAATTTTTGCCTCCGCTTTGCATTCATATATCAACAGGGCATCTGATTTACGCTGACAACTGCGTCTGCTTGACGAATGAATTTGAAAATAACAACCTCCGACAAATTATCCTACCCAAAGTAAGTGTTTTAGGATGATTATCCCATGAATTTGGTGAGAGAGGAATCATGATAGTTCTGAAAAATTCAGTTCTGAGCTTATTCCAAAAACTGCTCAATTTCTACCGACTGTTGCTCATGAGGATGGTACGATAACTGACTTCAACCAGTGGTCAAAAAGTAAGTATTTCCAGGAACTTTTAAACAAATACCTCAAAGAGTCAATCATCGCCTTTCTAATAAGAGCTAAAGCGTCTAGAGGATGATACGAGAGTTGATGAAATTGTGGGACTCAGTAAATAGCACCGAGAAGTTTGCAGGCCGCAATATCGGTTCTTAACATTCTCCCACTGAAAAGTACTCGCATCAACGAGAAAAATGCGCTTAAGTACGTTGAGAAATCTTGAATGTTCGAGCTATCATTCCTGAAAATAAACTAGAAGATGGCTCAACATGGGCGTTCTAGGAACCTTACAGTCCACGTGTTCCGCACGGCAGGCTTATCACCAAAACTTGCAGATTCTCCTCGAACCGCGAGAGATAGGCGGCGCAGCTCACGAGCTAGGAAGGACACGGTCCTGAACGATACACGATTGCGAGAGAGACGTAGCGACACCCGTGCGGCGGGCCACCTCGTGCGTAGATCAAAGAGAGTGCGTGTGGCTGGCAAGTAAGAAAATGTGAGAGAAAGAAAGAGAGAGAGAGAGAGAGAGAGAGAGAGAGAGAGAGAGATCATACTTTGAGACGTATTGTTGGTATTGTATGTCACTTCGGCCCGCATGTATATATATCCCGACAGCTTGGCGTTCAGCTCATGTACAATTTGATCTCTTCATTATAACTCCGAAACAGATTACTTGATAAATTTCGCAGAGTCAACTCAAATATGCGGTTGCAGCATGATGACGGCTCGCTCAGCGAGATTGCGAGCCCATACGGATAAGGTACTGACGGGATGTTTAGATTCAGAAAGTACGTGAGCCACTTTGGAAAGTATTGGGTGTCGGAATGCGTAGGTTATAAGAATCGATTGTGGTGTGGATCGTGACTACCAACATGTATATACAAGATTGTGAGCAAGAATACGGCATGACCAAGAATGAGCTTGAAAGTAGAATAGAAAAAAATGTAATACATGTGTACGTACAATTTCAGCGCGATATGTATGAAGACTCAAATGTGAAAAATTGAAATGTGATGTCGAACGCCGCTGCCTTTCCCCTTGTGCCATGTAATTTCCACATTGAGTAGTTATAATGATGTGACAGAGCCCAGGGGAGATTTTGAGTCAAAATAACTTGCCTCGTAAAATGTTCTGTACTGCGCGTGAGGATCTAGAATGGTTCCTCGAAGCCTCAACGAATGATTTGAGAACAGCTAGTCGCTGAACCTCGCGGTGCAAGCCCAGCCCCAGCCCCAGCCCGCGCTCGAAGCGCGTCAGCAATCTGCAATTTTATGCAATTCGAGAAATCTTGGGAATTATGCACAACCACGATTTCTCGAGCAAGGAAATTGCAGATTCCGATTTTTGGCTTTTTTGCACGACGGAAAGCTGCGCATATCACTGCAGCGTGTATGCGTGATTTTTCTTAGCGAAAAAATCATCAATTGGCAGGAATGTTATAGTTATAGGCACTCGCGGGGTGAAGCGACACTATAGAAAAGTGTACGCGCTTCGATTTGATTTAGGCGCGCGCTCCTTACTACGCGCGCTTTTGAATCTTGCCTCTGGGTTCTGCTGGCCGAGTCCTACTAAGAGGGGATCCCTTATCGCAGCTTATAAAAAGCCCTGCCTTCTGGGGGCGCGCTCTCATTTCTGCTCGATATTTGCATACGGTACGCACAATTAATTTCTGCTCATCATTTGAAATCAGAATTGTCAACCATCTGTACTTGTACTTCGAACTATCGAGTGATATTTGTTTCTGAATATACCAACATCTTTTCAAATCTCATCTTAATTATTTCACAACACCCAGCCTCCGTTCTGTTCATAACAAAATTGGTGCCGAAACCCGGGAGTTTTCCGGGAAGAGGCTGGGTTTGAGTAATTAATCGATTTGAGACTAATTTTTTTCGCCGAGTCTTTCTGTTTGTGAACGACGACGATGGCTCCTCGGAGAAACGCACCAGCGGCTGCTACTGCCGCAAACCAACCACCGGTCAAGAGGACAAGAACAGCCAGAGGTGCAGACGTCGCCTTCGAAATGCCACCACCTCCTGCAACCGCAGGCCGAGGCCGTGGTCGAGGCCGAGGTCGAGGGCGGCCTCCTTCACGTCCTACGGCAACGCGCAACCTGCAGCCACGTTCTACAGCCGACGACGTCGTCGATGCTGATCAACGAGTTCCCGGCCAGCGGCAGACTCCTAACCCCGACGACATCGCCGACGCTGATGCGGACAGCAGCAGCGCGTCAGAGTTTGCACCACCACGAATTAATAGAGGTAGGGGTAGTGTGTGGGGAAATAGCACTGCGATGCCCGAACGCGCAAATACAGACCCGAGTGACCCCGCTGCGCGTTTCACTAATGCCCTGCTCGAAACTCTGAGTGTAATTCGTAGTGCTTCTGTGAATGAAACAAACTCTCGTCTACTCAATCGTCTCGCGCCGGACGAGAAATTGCCCGAATTCACGGGTGACCCTTTCGAGTGGCTACGATTCAAATAAGCCTTCGAATCGACGACGGAGCGCGGAGAATACAATCAGGCGGAGAATATGACGCGCTTGTTTAAAGCAATCAAAGGCGATGCGCGAAAAATTGTGAGCCCGTTACTAGCCTCATGTACCGATGCGCGGGAAGTTATTGATACACTCGACTTACATTTTGGTAATAAGATGTGCGTAGCCGAGAAAATTGTTCAAGATCTTCGAAATTTACCGCATCTGGATACCGACAAAATCGGCCTCACGGCATTCGCCACGAAAGTAAAAACTTCTGTCGTCGCGCTTAAGTCATTGCAGCTCGATGGTTACTTGACGAGCCCCGATCTTCTTCAAAGCGTGGCGGGTAAGATGCCGGCAGTGTTAAAGTACGCTTATGCTCGTCATCTCGTTGACCTCGAATCACAGCGCTCGAATCTTGAACGGCTCGGAGAATTTTTGTACGCGGAAGCGAGACTCGCAGCTGCGTCGGGTATATTCGATTGCCCCGGCCTGGTCGTAGAGCAGACAGAGCAGCAGAATGTCGCAAGGAGAGCCCCTCGTGAAAATAGGAATCGCGCTGGTACGGTGCACGCGGCGGGCGGCCAAAGCGCGCCATGGCCAGGAAATGATTCGAGAGAAGAAACGGTTCGCGTGTGTGAGATGTGTGCCGGAGAAAAGCATCACGCGGCTAAGTGCGGTGTATTTAAAAGGGCGAGCGTAAAAGATCGCTGGAGGTTGGCAAAAACACACCGGCTTTGTTATAATTGCTTGCGAACGGGTCACTCGGTGGTCTCGTGCTCAGGAACACTCTGCCTCAAGTGCGCTAAAAAACATAACACCTTGCTCCATTTCGTCCCACGTACGGATAACGAAAAACTACAGAAGAAAACTCCCGACGTCCCGCACGATGACAGCGCAGCGGCGGGAGCCGACGTGATGAATATTAGTGAATTACCTAAGTTATGACTAGATAAGATTAAAGTGTACTTGAAAATTTTACCTGTTCGTGTATGGGGTTTAAAACGCTCAGAAATCGCTTACGCTCTCTCAGACGACGGCTCAACGATCACTTTGATCGATAAACGACTAGCTCTCAATCTTGGGGTGAATGGGAAACCCCTGCGTTTCACTATGTCGACTCCAAACGGATTGATGGAAATTCCGAATTGTAAAAGTGTCAATTTCAAAATATCCCACGATGCGGAAAAATTTGTTATCCGAAACGCCATCTCATGCTCAAGTGTCAGATTGCCCAGTCAAACTATATCGTCAGATCTTCTATCAAAACTTCATCTGCCCACAAATATAAGTATTGAACCCCAATATAACGCACAGGTACAATTATTGATTGGTCAAGATAATTGGCGCCTGTTGAAAACACTAGATTTAAGCGAGGTCCCTTACAGCGATTTAGCACTCTCTCGCACTCCGTTAGGATGGTCTATCCACGGCCAGATAAATCTAGGTGTGAGCAATGTCCAATCTGCCTCCGTGAATTGTAACACCGAAGCAAACGGAAAATCGCACGGCCGGGCGACGCGAAAATACGATGCGCCGGAGTCGCTAGATGAGTTGGTGCGTAAGTACTTCGTAATCGAAGATATGGGTGTCAAGCCGCGTGGAGAGTAAAAAACCGAGCATGATCGCGCTCAAAAAATGATGGATGATACAAGCCGGCGTGTGGGAGAAGGATGGGAGACTGGCCTGCTTTCGAAGCGTGACTCACCACCGCGAATCGACAGCTACCGAACCGCGCGAAGGAGGCTCTCACTGCTTGAAGCCCGGCTGGACCGGAATCCAGAGTTCGCGAAAGTCTATTACGCGGAGTTTCAACGATTTCTCGATAAGGGTTACGCGAGCAAAGTAGCCAGGCCCCTCGCGTATCAGCGCATATGGTATCTCCCGCATTTCGGAGTCTTTAATATCAACAAGCCCGGGAAAGTGAGGATCGTTATGGATTGTGCCGCGAAATCTATGGGGGTGAGCCTAAACGATCAATTAGACTCGGGTCCAGACCTGCTGCGACCGCTGCCAGGGGTTTTCATTCGATTCCGACAGTTTGCAGTGGCAATTAAAGGGGACATTTCTGACATGTTCTTGCGTATTTCAGTGAAAAAGGACGATCGCGGAGCTCACCTGATTCTCTGGCGCGGCGAGGATCGCACGCGAGAACCGGATGTTTATGAGGTGTCTAGCCTGCTTTTCGGTGCAACCTCATCCCCATCAAGCGCGAACTACATAAAGAACAAGAACGCTGAAGAGTTCAGCGAGACTAAGCCGCGCGCATCCAAGAGTATACGTTTTAATAGCTACATGGATGACGAATTAGATAGCTGCAAGACCGAAGAAGAAGCCGTGAAGTTAGCGACGGACGTGATTCAGATCAACGCCGCGGCAAATTTTGAGATGCACGGGTGGGCCAGTAACTCCCCTGGCAAGATGAACGCGATACAACAGCAGAATTCAGATCGGGATCGTGGTACGGAAATGCGACTATGTGACAAGGGGGAAGAGCGCGTGCTGGGCCTGTACTGGGACACCGGAACCGATGTGCTCATATTTAACCTAGGCCTAGCCAAAATTCCGAAAGAGATCCTCGAGGGCGCGCGGAGACCGACTAAGAGAGAGGTTTTGCGTGTTATCATGTCGATTTTCGATCCGCTTGGTCTGCTCGGCCCGTTCACCCTCCAATCGAAAATCTTGATGCAGGAAATCTGGCGCAGTGGTATCCAGTGGGACAGTCCGTTGGAAGACGTAGAATACGCCGCGTGGTGTACATGGTTCGCGAGAATAGAGAAAGCTCGGAATTGTTCCGTGCCGCGCTGCCTCACCCCAAAAACGGATGAGGAAGCTCGAGCCCAGCTACATATCTTTTGTGACGCGAGTCTGTCCGCGTACGCTGCCGCAGCGTATCTGCGTTTTGAGACGAGCAACGGCCAAATTCATATTTCATTGCTTATGGCAAAAACAAAGGTTGCCCCTCTCAAACCCAAAACTTGGGACATTCCGAAACTAGAATTACGAGCCGCCTTGCTCGGAGCGAGACTCTCTCAATTCATCAAAGAAGAAATGGAAATCAAAACAACGGGCAGGTTTTTCTGGTCTGATAACACCGCCGTACTCCACTGGATAAAATCAGAGCCTCGCGCACGTCAGGTTTTTGTCGCGAATAGGTTGGGGGAAATCTCAGAGCTCACGCAGCAAGTTGAGTGGCGTTGGGTGCCCTCAAAACTGAACCCGGCGGATAAAGCGACTCGCTTCGACGAGGAACTGAACAGAGATTCCGTGTGGTTCAGTGGTCCGTTGTTCTTGGGGCAAAACGAGTCAGAATGGCCTGTGCAACAACCTTTGTCGACCGAAGACACGCTGCGGATTGACGCGCTTCATTCAAGGGGAGTATTCGCCATCGCGGTGGCCGACGCGAAGAAAGCGAAACCAAAAGCTACCAATTTGCCGATGAGCCTGTTGGGGTGGCGTGGACTCATCGCTATAGCGCGCCGCCTGCATAAGCTGGATCAACGTTGGAAAGGGATCGCGGTAACAAGAGCTCGCGAGCGCAGGCAGCAAGAAAACGCCGTGGTAGGTGACATCATCACGAGTAAAAGACCCCCTCTCCCCGCGTGGAGAGTCGAGTTGAACGAACGATATTGGTACCGCGTAATACAGGAATGTTGTTTTGCCGAAGAGATGGAAGCATTGAGACGCGGAGGGAGTGTGAGCAATAAGAGCGCGCTCGCACGATTCTGTCCTTTGCTCAATGAGCACGGAATAATGCGGGTAAATGGCCGCGTTACACGGGGTGAGCTTGACGATTTTGAGAGAAACCCGATCATTCTAGATGCGCATCACGAAGCCACAAGTTTTCTTATCGCCGAGTATCACCGCAATCTATACCATGAGTCTCACGCGACGGTCCTGAACGAGCTCCGACAAAAATACCACATTGTGTGGCTGCGCACCGCCCTGCGTTCGCGAATAAGCAGGTGTCTGACTTGTAGGATACGCAGAGCCCAACCATGCAATCCGGTCATGGGGGCCCTACCCCCAGCGCGTGTCGCTTTCAAACAACGTCCCTCTTCCCATTGCGGGGTTGATTATTTCGGTCCAATGTGGGTGAAGATTGGGCGCAGGCGAGAGAAAGTGTGGGGCGTTCTCTTCACGTGCCTCACTACGCGCGCGGTGCATCTCGATTTTGTAGAATCTCTGAGCGCGGATTCGGCTATCCTAGCTGTTATACGACTCGCGAGTCTCCGAGGGTGTCCTTGCGTGATATACAGTGATAATGGTACGAATTTTAGGGCCGCTGATAAGGAACTCAAGGCTGAGTACGAGCGCATGAACCGAGAACGTATGATCTCGCTATCGGAAATGCGAAGGATCGAGTGGCGATTCAACCCTCCGGATGCGCCTCAAATGGGTGGTGCGTGGGAGCGTCTGGTACGCTCCGTGAAAATTGCCCTTAGCGCGGTTTTTAACGGTCAAGCTCCGAGGCCGGAGGCACTGCGAACGACGTTAGCCGAGATCGCTCACACAATCAACACGCGGCCTCTCACGCACGTATCACTCGACCCGCGTGATCCCGAAGCACTCACGCCAAACCACTTCTTGATGGGTACGTCCTCCGGCAACGTCACTCTTGGGAATTATGAGATCAAAAATATTTGCTTGCGGAAGCAATACCAGCTGAGTCTAGCTTTCGCGGACGCTTTCTGGAAGCGTTGGATTCGAGAATACCTCCCCGACCTTCTGCCTAGGAAGAAGTGGGTCGGACCTGGGCAAAACCTCGCGGTAGGTGACATTGTGCTAATAGTCGACCTCCAAGCGCCGCGGAATCGTTGGAGAAGACGAACGGTCGTTAAAACGTACCCCGGAAAGGACAAACAGGTTAGGATGGCAGACGTTCATACCTCGACCGGGAATCTCGCGGAAACTCATACGCCTTTTAGGCGTGAAAGAGGTGCAAGACTCATTAAGTCTTGCACCGGGGGGAAAATTGTTCCGCACGGCAAGCTTATCACCAAAACTTGCAGATTCTCCTCGAACCGCGAGAGATAGGCGGCGCAGCTCACGAGCTAGGAAGGACACGGTCCTGAACGATACACGATTGCGAGAGAGACGTAGCAACACCCGTGCGGCGGGCCACCTCGTGCGTAGATCAAAGAGAGTGCGTGTGGCTGGCAAGTAAGAAAATGTGAGAGAAAGAAAGAGAGAGAGAGAGAGAGAGAGAGATCATACTTTGAGACGTATTGTTGGTATTGTATGTCACTTCGGCTCGCATGTATATATATCCCGACAGCTTGGCGTTCAGCTCATGTACAATTTGATCTCTTCATTATAACTCCGAAACAGATTACTTGATAAATTTCGCAGAATCAACTCAAATAGGCGGTTGCAGCATATTGACGGCTCGCTCAGCGAGATTGCGAGCCCATACGGATAAGGTACTGACGGGATGTTTAGATTCAGAAAGTACGTGAGCCACTTTGGAAAGTATTGGGTGTCGGAATGCGTAGGTTATAAGAATCGATTGTGGTGTGGATCGTGACTACCAACATGTATATACAAGATTGTGAGCAAGAATACGGCATGACCAAGAATGAGCTTGAAAGTAGAATAGAAAAAAATGTAATACATGTGTATGTACAATTTCAGCGCGATATGTATGAAGACTCAAATGTGAAAAATTGAAATGTGATGTCGAACGCCGCTGCCTTTCCCCTTGTGCCATGTAATTTCCACATTGAGTAGTTATAATGATGTGACAGAGCCCAGAGAAAGATTTTGAGTCAAAATAACTTGCCTCGTAAAATGTTCTGTACTGCGCGTGAGGATCTAGAATGGTTCCTCGAAGCCTCAACGAATGATTTGAGAACAGCTAGTCGCTGAACCTCGCGGTGCAAGCCCAGCCCCAGCCCCAGCCCGCGCTTGAAGCGCGTCAGCAATCTGCAATTTTATGCAATTCGAGAAATCTTGGGAATTATGCAGACAACCACGATTTCTCGAGCAAGGAAATTGCAGATTCCGATTTTTGGCTTTTTTGCACGACGGAAAGCTGCGCATATCACTGCAGCGTGTATGCGTGATTTTTCTTAGCGAAAAAATCATCAATTGGTAGGAATGTTATAGTTATAGGCACTCGCGGGGTAAAGCGACTCTATAGAAAAGTGTGCGCGCTTCGATTTGATTTAGGCGCGCGCTTGTTGTCGCGCGCGTTCCTTACTACGCGCGCTTTCGAATCTTGCCTCTGGGTTCTGCTGGCCGAGTCCTACTAAGAGGGGATCCCTTAACACAGCTTATAAAAAGCCCCGCCTTCTGGGGGCGCGCTCTCATTTCTGCTCGATATTTGCAAACGGTACGCACAATTAATTTCTGCTCATCATTTGAAATCAGAATTGTCAACCATCTGTACTTGTACTTCGAACTATCGAGTGATATTTGTTTCTGAATATACCAACATCTTTTCAAATCTCATCTTAATTATTTCACAACACCCAGCCACCGTTCTGTTCATAACACCACGGGAGGCCTGAAAGGAACCTCAAGAGATTCATGTTGTACCATTCTAACATAGTAGTAACAGGGGAATTCCTTTAGGATTTCTTCTTCGCTCCCCCACAGACTATTTGCGACCCATATTTTTTATCAAAATCGTACATCCAAAATCCTTTGAATGATATTAATGGACTGTATAACTGGAGAAATTCCAACCAACATTTGATCTTTAGTTTTTTTTTTGTGAGAAACGCATATTTCTCTGTAATGGGTGATATACAGCCAGTGATCAAGTTCTTTGATGCTTCGGAGTGTGCGGTACACAGATCAACAATGGTGAAGTAGTTGGGGATATAAAAAAGATTCAGGTGGCTCAACTATGAGTATTGAGTAGATGATGATTTTATCTTTACCGGCTCGGTATCTAAAATTCGAATTCGATGTGATTGTCGCCGGTGGTCCTCGTTTTGCTACGTTTAGAGCAGACGATGTGACAGTAGCAGATGGTTGCACCCTGTGTGCGTTCGATTTGGATACAAATGATGGATGCTGCATCGACAATTTCATTTCTGCAGTCTTGATATGAGCGTAGTTACTTGCTGCAGATTTGGGCCACAATTCAGATTTCGCATATACCCCCGCGTCAACTGCGGGGGCACTTCGGATCCTTGTGACTTGGGATGGTCTGTTGGCAGAAACTGAAAAGGCGACACCAATGTTCATATTAAGATGTAATCAGAACAATCGTGGTTGTGAGGAGCTACGAATATGCTCCAGACTTCACTTACAAGTAGTCTCTGTAACCTGATTGGGAGTTCTAGATTTTCCTCCTTTAGCGAAGGGGAATTTCGAACTAGCTGCATCAGTTATGACTGATGTCATCGGAACTGCATTTGACTCATGACTAACGGTGGAACATTGAAGAACTGCTGGACGTATATAAGATGTTTTCGTGAAACTTTTGTCAACGGATAGAGTAGGAACGCTTTGTTGAAGGATAAGTATGGGAGGTTTCAGAATACCTGATTTATTGTGCCTCAAGTCTCCCTCTTTTTTAGGGGAGATAGTGCCTGGAAACGATAACAATTTGTGAGAATCAGAACAACAATCCTGGGAGCAGTGATATGAATTAGTAATCTCACCACTGATTGGGATATTTTTGTGGCGCATGAGAAAAAGTTCGGCGTCTGACTTTAATTGTTGTTGAATCGTAACTATCTCATCGCAAGTTTTTTCTATCAGTCTTCCAACATCATTGTCTTTTGAGAGCAAGTCGTGGTCTATGGCACTCCCCAATGATACTGAAGCTCCAACGTTGTTTGAATTTATAGTGCAATTATTATTCCGTCCCACAGATTCTTGGTCTGATTCAATTGTATTGCAAGAATCATCCAATAACCGTCCTAAGGTATGGTCTTGGTTCATCAAAGGAACTGAACAAACAAGAGAACCATTGGAGGGGTATACTCCTTTCTTCCTTGGTAGCTCTGGCTTCGAACTTTCTGTGGCTGTATCTTCTCCGAAAATCAAATCTCTGTGATTAATAACTGAGATGTCTGCATTCATAGATTCATCATCTGCTCCAAAAATTGATGGGGATGAGTTGCATACTTCATCTTCAGTCAAATGATTCGATTTAATTACATTTGGAGGAGTATTGTTCAACTCACCAGAAAATGAATTCACAGGAATCGGTTGATGGTTTTTTTGCTCATGGAATGATCCAGGGTTCGTTTCGATCGAGTGATTTTCAAGATTATCATGTCTCTCAGATTTTGAGACTTTTGTTTGAACTTCGCATGAATCAAAAATGAATTTTCTTTTGCTAGCTGCATTTCCATTCTGATTTGCATCTTGACTCATCAAATCCCATAAAGCTAGTTGTTTCCGGTTTGATGAACTTCTGTATTTGTCGAGAAGACAATGTATTGTATGAGAATCTGCCCAGGGCATTATTTCTTTGATGCAATCAGCATCGTTCTTGATCAGCTTATCAATTTCATGTTCCTGTTTAGGATCATCCTTACTTTCAAAGTCCTTGCTACATCCTGGAACCGGGCTTGGTGGTGGTCGAACTTTAGTATGTGGGAGATTCTTATGCACTGGGAAGTTCACTTTAGTGTCTGAAAAGGTAGAAGTATTAGAGTACAAAATCTAACCACTATAGGAGATCCGATGACTCACAATTTTTTTTCTTGAAATCACAAAAATATTATACAATATGTGCCGAGACTGGTGTACGTACCGTCAACAGAGTATGGATGGCGTATTGTGATTTTGTTGCGTATTTTCTAAATGTTTTGTAGCAGTTTCCATTTTTTATAACTTTTAATTCAAAAAACCTCTTCTGTCATTACATTTGTAATGCTTTGAAGCGGGTGCCAACTTCGCACGTGTAATGATTTGCCCCTAATCATTACATATCATTAGCACATTTGTTGGAATATCCTTGCGTTTGTAGTCAGTATGACATTAATCTATGTATTCTATCATATTAATGAGTGATTCGTCCCTCGCTCATATTTTGCAATATGCACAGTTTAAAACGGCAGCATTGCCCTATATATGAATAAATATATAACAAACAAGCCTTTGCTGTGTAATGATTACTTTCGTCTAGGTTGAGGTGGTTTTCGATGACGTGTAATTAATTCAATACTGATTTGCAATGATTGTGGTTAAGAAACTGGTTGATAGTGTGCGAGTACTGTTTCTTTTGTGGACATATGGGCATCGGCTCAACTAGGTTAGGGCGAAGCAAAAGATGCAGATCATGAACATTGTCCGCACGTGTTGCAGACGATCTCCCCTAGAAGAGTGAAAAAAGAGCTCCTGCCTTCTGCTGTGTCATTCTCGAGATAGACGAGACGCTGCGCTGCGACATAACTCTCAAGATGACTTCAATACGCAAATAATCATTTCCGTGGCTATCCGTTGAGTTGAGTGAATACTTGCTCCGTTCTTCAATGTGCAATTTCCGCGTGCGCTACTTTCCAAAATTCAATTTCAGCGTACGCCAAAGTTGACTATCGCATGCACTACATTTCAAGGTACATTTCAAGGTACAATTCAAGTAAAGACTAATTTTTAGAGTTGAGCGCACGCGAAAAACAACTCTAGCGTTTGCTAAATTTCAATTTTGGATTGTAGCGCACGCGGAAGTCAACGTTGGCGGACGCTGAAATTCAATATTGGATTGTGCCGCATGCGATAAATATTTTCAGGACACGCGAGAATCGGATATTCGAAAACGGAACAAGTACTTACCTAACTCACTGGATGGCTACGGAAATGATCACTTGCGTACCGAAGTAGGTGTGAGAGATATTTCGCAACGCAGCGTTTTGTCTATCGTGAAAATGATACAGCAGAAGGCAGAAGCTCTTCACTTACTTTTCTAGGAGAGATCGTCTGCAACACGTGGGCCAAGACCAGCAGCAGACTATGTTGATTATGAGCAAGATGCGCTCCGGCCTGGCCCACAGTTGAACCGTTGCCTATAGGTCTACCAAAAAACCACCATCGCGCACTATTAGTCACTCTTTTGACCACAATCACCGCAAACCAGATTCAAATTGATTGCACTTCATCGAAATACGATGAGCACTCCATCCCAACCTAAGTGACATTGAACTAATCATTGCACAAGAGACGCTTGTTTGTAATGTAATGGGTGATGACAAATCATTACGCACGCAAAGTTGGCACCCACTTCGAAACATTACAAATGTCATGATGAGGAAGGCTCTTCGAATTAGAATTTACAAGAAATCAAAACTATTAAGAAAAATGTTGGAAACGCCCAACGAAATTACAAACCGCGATTCAGACCTCGTTCACGGTATGTACCTTAAAAAAAATTGAAGAATGGTGTTTCAAAATATGATCGTGCAGACCGAGACGTCAACGTACTGTGGTTGAATTTGGCGAAGATGGCGTGGGGTGGAAGTTGTATGAGAATATTCAAACAGTCTGGAAAAGCTCTTTTCAGGCTCCTGAGAAAGCGGCTATTGGCGTTACAGAGAAAAATTGTGATCCGAACTTGTGGCCAGAAACTTTCTTTAAATACTGCTTTCTTTCTAGATATCTCAATCATAATTTGTTCATTAGTGAACGGAGGAAAAGTGCCGAAAATTGCCGTTTCCGTTTTTTCATCGAATGTTGTCTCGGGGAATTCAAGTGAGAGAGTGTTGCCTCAATCGTTACAAATCAGTTGTGATCTTATGACTATGCATTATTTTTACAAATCTCTATCTTGCTTTCTTTTTTTGTAATATCGATTGTTTATTACAAGATGCCCATCTTTGTTAAACAATATTTCAAAGTTTGCCATAGTTACAGCACTGTGCTTTGGAATCTAGCTTTGAACAAGCCTTGAATGTGGGAATGATCCATAAGCAGATAAATTTTTGCACTTGCAGTTGGTTTATTTAAGCGTTTTCAACACATGTCATTTTGGGATATAAACGAATGGAATAATTTTTCGTTTGCAATTTCCTCGAAGAATCGACCACGGATTCCGATAGCCATTATTTATCGACGAATTTAGAAAAAAAAACTTCATCCCCCGAACATTAGGGGGTGAGTTATGATTTTTTCCCTAAAAATCACAATGGCTGACTCTAGAACCTCGCGCTAGACGCGCTGCGCGCGCCGCGCTGCTTGCACAAATACCGTATATTGACTGCACCAGCAGTATGCCTTTAATCTCTTGGTACCCTTAGTTGCATTTGAGTAATTCCACGAGAAAACGATATATGGTCGACAGTTGGGTCTCGGTTTTCTTCCTAAGTGAACTTTTTCGATTCTATAGGTTAAAAAATGAGCTTCTGTCACACTAAAAAAAATTTACAATTTTTTTTCGGGCCTTGGTACACAAATCCAAATTATGTTTTCAACTTTTTTTTGCAAACTTTTCGTAACTTTCTCACACTCAAATCGTTATAGCCCCAAAATAACGTTGGATAGAGGGACGCGGTTTAGCGCATCTGAAAGGTGAGCAAAAAACCTATCAAAAACCAATTTGGAGTTCTGATTCCCATAGAACCTCGATTATATATGGATGATTCCGTGGAAATCATCTTTCACTTTTTTTCTGAAGAAGGTTTTTTCGGAAGATTTAAAAGTACATTTTTTTCATGTAAAAAGTCGTGTTCTCCACGGAAAAAATATTTTCACTCTCGATTTTTGGGTTTTAAGCTGTTTTCTGTGCGCTTTTTGAATTTCAATGACAGAAAACCTCAATTTTCTGCGCAAGCGCGAGATTCTGGAATTCCATAACCAATTTTTTTGAAAAGCTGAGTAAATTTCCTTCAAAAAGGCCTCGTGCTGAGTTCACTTTCATCAACTAGAAGCGGAGTTGCAGCGCCCGAATGATGGAGAACGATTTGAGCGATAACATGAAAGCTTCCAGGCAATGACTGAAGCAAATATGGGGCATCGCACCAAGCTGCTCTTTGTAGTGATTGTCAAAGGTCACTGTAACTTTGGTTTGAATCAACGGGTTTAAACTCACCAAGGGGTCAATTTGAAGGAAATTCCCGAAGCTTTTCGGAATAATTAGTTTCGAAATCTTAAAATCTTGCGTATGCGCAGGAAATGAGGTTTTCCGTCATTGAAATTAAAAAAATGTCCAGAAAACAGCTAAAAACCCAAAAATGCACAGTAGAAATATTCTATTCCTGAAGAACACGATGTTTTACATGAAAGAATGTACTCTTAAATCTTCCAAAAGGATAGCTCTTTGAGAAAAAAAATAAAAGATGATTTTCACGGAATCATCCATATATAATCGAGGTTATATGAGAACGAGAAGTCCAAAGTGGTTTTTAATAGGTTTTTTGCTCACCTTTCAGATGCGCTAAGCCACGTCTCTCTATGTGCGGTAATTTTGGAGCTATAACGATTTTAGGGTGAAAAAGGTACGAGAATTTTGCAAAGAAAAGTTGAAAACATAGTTTTGATTTGTGTAACAAAGTCCAAAAAGAATTTACAATTTTTTTTTTAGTGTGACGGAAGTTCATTTTTCAACCTATGGAATCGAAAAAGTTTACTGAGAAAGGAATCTGAGACCCAACTGTTGACCATATATCGTTTTCTCGTGGAACTACTCATTTGAAAGATCCGAATAGACCATTTGACGTAAAATTTAACGAGGAATACGATAAAGATATCAGATTTAAGCTGCACGTCACTCCCTGCATAGTGTCGATCGTTTTCCCAAAAAATCGTCATCACCACGTGAGATACACTTCAAACCTCGAATCTGACATCTTTATCGTATTCCTCGTCAAATTTTACGTCAAGGTGGTCTATTTGGATATTTCAAATACAACTAAGGCCACCAAGAGATTAGCGGCATACTGCTGGACCAGCCAAAATACGGTGTTCGCGCGAGCAACGCGTCCAGCGCGAGGTTGTAGAGTCAGCCAACTACTCGAATAACGACTTCGAAGAAACGAGGTTCGGCAATATTATTCACAATTAGAATGCCTACTTGAGAAAAAATTCAGGAGCCATTACCTGTAAAACCATCCCTTCGAGGGATTTATCAGGAGGAGAAAAAAATGATGCAGTACTCGCGCGCACTCGGTCCGGGGAGTGGGGGGGGGGGGGGGGGGAGTCGAAGAGATGAGAGATGAGGTCGTTCGGAAAACGCTCAGGAATTGAATCGCGCCCTTCAAATTCGGATGCACTGTGAGAATCACGGTTATCTCGGAAACTATCAAACCAAATTCGACCATTCTTTCATTTTTCCGGGGTGGGAAAGTGCAACCCGAAAAAATGACACCGTGCTGCCAATCAAACTGAATGCTCCACTCTCTCTGGCAAGAAATTATGTTCGCCTTCCAACAGTCTCGTAAAATACACATAAACCTGATGAACTATTTGAAAAGCACTTAGAGTGAATTATTATTCAATATAATTGTCATACAAAAATGGATTTTTCTAATACCTCGGACAAGTTTTCCGCCTCGAGCCGCCATATTCATTTTGGGTAGATAACAACATCATCATCGTTCGTTTAAAAAGGAGTTACCCCGAATAAAAAAATGGTCAAATTTGATTGCATAGTTTCGGAGATAACCATGATTCTTATAGCGCATCCGAATTTGAAGCGCGCGATTCAATTCCTGCGCGCTCTCCGAACGACCTCATCTCTCATATCTCCGACTTCCCCCCCCCCCCCCCCCCCCACTCCCCGGACCGAGTGCGCGCGAATACTGCATCATTTTTCTCTCCTCTCAATAAATTTCTCGGATGGACGATTTCACAGGTAATGCCTCCTGAATTTTTTCTCACGTAGGAATTGAAATTGTGAATGATATCGCCAAACCTCGTTATTTTGAAGTCGTTATTCGAGTAGTTGTGATTTTCAGAAAAAAACGTAACACACCCCCTAATGCTCGGGGGATGAAGTTTTTTTTCTAAATTCGTCGGAAAATAATGGCTATCGGAATCCGTGGTCAATTCTTCGAGAAAATTTCACACGGGAAAGTTATTCCACTTGTTCATATCCCTAAATGACATGTGGTAAGAAAGCTTGAATGGACCAACTGCAAGTGCAAGAATTTATCTGCTTATTGATCACTCCATAGTCAAGGCTTGTTCAAAGCTAGATCCCAAAGCACAGTGCTGTAACTAGAGCAAACTTTGAATTATTGTTAAACAAAGATGGGCATCTTGTAATGAACAATCAATATCACAAAAAACAGAGCAAGATGGGGATCTGTAGGAAAACATCCATAGTCATAAGATCACAACTCACTTGTGACGATCAAGGCAGCACTCTCCCGCTTGAATTTTCCGAGACAAAATTCGATGAAAAAACAGCAACTTTCGGCAATTTTCCTCCATTTACTCATAAACAAATTATGATAGAGATATCTAGAAAGAAAGCAGTATTTAAAGAAAGTTTCCGGCTACAAGTTTGGATCACAACTTTTCTCTGTACCGTCAATAGCCGCTTTCCCAGGAGCCAGAGAAGAGCTTTTCCAGACTGTTCAATCTTTTTATACAACTGCCACCCCACGCCATCTTCGCCAGATTCAACCAGAGTATGTTGACGTCTCGGTCCACACGATCATATTTTAAGACACCATTTTTTAATTTTTTTCCAAAACGGCCTCCTTTCACTCTAATTCTACTGAACTATTGCAAGTCGGACCAAGGCCGCCGATTTCGTCACTTCCGGCAATACGAGGAGGTTATGATTTGGTTGTTTATGTTTATCACAAGAGGAGGGTGAGGCAGAAAATCCTGTGTCGAGGAGCGCTTTCGTCCATAGCATGATTGTTCTAAAAATGAATTTCGGGATCTTATTAGAAAGTAGAATATCTTCACTCTCACTGCTCAACGAGGTAATTCCTCTCCATTCAAATTCAAATCGAACGATATTTTTGAAACCTATGGAGGATGTGAAGTCAATTCTCATTGAGATATATAACACCTCACAATACGATAATGGAAGCTCTCCTCTGTCACTAGATAATTATGGGAAAAATTGATGGACAAAACATTGAGCCCTGAGAAGGACCGGGGAGGAGATCAAGTCCATTTCCGACACAGTTGTCTTTTACTGCAAAAACGCATATAAATCCATCAAAGGTCATCAACTTCTATCCCGAATCTCAAGCCCCCGCGATGGCCTGTAAGTTATATACAATTTTTAATAATGACTTACAAGGGGGACCACGGGGTCCAGGTCGCCAATCTCCCCCAAAATTTGTTTACAGTTTTGTACCACCGAAAAGGTAAAGAATCCAGAGTAACTCCGTCAAATGGGTCCCCTATCCAAAGATACAGCCACTGAGATTAACATTGCTCATATAGGCCAATATTAAAGAGTGATAAATATAGATATACTGGTAATGCTAACGTTTTTGCTTGTAGCTCTGGACAGGAGGCCCATTCGACGGAATTACTCTACATTCTTCATATTCCAGATGGTAGCAAACTGTGAAGCAATCTTGGGGATGATTATCGACCCGGACCCCGTGGTCCTTCCTTGTTAGTCAGAGATTGCGAGGGTCTACATGGCAAGAAACTCGCTCTCGTAATCGAACACCCGGGTTTGATACCCTTACAAAATTTTTGGGTATCACTCAATTCGTCTTTCTTTCATTCTTCATATTTCTAATCTAATTTCCACCTAATCGTCTTCAAACCCGAATAGGGACAAACACTTCGGGTAGGGCCACATACACCGCTGTAGGCTATGTGCGGATCGCTTACATTTTGGACTTCGACGATCAGCAACAAACACAACTTTAAGCTTGAGTCTGGTAATGGTCCTTGATGGTATAGTGTCTAAGAGCTCACTCCGTTTTTTGTTAGACCATCAGATTTGATCACTTCCAAAATTATTTTGGTATTATACAATCCGGCTCCCTCTTTTTTCCAATCCACACAATTCTCAGGGACTTCCTCAGACAGAAAACGAAACCCTCTAGAGATAACGCAAAGCTATGAATTGAAGTTTTTGAATGCGTGTATTTCAAGAAAACCACTTGGATCTAACGGAAATTGACCATTTCGGAGCTATTCCAGACAATGACCTAATGCAAATATAGCTTCAGAACTCAATGACTCCCCATTTACCGGTTCAACGCTGAGGAATCTGGGAAGAACTGATGAGAATGATCGAGTATTTCATCTAATCGTGGAATCAGTATTGGAAATTTTGCTAAATCCGGAGTATTGTGAATCGTTTCGGAATCGATAATTTTTACAAATTTTTCGACGATGAGTCGGTGGATGAAATCATTGAGTTTTCGATCTATGTACGTTGTTAGTCATCAGACCAGGCTATGAGATATTGTAACTTTGGAGAATCTCGATGTCTGGAAACACGGTCCATATTATATGTATTTGATTTTTTTTTTGAAACATCATCGAAGAAGTAGAACTCTCGAAATACACATATCTAAAATCCTGAACGCATGATTCTGCGTAGTTTCATGAGAAATCTGTTTTGAGAATAATAGAATTCTTATAAAAAAGATGACGAATTAGGAACAGACGGATTGAATGACACCCAGAAATTTCGTAGGGGAATCGAATCGGGGTATTTGAATCAGAGAGCAAGCTCTCTGCCACGTAGACCATCGCAATCTCTGATCTTTGATGGATTCCTATGCATTTTCGCAGTGAAAAGACAACAGAGTCGGGAACAGAGATGGTCTTCTCTCTGGTCCTACTCAGAGTGAATCAGGGCTCAACGTTATGTCCATGAATTTTTCATAATTATCTAGTGACAGAGGAAAGATTCCAAAATCGTATTGTGAGGTGTTTTATATCTCAATGAGGATGTAGTTCATATCTTTCATAGGCTTCGAGAATATCGTTCGATTTGAATTCAAATGGAAGGGAATTACCTTATTGAGCAGTGAGGATAAAGATATTCTACTTTTGAAATAAGATTTCGATTATTAACACGTTCACTGCGACGGGTCCCACGGGTGGGACTCAATTTTGTTCGGGCTTCAGTCTGCAGCAAACGACGCACACAGTTGTATGAAACCCGATTTGCGAAACAATTATTCTCACCCTGAAAACAAGCGATATCGGAAAGTTGCATAAAGGCAAATTGTAGGTTGTTTCACGTAGATTATGAATCTTTTTCCCAATTGGAGCCTCCGAGACTCATACGCTGCCGGCTAGCAAAAATGCACGAAAATCGCGGAAAAAACGCAGTTTTAGTGGTTCAACTTCATGGGGATGCATTTTACACACTTTTTTATGAGCACGAAAGTTGTTGCATTTTTCGATACAAATCGGATGATATGACCAGTTTTCCGTAAAACCGGATTTTTTGGTGTTTTTTGCCATTTTGGAGGGCTTTCAGTGGATATTTTGGAATTTGGACTACGGCAATCGAGAGAGCAGAATGTCGGATTATGTACTTGGGGAATTTGGAAAAAATTTTTTTGAGGTGATCTAGGGAGTCAGAATGGAGGAGAAACTGAAAATACAGAGGAAAACGGGTAATTCGTGAATTCTCGAGGTTAATCGCGAATGTGCCACCTCGTCCACAATGGGGATGCCTTTCTACATCATCAATCAACTATTTGCCGTGTTCCAAGAGTGCGTAGATCACCTGCTGGACTCTGACACCGCTTATAGCGAGTCTTGGGGTTAGATCCCATGCAAAGCCTGTGAATCCGATCGAAATCATGAAATCTCGAGGTGTAATCGCGAATGTGCCACCTCGTCCACAATGGGGTTACCTTCTCACATCATCAACCAACTATTTGCCGTGTTTCAGAAGTATGTAGATACACTTGCTGAACTCTGAGACCGGTTATAGCGAGTCTTGGGGTTAGATTCCATGCAAAGCCTGTGAATCCGATCGAAATCATGAAATCTCGAGGTGTAATCGCGAATGTGCCACCTCGTCCACAATGGGGTTACCTTTCTACATCATCAAACAATTATTCGCCGTGTTGCAGGAGTGCGGAGATACACCTGCTGGACTCTGAGAGTTTTGGGGCCAGAGTCAATGTACAACCCGGCAAATCCGATGAAGAGCATGAATTCAATCTTGGGACTTTCTTTCCGTAGCACTCACTAGACCAAAATTCCACACACTTGTCCCTTCTCCAATTTTTTTTATGTAGAATGAAGAATGTGGGCGTGGATCAAAAAAATACTTGATGCTTAAGGAGTTTGATAATAATCCAATCGACCGACCCAATCCTCGAATTGAGAGTGAAAAACGTCGATGCTCGGATGTTCATTGTGTTGAAACCGAATGACCCAATCTTCGACCTTGCATTCACTGCAGATCACAGAAAAATCAGTTGGTTTTATAGCAAAAAAGGGGACCAAGGGTGTAGGGATAGTTCAGGGTCTTCTGTCCCCATCATTTAGCACATCAAATTTCACTCCTCATTACCCGAAAGAAAATACTTCTCAACTCACTGGCAGGGATCTCGCAATTTTCAGTTGGGTTCACAAAAAAAGATCACCGTGGATTTTCCTTTCACATGAATATTGATTCGTTCAGCGAAATGTCAACATACAGGTATTCATGATTCCATAGATGATCACAAATTTTGGATACATTCATGGTTGGTTTAAGCAACATCTGCAACATGCCCAAGTACGTAACCAACAGGTACAATTCTCAAATAGTAAGGCATTGGAAACAAGGTTTATGTGACAGACTTGGGCACCATCGAGAATTGAGATTCAAATCGAAAGTCCAAATGAAAGTTATTCTATCAAAAAAACTCTCTAGATTTGAGTGGCAATGGCCAGAAATAGCCAGAAGATCTGTGTAATCCCCCACAAACTCTTCAAAAGTCAACGGCCATCTGTGAAAATTTTCCCAACTTAGATAAATATGGTTCGAAGGAATATTAGTTACCATTTCCAAGTTTCCGAGGCCTGCTAATTATATGTTAGGTGCCAGCGCTCAATTGTTCATCTCTGTGGTATACCGCTGGTACTCTTCCTCTACTTCTTACTAAAGAAAGTTTCTAGTCAGTAAATTGTCAGCTGATTCACATCAAATAAGATGGACTAGGTGGTTGAGCATGGTGAACGAGCCCTGGTCGGGTATGGACCGCGAGGAATTTTACCCGAGTTTCCAACACCTGAGTGAGGAGAGGAAGGATCTTCGAGTACCAAGGTCGACCCAATTTTTCTGGGCTCCCTAAATCCCTCTGAAATACGCTAAAAATCAATCATTCTCTCAATGAGTCGCATTCGAACGCAACTCAGTGAATCTTCCTGTACTTTTCTTCGTCTACCTTTGAAACAATGGCAACTGAAGGGAGAATATTTGCGCTGCGAGAACTTTTAACTTGGTACCCAAAAAAAATTCAATCTCAAAAACCACGTCCGAGATGAAGGGTCATTTTTAGCCTCTTTGTACTCGTTTAGAATGGACGCTGCGCGTACACGGAGGAACGTATGAGTCAGATTACGAATAGAGCTATGTAGTTCCACTGATTTTGGCCAACTTATTATGCTGATGTTTTTGAGCCTCGAGGAGGTGTTTACAACAAGTGATGTTGGGCAATATGACGGCATCCCGCTCTGTAGTCTAATCAACAGGCTCGTGCTTTTCTTCTAATTCATTCTTGACCGCCAAAGTCGTCGGCATCATCATCGCCTAGTTTGAACGAGTAGGGAACCATAGCTCTATCCGTAACCTGGTACGAATTGAGTCAAAACTTCGTAGCCTCATGTAATCCGATGTACCGATACGCGCAGCATCCATCTCGAATAAGTACAGAGAGGCCAAAAATGACCCTTCATTCCGGGCGTGGTTTTTGAGATTGAATTTCTTTTGGGTAACAAATTAAAAGTTCTCGGGGCGCAAATATTTTTTCTTCGGTTGCCACTGTTTCAAAAATATACTGAGAAAAATCCAGGAAGATTCACTGAGGTGCGTTCAAATGCGACTCAATGAAAGGATGATTGATTTTGAACGTATTTCAGAGGGTTTTGAGGGAGCCCGGAAAAATTGGGTCGACCTTGGGACTCGAAGATCCTTCCTCCCCTCACTCAGGTGTTGGAAACTGGGGTAAAATTCCTCAGGGTCCATACCTGACCGGGGCTCGTTCACCATGCTTGAACACTTAGTCCATCGAATTTGATGCGAATCTGCTGACAATACACTGACTAGAAACTTTCTTTAGTAAGAAGTAGAGGAAGAGTACCAGCGGTATACCATAGAGATGAACAATTGGGCGCTGGCACCTAACATATGATTAGCAGGCCTCGCAGACTTGCGAATGGTAACTAATATTCCCTCGAACCATATTTATCTAGGTTGGGAAAATTTTCACACATGGCCGTTGACTTTTGAAGAGTTTGTGGGGGATTACACAGATCTTCTGGCTATTTCTGGCCATTGCCACCCAAATCTAGACAGTGTTTTTGATAGAATAACTTTCATTTGGACTTCCGACTCTCGTCTTGATTCTCGATGGTGCCCAAGTCTATCACATGAACCTTGTTTCCAGTGCCTTACCATTTGAGCATTGTACCTGTTGGTTACGTACTTGGGCATGTTGCAGATGTTGCTTGAGCCAACCATGAATGTATCCAAAATTTGTGATCATCTATGGAATCATGAATATCTGTATGTTGGAATTTTGCTGAACAAATCAATATTTATGTGGAAGGAAAATCCATGGTGATCCTTTTTTTGAGAACCCAACTGAAAATTGCGAGCTCCCTGCCAGTAAGTTGAGGAGTATTTCCATTTGGGTAATGAGGAGTGAAATTTGATGTGATAAATAATGGGAACAGAAGACCCTGAACTATCCCTACACCCTTGGTCCCCTTGTTTGCTATGGGACCAACTGATTTTTCTGTGATCTACAGTGGAAGCAAGGTCGGAGATTGGGACATTCGGTTTCAACACAATGAACATCCGAGCACCAACGTTTTTCATTCTCAATTCGAGGATTGGGTCGGTCGATTGGATTATTATCAACCTCCTCAAGAATCAAGTATTTTCTTGATCCACTCCCACATTCTTCATTCTACATAAAAAAAATTGGAGAAGGGACAAGTGTGTGGAGTTTTGGTCTAGTGAGTGCTACGGAAAGAAAGTCCCAAGATTGAATTCATGCTCTTCATCGGATTTGCCGGGCTGTACATTGACTCGGGCCCCAAAACTCTCAAGAGTCCAGCAGATGTATCTACGCACTCCTGCAACACGGCGAATAATTGCTTGATGATGTAGAAAGGTAACCCCATTGTGATCGAGGTGGTACATTCGCGATTACACGTCGAGATTTCGTGATTGCGATCGGATTCATACAGCTTTGCACGCACTCTGACCCCAAGACTCGCTATAACCGCTCTGAGAGTCCAGCAGGTGTATCTACGCACTTTTGATACACGGCAAATAGTTGGTTGATGATGTAGAAAGGTATCCCTATCGTGATCGAGGTGGCACATTCGCGATTACACCTCGAGATTTCATGATTTCGATCGGATTCACAGGGCACTGCACGGACTCTGACCCCCAGACTCGCTATAACGGGTCTCAGAGTCCAACAGTGTATCTACGCACTTCTGGAACACGACAAATAGTTGATTCATGATATAGAAAGGTAACCCCGTTGTGATCGAGGTGGCGCATTCGCGATTACACCTCGAGAGTTCACGAATCACCCGTTTTCCCCTGTTTCTTCCAGTTTTTCCTCTATTTTCACTTCCTAGATTACCCCCAAACATTTTTTTCCAAAGTCCTTAAGTACGTAATCCGACGCACTGCTCTCTCGATTGTCGTAGTCCAAATCCCAAAATATCCACTAAAAGCCCTCCGAAATGAGAAAAAAAAACACCAAAAAATTCGGTTTTACGAAGAACTGGTCATATCATCCAATTTGTATGAAAAAATGCAACAAATTTTGTCCTTATAAAAATTTGTGTAAAATAAATCCCCATCAAGTTTAACTACAAAAACTGCGTTTTTCCAAGATCTTCGCGCATTTTTGCTAGCCGGCAGCGTATGAGTTTCGGAGGCTCGAATTAGGAAAAAGATTCATCATCTACGTGAAAAAACCTACAATTTCCCTTCTTGCAACTTTCCGATATCGCTTGTTTTCAGGGTGAAAATAATTGTGTCGCAAATCGGGTTTCATACAACTGTGTGCGACGTAGACACAATCAAATGGCTCATGTTGTATTTTGTCTCGTTATATATAATGCCACGAACATATGTGAACGCCAGGTTTAGTATCCGGCTTGATTTGTACAAGTTACTCGATGAAAACCCAGTTTTCGCGAAAATTCCGATGAATATCACAAAAATAGCCAGTAAAATGTGAATTCATCAAGTCCCTTCGGATTTTTCCACAACCTATCTTTGCTCATTCGAAAACTCATATCAAAAACTTCAAAATTAGTCTACGAACGCATCATTTGAGTGACATGAAGCCGAGTAATCAGAAATTCAGATGGCAAAACCAAACCAACGTGAGGTGAGCCGACTGAATGGTTGACGCTGTAATTGCATTTTCTCTCTCCTCAATCTGTTTCATCTCTGTGTGTACGAAGAACATTTTGCATTCAATGATTTGAAGAATACGTCGAGTAAGAGCTTTACTATCTAATGGATTCAGAAGAGTAGAAAATTATACTTGCGTAGATTACAATCGCGCTCCGCGGTTCATACCAGTCAAAAACTCACATCCCAGGTCTTGCTGGCAAATCACCCTAATGATACTAAGGAATCAACGAATAGTCCCGAAAGGCCCAATTATACATATGCGGATCACTCATTCTTGTAGTTCGATCATTCACACCGTCCCCCATTACACGATAGAAATATTCGCGGGTTTCACCGGTGGGATCCGTCGCACTAAAAAGAGTCGATCTCAACTAAATACCTCGGGTTCCACCAGTGGGACCCGCATAAATTCGTATAGATCTCGTAAATAGATGTCAAACTGATAACATTTGAAAAAGTTTGACTTTTATAGGTGCAAACTCACGGGTTTGTACTCTCTCGCACTCTGAGACGGGATGCCGGTTTTCACCGTCGCAGTGAACATATTGAAAAAATTATGCTATGGATAAAAGCACTCCCTGTCACGTCATTTTTTGCCTCACCCTTCCCTTGCGATAAACATAAACAACCAAATCATCACCTTCTCAGATTGCCGGGAATAACTGAACTGGCGGCTCCGGTGCGGCTCTCGAACGAGCGACAGGGATGCGAGTATTTTATCACGTTCGAAAAGAATTCCCTATCGCCAAGAGTACACCAATTCCGACACATATTGTATTCTAGTCATGTGAAGCATGATTAGCCAAGTTTCTCAGGAAATTAAAAAAGACACAAGTCGTGAACTCAAAAACTTGAAAGACTAGTCATTAAAAACCTTCCATAATCTACTTCTCCCTTCTCGGAAAATGTACTTCTCCTTGGTCATTAACATTCTGAAATAGCACAAATTGGATGATAGATTCAACCAAGATCAAAAAGACAATGCAATTTTTTTCTGAATGCAAGTATACACTATCAGGAACGAAGATATAATGTAGTTATTCTTCATCTATCATCAAAAATGTGTGAGTTGTAGAATTTTAGGAAGTGAGAATTGAACCTGTGTATTTGCTGCATCCAGGACTGGGGTCAAGAACATCTTGAGCCAGTCCATCATTTTCAAGGAAGCCCAAGCACTCATTACCGGAGTCATGTGAAAATAAGTTGGGGTGGCTTGTATTGTTTGCATTTCCTGATTCTCCATCAAGAATTATGCTATCTAAATTGTTATTAGGATCATTGTTGTTTTCTTCTAATATTTCCGAAGCTCCTGCTGGGCTTGATATACTGGAATCTCCCTCTAACAGATTTGTAGTAGTTTTCACTGGTTCTTTCAACAGAGATAGAAAATCTATTAATGGAGGAGCACATCCGGATTTTCTCAAACCACCAGAACTCATATTCCAATCATCAGTGAGATTCTTGAAAGGTTCAGAGTCACTCAAGTCGAGGAAATCATTGTCTCCTCCACTCAGATAAACTTCTGCTTCAGATGAGTTTGATTCACTTCCCTCATCCTTTTCTATTTTCTCAACAATGCTTTTCTCGATCACGACTGATCCATCTGATTCTGGTGAATTGTTTGTTAAATCTATAAATGGATGTATTTTCTTAGGAACTTCAACTTCAACTATGCTATCACCATCGTTTGACTTTGCATCATTTGATATCTCTGAAGATTGGTCTTTCTGGTTCAAATATCCTCCAATATCATGAAACTTTTGGTCCTCTAACATTCCCATGACTATCTCTATACTTCTTTCTGACCCGTATCGAGGATGCAAGTTCTCCAATAAATCAAAAACTGCATTTTCTTCAAAGGGAAGATCTCCAAATGTTTCGCAATTTCTTCTAACCCTCTCAAGATCATCAAATATTTGATCGTACATGTTTTTACCATTAATCCTGAAAGCAAAACAAAGAGGTGTGTGGAAAATTCTCTTATGACTTCAGCTTGGAGAATCAACAATCAAATATAAAAAGTGAGAAATGGATGGTTGTCTTCTACCCTTGTGAGTGAGCAGTTATACAAACTCCTGACTAATCTTCACACCCCAATCAATTCATGTCAAAGCTAAAATTATCTTGAATGATGTTTTCAAGATAATGAATTAAAAGTATAGAAAAAAGAATGGTGAGTTCATATCCGTATCACAACTAATCAAAGTTTTCCATCCTTGCAAGATCCAGATGGATTTAGAGATTTTAGTGCGCTGATCAGAATTCAATATTCAAGATCAGTGAGAAAATTTCATTATAAAATTTTTCTGAACAGTGAAACTATCAAGTACTGTTTGATAACCCATACAATATACTTCTCCGAAATTTTCAATGAATGAACAACAAACTAAGGACATATCTGAGTGAATATCCGTTCAGACTCATCAAACATGCGTGTATTAATTATAGGTAACCCTTATCAAAATTCAATCCAAAGTTCAATCATTTGAGAACTTTTGACTAATGAAATCCATTCATTGCATTTATTGAGATATCAAGAATCAGAGAGCGTTAAGAAATATTCGAAGTGGAAAGCTAGTATTACGGGATTTGTACATTTCACCATTCTGTATAGTGTCACGTTGGAAATCGTGGGAAGTCGATAGACTCATGAAAAAGTAAGTGATCGATTTTACATGGAAACCGCGGAGATTCGAACCCCGGACCTTCGACACGGAAACCAAGAGTCCTAACCACTGGACCACGACCGCCTCTTCTTCCGTTGTCTTATAGACTGACAACTCCGGAGACAGAATCCGAAGATGCCCGCGTTGCACTTATTCGAGACTCGGCGCGTAGTGACGTACGTCACACCAGAAGGGGAAAGGGGATCTACGAGTGTCCCACTCGTGTCGGTGTCTTCCTTATCATTATGAAAGAGTGGTCAGTTAGCGCGAATAAGTCCCACAAACAGGGCGCGTCATTACCATACATCACTTCGCACGGACACTCACGAGGAGAGCACTAACCTTGCGGTCCTGGATCTTGACGAAACTTTGAGAATCTTCTTGTTTTGGTGAGAAATTAAGGTACCCAGAAGGGGTTCGTCCAATAGGGCTCCTATCCTGAGGTACAGCCATGGAGGTTAGCATTGTCGGTATATCTATACTTGTGTCATTTAAACATGGGCCTATTAGATTAGATTAGATTAGATTTATTGGAGAATTGTATGAGAGTAACTACCCATTACAATGTATCAGGACATCCCTTTACATCTGATATTATTAGGGATGCCGCGAGACGAGATTAGACGAGGGATTGGGGATTATCGTCTCGCTCTCGAAAAAATTAAAAATTCTGGTTATCGTCTCGTTATCGTCTCGTCTCGTCTCGTTATCGAGCGAGACTCTCGACGAGAGTTGTTAAAAAATGATGATATATCATTACTTCTCCGCTTCATATGCGCTAAATAGCCAACAAGTGATTGTAATACCACAACTCAAATTAAAACTCAGAAATCCAAAAACTTGTTGAATCTGGAATATCTATGGTTTAAGACTGATACGCCTGAGTCCCTAAGTTTGAAGAAAGAGATAAATGAGTATTTGAGAGCTGCCAGAGCTACTGAAGGAACAACGGACATCCTTTTATCATGGAAGGACCACTCATACACGTATCCATCACTAAGCCGAATAAGTCGCTGGAGATATCTTGAACATAAAAGCTATGTCAGTGCCAGTCGAACGCGCTTTTTCTAATGTCTTATTGATAATGACTTATTCAAGAAATCGGCTGAGCCATCAGAGTGTCAGAGCATCCTTATGTCTAAATTCATGGATGAAATCGAATTTAAAAGCGGCCATTCGTAAAGTTGATATATAGGAAAAATGTTGAGTGTTTTCGCTTCAAAACAAATATTCCCGTCGTTTGTCAGAAAGAGAATCGAACAAATATTTTATTTTGATCGAATAAATATGATGGAATATGATGAGCTACAATTTAGAGTGTTTTTTGTCGATATCTCGACGAGAGCCTCGGCAAGGACAAAAGTTTTTATCGTCTCGAGCGATAAATTACTGATAACCTCTCGCCTCGATCTCGTCTCGCCATTGCGAGACGAGATCAAGACGAGAGCGAGAAATCTCGAAAATCGCGGCATCCCTAGATATTATTGAGCTAAGAGGAAACATAATAAGTATTCTTTGGAATCTTAAACTTGAGGAAATCGAAAGGGAGAAGAAAAGAATGATTTGAATCATAAGAAAATATTTCAAAACGAGGAACAGAAGCGAATGACCCCCCCCCCCAAATCGAATACAAGATCGTGTCAGAAAGGGTAAAGGAAACCAAGCCATGCTGTAATACAGATTTGGATATCGCTGTTGAGTTGAAAGTGCGTAGTATTCATTGGGTATAAAAGACCGTTTTTTCGAGATTCCACTCAAAAAGTACAAAAGTTTGGCTGCTTTACGAACGTCTGGTTCAGCAAGAATTGTGAGGAGGCCAGCGTTGTCGAGAAATTTAATTCTAGAACTATTGAATGCTGGGCATTCCGTGAGAATATGCAGCAGTGATTCTTTCACATCGTAATTGCATAAGCTACAGATTTTCATTACTTCAATTCTGTAAGGAATCTTGCTGATTAAGGAACTCAAAGAAAAATTCCCGGCTAGACGACAGGTTGCGAAGGCTCTGATGTAAGGCAATGGCAGGGCGTACGCCAGGTAGGGCTCGCATGATGGAGAGTTTAAATCCTAGTACTCTTTGTAGAATGTGTTGTAGCTGGATTGCTTAGCTCTTTCGACATCAATAGCGAAGCTTGAGTTTTTTATGGCTGCTTCGATGACTGGAATTGCTATTCTGATCATTTCTGGGTCTTCGTGTTCGAATAGATAGCTGTGGTCAATTGTTTCTGAGATTTTCTTCAACTGAGCTACCCAGTTGCGTTTAAAATTGGCGCTGTTAGAGTGGATTTGTAGTTGTAGTCTTTCATACATCATCCTAGGGTATCTGCTAGTATCCATCTCAAGCAATTTAATCCAGAATTTTAGCGCTCGTTTTACTATTCGAATGCCCAGTCTGGCGCTTCCAGTCTCGAGCCTGATCAGATAGTTGGGTGTGCATCAAAGTAGGTGTAGGAGACGTTTATAAAAATCTGACTGGATAGTTTCAATTTCCTCGATATGCTCAAGGCCCCAAACGCTCATTCCGTAGAGTACCGTGGAAAGTACTGGGGAGTCAAACAGTTTTTTCGCTGCATACCAGCTGGGATGGTTACCAGTGTTGAGGATTTTCCACGTGCTTCCGAGGACAATCCTTCCCTTAGAAATAGCGTTGTTGAAAGCAGCGGAGGTTGAACCGGACGAGGTAAAGGTTACACCCAAGTAGGTATAAGACTTCACTGATTCGAGAATGACATCGCCGAGTTTCAAGGGTCACTCCCGTTTAGACTTGCCACCTTTCTTAAACTTCATCACCACTGTCTTCCGAGCGTTAGGCGAGAGTTTTTTCAAACCGCAGTATTTGGACAGGCTGTCGAGTTTGTTCTGTGGATCAACGACATCTCTGGCTAGTATCACTAGATCGTCGGCGAAGAAGAAGATGTCGATATCCTTGTCGACGTTAAAATGACCTTCTTTATGAAGAAATCAACAAAATCATACACAAGTGAATCAAATAGGAGTGGGCTAGGAATGTCCTCCTGTAGCACGCCCTTGGTGGTAATTGATCTTGTTGTTTGGTCTCCATTTAACTGGATTTTGGTACTTGCTTTCTGATACATATTTGGCAAAGTGCTAAGCCATTTTGCGACTAACGCCAGCCTTGAGCAAGGTTTCCCATAAGGTTCGATGATCGACCGAATCGAATGCTCGTTTGAAGTCTACAAAAGCGACGTATAATCCACCTCTGGGCTTGGAAAGTTCGATACCTATCCTGGCTTGAAGAGTGAAAATATTGTCATCACAGGAGCGGTTGCGTCTGGAACCGGACTGACACTCAGGCAGAATTCGGGACTTTTCACACCAGACTGTCAGGCGAACAGCAAGGAGCGAAGTAAAGATTCTTGCAATAGAGTTCGACTGGGCGACACCACGGTAGTTGATGGGGTCAAGCCGATCCTCTTTTTTAAATATCAACGATATTACTGATTGGCACCAGTTTATCGGTAGAGTAGCAGAGTTGTACACCTTGTTAAACAGCACGGCTAAGTGATGGCACCACACCATTGGCAGCCTTCCCAAGAACTCGTTGGGGGTGCCGTTGGGTCCAGGGGATTTTTTCCTTTCTAAGTTGTCCAGAACGGTTCTGATTTCGTCTTCTGTAAATGGATCGTCAAGGAGAGGGTCAGTCGTATCACTATCAATGATCATTGGAGGCAATCTAGGGGGTACATTTCAGTCATGGAGTTTTCTGATACGTCGCATGAGATAGGACATCTTGGGTAGCTTTTCCTGTTCATTTTCTCAACAGCTGTCCAGAACTCTCCGGGATATCTAGCATTCGATATCATCGATTGAATTGTTATTGTGAATTCTTTTTTCTTAGACTTGTAGAGCTCCATGTAGTTCTTTTCTTTGCTGTTGCATATTCTAACTTGCGATTTGGGTCAGCACTCTTGCGTTGTTGATAGAAAATATCCTTTTGGTGATGGTTGGCATATCTGCATTCTTTATCACACCATGGTTTGTCTTTGTTAGTGGAAGTATTGTTGCACCTTACTCGATGCGTGTATAGGATATTGAATTCCTCTGATGTCTCAGTGATGGCTTTTGTTAGTATATTACTCATTTCTTCAATTTCGATATCCTCGGCTACGCCGTGGAATTTGTCTAGCAACGCAGTGGTATCTTCAACCACTTTAGACTGGTCCCATCTGAATTTTCTCTTCGTGCACATGTTGGACATGACAGGGACCATCCTACTTGCGAATTTCGTAGATACCAAAGCGCATAACGGCAAGTGGTCTGAGGTTCCAATGCTGAGAATTTCGAAATCTTGAAGGTACGTGAGCCCGTGTGAATTAGTCCAAATGAAGTCAATACGGCTAGATCCTCTTTCGCTGATGAAAGTATGGCTCCCTTCTGTATCTGAGATGCTCCTGCCGTTCAATAGGATTAGTCCAAGCGTTTCAATTTCTTTGACCAGAGTCTTCCTTTGGCGGTTAGTTGTCAGATCTGCTGATCTGCGAGAGGAGAAAAATTTTGTGTATTCTGTTAAGACTGCAGATGCTTGGTTTGCGTTTCCTACTCTCGCATTGAAGTCCCATCCAAGAATGAGTGTGCCTTCAAAATCCTCGAGTTCAGACTTTAAGAAGGATACTAAGGAGTCGAGACACTTATACAATACTTCCGTTCGCAAGTACACGTTGACGATGAGAATATACTGGTTGTCAAAATTTCCAGAAAGAACCATGAAGGAGTTGTCTAGCTTACGGACGGTGCATCCACTAAATTTTGTTAAATCTACTAGCATAGCCAAACCCCCTCAAGCCCTGCCCATTGTCTTACATTTTATTGCGGAAATATCATATGTATCAAACTTCGAGAAGACCTGGGTTAGATTATGCATTCCTGTCGCCAGCCAGGTTCCTAGAACACAGCTAGCAATACAGTTAGAGAATGATTCGTGCTGATCGTTGGAGGAAAGAGAAAACAAATTATCAAGCCCGTGTACGTTCCTAAAAAAGAAATTACAGCTAAGGTTTGGCTTGGGCACATCTTGTACAGGTATCATCTCACTATTGTTACAGTGGTAATCTTCGATGAAAGAGGGGTTGGGTAAAGAAGTCGAAAATTGAAACGATACATCAAAAGGATCAGGGACTCCAGTTCACGACGTTGGCGACGGTGAGACAGGATCGTTGTTGAATGGGTCTGTCCGGTCGGACAGGGACTGCATGTCGATTGAAGGGGGCTGTATATCAAGTCAAGCGGGGGTCATCGAGTGATCTTTCGGTGGCCTGTCCTGTGACCTCGTTGGAGGCGATGGTGCTCTTCCTTTTTTGCGTGTCAAGTTGTTGTTCTTGTCCAAGTGCCTTACTTCCCCGTCGATCGTCAGCTTGCGATTTTCCAGCTGTCACTTCCCTGACCTCGCTCCTGAGCTCGTCAGCCATCTGATTTAATTTTACTTGTCCATCCCGTTTCGTTATCAATGTACAGCCTCGGTAGCGACATCAAGCGTATCTTTTAGGAATGCTGGAAGGAGTTCGTTCCGGTCGCCTTCAGGAAGCCGGAGACCTCTTATTACAGTGTTATTATTCTCACGGTTGGCCTGAACTGACTTCAACCCAAAGATGCTTGCCCCTCAGAATCGATTTTTCTCACTTCAAGTACATGATAAATAGAAGTTTTTCCCGCAAGAATGAAAATCTTTCGTCGAGCCGTTTTTAAAAAATGTGAAATTCATGGTTTTTTATTGGAATTTCCATAGTGATCTATCCATGCACGATTAAAATGCAGAATTTGTTCCTTCGCCAGAGTAACATCTAATGATTGGCGTAGTCAATTTTATTCTCATGCATATGATGAAATATTTTGAAGCAGAATCTCTGGATTGGGCAAACGCTTGTCGCGTTCAACGTGAGATAACTCGAGGTTATCCCGCTTTCAAAGGAAATTCTTGCAAGAAATTGCTGGAAAATGTTGATCTACTTCAGACTCCGAATCATCACCGCATCAAGAAATTTGCTCAATCATTCAAAGATTTCAGGGAAGTAGTGAGTTTTTGTTTCGGGAATGAACTGGAAACAAGTTATAGATCGTGTGTAGGAACCTTTTGAAGAAGTTATTTAGTGTTGGAGATTCCAGTTTCCCCGAAAGTCCACGCGGTATTCTTTCACCTTGAATAGGTTTGTGAGATGAAGAGGATGGGCCTCGGATTCTATAGTGAGCAATTCATGGAATGAACAAATTTTGACTCCAACTCAACATGAAAAAATTGCATGAAGCAAAAATCCTCAATATAACGAGAAACTTGTTACAGCTTCGTGTGTGTACAACAGTATGCACAATCAAATTGTAATTTATTATTCATAAAATTGTTCCACTTTGAAGTGTGTTTTTTCTTATGAACTTCAGAGCATTGATTATTGTTGATCTATACTTTCTGGATAATAATGATACACGCAAATATGTATCAAAGGTCGATTTCGAAGCTCATCCGTGATTATTCTGAAAATAATGTTAAAATCAAGATTCAAAATATTTCAATTTGACTTCTTTCGATTGTAGCTCCGTCGGATAATCTCATTCTTGCGGGAAACAACTACCATTTATCACGTACTTGAAGGCAAAAGGAGAAATCTGAGTAACAAGGACCTTTAGGCTGAAGTCAGTTTAGGCCGACCGTGCGACATCATTGCTTGTCTCTCGACATCGTCGGATTATGGATATTCGCCTGTACTATGAAATCGTTTCTAAAAACTATCCTTTTGATGGATTTTAACGTATTTCGATGTAATTGAAAATAAATTTCAGGGAAGTCGGCCGACAACTGCATTTTAATCGCGCATGGATAGATTAGTATGGAAATTCCTATAAGAAACCATAAATTTCACTTTTTTAAAAAAACGGCTCGACGAAAGATTTTCTTTTTGCGGGAAAAACTTCCATTTATCATGTACTTGAAGTGAGAATGATCAATTCTGAGGGGCAAGCATCTTTGGGTTAAAGTCAGTTCAGGCCAACCGTGTCTTCTCCAAGCGAATACGAGTTTCTTCTCTCCGTTCTAAAAAGTCTATCCCCTTCATGATCTCGTTCTTCTCGGCACTCCAATGCTCAGATTCAGCTTCGATCTTTTCAACAATAGTCGTTCTAATACTCGTTTGCAAGTCGTTAAATCGCGCTATAAGATCACGTATCTCATATATGAGACCAAATAATCAACTCATATAAACATCAAGGACGAAGAATCTACAAAATTACTCACGATATCACGTATCTCACTCGTTTGATCTTCTAATTTCCTCAGAATAATATCTAACTTCTCATCGATCGAGGGGCCTTTGCTAGAGACCGCGTTGCCTTTGTTGAGATAGTTTATCATAGTGGTATTATTCTGTTTATTGTTGTTGTGGGGGTCCTTGTTCTGCTCTTGACTTTGCGGAAAAGTACGGCCTCCACGTGTTCGGTAACTTGATCTCATCTTGATCGATAATGCAGACCGAGAAGTTCAGTTGCGATGGTTCGCGTAAGATGTCGCACACGTCGTGGCTGGGCTCCGCTCGCGCGGCGAATGCCGGGTTACCCTCAAAATATCTAGATTGTTTCTGATGATTTTCCAATAAAATTATGACGCAAGTGCTGGGTGTTTACTATTCAGCACAATCGGGTGATTACCACATCTCGTTTAAGGCGATGCGGTCAACGTGTACGCTGAAAGTTATTCGCACATTTATCCGATTCTCTTGCGAATTGGGCGAAATGACGAGAAGACGAATGTTTAATATCATCTAACTTGAATTTGTCTTCTCGTCGTTTAGCTCAAATCTCAAAAGAATCGGATAAAAGTGAGAATCACAAAGTAACTATATTATAGGTTAGGATGTGCCTGCGCTCAAAATATTCGCACTTTTCTCCAGTTCTCTTGCAATTTAAGGCAAACGACGAGAAGGCGAATTCAAGTTGGATGATAATAAGTATTCGTCTTCTCCTCGTTTAGTCCAAATTGCAAATGTATCGGACAAAAGTGCGAATATCTCTCAGCGTGCACGATGCACGCTGACCGCATCGCCTTAAAACACTAACGACGACGATAGCACAGTAGCTTGTGACTACTCCAATGGGGACGTATTCACGATCACACTGCGGTGCGTCCGCCCAGCTCCGCGCCCCTCGAGCATCCAACGTGGGCCTATATGGACAATGCTAATTTCCATAGCTGTATCTCGGCATAGGAAGCCCATTGGACAAAACCCTCCTGGGTACCTCCATTTCTCACCAAAACAAGAAGATTCTCAGAATTTCGTCTAGATCCAGGTCCCACAAGATTGGTGTTCCCCTTGTCAGCCTCTCACGAAGCTAGTCTGCCATCTATTGCGACACTCGACAACTACTCATTCTTCGCATTGATTAATCCACAACTCATTTCATTTATTTACAAATGCACCAACTCGCCAATAGTGATGCAATACCCACACCCAGCACCAGTTGTCACCTGGGAATTTATAGAAAGTCGATAGACTCATGAAAAAGTAAGCGATCGATTTTACATGGAAACCGCGAAGATTCGAACCCAAGACCTTCTTCACAGAAACCAAGTGTCCTAACCACAGGACCACGACCGCCTCTTCTTCCGTTGTCTCATCGACTCTCACCTCCGGAGACAGGATCCGAAGATGCCCGCGTTGCACTTATTCGAGGTTCAGCGCGTAGTGACGTACGTCACAATAGTATTGATTGAAGATAAGTAATTTTGTTCAATTTATGGGTCTTTTCCTTTCAAGTAGAACTAACAGACATTTGATTCTCGGACAAGAAGTAATTGGTTAGAGTACATACTTTCTCGAACATCCAGGTGGAGAAACACATTTTTGAATTGATGTTATATTGCAATGATATTCCGGCTGGCTCACTGAAGCATAAGCTGATTTTGCTTCCACTAGAGCTAGTGATCAATTATTGGCCGATTGCTTTGAAGTACTCTAAAATCAAAGTAATAGACTAAACTAAGTATTTAGCCCGGGAGCTGATGAGCTTTTGGTGTTACACTTTCGAAAGGGGAGACGATAGCTTGAATTGTTGTCGTATATCCACTGGTGAAAATACGATCTTCAGCACCTCGAGAGCTGGGGCGAAATATTCTATATCGATTTTCCGAATGACCATTCTTCAGGGTGCATGTGTCACATTTTCTGAAGGCTGGAACAATCAGGAATAATAGATTGGAGTTCCAAATGGCCATAAATCACCTTCAGCAGACTCTTGAGGGCTGAGACCTTCAGCGGGAGGGTTGGAAATTCGAAAATTTATTGCTGACGTGTCATATCTTCCAAAATCTAGGAATTTTTGAGTGGTAGATTGTTGATTTTCCTGCAAGGAAATTACTCTCAGCAAAGTCGTCGCGGGGGCGTTTTTCAAGCTGACTGTAAATAAAGGGAAGCTACACCTTAAATCTAACGTCTGTCCTGAAGAATCATGGAGGGCTAGAGATCTAGATCCATACGTAATTTTTCGAGGTAGAAACGATGGCGTAGTCGGTTCTTCGAAAAGAAGTTTCTCGACCATATTTGTTTTCTGGTTCGCACTCCCCTCCGTTGGGTCGCGAAACCCATACGAAATTCTGTTCAAAACCATAAAAAGCCCCTAAAGGATTTACGGACCGATGCATCAGATTCTGTGAGATTTGATAGATTTTTTTGATCGTCTGTGCGCAAATGAGTCATTTACACATTGTTTGTGACTTTTCATTTGCTCAAAGAAGATCAAAAAATATTGTACCATACTCGGGCGCAACGGTTTTTGCTTTCTCGTGACTATTTAAACTCGCTTGAAGTGCGGAAACCATTGTTTGCAGCCTTGTATCATAATATCCCATTTCGGGTCAAGAACCTGAATTTTCTCGCTAAAGTACCTCAGAACTCTGGAAGTATCGATGATATCGAAATAGTACATTGAGTAACAAGGGCGCAAAGTATTTTTACGCACAGGTTCCCGAAATCAGTGCTTAAAAGTGAATTTTGCGCACAGTTGTAACTTCTGCGACGTGAGCAAAGTGTTTTGCGCTGTGCGCAAAATATCTCATTTTCCGCCCGGCAAAACGTGCGCGGAGTTACAACTGTGCGCAAAGTTTCACTTTTATGCACGAGAATTTTGGGAACCAGAGCAGCAAAGTCGCGCCCATGTTGCTTACTATACTTTTCGATACACTGAGCGTCAAAGTGCACTTTCTCAGAGTTTGTCGACGTTTACTCACAGTTGATCGAAATAGTACATTTCGATACAAGGGCGTAAAACGTTTTATTCGCGTCCGAGTGATGGGTTTCCGGCTCGAGCCGCAGGCGAGGGTCGGAATCATCACGAGGATGCGAATAATAGGTTTTACGGCCAAGGTTTTAGGCTCAAAATTGGCTGCTTCGATTATTTAGTAATAAACAAAAGATAATTTCCTGGAACATTCTAGAAACACGTGGTTTCCTATCTTTTTGTAATTACTATTTAATCACAGTATATACTTTAAATTTTTCTTCATAATCGAGCTTCTAGGCGATTCATTGATCCTTTAAACAACTTATTCTACTCGAAAAGTTATTTTACAACTCTTTATTTACATATTTACAACGAGACCGAATTCTCGGAAATAAAGGAACAGGAAATCCTTTCAAAATCGGTCTTATGTGTCCAAAAAACAGAATTTAGTTGGAACTCTCAAGCTAGAAAATTTTATAGGCAAATCAAGTTTGCAAAATAAAATAGGACTCTGAAATAGATTTTTCATGGGATAAAAATATTTTCACTTGATAGTTCTCAAAACAAGCTGATTAATGGGAAAAAGAAGTTTTAAATTTGGTGATGATTTATATAAAAAATTCCTCATGGAAACCTATAGAATTTTCGGTATTTCCATGTATTAGTACGTACATGAGTAATTCCGCGCGAAAGCGGACCACGAATTGCAGACATATCTCAGATTGTTTTTCCACTATTCTTAATCGATTCGAAGGTCCAAAAAATGAACTTTTCACCCTCTATGGGGTCCAAAAAAAATTTTTTGTTTCCGTGGGGAATATCTTTGTGATAGTGTTTTTAGGAAAAAATACCAATCTTTTTTCAGTAAAATGGGTGCAGTTCCGACTAGAGGTAAGATACGACCACGCAAATAGTGGCATTCGGAAGGTCTTTCAAAAATCTATCGAAATATGTTTCGAAAAAATTTTTTTGAGGCTACGGACGCCCCCTATGAGCAAAAAGGTGAAAAACAGAAAAAATTCATTTCCTCGAAAACCTAATTTTTTAAAAATCTGGAAATCCATATTTCGATGTAAAATTGCGTCTTTTTCCAGAAAAAAGTGGTCCCGATCTGTGTTTTTGGGTTCTACGCTGTTTTTTTTACGTTTTATCAATATTCTCAGCCTTTTTGGTTGAGAAATGAATTTTTCTGCGCATGCGCAGGAATTTAGACTGCTGAAACCAATTCCATTGAAAAGCCAAGGAATTTTCCTTCAAAATGACTATACTTGGCGAAGTCGATTCGATGTACTGGGACCAAAGTTAGAAGGTCTAAAAAATGATAACACTTCTACTCGAGTCACGATAGTAATGGGAAATTCGTGCAAGATCTGCATTTACCCCTCTCGAGGATGCTTCATCATTAATGTGATGTAACTTTGGGCCAAGTAGATAACATTGACTTCGCCAAGTAGTCATTTTGAAGGAAATTTCCTTGGCTTTTCAATGGAATTGGTTTCAGCGGTCTAAATTCCTGCGCATGCGCAGAAAAATTCATTTCTCAACCAAAAAGGCTGAGAATATTGATAAAACGTAAAAAAAACAGCGTAGAACCCAAAAACCCAGATCGGGACCACTTTGTTCTGGAAAAACACGCAATTTTCATCGAAATATGGATTTCCAGATTTTTAAAAAATTAGGTTTTTGAGGAAATGAATTTTTTCTGTTTTCCACCTTTTCGCTCCTAGGGGGCGTCCGTAGCTTCAAAAAAATTTTTTCGAAACATATTTCGATAGATTTTTGAAAGACCTTTCGAATGCCACTATTTGCGTGGACGTATCTCACCTCAAGTCGGAACTACACCCATTTTACTGAAAAAAGATTGGTATTTTTCCCTAAAAACACTATCACAAAGATATTCCCCACGGAAACAAAAAATTTTTTTTGGACCCCATAGAGAGTGAAAAGTTCATTTTTTGGACCATAGAATCGATTAGAAGTGTCGGAAAAAGAATTTGAAACATGTTTGCAATTCGTGGTCCGCTTTCGCGCGGAATTACTCATATGTATTTACGTACGATTATGTGAGTTTACCCATTGAACTGCACGCCCTCGGCCAGGGAGGGGAGAAGTTTCCTGCCGTACCGGCTCGAGATAGGCGCGACAGTTCGAATGTTTCTCACAGACCGAATCAGTATTATATCGGGTATTCTTCAAAATTAAAAATTCAAAATTTTGAGGTTATGGCACTCACAATGGAAACAATTTTTGGGGATTTTTTTCCGATTGTACTCTACCTATCTCGGTTTGCTCGAATTTGCCAAACCTTTTTTTCAAAAAAAAAGAAAGATGCCTATTGAGAGGTATTTGAAGTATAACTCTATCCGCACGATTTCAACTTTGCACACTATTTTATTTTTTTATTTATTCAAAATAATTGCATGTGGGCGTGCCCATTACAATCGGGTGAGATAGTTCTCACCACTATCATCTACATATGAGTCATTCTTTTTAATATCGCCAGGTTTTGTGTCGGGGGGTCAGGGATTTCTTTGTAACTTTAGGTACATGTTGTATATGATGGAAGAAGATGGAAAGCACAGTTCTTAGGTCCCGAAAGTCATCCGCGCGAGATTGGCGCCCTATTTTCGTTTTCGAAATTCGTGAAAAATTCGATTTTCCAACTTTTTGATTGATTTCTCACCAGTATGGAACCCAGTAAAAAAATTATCCAAGACACATATTTCGACGTGAAATGAGCTGAATTTTACGAAAAAAATACTCTCAGATCCGTCAAAGGTGAACATAACCTCAAAAAAGTGGTTTTTTCAGAAAAACCCCATTTTCAAGCCTTAGGCCCTATTTTATCCCAAATTTGACATCCTTATCGGATTTCTCGTTAAATTTTACGTCGAAAACCGTTTTTTAAAAATTGGGCTGAGGATGGGTTTGGCCACCATAGTAATAACTTTAGTAGCAGGACCGTAAAAATAGCGCTAAATTGTTCGTTTCGGGAGGGACACTCATTACACTGGACAACTAAATATTGGGTCAGAAGTAGCGCATTGATCAAACAATGACTTTTTCGTGTATTTTTCGACGTAGAATCCGAATCCGAAACCAGTTTTGCACCTAGACATAAGGAATTTTTTTGAACCGCGAAATACTGAGCTTCTGAAAAACTGCATTTTCAGCGTTTTTTCATGATTTTGTAGTTACATGATTTTGATGGTGCAACCTTGCAGCGGGCTTTGAGCGTACCCGGACTATTATTTCTCACGTATTTTGACCTGCTTAACACGATGGAAGTTGTTTTAGAGGGCTAGCATGCGTTTGAAACAAATGACAAGCTGATTTTTCGAGTTGCTATCAGGAGAGTTTGGACGATTTCGTGATAAATCCCAAAGTGATCACGGAATTGATCAGAAACACCCCCTGCAATACCACGAGAGCGCATTCTTTTTCTATTTGCACACACACTAAGGGAATGATGTTTGCAGTCGCCTAAAAGTAGATTAGTCGAATATACATGTATAATCCCGAAAAGAAACTTTTCATCTATTCCGAGATCTATTCCCCGGGTGAGTTTAAGCCTCCTCGTATTGGATCAATGCTCGAGTTTTTGTACCTAGAAGCCACTCAAACAACTAGAACAATGTCATTTAGTTGCTAGGATACGGTATCAGAAGTCCCGGAGACCTAAACTCGGTTTAGGTTACGGAACGTACCTTGACATACCATGAATATGTAATCAACCTAGTTACATCGTTTTTCACCCTAAACTAATGTGGGCACTCCAATGATTCGATTCCGGAGGCGAATGAATAAGAACATCCAGCGTCAGATGTGCCATCTTGGGCTAGTTGCTAACGACTATCTATATGCACTCAGAAGTACATGAGACTAGGGAACTGCAAATTTGACTCATTACGAGAAAGCTTGAGCTTACCTCAGGAATAGATCAAAAGTTTCTCTTCGGGATTATACATGTATATTCAACTAATCTACTTTTAGGCGATTGCAAACATCATTCCCTTAATGTGTGTGCAAATAGAAAAAGAATGCGCTCTCGTGGTATTGCAGAGGGTGTTTCTGATCAATTCCGTGATCACTTTGAGATTTATCACGAAATCGTCCAAACTCTCCTGATAGCAACTCAAAAAATCAGCTTGTCCTCTGTTTCGAACGCATGCTAGCCCTCTAAAACAACTTCCATCGTGTTTAGCAGGTCAAAATACGTGAGAAATCATAGTCCGGGTACGCTCAAAGCCCGCTGCAAGGTTGCACCATCAAAATCATGTATCTACAAAATCATCAAAAAACGCTAAAAATGCAGTTTTTTAGAAGCTCAGTATTTCGCGGTTTAAAAAAATTCCTGATGTCTAGGTGCAAAACTGGTTTCGGATTCGGTTTCTACGTCGAAAAATACACGAAAAAGTCATTGTTAGATCAATGCGCTACTTCTGACCCAATATTTAGTTGTCCAGTGTAATGAGTGTCCCTCCCGAAACGAACAATTTAGCGCTATTTTCACGGTCCTGCTACTAAAGTTATTATTATGGTGGCCAAACCCATCCTCAGCCCAATTTTTGAAAAACGGTTTTCGACGTAAAATTTGACGAGGAATCCGATGAAAATGTCAAATTTGAGATAAAATAGGGCCTAAGGCTTGAAAATAGGGTTTTTCTGAAAAAACCACTTTTTTGAGGTTATGTTCATCTTTGACGGATCTGAGAGTATTTTTTTCGTAAAATTCAGCTTATTTCACGTCGAAATATGTGTCTTGAATAATTTTCTTATTGGGTTCCATACTGGTGAGAAATCAATAATAAAGTTGAAAAATCGAATTTTTCACGAATTTTGAAAACGAAAATAGGGCGCCAAACTCGCGCGGATGACTTTCGGGACCTAAGAACTGTGCTTTCCATCTTCTTCCATCATATACAACATGTACCTAAAGTTACAGAAAAATCCCTGACCCCCCCCCCCCCCCCCCCCCCCCCGACACAAAACCTGGCGATATTAAAAAGAATGACTCATATGCATATAAATTCTAGTCTGTCTCCACTGTGGAGAGGTACACATAGAAAATAGATTACCATTCTTGGTGGAATAATTACAGGAACCGTTCGGGACTAATCGGCATAACACTCGTTATGGATGAACGAACGTAATTTTAAAATCGAACTGAGGTAGAAATGTACATTCCTGATTTTGTCAGTGTCGTAGTTTTGCAGAAGCTCTAGCAGCCCAGCGTCTTTGAAAATTTCTCTCTTAGATTTCTGTACATAGGGCATTCAAAAAGGATGTGTTGGATCGTTTCTTCTGGGTTGCAATCACTCATTGTGCAGATGTTTTAAGACTGTATTCTACATGGAATTCGGTTAATGAAAAAGCTGATCGTGTATTTGCCAGCTAATCTACACCCGGCAAAAGTTTTCACATAAGATTGAGGCAGAGCTAGGGTCAGGTATCGTTCTAGTTGCGGCACACCCAAGTCTTTGATGTCTTTGTAGAATGGATTATAGGTGGAGTGGAGTGCCTTTTCAACGTTGTCCATGAACGATATATTCTTCCAGCGAGCCTCGATGTTGGGGAGCGCTAGTTTTATGGTTTTTGTGCAGTTTGTGTCTACGAGGTAGGCGCGGCCAGTTAGCTCCAATGTCGACTTGAGTAAGCGAACCAATTGAGCTTATTTGACGATCGGTTGTTTTTGAGTGCTACTCTCTAAATTCCTTTGACTGGTTTTCCAGTCGATCAGACAGAGATTCCGTCCAATCGAAGCTTCGAGTGGACGAAATCTCAGTCGAATACGACTGGAAAACCAGTCGAAGGAACCTAAAACCACTCTAAGGAATTTAGAGAGTAGGGATCTTAGTAACTCATACATTTGTCGTGGGTATCTGTTAAGGTCCATGTCAAGTAGTTTCAGCCAGTACTGTAAGGCACCTTTTACCACTTCCCAGCTCAAAGTTGAGCTACCTGTCTCTAGCCGTAGTAGATCTCCCGGTGTGCACCTTGGCAAGTAGAGCAGTCTTTTTACAGAAGAGGTTTGGATGTTTTCTATCTGGTCCTTGTGCAAGAGTCCCCATGCACCCATGCCGTACAATACGGTTGACTTTACCGCGGAACTAAATAGCCTCTGTGCAGCAAACCAGCTGGAATGGCTTCCTGTGTGTAAAATTTTCCATATAGATCCTAGTGCTACTTTACCCTTTGAGAGGGCATTTTCTGAGCCTGTGTTGGAAAAACCTGATATAGCAAACGTGACACCTAAGTAGGTGAATTGTCTGACTGCTTTTAGTGCTTTTCCGTTGAGGTAGATTGGTTTTTCGTACTTCGATCGTCCTCCCTTTTTGGATTTCATCATCACTGATTTCTCTTCGCTAATCGTTAGTTTTGTCAACGATGCATACTTAGATAATGTATCCAGCTTGAGTTGCAGGTGTACTGGGTTCTTTGTCAAGATGGTAAGATCGTCTGCAAACAAGAGGATGTCGACGTCTCGAGCCACATTGTCGTGGCCTCTATTTTTGAAGAATTGTAAGACGTCAAATAAGAGTAGCGCGAAAAGTAGAGGGCTCAGCGGGTCACCTTGCCAGACTCCTTCAGTGATCCTAAAGTCATCGGTTTTCTTGTCTTTTTTGAGCCTCATGTGCATTTTTGCTTGTTCGTACAATTTTTGAAGTATGGAGATGATTTTAGCGCTGATTCTTGCCTCAAAAAGTGTTTGCGATAAGGTTTCATGATCTACCGAGTCGAATGCTCGTTTGAAATCGATGAAGCCTGCGTATAGTTTTCCATTTTGTTTGGAAAGTTCGAGATGGATTCGTGCTTGAAGCGTGAATATATTATCGTCGCATTATCTTCCACTTCTGAATCCCGCCTGGTGCTCAGGCAGGATGTTGTTGGACTCTCACCATTTCTTGATGCGGTTCGCTATTGCGGTTATGAGGATTTTCGTAATTGCTCTCATCAAAGCTGTACCCCTATAGTTGCTGGTTTGTAATTTGTCACCTTTCTTGTAAAATAGCTGTACTTCGGAGGCACACCAATCGTCTGGGATGATTTCTGTTTCCATGATCATGTTGAATAGTATCCGGATATGTTCGATCCAGACTCCTGAAAGTTTCTCAAAGAATGTGTTAGGTCCGGGGGCTTTGTTTTTCTTCAATGAGGATAGGACATCTTCAATCTCCTCATGATCGAAGGGTTTGTCTAGAATGCGATGTCTGGCATTGTGGTAGGTGAGGAATGGAGTTGTCCGCGGGGGGTACATTTCAGCGTAGAACCTTGTCACGGCACTTTTTGTAAGGGGGCACTCGGCACATTCACGCTTGGTCATGTTTTTGACAGTTATCCAGAAAGTTTTGGGGTCTTTCACGTTGCTTATTTTGGCTTGTTGCTTACAGATAAATTCTTTCTTCGTGGATTTGCACAGGTTTCTATAGGTTTTCTTTGCTTCAAAGTATCTCGATCCCGCTTCCGGGCTGTTCGTTTTCCGCCAAGTGCGTAGTTCTTTTAATTGACGTTTATTGGCTATGTGACATTTAGCATTGAATCAAATCTTACCGTAGGATTGTGGGCTCTGCCGTTTTCTGGGTTTGAGTTCCGTGTCGAGTTCTTTCGCCGTCTCCATGATAGTATTGATGATGGTTTGGCTCAATGTATGAACACAATTACTAGATGAATCATCATATCTGAATTTTTCGGCCATTCTGTTGGAAAATGCACGTTCTTTTTTTGGGGACCATTTCAATCTGCTATTTGAGGTGAGAATTTCATTGTCCACGATACTGTCGTCTCGATCAAGTTGTAGCATCGTTTGTACTGGGAGATGATCCGATGATCCCACGTTGAGTATATTCATGTCCAACAAATATTGGAGGCCCACAAAGTTTGTCCAAATATAGTCTATGGTACTTGAACCTCACTCATTCAGGAAAGTATAGTCACCAGTAGCGTCTGATGTGCTCCTGACATTCGAAACTACGAGACCCAAGTTTTCAAACTCTTCCAAAAGTTCAGAGCCATGATTGTTGAGAGTTTTATCTTTTGAGTTTCTGGTATAGGAAAAAGGTCAGTCTTGAAGTATCTTCTCTGCTACTTGATTGGCGGAGCCTATTCTGGCGTTAAAATCTCATCCTATAATGACTGTTCCATAGAATTTCTCAAGTTTCTTTCTTAGAAACGTGGATAGGGTAGTCAGTTCGTTGTGAAAATCTGCTTCTGTATTGCTTGGGCTTAGATAGACGTTGATGATTAGACACTCCAGTCCATCGATGAATCCAGGAATGGCAATGAAAGAATCCCGACTTTCGCAGATCGTCGTGTTCTTGAATTTATCTGGGTCGATGAAGATACCAATTCCACCGCTCGCTCTGCCTCTTACCTTGTTCTTTTTCGCGGGCACATCAAACAGTTGGAATTTTGCTGCAAAGCGAGATGTTTGTGATATTTTCTGACTAATCCATGATTCTGTGAAGCAGAAGATTATACATTTATCGAAAAGATTCTGAATATCATCTCGTGGAAGATTATTGAAATTATTGAATCCATGGAGATGCCAGAGAGTGATTGTACTCATGTTTCCAAATGGATTAACTCTAGTTTCTCGAGATAGGCTAGAAGGACGAGTAGAATTAGATAAGAATGATTTAGAAGGAGCAATCTGGCTACTAGCATTTGGCTCTACTATTAAGTTTGTGGAGGAATCCTCATAGTACGTCAAGGTCGAAGAGTTTTGGCTAAAACATGATGAATTAGAGAGATTCATGAATAGCGTTAAGCTTTGGTTTTTGTAGCTGGGTGTAGAGCATCTGCATCAGGCGCTGGCCGTTTCTCGAGGGTAGCTCGGTGATCTCCTGCGTTCTGGGTCTTGGGGTGGGCTGCCTCTGTTTGTAGTTCTAGGGTAAAGCTTACCATCGTCGTTCCAAACCGTGGTTACCCCATCTACTATAATTTTCCTGTAGCCAACCGTGACAGTTTTCCCTTCATTTTTCAGTTCTGCAGCTATAGAGTAAATTTGTCGTTGCGTGTCTTGCTCCTTCTTCGTCCTGTCGCTGGCTATCGAAATCGAAGGATCTTGCAATTTCCTCTTATTCTGCATGATGCTAATTTTTCCCTCCATTGCGAAAATTTTCGCAACGATGAGATTTTTTCCCCGTGATACCTGTATTGGCACTGCTTCTGCTACCTTAATTAACAGTTGTAGGTTGTCGTTCAAGAACGATTCGACTTAACGTTGACTGTTGTGGGTTTTCAACTGGAGACCTCCTATGATGATGTTGTTTCTCTTCTCTTGTCTCATTTTTGCCTCCTCTCTCTCTCTGTTCCAAATATTCCACTCTCCTTATCAGTGCAGCTCTCTCTTCGTTCCATTCTGCCTCTTTGTTAGCAATAATTTCAGTGACTGTGTCTCGTACTAGATCTTTGTACTCACTCATCCGTTTGTTGGGATCTTGAATTTCTCTTGTTTGTTCTGATAATTTTTCGAGAATTAATTGCAATTTTTCGTCTGTAGTGTTCATATCGTTCTCTTTGGGTTCCCTCCATCCCGGTTTATTCTGTAGTCCAGTTCCCGATCTGAGGAAGGATTTGATCGTGCTGTTTTGCGGCGGGTTTTGCGCGAGGTTTTTATTCGTGATCTGAAGTTTCAGAGGAACTGGTTTCCCCATGGTGCCTCTCGGTTGGTAGAGTAGTTCGAGTGATACCCAAGCCCGATAGATGGCGCGCTATTTCCAGCGCTTTGATCACAACACAGACCTAACCTTGCACTCGACAGCACCAATAAACATTGGAAAACTCAACCGACAGTGCACGGAGACACAAACTTTATTGTTCAACGCATTTCGGGCTCGCGGTTTTAGTGGTGTAGAAGTTCCTTGTCACTGGTTTTGCTTACGGAAAACGAAATTCGAGGTGATTATCCGGAGCTGTGTTCTGCTTGGTGTTACCGCGTGCGCCGGCCAACCGAAAGTCCAACTTTGCACACTAATCAGCGAATTTTGCGCACGATTGAGACAACGTCGCGCACCATCGTAACAACTTTGAGCACTGAGAATCAAGCGTAAAAAAATTCGCTCAATATTGCGCTCCGCACACTCACCCGCAACGTCACTTTTCGGCACAACTTCACGCTCACAATATCAAAAAATTACAAAAAATACTTTTGAGTCCAGATCAAAAATTTCATGGGAAGAATGAACGAAATAAAGTAAAAATCGAACATTTTTAGAAAAAAATTACCTATGATTATAGAATTTTCTGGTGATATTTTTTCTGGATTTCTCCGATTTTCTTCCCACTGAATAGTTGTAATTTCTTCATCTATAAGAGGAAGTATTCCTGTGATTTCTCAAGATAATCGATATTCCTCGAGTTTTGAGGCATTTTAGCGAGGAAATTCAGATTCATGCCCGAGGAAATGTATCCAGTCCCACAAAATTTGATGAATCGGTCTGTAAATTTTTTTGGTGGTGCTATTTGACGTTTGGAACAACATTTTGTATGGGTCGGGCGATCAGAAAAATGTTTCTCTTGAAAAACCGACTACTCCCAAAACTCGCGGGAATTTCAGTGATGAAGAGAATAAGCCCAGACACGTCCATGCACGATAATCAGGACACTCAGGAATTAACGGAACGTCACCAACACCCACCACGTACACTGGGAAGGGGGGTAGCGCGCATGCAACGGTTGTCCAGTCAGCTCGCTGCTCAGCCAACCGTGGGTGCTATAGCTCGTGCGGCGACCCATCGAAAATAACTTTCCATTGATATTTGATTGTTCCGGTCGGCGTAGATCATCGCCTATGAGCTCATTCCTTCCGTCCTTGCATTGGACATGATTTCGATTCAAGCCCTTTCCATAAATTCGACTAATCGAAAAGAGGGGGCTAGGGATGCCGCGAGACGAGATTAGACGAGGGATTGGGGATTATCGTCTCGCTCTCGAAAAAATTAAAAATTCTGGTTATCGTCTCGTTATCGTCTCGTCTCGTCTCGTTTTCGAGCGAGACTTTCGACGAGAGTTGTTAAAAAATGAATATATATCACTACTTCTCCGCTTCATATGCGCTAAATAGCCAACAAGTGATTGTAATACCACAACTCAAATTAAAACTCAGAAATCCAAAAACTTGTTGAATCTGGAATATCTATGGTTTAAGACTGATACGCCTGAGTCCCTAAGTTTGAAGAAAGAGATGAATGAGTATTTGAGAGCTGCCAGAGCTACTGAAGGAACAACGGACATCCTTTTATCATGGAAGGACCACTCATACACGTATCCATCACTAAGCCGAATAAGTCGCTGGAGATATCTTGAACATAAAAGCTATGTCAGTGCCAGTCGAACGCGCTTTTTCTAATGTCTTATTGATAATGACTTATTCAAGAAATCGGCTGAGCCATCAGAGTGTCAGAGCATCCTTATGTCTAAATTCATGGATGAAATCGAATTTAAAAGCGGCCATTCGTAAAGTTGATATATAGGAAAAATGTTGAGTGTTTTCGCTTCAAAACAAATATTCCCGTCGTTTGTCAGAAAGAGAATCGAACAAATATTTTATTTTGATCGAATAAATATGATGGAATATGATGAGCTACAATTTAGAGTGTTTTTTGTCGATATCTCGACGAGAGCCTCGGCAAGGACAAAAGTTTTTATCGTCTCGAGCGATAAATTACTGATACCCTCTCGCCTCGATCTCGTCTCGCCATTGCGAGACGAGATCAAGACGAGAGCGAGAAATCTCGAAAATCGCGGCATCCCTAGAGGGGGCCAGAATATCACTTATAACACCTCGAATCACCTGCGTGCAAAGCCCATCCATCATTCTCGAAGCATTTTTACCGAGATATCCATCAACTGTAATGTGAAAGAGATAATCCCCAGTTCAGGTTCCAAGAGAAACACTGACGGGTTGTTCTGAATTGATCAATAACACCGGGTAATCATATTTTGTGTCGAAAAATCGTGCTGTGACTGGACCATCATTTCTCGTGTATTCTTCGAAGAGGCACCTAAATTTGACTCCAGTTGTAGGCCTCTACGTCAGGATTGTCCCTAGATATCAAAGAATGCATATTTCGAGGAACAACTTTTTCAACGTTTTATGTGAATCGCGAAAAAAATTTTGTGGTTCATCATGAAGTGAACGAGGGGTGTCTGAAAACTATGATTATTCATGTATTTTGACTTGCTCGACCGATTGCCATGAAAATCGGCATTTGGAGGCTTTAAGGATTCTGATCATGGATTTGAGTCAGATTCTGCACATTCAAAACGGCGGATCCAAGATGGTGGCTAAAATTCTCGAATTCCTTGGATCGGGCTGAACGTTTATACTCGGGGGTTTTTGGGGTCACCAGTCATAAAAATGAAGTCAGATTTGAGAAACTAAAAGTGGCGAATGGCAGACAAGTTACTCATTTAGAGTCTGTTTTTTAGCTCTAATGTCCCATAGCAGGATAAATTTGCATTTGTGTTTTTTCGAAGCGTCAAAATTAAATCAAGGGAGAAAAAAACAGGCATCAGAATTATGGATGGAGTAACACGGGAGCCACTGACTCTTTAAAACTTTTCACGATCGGTGCGTGGCGCCGGGGTGACGTACCCTCCTCCGTCAAATCGACCACATAAGCAGCATATGTATGGGTCATTCTGGACCAAGGTGAACATTTTGAAAATCGACGAAATTTAAAAATGCGCCAAACATTTTTTCCCCGTTAGTACTACTAGAATATAATTGAAAAAAATTTCTTTCAGATTTTTTGGGACCCTTGGCAGGCCATATGAATTTCCAAAGTCCCATTTTTGAGCAGTTTTTCGCCTATTTTTCGCTATTTTGGAAAATTCGTAGCTCAGACCCAAATGCATCTTTTTCATCCTACCTGGGCGCATTTTTTTCGTTATGACGTACACTTCCAAGAAAAAAAAATTGACCGGTCCAAAAAATTGATATCTGGTAGGTCCCACGGTTGCATCAAAAAAGGCCCAAAAATACGATTTTGCACCACCTTTGGAGGCATATAGGTCAAAATGGAAGCCTCGTAACCAAATTTTGCAGGAAAAAAAATTGAAGGTCTTGAAAAAACCTTCAATTTCCTTTTTTGAACGTGTCATTATCTCATCTTACGTACGATCTACAGCCGATTTGATTTGGTCATTTTTGTAAAAACGTGAAACTTCAAAGCCATTTTTTAAAAAATCGTTTTTCTTATCGACCCCAAACCTATGAGAAAATGTTTTTTTAGGTGTCTATTCGAAGGCCCAACAATAATTTGGTTGTGCTTTTTAAATCCCGATTTTATACGAGCTGTTAAGAACAGTCGAAAATACCGAAAATCGCGTCGAATTCGGGCCTCATCATGACGCTTTGTGGACTGGGTCTTCCCTTGCTCTCGATTCGTGGACTCTAATTATTCAGCACTCGGCATAAAATATTGTGAAAGATGAGACCTAGAGCTGAAGAATGGCCTCTCGTGCGATCTTTTACGATGTAACAGTCCAAAACTAGAGTGAATTGAGTAAATACAAGCTAAATCGAGAAAATCGATTGTGACGCATCTCTCACTGAACTAGCCCACGCTCACTAGCCCAACCGGCCGCTTTGGCACTCCGCGTATGCTCCGCATTGCATGCCATCCTCCGTTTATGAGAAAGTGATGAACAGCCAGGGTGAACAGCTGATGCAGCATTGTCAGGTATTATCCAGTATAGACAGAGATAAGAAGATTCTCTAATCTCCGTTATAGACTGTAGACTGTACGAGTTTTTGGTTGTTAGTGACCACCACGGAAAAATGTCCCGATCAGCAATTTTGGTACACTCGGGAACAAGGTGAATCATGGCGTAAAAATAACTTTTGTTATCTTTACGCCATGAGGTGAACTGCAATGGGATGACGGTCAATGACCGTTCGAGATCGCCGCTGACCGTCATCCCATTGCAGTTCACCTTTTTCCCGAGTGTACCTCCCCCGCGGGGTTCGCCCCGAACATCGCGGGGACCTCGTCAGGCAAATTTATTGTGAAGCATATGAAGTGTAACGTCTTCCCCGCATGGCAGGGCCCCCGCAAAGTATCTGATCACTTTCATAAAATTCCTGCGTAGTGTCTCTGAATTAACCTCACTTCTGTGGGTGTATGATGGGAATTTCAACAGAGGCATTGAACGTCAACATACTGTATTTTAATATCATTGATGAGCACCACTCACTTTTCACACAAATCTCAGTCCAGCAAAATTACTTTCTTCATCACACGCTGCAAAGTCGAGTGACTATTTCTCCTCAGTAGAAGTAAACACAGACCGGATATTAGTAGCTCTTATGAGGCTTTGCCAGGCCTTCAACGAATTTTCAACGTTACTTGAACATTTCAACAATCACATAATAGTGATCAGGCTATCCGAAATTATTTTGAAGGTCTCAAAAGAAACTGCACTAACTTTGCGCAAATATTGCCCCGATAATACCTCGCGGGGGCCCCGCGGGGAGGGCGTTACACTTCATATGCTTCACAATACATTTGCCCCGTGAGGTCCCCGCTATCTTCAGGGCAAACCCCGCGGGGAAGGTACCAGAATTTCTGATCGGGACGCTGACTGACACATACAATTCTTCCGGTGGTGGTCACTAACAACCAGAACCTCGTACAGTCTACAGTCTATAACGGAGATTAGAGAACCTTCTTATCTCTGTCTATACTGGATAATACCTGAATATACTGCATCAGCTGTTCACCCTGGCTGTTCATCACTTTGGCGTGAACGGAGGATGGCATGCAGTGCGGAGCATACGCGGAGTGCCAAAGCTAGTGAGCGCGGGCTAGTTAAGTGAGAGATGCGTCACAATCGATTTTCTCGATTCATCTTGTATTTACTCAATTCACTCTAGTTTTGGACTGTTCCATCGTAAAAGATCGCACGAGAGGCTATTCTTCAGCTCTAGGTCTCATCTTCCACAATATTCTATGCCGAGTGCTGAATAATTAGAGTCCACGAATCGAGAGCAAGGGAAGACCCAGTCCACAAAGCGTCATGATGAGGCCCGAATTCGACGCGATTTTCGGTATTTTCGACTGTTCTTAACAGCTCGTATAAAATCGGGATTTAAAAAGCACAACCAAATTATTGTTGGGCCTTCGAATAGACACCTAAAAAAACATTTTCTCATAGGTTTGGGGTCGATAAGAAAAACGATTTTTTAAAAAATGGCTTTGAAGTTTCACGTTTTTACAAAAATGACCAAATCAAATCGGCTGTAGATCGTACGTAAGATGAGATAATGACACGTTCAAAAAAGGAAATTGAAGGTTTTTTCAAGACCTTCAATTTTTTTTCCTGCAAAATTTGGTTACGAGGCTTCCATTTTGACCTATATGCCTCCAAAGGTGGTGCAAAATCGTATTTTTGGGCCTTTTTTGATGCAACCGTGGGACCTACCAGATATCAATTTTTTGGACCGGTCAATTTTTTCTTGGAAGTGTACGTCATGACGAGAAAAATGCGCCCAGGTAGGATGAAAAAGATGATTTTGGGTCCGAGCTATGAATTTCCCAAGATAGCAAAAAATAGGCGAAAAACTGCTCAAAAATGGGACTTTGGAAATTCATAGGGCCTGCCAAGGGTCCCAAAAAATCTGAAAGAAATTTTTTTCAATTATATTCTAGTAGTACTAACGGGGAAAAAATGTTTGTGTCGTTTTGAAATTTCATCGATTTTCAAAATATTCACCTTGGTCCAGAATGACCCGTATATATTACACGTATCCGTATCGAATTTTTCTGAAATAGTCACCCGGCAAAGTGATTAGGAGCCCCATTTTTTCAATATTCACACTCAACACAAACACACACGCGCGCACACACACAAGAGATCTCATTCATACCCAGCAACAGCCCAAGAACCGATCAGTTTGAACCCGTCTCTTGAAGGGAACGAATCTTTCTTCCACCAAAATCAACGAAATTTTTTTCTTTCATTATTATATACAGCTACCGGGCACAGAATTTCACGGAACTCAACCGATATCAGTGCGACAACGATGTAAACTGTGCTTGAGCGCGATTTGGTGTGAAGTGATCAAGACCTTGTGGGGGGATCAGTGCATTTAGAAATCAATCAGCTAGTTGGTCACTAGGGCTTCGCGAGATTCGAGATTCCTTCGAGAGAATTCGAGACATCTCGATGAAGATCAAGACGAGATGATGCATTTCTCTCGCATTCAAGATTTTCGACCAGACCAAATTCTCGAGTAGGGAGTCTCGAAAATCTCGAGAATCTTGGATTTTATCGAGTGATTTAGTTGAACTTTGAGGTTGTTGGGTTTCCATGTAAATATGAGTCGGATAATTCATAAAGCTGTGGATTTTATCTGCTTAGAAAACGGAAGATTAGTCTCAATACAATAAAATCTTCCACACAAGTAGAACCACACGCAATTAAAATATCTTGATTGCATCAAATAATCCGTTCAAGACATGCTCATACCCAATTCAAAATTTATACATGTTGTTATAATATAAAAAAGGAGCTTTTATCAAACATTGCTGAAACAAAAATGAACAACTCCACGTAGACATCAACTTCACGAAAACATGGCGGAGGAAAAAAACGAGATCCCACATCAGTGCTCAATATTCGGATTCAAATATCAACTTGACAAATTCGTTGCTTTAAATCGCAGTGCATCAATCTATTATTGCATAGTAAATCTCGGACTGACCTGTCCTTCAAAGAACAGCGGTTTTCAGTCAGAAGTGATGTCATCTCCGAGAAAACCCTCTCCGGTGTTACTGATGTGGGCATAATTGCTGAAATATCTCGTGCCATTTTTGATAAAATTGGGAATTTGGTGGAATTTGCTTTCCACCAATGTAATATATCAACATTAGAAACTTCTTTCGGGGCACGGAAATATATATCAATTTCAGAATCCCACTTTGGGTACTGAATTGGAAGGCTTAATAAATCAGCAAGATCCAAGTCGTCCTCATCAACATCCATCTCGTTTCCATCTTCATTAGTTTGAACCTCTTCATGATGGATGTCATGATATTTGAGTTTGTAAACCTTTTTGAATTTCGCAATGGTGTTTTCTCTGAGATCCGGTCCCCATTGAGTAGGATCAAACGTTTCCACCTCATGCCTTGGATCTAGTATGAGAGAGATGCAATATATCCAATTACATCTATCCCTGATCAATTGATACAGAAATTGATCTTAAACATTAATCTTTGGGTCACGACTTATTGACTATGAATTTTTTTGGGAAATATTGACGAGATATCTCGATCTCGTCAAGACAAGACAAGATATGGGTTTCCAAGTCTCGATCGAGACAATACGAGATTGGTGAAAAATCTCGCTCGTCTTGATCTCGTGAAGCCCTATTGGTCACACGGCAGATTTTTGAGAAAATCCCTGATGGCCAATGAGCATCGAGATTCGCACTAGATTCTATCTAACAGGGGATCACAGAGCACCGCAGCAGCAATGATAAGTCCCAGTCATTTAAGCTTAGAGTAATTTCCCATTTTGAGATTGGACAATAATTAACCTGAAGATGGACATATTTAGATGTCAGAAACGGGTTGTTTCTGAATGTATACCAGAGAAACCAATAAGCATAGATAGCATTAGATTCAAACAGGAATTTATTCATTTAGAAAAACGGAAAATTTCATCCCAGAGTCGTTCCTGTTGCCGAATACAAAATGAGAACCGATTCTGCGAATACACAGTAATGGATTTAGTGATGCTCTAAGACAATGAAAGAAACAACGAAAGTCGTGAAAAAAACGTAGTTCGCTGTTCACAGACAACTGATACTCTTCCCTCGTAACCAATAGTATAGAAAATTACTAGATGTTACTTTTACTCGATGGGATTGCAATTCCGTTCGCTTTTTTAGATCAATCTGCATAAATTTTGTGAATAAGACTTCATTTCGATGATCAGCGACATATAAAACCTTACAATAAAATTCTCCATCCAAATCAGGAGAATTCTGAAAATTTTGGTCGGCATCTTGGATTCGCGATCTTGGATTTGCCATCTTGAAATTTCAATTTCTGATTTCATTTCCGTGATCAGCGACCCCGAAAAACCTCACGAGGGAATTTTCCAGCCAGATCTAAGGGATTTTGGAATGTTTGGTTGCCATCTTGGGTACGAAATTTCGAATGCCCAAATTAAGACTTCATTTTCGCGATCAGCTACCCTAGAAACCCTTAAATGAAATTTTCCAGCCAGATCATCGAAATTTCGCAAATTTCGGCCGCTATCTTGCATTCGCCATCCTGCATTTTCAGAATTAATAATATAATCTGCTTGCGTACCAGATTATCATGATATATATATATATATATATATATATATATATATATATATATATATATATATATATATATATATATATATATATATATATATCATGTTAATATATATATAACGTGACCACGACATTTCTGACAAAACATGCACAAGCGCAGGGCATGGAAATAACCTCCAAATTTTGCCAGAAATATCGTGGTCACATGGTGTATATATAAATATCCTTAATATATAGTAGTAAGAATGAGATTCCTCTAAAGTCCCCTGAATTCCTCTGAATCCTCTTGAACTCACCTCAATGCCCTTGACTGCCTTGGATGCCCAGGAGGGCCCCTGAGGGCCTTTGAGGTCCTTCGAGGGCCTTTGAGGGCCCCTGAGGGCCCCGAGTGCCTTCGACCAATTAACCTAAATGACAAATTACAGAGATATATTTGATCGGTCTTTGCGAGTTGAAGTCAGCTGATATTGCTGAACTTTTTGGCATCAATTGAGAATGGATTTTACTCCACTCTCGATCAATGCACCTTGAGAGCCTCGTATGTTTGCGAGGATGCATCTAAAGAATTTCGATGGGATGAAATGAAAAGTGAAGATGAGAAACTTTATGATAAAAATTGTGAATCTACGCTGATATTATGCGTGTTCCACCCTTCTCTCATTGCTCGGGCTTTTCAAAGTGGTGGAAGAGCAATGAGAGTTTACCACTTACACGCAGCTCAAGTGGCCGAGTGTGCGATGGTTAGAACGCCCTTATATACGAAAGTTCATCTATGTTAAGCCCTTGCGGGGATGGTCATTTTAAGTCACTATTTTCATTTGATTTCTCGTCATTTTCACTTTGACAGATCTTCGGCCTTTTGCCGGGGATATATGTAGTTCATTTTGACACTCGATCGATATGATCGGATGTCGTATTCATCACTCGCGAGAGTTTCAAAATATGGGAATATATTTGATCGGCCTTTGCGAGTTGAAGTCAGCTGATATTGCTGAACTTTTTGGCATCAATTGAGAATGGATTTTACTCCACTCTCGATCAATGCACCTTTAGTGCCTCTACGAAGCACGCTTAATATCAGCATGCCAAAAAGTTCAACAATATCAGCTGACTTCAACTCGCAAAGACCGATCAAATATATCTCCATAATTTGAAACTCCCGCGAGTGATGAATACGACATCCGATCATGTCGATAGAGTGTCAAAATGAATGACATAAACCTAAATTACGTTCCATATTCACCTTAGATACTGAGAGATTCCCCTGAGATCCCTTGCGGGCCCCTAATTTTTTCTGAGCCCCTAACCTCAGTCTTCTTAATTTTCCTTTGCAGCTTCCGAGAAATCACCTCCTCCTCATCATCATCATTTTCCATCAGATTATTCAATTATCACAACATTTGAGGTGAGCTTGGGTTACGAAGATGTATATTCATTCCGAAAAATATGAATTCAAAAAAATTAGCAGTATATCCAAGAATCAAAAATCAATGATCAATATCTTTCGTGACGGAACACTCTTCCACAACATGAACTTTATTTCCTAAAATCAATTTCTCAATTTCCATCTCTTCACCACCTAACAATTCCAATTCACCTACACCCTTCACTTTCGCCATGTACGTTGAACCTGTGACGACCACTCTATGGAATCAATTCCGGAACGATTCTTTTCAATTCCATCTGATTTATTAGAAAATAAATCATTCTCTTGTAAGTCACTGCAAACTCCCAACTCCACTCTACGTTCGTACGATTCAATTGGTCCGTTTCCATCTTTTACAGCAATGATATCAAGCTTGTGACGTCCGTTCGTAATTACACCCAGAATTTCATTTCCGTTGTTTTCATTTTTTTGAACGAATCGATCCTTCACATAACCTTCGATTTCTAGAGAACCGACAAGAAATAAAATGAAAATCATGTATTATAGTTGAAATATTACCAATTCAATTTACTTATTGGTCCTTTTTTCGAAGGTATATCATTAAAATTTATTTTGTTGTATATCCCAACGCCCTATTCAACATTTCCTTGTTTAATTTTATGATATTTTAGTTATGAGATGACAGAACAACTCTATTCGTAGAAATATCCTCATTGATGTCTTTGGATATGGTTCTACATACATCATCACTTATACACGCATACTCAATTTGATATGATAATTAATTTCACAATATTATCCTCAATTTCATTTCTACTTAACCATTGTGTATGTACCTTATTCATTTCTATATCTCTCACGAATTTTCTCATATCGTCATTGAAAAAACTGCATTGCATCTTACTCCCTAATTACTGCACAGAAATGTGAAGACTGTGATTTCGCTATTATCGCCCCTTTTCTTAAACTCAGACTTGCGAAATACTCCGTCAACATACGCAACTATAGTTCTGTAATATCAATATCGTCAACATTTCTAATCATAGCGATAAATGTCAGTAAACTGAATTACTAACGTTATTACATCTATAATTTTGACTCTGTTCTTCAAATAATCGTTATTCGACCTATCAATTCGTTTCAATTTTTTGAGTGCTGGTTCATCACTACGGGTCCGGGAATTGCTCACATTCACTGTGAAATTTCAAAAAATACCCTTCATTCCATGCAATGCTATTATTTCATTCAAACACTCAGTTTCTGTAGATTCTTAGATTCTTCTGATTATTTCAAGCATTTCCCGTATTCAGTTTCTTTTTCAACTTTTTTTCCAACTGTTCGTTCAAACACCACAAGATTACCTGCTCTCTCAGTTTACATGCTTGTACTGTCTTTCCCACCTTCGGATTCCACTCCATCTTAACGAAACTTGAGAACAATATACTTGAATTTCATATTATAGATGACAGAAATATCAAACATCAGACACGCCATCCCAAACAACATATCTGATCTCATCTGAACCGTCAAATCTATTTTCTATGAATAAATTCTTCGGATCTCTTAGCCGAGAAGGAGCAAAGTAAAGCTATCCATGAGAGTAAAGCTGCCGTTTCATATAAATACCAGCCTCATCTGAACTTTGACCTTGTGACACCCTCTAGCACCCAGTGGGTCCTGTGGGACCCACTTTCAAAATCCAGACTAAGAAGCACCACGGCAATATTTCGGCAGTTGTGCATGGTAATGGCTTTCTTCTAGGCCAAAACTAAGTGTCTTTGATGATACGAGGCCCTGATAAAGCGTACATAGTTTCCGGGATCACGCGAAACTCAGCGCTCGCGCGTCGCTCGACGAGGACGTGAGTTTACGGTCTAAATTGATTCATGTAGAGATGCGAATAACTTCTAAGTATCCAATACCTATTAGAACATCTCTTTTGAACCCTCCTTGAAAGTATCCATGCGTTGGAATGGTTCAAATGGGAAAATTGTCTAAGGGCTGGTCAATTTAGAAAGGGGTCCCACAGGACCCACTGGGCTTTCTTTCGCGACATGGTATCCATGCATGAATATCATTCACATAAAAAAATATTTGGGTGTGTAATTGTGCGTGAAGTGGGTGCTGAAGTTGTGTGAGGTCTTCATGCAAATGGTAGAAAGTCATGTGGTCGTTCGAAACGATCTCTATTAAGCTTAGCTCAGAATCCCAGCCGTCGAATCTTTGAGAAAATTGTTGTGGATATGAGGTATGACTCGCAAGAGCACTTTGTCAAGCTTGCGGATTGCAAACAAAGATGTAAGCTCTCCGTAAAGAGTAAAGTATACTCTTTTTGTGAGAAGTGCCAAGTAGCTCTTTGCTGTAATGTATCCAAAAATTGTTTCTATGACTTCCATCATAAGAATTCAGATTAACTGAGCGATTTTATATTGTTCTCATTGATCCATGTTTATAAACTTCTTCGTCATGAATTCACTCTAAAAGTTTGAAGCCCTTTGTTCGAAACAAGAAGATAGTTTGTGTAGATTCAATATTATGACCTGAATGCCTTATGGGTCCTGCAGGACCCACTCGAAAAAATGCTGTTTCCGGTTATTTTGAGGAAATTGCGATTCGTCACGCCCATCTAGGAGCCAAATGCCAAATGGAAACATTTGGAGTAAAAAAAAAAGTTCTGTGTCCTTGATACCTTGGGCGCTAGAAGGTTAATCGTCATTGCAAATGCCCGAACCATCTGGTCATTCGGAATCTGAGCGTGTGATGTTTCACAATAGCATGTACTTTCAAATCAAGTCTATGTGGAAGTTAACCATCTCTAATTCTATTCAGAAATTCGGTTGGATATTTCAGATGAATGTGCTGCTTAGTTTGATCTGCACCTTTGTGATTCGAATACTGAACGCTTTAGTAAGAGGATGTAGAACAATCGAACATTTTCAAGATTTTCTTGTCCAATTTCATGATATTTTCGTTATGAGATGACAGAACAACTCAATTCGTAGAAATATCTTCATTGATGTCTTTGAATATGGTTCTACATACATCTCTCCGCTCAGGTCTCACTTTCGCTTCATCAATTCCATCCTCACCAACATCCAGAGGGATGTTGGAAAGATCAGTGTCCTTAGGCCCCTTTCATGTGACATTCTAACTTTGTAAGTTACAAAGTTGGGAATTGCCGCAATAAAAAATTCTGCCGCGTCATCCTAGCGCTCTAATGTGCTACCCCCATAAACCCGTCGTAAACTTTCTTGGTACCGTCAAGTGGGGTAACTTTGCCACACTTTCGACATTTTTTTGGCATTGTTTCCCGTATAGCTCGGAGAGATCACGGCAAAACCTACCCGTATCAGTAGCCAATCGAATGCTTAGAATCTTAGCTTTCGATTGGCGTAAGGTAGAACTCGATTTGAGAATCCTGTTTGAAGATACGGTCTTGAGAAGCAAAACACTTTTCACAAAACCTGGGGTGGGGTAACTTTGCCACACTCCTGTATCTCCACTGGAATTTCAGTATCACGACTAGAATTCTTGTGAAAATACGAGCGTATCTTGTATCTCATGAGCTCTAATAGATGTTGTTCCCATTGGGAACGTTTTTCTTGACATCCCAAGCTTTGTGCAGCATTGAACAAGTCAAATGATTGATTTGAAGTAGTATCAAAGCTGTTTATATAAGTTTGGTTTTTCAAAATTCCACGGAAGAGTGTCGAAAGATGATGCTTGACTTATGCCTCAAGTACTTGCACGTTTAGCTAGGATTTAAGATTGAAAAATGAAAGTCAATGTATCTCTTTAATTGAGTTCTTGATAATTATTATGACTTTTCTGCGTTCCAAGAGAAATTTCCCCGCATTCAACGCTCTGTATAAGTTATCGATGCTGCACGAGTATTTTCAAGAGAGCCTAACGCAAAGCAGTCATTGTCGATTTTTAATCTAAATAAAATCCATCTAGACGGAATTGTTTCGTTTAATGAAGAGATAAGTGAATAGTGTTTTCACTGGTATCTTAAATTCCTTGGCTGCTTCGCGGTAAGAGAGTTATTGCCACATCCTATTTGCTTAAGGCACCTCTGAAGCTTGCCATATGAATAATTCTTGTGATTCCCTCTACCCTTCTGCCTTGCATAGTTTCTGGTCATCTGTAAGAGCAGATGGGTGGAAATTGGATTGGAAGAATGAAAGTATGATAAAATGGGAAATTACGTGAGAGAAGTTGAACAAAATAACTGTAGGCGTGAGCACTTAAGGCGATGCGGTCACCATGCAAGCTCGAAATCATTCCCAACTGTCTCCGATTCTTTTGCGATTTGGGCTAAACGACGAACGCACAAATATTTGTTATCATCTAACTTAGATTTGTTCGCTCTTCGTTGAGCCTAAATTGCAATAGAATCGGAAAAAGTTGGGAATGAAAATGTGCGTATATCATGAGTTATTCCCACTTTTCTCCGATTCTCTTATGATTTGGGCTAAGCGACGTATTGAGGAATACAAGTTGGACAATAACAAGTAGTCGACAACTCGTCTCACCATTTGAATCATCAAACTTTTTATGTAAGGTGTATTTTCAAGGTCCATGGTCACGGTGCACGGTGACTGCATCGCCTTAAGCTGCAGTAGGAAAGTGTGGCAAAGTTACCCCACCATAGCAAAAAAAACAGCCTTTTTTTCTTTTTCTCGGCGTAAAATTTGTACCGTGGAAAAATTGTGCTTTATAACAACTGAATCATCAACTTAACGGCTTGAGTCAATGAAAATATGCAGCATTTACCTGTCATTCGACGCCAAGTGCTCGTACTGGGTTAATTTTTTGGGACCAGATTTTTTTGCTTGTCTCTCACTGCGGTACAAAAATAGGTTATAAACAACTCTGAGGCATCTAGAGCTGCCTTCCGCGGGCGCAAAACATAGCTCACGCATGTCCCTACTGGAGGGAATTGTTACTAGAGCGATAAGATTCCCTACCTCACCTACAGCAGCCTCTGAAATCTTTTCCCGGCGGTGTGGCAAAGTTACCCCCCCTGTGGCAAAGTTACCCCATCTTACGGTATATTTTCCAGCTTATCAAAATAGCCACGAATAGATAACTTTAATTCCACAACTTGATTCATGGCATCAAGAAGATCATTCAGAAACTTGAATGGCAAAAATCGGACTATTTTCAGGGTTTATTCGTTAATCAAAATGATAACGTCGCACATCATTTGCGATGCTTGGCGTGATCCGATTTTTGTCATTCAAGTTCCTAAATGATCGTTCTGGTGTCAATAATCATGTTGTGGAATCAAAGTAATTTATTTGTGGCTATTTTGATAAGTTGGAATAAATACCAAGAAAGTTTACGATGGGTTTATGGGGGTAGCTCATTAGAGAGCTAGGATGACGCGGCAAAGTTTTTTATTGCGGCAATTCCCAACTTTGTAACTTACAAAGTTAGAATGTCACATGAAAGGGGCCTTAGACCTCAAATTTTTAGTCAGCTTCATTACATTAAGCAATGGCCATGGGGTTGACGATTACATAGTTCCCTGGATTATGGAATGTCTATTCCCATGGGTCAGAACTGGCAGGATTTGTCTAAAATCCCCGCCTATAAGCACCAACTTTCCACAAAAGGGTCAGTCATCGAAAAAGGCGTCACGGAGTGTTCTATCGACTACCTCTAAAGCTATTTTGGAAATCATTGATGCTTCATTCCAGATGATAACATTCACCTCTTTCAATCTCTTTCCATCAGCATCAGATTTTAAGGAAATACTTTCGATACTTTCTAGATCCAAGCGGAGTCTGAAGTGTCTATGAATTGTCATAACTTGTGGTAAAACAATCGACGCGATACCTGTTCACGCCATAGACAAAAAATTTTTCTTTTCGGACAGAAAATAATAAATAAGAGACCTATACAAAGAAGTTTTCCCACAACCTTCAGAACCAACAACGGAATTGATCAGATGTTCATTACTCCTTAGGTTGCTATGGATCGATTATTGATTCTTCCCTTCTTCAAATCAATAATCAGTGATAGCGGAGTTAGCGAGCAGGGGGGGCTTGCCCCCCCTGTAATACATATACATATATATTTATATATATACTAGGGGGATTCCCCCCTGCTCGCTTCGCTCGCCAACCCCCAACATTTAAAAATATTTTCCTATGAAATTCAATTTTCATCTGTCACCATTACGTATTCACACCGTTTTTGATTCAATTTCATCCAATTTTTTTCATAACTAACTTATAAATATATTCTCCTCAATAACTCACATAACTTCTCAATAAATTGTAATTAATTCATCATTCGATCATATTCAAATCGATAGCAGAAGCAATACAATTGATTCTTTATGCTATCGATTTTCTACTATTGACATGAAGTTGGTTGTCAACAAAACATTACTTCTGCTGATTGTTTACGTCGATAGTTTGTTGTTCCCTGCATCAAAGATATCGCGTCCATTTTCAATGAATAAAATTTAGTGTATATTATTTTGTTGGAAACTTTACTTGAACGTTAAAACCTCTACTTTCTCAGGTGAGTTCATGGATTTATCACGGTTAATTGAAATCTCCATAGGAATATTGAATACTTATTGTTTATAAACATTCATTGTAGGTTCATTTTATATCATCCTCAATCTCATTCTTCAAGGAATCACCACATCTACAATATTTACTATTTCTTTATCAATACCCCCGGACTATTCGATGATATATTGAAGCATTTAATAGATGTTGATGTTCTATTGAAAACCAATCGAGAAGAGGTAAGTCTTGAAAACTTATATCCTTCAATATGATAAATATGAAAATTATCCTTCATCCGCCCACTCAACCTCAAAGAATTCACCTCTCCATTCACACTACCCCAATTAACATTCAATATCGCTAAGCTCATTACTGATCGTACCGTCATCTCAAATCAACGATCTTTTTTCTTAGTTGTACTTTACACGCGAATCACTATTCAATGCTGAGGAGCTCGTTCTACCCATACCTTACAATCTCCAAGTTTGCTTATCAATTATTTCAATATAAAATCGATTTAATTTTCTTTCCACATCTAAAATATTTCAGCCTCAGATCAGTTAGAGCACCTTCTTCGCCTATCTTTCAATTTCGAATTTCACAGATTAATTATCCCAATGTGAAATCAATTGTGCCTTCTAGGAAATTGCAGTTGATATGAATTGATATGCTCAATTATTTGATTGAAAATCTCTGATTTTCTCAGACACGTTTCCGGGCGATGAAAAATTAAATTTTGGCGAATCTGGATATTTTGGGTATCGTTTTTCAAAATAGAACATACATTATGTCATTTTAAATGTCTCCGAACCAACTTACGAATGTGGACGAGTACATCTGGAAATTTGGGAATAGACTCAATCTATCGACAAAAAGGCTCAAAGGAATTCATAGTTGATACACTTACCTTATCTCTAACTCGACGAGTCTGAGATATTTTGGCCCATTATTTTTAGTGCAATCGAAGATGATTGGTCCGATCATTTCGATGATCAATCGACATAAATCTCATGACTTCAGAGAGCTTCAACTTTTGAGGTGGTTTTCCTTTTAAAGTATTCATCTTCCTATTTTCAGATTAGAAGAGAATCGATGAACGAACTTCTATTATCTAGTCCGTGATATTATGCACTATTATGTTTCGGACAATCGAATATTCCGATCGGATCTTTTTGAAGACCAAAATATACTATCTCAGTCATCCCATGGAGATATACCTATCGATTTATCATTATAAGGATCAATGTTCTAGTTTTTAGAATGCAAGGAGAACGAGGCACGTTTTTTAACCCTAGTCGGATATATTTTGGTCCATAATCTTATCACGAATAGAGGATTTCTAAACCAATCATTACGGGGATCAATCGACATTTTACCTATAAGCCTCACAAGCTGTACCAACTGAATCTACATAATAATAATTAATCTGTCAATTTTGATATTGGAAGAAACGCGAAGGACGCACCTTTTCTGACTCTAGTCTAACATATTTTGTGATATTCTTTTCTCTTTTATCAAATATTCGCAATCCGATTATTCTTGGTTTCAATCTACTTAGTCATAACTCTGGAAAGATATTCCTGTAGATTTACTATCAATAGATTATTCTATGAATTATGAGATGGAGACAGATGCAACGAACACATTTGTATCTGGTAGAGTCAAAAAGATTTCGGACCATTATCTTTGCGGCAATGATGATTTATAATCAAATCATTTTCGTAATCAATTCATATCATGTTCATCGGCCCAGGAATGGAATTCGATTGATTTTACAATCAAAAAAATTATCTTCGACTTTTACGATTGAAAGAGAGTCGAAAAACGCACTCCTATTGATATATGTCTGAAAGATTGTGCCCCATTACCTTTGGTCCTATCAAAGGTTTTCCATCTAATCATTTTGAACATCAATCTAGATAATATCTCTAACCCTCAAAATTTATACCTTCTTGTTCCACATTAGAACAATTAATCTTTGAATTTCAAGATTGGAAGAGATTTGAAAAACGCAATATTTTCAATTGGATTCTGAGCAAGTGTATGCAATTGTATCTGCTCCAATTAGAGATTTTCAATCCAATCATTCCAATCCAATCAATCCACATCATCTCGTCACTACTCGAAACGTATGAGATGGAATTTTACAACAAAGAAATTAGTTTTTGAACTTTTATATTGAAAAAGAGGCGAGGAACGCACTTCTTAATATCGGGTGGAAGATATTTTGGTAGATATTTTTTGCTTTGACCAAAATTAGTGGATCCAATCACATTGGGAATGAATCTCATTGATCTCCAAAGCCGTTGGGAGCTATTCCTATTGAACTAATTAATTTGTGAACCTTGAAATTCGAATAGATGCGAAGAATGCTTTTTTCGCGATCGTGTCCAAAATATTCTGCTCCATCATTTCCCCTACAATCAGAGATTCTCATTCGAATCGTTTTCCGAATGATTGTTCATTACTTCCATTGTCTCAGTGAACTATCTCAATCGATACTAATAAGAGGGATCATCCTTGTAATTTTGAGAATGCAAGACAAGCGAATGACAAGCCTTTTTTATCCGAATCCAATATATTTTGTCCCATCATCCTTGTGACAATAATAATGTCTCTCATCGTAGGAACTCATTTCACGTGATATCACATTAAAAAAATTAGTCTGTGATTTTTGAGATTGAAAAAGAGCCGGAACGCACTCTTCTTGATCGAGTCTGAATTATTTTGGACTATTATCTCTGGAATAATGGTAGATTGTTGATCGAGTTATTCTCGCAATCAATCAGTATCATCTCCATCATTTTAGGAAGCTATTCCGAATGATCGTACATTAGAATATTCAATCTGTACATTTCAAGATTGAAAGACAGTAGAACAGCGAACTTTTCTCAATGCGAGCCGGAATTAAGTTTAATCAAATCATAATTTTAATTGCTGATATCACGAAAACTGAACTCATTGGAGATGAGTCTATAATTTCTTAATCGGCAATAGCTTTGTGATATCTAAAAAATTGGACTCAGAATATTTTGACAGTAGAAATTATACAGGTATCATTTCAGAGGGGATTTTGAGCTCGCAATTTTCTTCTGGAAATTTCTCAGGCATCACAGATACTAGATCTATTGCTGATCCGCTGAAATGTTTGCAATTGGCAATGATCAATCCGACTATTTAGTTTGTCAAATGATCGAATCGAATGTCGTAATCGAATGTCATCCCTGGGAAAATTATCACTTCCCCTACTACGGTTCGTACACGTAAGAAAAAGTATAAAATTGACATGTATTTACTTTGTGAAAGTTCAATCTGACACTCATCCAAACGATTGACCTTGAACAATTCCTACCACCCCCCCCCCTAGACATTATTCCCATCAATACTAAAAGACTAAAAGGTATTCGTATCGTTCCGAGAGGGTACCTTGATTTTTATTCCAACCATTCAGCTTGAAGAGTTTTTCCCAGGCGCACATTATTCCCATCCCTACTATCTCTAGCACGAAAGGGAGAATGTATGAAAAATTGATCATTATTCACATTGTCACCAGTAACAGTGATCACTACTGCAATGAGCAACCAATTACATCTCCAAGAGCTTCATATATCATTGACCTCAAAAGTCCTCTGTCTACTGGAAAATTAGAGAAGAGTAGGATCACAGGTAATGTTTTATCAAATTCATAAGTGGAAGATATAAAGGACACCGCAGAAAAAGCGAGGATTTCTGCCCTCGGTGGATTTTCATGAGAAATCAGAGACAGATAGATGAAAACACGCTGACTTCGATGACACCCTGGAAAAGTCGGACTAAATTCGCGTTTTGTAGCATGATTCGTTAGAAAATCAGTATTCTCTTGGTTAGGTTGACTATCTATTTACACTGGCGAGAGAGTTGTGGAACACGAAAATCGATAACAGCACATCAAGATATCCGATCCGTGCTCTCGAATCGCAGAGTATTTGTATTGGGGGTTGAGCAGTTTTAAGAAAATCTTGATATTTTTATCACCTCTAGATCAGTTAAAACTAGCTCGTTTTATTGTTCGAACGAATTGATGAATTCGGACTGCATCATCAATGTTATGACTAAATTCGAAAAAGTGTCACTCTAGAAAAAACTGCGTATCGTGCAGCATACGTGTAATGAGCACCATCGGCTAACAATGAAAATACCACGAATAAATCGACACGGTTCGCAGCATAACGATCATCTCGCGTGAAAAATGCATACTTGTCATGATTCAAAATACAACTGCCAATTGCTGGGGGCTGAGCCTAATTCTCCACTTATGTCTGGTTTCAGACTCGTACTGTAGCGTAACTACCCAGCCCTCAATACGAATACTCTGCAACACTGAAATGATACTATGAATGATTCCTATTCTATGCAAAACCAAGAGTGCGGACCGGATGGCTTGATGTGCTATTATCGATTTCTTGCGTTCTACGACTCGCCAGTGTAAACACAGACAGTCAACCTAACCAAGTAAATACTGATTTTCTAACGAATCGTGCTACGAAATGCGAATTTAGTCCGACTTTTCCGCGGTGTCGTCGTAATTAGCGCGTTTTCATCTATCTGTTTCTGATTTCTTGTGAAAATTCACCGAGGGCAGAAATCTCCGCTTTTTCTGCGGTGTCCTTTGACACCAAGAATAATGTTCTTCGTGAATATCACTTCAATCTTATCTAAATTATTCAAGTTTTGATCGATCTCGTTAAAATCCTATGTTTTCATCACACTCGTGATTCGCACTTTCAGCAAAAATGAATAATCAAGTCATATATATGTTAGGCGACGGGAATTGCTTATTTTGTTGTTTTTCGTATCTATTGCATGGTAATTAAGAATTCCATCGATCAATACGTCTGAACATTGTGAAATACATATGTTCAAATTGGGGGATTTATCGTCAGTTCATTGTTGGCAATGAGTATTATAGAAACATACGAAATTCTACACAGTATTGTGAGCACATGTCCCGGGATATGTATTATGGTAATGAAGTTGAGATAAAGGCTTTCAGTGAAATATACAACCTGAATGTCAAAGTACACCTGAAGAATTCTGAAACATTAATCAATTTTGATGTTAATGTAGATTACGAAACTGTCCATTTATCATTCTCTGGCCCAAAGATTCTGGTCATTTTGATGTTATGATAGGTATTTCCAAAAGAAAATCATGGAATAATACTGGTCGAGAATATTTGAAGAGAAAAAATTCAAACGAGAAATCAGACCCTAATCAGAAACAAAATTCTTATCATAACTTCAAGATTGGTTGTAAGAAATTGAAGTCGTCTCATATCTATGTCGAAAAATGGTAAATTCCAAATTGAAAATTTGGAGGATTGGAGAAGATCTCCTGCATTCCTCCGGAAAAAAATGAAAAAAGGAATGGATAGGTGGCGAATTATCTCCCTCTAGTCCAGCATCATTCTCGTGATAGATTTAATGATTCCGGGACAATGGCATATTGAGATAAATAAAATCTTTCCCATGGGAACAATATCACATTGTGATGAAATGACTTCGGTTCATATGACATAGTGAAGAAGATCACCAAAAATTGAAAATATGATATATTTTAGACTTTTCTATTTCTGGTGGAGCCACAGAAAAAAAATGGCAGTCGGTGGACCTCGGTGGCTGTCATTGGATTACGGTGGCCCTCAGTGGCGGAACGTTGGCAGATCAGTGGAAGTCGGTGGGATTCGGTGGCATTCGGTGGAGCAAAAGTGGAGGAACATGCCACTTTGTCAAAATATCGTAAAATTGTAGGTCTAATATCGTAATTGATGAGGTGAAGGAACGGTGGAATAGCGGTGGAGTTCGGTGGAGGAATATTGGCAGTCAGTGGAATTTCAGATGGCACTCGGTGGCAGTCGGTGGCAGTCATGGCCCTCGATGGCAGTCAGTGGCATTCGGTGGCACTGGTGGAATTCTGTGGAGGTCGGTGGCACTCATCGGCCCTCATTGGCATTCGGTGGCAGTCAATGGAATCCCACAATTTTTTCCTTATGACTGTATAATATAGGGAGATATATGTATATATATATATATATATATATATATATATATATATATAAGTGCAGCTAGTATAAAACCCGTGAGTCCACGCGTTCTCGAGTATCACAGTGCGCGGTACGGACATTTAAAGACAGGTGGACAGTCGTGTTAGTAGTAGTAATATCTGTATTGGGAAACGCCGGAGAGCGCGGGAAACACAATACATAGGGAAGCCACGCGGTCAGAGGTTGAAAGAATAACCAGCATAATCGGTCACGCACCAGAGGTTGACGACGCACACAGTCTTACGTAACACGAGAAAGACCACAATTATGATTACCCTGAAAACGTGCGATTTCGGAATGTTCCGAGGGGGGAAATTGTAGCTTTTGACATGCAGAATCTGAATCCTTTTCCCCCGAGGAGCCTCCTCTGCGCATACGCTGACGGCTAGCGAAAAACCGCGAAAATACTGAAAAAACAACAGTATTAAGGGTTTAAATCAGAGGGGAAGTGATTTACGCAAATTTTGATGGGAACTAAAGTTGTTGCATTTTGACACACAAATTTGATGGTATAACCAGTTTTTCCAAAAATGCATTTTTTGGAGGTTTTTGGGCTGTTTTGGCGGTTTTTTGGCAGAATTTCGGAATTTTGACTGCGGCAATCGAAAGATCAGAAAATTTTACGTCGAAATAGGTATATTCAAAATTTTTTCTAAATCCACCCTGAGGCCTGTGCACCAACCAGATGGAGCGAGAGCCAGAAAAACGAATGGGGGCGCTCAAAAAGCTCCCATAGGGCGAGAAAGGAGCGATTTACGCAAATTTTGATGGAAACTGAAGTTGTTGCATTTTAACACACAAATTTGATGGTATAACCAGTTTTTCCAAAAATGCATTTTTTTGGAGGTTTTTGGGCTGTTTTGGCGGTTTTTTGGCAGAATTTCGGAATTTTGACTGCGGCAATCGAAAAATCAGAAAATTTTACGTCGAAATAGGTATTTTCAAAATTTTTTCTAAATCCACCCTGAGGCCTGTGCACCAGCCAGATGGAGCGAGAGCCAGAAAAACGAATGGGGGCGCTCAAAAAGCTCCCATAGGGCGAGAAAGGAGCGATTTACGCAAATTTTGATGAGAACCAAAGTTGTTGCATTTCAACACACAAATTTGATGGCATAACCAGTTTTTCCAAAAATGCATTTTTTGGAGGTTTTTGGGCTGTTTTGGCAATTTTTTGGCAGAATTTTGGAATTTTGACTGCGGCAATCGAAAGATCAGAAAATTTTACGTCGAAATAGGCATTTTCAAAATTTTTTCTAAATCCACCCTGAGGCCTGTGCACCAGCCAGATGGAGCGAGAGCCAGAAAAACGAATGGGGGCGCTCAAAAGCTCCTATAGGGCGAGAAAGGAGCGATTTACGCAAATTTTGATGAGAACCAAAGTTGTTGCATCTTAACACACAAATTCGATGGTGTAATCAGTTTTTCCAAAAATGCATTTTTTGGAGGTTTTTGGGCTGTTTTGGCGATTTTTTGGGCAGAATTTCGGAATCGTGACTGCGGCAATCGGAAGATCAGAAAATTTTACGTCGAAATGTATCCACACAGAATTCTTCAAAGACTCATTCCTATTTTCATGCAGAGGTTGGTTCCCTAGGGATAAATACCTGTGCCAGCGTGGAATTCTCTGACTAAGTAATGGAATACATCGAGAATATTAGTAATTCATTGGCTAGAGCGCTTGAGCAGTTCCTCGTGGAATAGGTGGGCGAATGAACTTAGTATTTCATGTTTATTCGCCCATCTATTCCGTCTTTCCCTCGTGATTTTGTATCAATTTGATACCTGGGAATATGATGATTTAATAGTCACTAGGATCCCAAAATCTTTTTTTTGCGTAGCTGCTGAGCGAATTTATGAAACTTTTAATTCGTCTCCTATAAAAAGAATGCCGACTTTCCACCTCCAAAACTCTGCTATGTCTGAAACAAAACAATGTATTAACACGCGGTTGGGTGCATTTGGATGGTGAGGGAATATCCCATCAGAATATGCTCGAAGAGTAGTTTCTCATGTCAATGGTGTCATTTATATCGGATTGTTTGAGAATTACCTCTTGACTTTTCCTCAAAAACGCATTCTCAGAAGAATTCTCAATTATTATTTTAAGGTGGAATTGTATGATCTCCCGGAAGAAAGGTTCCTTCTAGGGTTTACATTTCCAAATGAGTTTTAAGCGATTTGCCGCAATTTGATCTCCTCACCAGCCAGAACGTGACAGTTTCATGGAGATCCGCGTCATTTGACTGGACTAGAGCCTCACACAATCGATAGATCGAAAAATTCCCTCGAGAATGACCACTTTTAAAGTCCATCTAAATGCTCTCGAATCAAGATTCCAAGCTTCCAAATGCAATAAAAAAATTTCTGATCTTTCGATTGCCGCAGTCAAAATTCCGAAATTCTGCCAAAAAACCGCCAAAACAGCCCAAAAACCTCCAAAAAATGCATTTTTGGAAAAAGTGGTTATACCATCAAATTTGTGTGTTAAAATGCAACAACTTTAGTTCCCATCAAAATTTGCGTAAATCGCTCCTTTCTCGCCCTATGGGAGCTTTTTGAGCGCCCCCATTCGTTTTTCTGGCTCTCGCTCCATCTGGCTGGTGCACAGGCCTCAGGGTGGATTTAGAAAAAATTTTGAAAATACCTATTTCGACGTAAAATTTTCTGATCTTTCGATTGCCGCAGTCAAAATTCCGAAATTCTGCCCAAAAAACCGCCAAAACAGCCCAAAAACCTCCAAAAAATGCATTTTTGGAAAAACTGGTTATACCATCAAATTTGTGTGTTAAAATGCAACAACTTTGGTTCTCATCAAAATTTGCGTAAATCGCTCCTTCCTCGCCCTATGGGAGCTTTTTGAGCGCCCCCATTCGTTTTTCTGGCTCTTGCTCCATCTGGCTGGTGCACAGGCCTCAGGGTGGATTTAGAAAAACTTTTGAAAATGCCTATTTCGACGTAAAATTTTCTGATCTTTCGATTGCCGCAGTCAAAATTCCGAAATTCTGCCAAAAAACCGCCAAAACAGCCCAAAAACCTCCAAAAAATTTATTTTTGGAAAAACTGGTTATACCATCAAATTTGTGTGTCAAAATGCAACAACTTCAGTTCTCATCAAAATTTGCGTAAATCACTTCCCCTCTGATTTAAACCCTTAATACTGTTGTTTTTTCAGTATTTTCGCGGTTTTTCGCTAGCCGTCAGCGTATGCGCAGAGAAGGCTCCTCGGGGGAAAAGGATTCGGATTTTGCATGTCAAAAGCTACAATTTCCCCCCTTGGAACATTCCGAAATCGCACGTTTTCAGGGTAATCATAATTGTGGTCTTTCTCGTGTTACGTAAGACTGTGTGCGACGCAGGCGCGAATGCAGACAGTCGCGGCAGGAGTGAATTGGGAACACAGACGAATTCGAAGAAACGGGGAAGACCTCCGAAGAACAAAGAGGGCTCTGCGCCGGATAAACGGAATACCGAAGGGACAGTTGATCAAAATTGAAAAGTATCTTATGCAAGCGAAAAGTCGGCGTTCGACAGAAGCATCAAAATCAAACACTTGTCGGTGAAGGAGAGCGTTGCTGCGACGGCGTCGATTACGGAGGAGGGGAAGGAGAACGGAACGACCGAAAGTCCGAAAAAATCTCCCACCTCGCGAGCCAGATCTCGGCAGCACATACGGAGGCCGCTACAGGCCATCTAACACCCGTGGACTTGGGGCACCCACGCGCTTCAGACCCCGCGGATAGGCAAACGCATCAGGAAGGTGAGACCGCGGGACCTCTGTACAAACTCGAACAACAATTGGAATCAAATAGACACACGCGCAGATCAAGACCTGGAATCTGCGCTCGAAACTGAAAAGAAAGCGAGATGCGCGGAATTGGCTGAGATAAGAAATATCATCGCAGAGCTCAAGGAACACCACTGAGTTAGGGAGGAAGAGCTGATCAAAAGGATCGAGGAACTTGAAAAACGAAATCCAATCATGACCTTTTACAGTCGGGAGAGTGCCATCCCATAGACATAGCAAGATATAGACTGCGGGTCGGGATCTGGATAGTTTGACCTCGAGATCGCACGAGTGCGAATGAAAGAGCATGACGTAAGAGTCACGCCGCTCCATAAGAGAGCATTGCCTCTTATGCATCTGTCTCACTCGCACGCAGTCCCACGGCGATAGCCCGCGACTCGCAGTCTATACCTTCCTATGTCTAGGTGCCATCCTAACCACCCAGGAATCTAGGGGATCCCAAAACACGGAAGAACCGCGCAATTCAGATACAAATAGCCATATAGCGAAGTGAAGCCAAGATTTCTACTTGACCAACAGGAAGTACCTTGGACACATGTCTGACTGCATAGAAAATGGAGAGAATAAATGTGAGATGAAAGAAAGAAAAAGGAGAAAGCGAAATACTCCCATGAGGGGCACGAGAACAGTTGGGAAATCCACCCGAGAAGGGGTGAAACGAACAGTCTCAGAAGTCGTGCGACTACCAATCCACATGAGGAAAATCACGCCCATCGGCGGAGCACTAATGATAGAACTGAAATCTTACTATAACAAAATGCAACTGATGAAAATTGGAAGAAAAATTTTCGTCACTCCTCCTTCACTTACACCGTACTACGAGTAATTGCAAAATTCAGATATGACACAATATGTATCCTGGACACCCACGATTGAGCACACACGAAAGATCAAATGAGTGACTAGCCGGCAGTCAATTATCGGAAGTCACGTGACATGACCAAAACTACTAGATCCAGGACGAAGGGAACACCAACTCGGTGAAGTATATGGAAGAGTATAAAAAAGATGGGGAGTCCTCAAAAAAATTCATTGGGAAACAGTTGAGGAGCTAGGAATGGTAGTCAAAGGTGCTCCGAAGAAGTTTCAACGTGGCGATCCGAGAGAATCTCAAAGACACGGAGGCACAGAGGAAAATTTTATGGAAAGCTCTAAAAAATTGGGATAAAAGAAGGCTGAGAGAATACAGAGAAATCCTAGTAAGGGCGAGAAGGGAACTGCGAACCATACGCAAAGACCTCAATGGGCTGAAGCGGAGAGAGGAATGGAAAAGGGGTAGAGAAATGCGAGGAACTCAGTGATTTTCGGAAAGTCATAGGCAGATACAGAGAACGGAAAGGAAGGAAAGGAGATAGAACTGAGGAAGAAGCGTGGGTGAATCATTTCAGCAAACTGATACGGGGGATAACGCCAGTAGCGGATACAATCCGCTACCGGAAACAGGAGCAGAGAGCGAAATAGAGGAAACCGATCAGGTAAATGAAGAATTATACACGGAGATAGACTTCGCAGAAATTAAGACAGCGCTTTACAGAATGAAGACTGGGAAAAAAGCGGGCAAGGACGGAAGCACGGTGGAATTTATGAAAGGACTGACGTAGGCTTGGGTAACTGAACTCACGCAAATCATCACAGAAACATTCGGAAGGGGGAAACTCATCAAAGGATGGGAGGAAGCTAGAATCTATCCAATCTATAAAGCAGGGGATGAAGATGATGAAGCAAATTACAGGGAGGTCACTCATTTGGATGTGATGTCCAAGCTCCTAACGACCATAATAGCGACAAAAATTAGAGAATGGGTAGAACACAACCAAATAATCAAGAGAGCCAAGCAGAGTTCGGAGGGGAAGAAGGCACTCAAGACTATATTTTCGTTCTAAATAGTATCATAGTGAATAAACTGGAGAATAAAGGGGGGCAAGACATACTTAAGTTTGGTCGATTTTAAACTGCTTTCAACACAGTAGATAGGAAAATCATGTTGGGAAGCTAAGTAAGCTAGGCATAAAAGGACGGATGCTAAAAATGACCGAGACTACTCACAGAGAAACGACTAATGAAGTCATAACTGGGGAAGGTCTCTCGGACGAGTTTGAAACAAACAGGGGAGTTAGACAAGGTTGTCCACTGAGTCCACGATTATTCAATCTGTTCACTGAGGACATCGAAGAGGTATGGGTGAAGGAAAACAAACGGGGTACAGTTATTGCAGGAATCAAGATCTTCTGCCTGAAGTTCGCGGATGGCATAGTAATGATAGCCGATACGAAAGAGGGCTTGCAAAGTATGTTCAATGATCTGGCGCCGTAAAGGGAAGGGAATCATCTCAAAACGAACACCAGAAACGAAAGTGATGGTTTGCAAAAGCGGCGGGAGACTAGGGGACGGAGAAGAATGATTTTACGAAAGGGAAAATTCGAAAAGAGTTGAGGAATGTAAATACCTGGGCTACTGGCTATCCAATACAAACTCAGAGAAAGTACACACAGGAAAATGTCCAAGAAAGTGCAAAAGACAATCAATTCAGTGTAGGAGGTGTGGAAGAGAGCACGGATGGGCAGTCTAGACAAGCGTCTCTACCTCATTGATACTATAGTCAAATAAAGCTGTTTATACGCGTCAGATATATGGGGATGGGAAAGGAAAGAGCAGATAGAGAGAATTCGAAATAAGTATGTAGAAATGGCGAAGGAATGAGGAAACAACACGCCTAGCTACATCTGGATGATAGAATCAGAGAGGGTCAGCATGGAAATAGAGTCGAGAGGAAGGGCGGGAAACTATCTCGTGAAAGTACTGGGAATGTACAGGGAAAGATGACCTTACTTATGTCTCAGAGAAGAGTCAAGAGGGATAATCAATAGAAACCCTTCAAAGTGGGAAAAATCACTAAAAGCAGCTGTGACAGACGAGTGAAACGGGGAACTCATACAGAAAATGTTCGAGAACAAGAATGTACAAAGAATCGAGGGCACGGTAGAAAGAGGAATCGAAACGAGTATCGAAGAAGAGTTACAACTAAACTGGAACAAAATAGATATCTCGCATAACTGGGACGAAAACAAGCATCTGAGAGGACAAATGGGAGAGAAAAATACTGGAAAGATAAGCAAACAAGCGGGGAATACAGGGAGCAACGGACGAGAATGAGATGCAGGAACATAGGCAAAACAGGGGAGAAAGGATTCAAAAATACAGCGTGCAGGTTATGCGGGGAGGGCCATGGAGATTTGGAACATGTATGGGTTTGCAAAGAGGTGGAAGAAAAGATTAACGGAAAAATAGTAAGTCAAGTCAAAAAGAGGGGTTAAGCTTAGCAGACAGATATCAAAACCAAACTGAGACAGATTTTTAACTCCCAAGCCATAGCCGAACTATGTTAATTCTGCAGGGAATTCGAGTGACGAGCCAAATCAAAAGCAGAACTAACCCATGAATTGTTGTAGATTATTTTTCCTCCTTTTGATACGCTCCCGTTCTATGGTATGCCAGAGGATACGGATACGGTAGATCAAAGCCTGCTAATGTCTGTAGGAATAAGGTTTGAATGTACATGAAAATAAGTTAAATGATAAAGGGGATATGTAGAAAGATAGTACCAATCTGTACTTCGAAATCAACAGCTTGCACCAGGGGGTCTGGAAAAGATCCCTAAGGAACTTTTTCCGTTACGACTATGCACGGTCCGCTTAAAACTACTTTAACCCAAAGGTGCTTGCGCATCGGGAATTCTTTCGCTCACTCCAACTACATAATGAATGGAAGATTTTCCCGCGAAAATGAAAAAAATCGGTGGAGGGCTTTTTGAGAAAAATGAGATCGACCATTTTCCCATCCAATCCCATGTAATTCTTCCCGTTGAGCCACATCTGAGCTTCTCGCGACCCTGACTTCGAGTCACTACATATTTTCTCGACGTTACTTGACTCAACTTCAAGAGTATCAGAAAAACTTTAAGATCAACTGGGGGAGATGAATTTCGATATTGTAGAGCTGACATATCCTATCAATATCTCATCTCTGGAAAAGGCAACTTCAACAAATCAAAGCTTTCCGAGCGTCTAATTCGTGCGTATCTCGATATTATTACCCAATATTTGGGCAATTTCGAAGCTTATTCCCAGTACTTTCCCATGAAATGTAGCGAACTTGATTCTCATCGAGTAGCGACGAAGAAACCCACTCCCATTAGACATGAAACTCTTTTCTTTCTGAGAAATTGCGTTCCTGAAGGATCCAAATCTAACGCTTCACCATTCTTTCTCACTCGTCTCGCGTCATTTCATAGTGTTCTATTGATGTATTGGACGCGACTATAGGAGGGTGGAGTGGAACCGGAATAGGGACCTTGAGCAACGTCGATTGGTCAAAAAAACAACAAGATTCACGTCGCATAAATATCGTATTCTGCAGCGTTACTCAATCAGAATCGAGTTTGCCGCATCTCATTCGAAAGTACTTGGAATAAGCTTCGAAATTGCCCAAATATTGGGTAATAATATCGAGATACGCACGAATTAGACGCTCGGAAAGCTTCGATTTGTTGGAGTTGGCTTTTCCAGAAGAGATATTGAGGGCATATGTCAGCTCTACATTATCGGAATTCAACTCCCTGTAGCTGATCTTAGAGTTCTTCTGATACTCTTGAAGTTAGACCAATTTACGTTGAGAAAATATGTAGTGACTCAGAGTTAGGATCGCGAGAAGCTCAGATGTGGCTCAACGGGGAAAATTACATGGGATTGAAAAGGAGAATCGTCGTTTGTCGTATGCAATTCAAGTGAGCAGAAGAATTTCCGATGCGCAAGCACCTTTGGGTTGAAGTTGCTTCAACCGGACTGTGTATGGTAATATAGTACCAAAATTTTTTCTTATTTTTTCTGAGGCCCCCGTGGGCCCAGAGGCCTATGAAAGGTCCTCTCCAGACCCCTTTTTAGCCTATTTCCAGGGAATCATAACTCCGACTAGACTCAACGTTTTTGGACGTACGTGGGCGCATTTTTTTCCTTGAGACTAGTACTTTTGAGGAAGAAATTGTCCAAGGTCGATACTTGAGCCTAGCAACTTCTAGGAGCTATTTGCTAAGAGTACATTTTAGCGACTTTTGGGCTTGCTTCAAAGTGATCTAGCTCCCACTAGACATGTAATAATCACAATTTCACCAGTGGCGAAAGTCCATCATTGTGCTTTCTGTGGGAGTTATAGCGGTTACAAGCTGAGCAAATTCGTAGAAATTCCAATTTTTGAGCTCAATTTGAAAAAATCGTTGTTTTTCCTTCGACCCCAAACTTGGACGAATATGTTTTCCGAGACAAATACTAACAATTGGAATAATAATCTGGGTGGGATATTGAATTGTCGATTTTATTCAGACAATTTAAAACACCCTTTTTTGACTCTTTGCTCGGAATGACCTCACAGGCTCGCATATGCTTCCATCTGAATTACTGTGCACCAATGTACGTGGGATTACTCTCTAATGTGCCCCCAAATATGTGTGAAAAATTTCGGAGGCGAGCCTCGAGCTTAGATGCGAGCAAGAGGTACTTCTTTACGAGTTAATAATGGGCATTGTTTCGTCTATTTGGACGCAGGCGAGTGTGAGTCGGATTTCACTCATTCTAGCTCAAAAATGAGATGAAGGGCTAAAATAGGTATACAAACATGGTTTTGTGACCCAAAATGATCGTCCAAACACGATTTCGAAGTCAGTTTGCCTCGAAAATATTGATACTTGCTCTGAGACTAGAAAACACTCCAGTTACATGTTCAGTCTTCATATCCCCTATTTTTTTAAAAATAAGGGGAAAGTCAGTCCAGAAAATGGGGAGATTGGGGGATCTACAAAATGTTATGACATACAAGTAAATCGAAATTTTACTCGTACATTCGTATGTACAGCCGGATTGATTACCGGACAGAGGCCCGAAAATACTCGCCCTTCGGATTGAATCAGACTTCTGTGATTGAGAAGGAACAGGAATATTCATAGTTTCCCACTATGAATTACAAGGATTGTTTTGAGAATCCACGAAATTTTACAGTACTGACTTTGATAAGATTCGTAACATTCTCTTATTGATCACAGATATACATATTCAAGTTTCCCTAACTCTCGAATGAGCTCATCCAGTTCTTATGGCAGCGCCTTCTCTGTATTTCTCGAATTATCTAGACTTTTGGTTATCTCTCAAATTACGTTATTACTCATGTTGTTTTTTGTAGCATAGAAGAGCATTAATTGAATCTTATTCACATATTTAACGGATTCCATACTTTTTCTGGGCAGTACATTCTCGGTAAAACAAATCAATGAACTATTGCTTGAATCAACCCAAAATATGAGGTCATAATATCAATATATGCTCCTTAGCGAACGCCAATGGAACAAGTCTTTTGTGTGACATGAGGAATAAAGAGTTGTGTATCACAGGTTTGTGAACTTGATTCAATTATGGAGATGTTACGACTCAAGTTTGGTAAATTTCATTATTCTTCATTTACATGGAAAATGAAATTAACCGCGGACAATTGAGACGCTTGTGTGAAAAGATGCGATGCGTTATATCAAAGACATTGACTAATACAAAATGGAATCATCACGATCTCCCCATCAGATGGAGTTTCAATTCAGATTGAGATACCGTCAAATTGGGTAACTTTGGTACAGTGGGTACAACTTTGGTACACCCCTGAAAAATGACTTTCAGAGCTGCGTTCGGCAAGGTAAATGATTCTATCGCTCGAAGACCTATCCTCCCTTCTTGGCACGCACATAAACAATGTGTTAAGCTACCGTAGATCCCGTGTGAATGATTGTAGTCATTCATCGAAGTTTTTTCCGAAAAGGGCGATTAAGCACTGATACGCGAGTGATCCAGTGAGTGTACCTGGCAAGAACTGTTCCGGAATGATCTACGAGTGTATAATGCAGTGTACATTTCCATCACATATACACCGTGTTTCAAAAGGTGTGTACATGCCGTAACAATGGGTTAGAAAAAATTTTAAATTTTGTATTTTCACAAAAGTTTTTCAAAAAGTTTTGTAATAGTTTTCAGATTTTGTAACTTCCAATAGGAAGAATCACTTCTATCATTACGTTTGTAATGTTTGTAATTTGGCGGCAATTGTTGGTTGTGTAATTATTCACCTCTAATGATTACATAACAACATGTAACATTAGTGTAATGCCTTCGAGGTTATGAGATGTTTTATGTGAATTGAATAGAGAAAAGAGCTCGAAATCATCCCAACAGCATGATACGGCGAGTTGGAAAAAGTTTCCTAACTTAGCGTACGCGAGGCTCAACATCGAAACTTTAGCGATTCACCTCGACCATAGCAATTTCTCGCGTGCACGAGGATTCCCACACTTACTGTACGCGAAGACCGGAATCAGAAGCTTATGTCGGCCGTTGAGAATACTCACGTTCCCTCTCTAAGAGTGGTGACAAATCATAGGTTATGGCCCACAGCATCGATGCTGGGAGCAGCGTCGACCGGAATTAGGCTCAACTTGGTATACTTACCTCGGAACTTCCAGCAATACTGAGTTCTATTCAGCATGCAATTATCGTATCCTTCGACTTTCCGGACTAATTCCTCTCCAAGAGTGGTATCAAATGATGGGCTCTTGACCATAACCTATCATTCAACACCCCTCTTAAAGAGGGAGCATACCGGAAAGTCGAATTAGACGCAACTTGCTGAGCGTCCCACAGTTCCGCACGGAGTTTCGAGGTTGAGATACCACACTATCCTGATTTGATCGACTACGCTCCCAGCGTCGATGATTTGTATGATGAGTTTACTCTCGTGGAGGAGGAATCCCGGAAAGTTGAATTGTACGCGATTGGCTGAGCGTACCTCAGTTTCGCGCGGATTTTTGAGGATAGAATACCACGTTGACCCTAATGTTGATCGCCCATACACTCCTCATTGATGTCTTGGGCTATAACCTACTGTTTGACACGACTCTTGAACAGGACAGATTCCAAGAGGTCGGTTTATATCCGATTCGCTGGTCAAGACTCAGTTGCACCAAGTTTCGATGGTAGAATACCATGCCCTGATGATTGGAAGTTGAGGGAAAAAAAGGTCGGAGGTTAAATCTGAAGAAATTCATCCTGACTAAGGCTCAATTTCTCAATCTATTCTGAGTGTATTCAACAATTGCTCAGGTCCCAGTTTTTTTTAAATAAATAATGAAGTGCACCACCTATTTTCATTCATCATTTTTGACAATTTGAGCTATAAAAAACCGACAATTGCCCTTTCGTCACTGATAGCGCGCGACGCGCATGCGCGGTGCGGAACGCGAAACAGTGGTACGGCCAGTGCGGTAGAATCATATGAGCAGCTGCGTAGAGCTCTCAATGAGACAGAGTAACTGAGAATGGTTTTGAGCAGTATATTGCATATATAGTTCAATTTGACTGGTTTCATCCATTTATATTCCACTACGCGTGTGAATCGTGTCAAATGTGAGACTCACAACAACTTCGAGAATTGTAAGAATTCAATACATGAATAGTTCCGTGGAAACTTTGAAAGCGAGTAAGCTTATCAAATATAATGGTATTGAGCATCAAATACCACAATTACACAAAACACCATTCATTATATGCATGCTGGCAAGTACATTTTGTGGCGCAATTCGTGTTGGACATTCCAGGCCTTCCTGTACCAATTTTTTCTTCCAGTAAATCAAGTAAATTGTCAGACCCAACTTTTCCACGACCCAGAGTATTGAATGAAATCATCAAAAAAACGGTCAAAATGTCAGGATTAATATGCGTTATTGTAGTTTTTTTTGGGCCTTTGTGAGTGTATTGCTCGGTGTATAGCACCGCCAAGAGGCTCCTTAGGAATTCGAGCGGGCCGATACATTGAAAAAATTTGGGATTATGCACCAAATCGAGCACCAGATCTCACCGCTATAAGAGCACAAAGACCACTTTCATGGGTGCGCTGAGCACGCACAATTTGTGGCGCGATTTCACTTCAAATGTGACTTCCTCAGTTTTCCTCGATAAAAGTGAATTTGTCTCCTTCCAGACCTTTCCAAACCAACTCATTCTGAAAGTGAATCGCCAGGCGCAACTTTTCTAGGCCCAAAGTCTCGAAAGAAATTGATTTTCATACCTTGCGGAGCTCTCTCCCGCGAAAATCTAGTTTTGCTAAATTATTATATCAGGAACGCGTGGCACTAGTGCGACCCTTAAACGCGAGACTGCAGAGATCCTAATCGGTTTTTCTTTCAAAGTATTTAAATGTCATATAAGAGTCCCAAAACCTCAATACTGTACTTCAAACCATTTGTGACGTGAGATTAATTTTAGTGTCAAAATGTCAGGACCGTATGATGCTTGAGAGTGTCAGGAACATGTGACGCTACCGCGTCATCCGTGTCATCCTTATGGTAGCGATATGTGAAAATATTAATACTCGTGCGGGACTTGATTAGTACTTTGTATGTTTCAGAAAGTCGAAAGATACATCTTAGAACATTCGGAAATGAGATGTAGGTGTGGCACATTTTCAACACAAATGTCGGAGTTTCCACTGACTTACTCATACAACATGTTTCAGAATTCGTGTACACCCCGGAAAAATTGGGTAGCCGTGAGTTTGTTAGTTCGATTGGTGAGATCGAGAGAGTTTGTTAAAATTTCCTGAGTTTGTTACTGTCGTGTGGAAAAACGTATTTTTTAGCGTTATGTCAGTAACGCTTGGTGTGTAATGCTTAACGGCTAGCATTACACCAAAGCGTTACATTGTGTATTCTGCTTGATTATGTTTCGGAGGGGTGTGTTTGCCAGCTGCTCTGATGTTGATTATGAACCGTGGTTTTTTTCGCGAGCTGATGGCGTTGGGAAATTACAAATTAATTCGGTCTTCGCGCGAAGAATTTTGCGAGGCGCCCTTCCAAATATTTTCGCGTACGCGAAAATGTTCGCGTGCGCAGAGGCCTGGCGAAGCGCCATCCTGAACATTTTAGCGTACGCGAAGCGCATATGATTTCGCGTGCGCGAATAATTTCCGGTTCGCGTGCGCGAAGGCTTTTAGGGTGCGTCCACAAACAGCGCAGCGCATGGCGCATAGCGCAACGCACGGCGCATGGCGCAGCTTATGGCACACGCGCTACCGCTCACTGAGACGGCCTATATGCATAACAACTTTTCGATGCATGGGATAATGGCAAAATGATAGAAATGTCACCACTTTCAGAAATTTTTGAGGAACGGGAAGCGAATAGACCGGAGAAGTGAGCGCTAGCGCGTGTGCCATAAGCTGCGCCATGCGCCGTGTGCTGCGCTATGCGCCATGCGCTGCGCTGTTTGTGGACACACCCTTAAGCGGCACCTTTCCGAAAAACCCTGCGTACCCAAAGGATGGAGCCTTCGCGCACGCGTAGAATTTCTGATTCCGCGTACGGGACAACGGCAAAAAAATCACGGTTCTCAATCAACATCAGAGCAGCTGACAAAGACACCCCTCCGAGCCATAACCAAGCAGAATACACAAAGTAACGTTAAAAAATACGTTTTTTCACACGACAGTTACAAACTCAGGAAATTATAACAAATTCTCTCGATCTCACTAATCGAAATAACAAACTCACCGCTACCCAATATCCGGGGTCTACACGAATTCTGAAACATGATGTATAGAATCACTTTTTGTGGGTTTCTCCACAATGTTTCTCACTACCTTACCTCCTCTATCACGGTAAAATGGTCGAAGCTTGCTCTATAATTGTAAAAGAAGTTGTTATGTTAGAATGTATACAAGTAAGCGTCTATGTTGATCATTGTGTACGAATGCACAGTTCTCCTTGTAGGAGAATTTCTCTTCTAATATCGTTTAGCTCCCTCTTGAACGATTCCCGACTTTCTAGGACACAGCATGATCAAAATGAGAGACCCGCGATTTATTGCTGGACCTCCTAGGCCATATTTAATTGGTCATGTTTAGAAGTAAGCCAGCTGAAATCTAGTTTCTCCATTGCAATATATCTCCCACAAAGTCGTCACGAAAACTTATCCAACATCAATAAGGGTCTTTGAAATATTCTCTGTCGATCGGTTGATACAGGAATCCAATGTTGTCCGTTTAAATATGGTTAGGATGAAGTTTCCGATAAAAATGTGAATTTATCGAGGGAAATCTGATTTCAGTTGGAAAACTATAGAATCACCCCGTTTCAGAGTGAAGAAGGGTTTAAAAACCCTCCCGACCACGATAATACAAATTCATTGTTTCGTCGATGGGCAGCTATTGTATTCAAGAGGAGACAGAAGAGAAAACTTATAATTATGAATCATCATTGGGTACTATTGACAGATCTTATCGGAAAGCATTCGTTTGGGATCAGAGCTGTAATCGATCATATGCTTGAGACTACGATTAAGGTGCCTATATTTGAGAGTTCTTAGATGGATCCATTCGGCGAGCATGGTCTATAACTTCCTAAGGTAACCGTACCCAACTTGTCTCTGTACCCAATTTACCCCCATATGCCCGTCTCAGAAATGGGCGCCCGTTGGCCTTCCGGCAATATTTTTACGTTTGTTATGTTGAAATATGAGAAAGGAAGTAGTTTGCATCACCCTGAATCATTTCTGCGTTTTCCAGAAAATATACAGAGATTCTCCTACTTTTCGTGTTTACTTACCTAAGAAAGCACCGAGGAAATTGCGTTCACTTAAACCGGTACGAATTTTTTTTTAATTCAACCAATCTTAACGTACTTCAACGCATTCGATTTCTTGTCTCAAGACCTAAAATCCATTATTCAAAGTCGCAGAATTCGGATCTGGAGCTATTTTATGTGCAAAACACGGAGATGATTTATAAAACTAAGGTACCAACAACGGAGTGTACCCAACCTGCCCCCATTGGTATATCTCAAAGGGCGTGCAGTGCAACTTCTCAAAACGTATTTATCACGTCAAAATATGTCGGAAATAGTGTTTCGGACAGGCGAAAAGGTCCAAATGTGGAGCGTTCATGGCGATTAAAACACCTTATCGCCGATTTCCATGATTTATTTTGGAAGAAGTGAGACAGTTCAGCTCCAATTCCTTGAAATTAAACGTAGTTTAATTCATTTCGAAGGTATTGAAACAAGCTTTAGAATGAGATAGTGTACGTAAAAAATTATTGAGGTAAACCAGAGTAGTTGAGAAAATGGCTTAATGGAGGTAAGTTGCAAAAGTTTCTCCAAGTACTACGAAAACACGTTGGGTTTTTTTTTCGATTGACCCAACAAACCTTCACTCAAAAGGGGGGACCACGGGGTCCGGGTCGCCAATCTCCCCCAAGATTTTCTTACAGTCTTGTACTATCGAGAAAATGAAGAATCCAGAGTAACTCCGTCAAATGGGTCTCTTGTCCAAAGATACAGCCACTGAGATTAACATTACTCATATAAGACCATGTTGAAACGTGATATATATAGATACTAGGGGGGGGGGGGGCAAGCCCCCCTGCTCGCTCCGCTCGCCAACCCCCGCTACTCCTGATTATTGATTTAAAGGAGTGGAGAATCAATAGTCCATCCATAGCAACTTAAGAAGTAATGAAAGTCTAGTCAGTTTCATTGATGGTCCTGGAGATTGTGGAAAAACTTCCTTGTAAAGGTCTCTCATTCAATATTTTTTATCCCAAAAGAAGAAGATTCTGCCAATGGCGTGGACGAGTATTGAGTCGATTTTTTTCACCACAAGGTATGACAAGTCATAGATACTTCAGAATACCCTTGGATCTAGAAAGTATTGAGAGTATTTTTTTGAAATCTGATGCCGATGAGAAGAAATTGAGGGAAGCAGGTGTTATCATCTCGGGTGAAGCATCAATGATTCCCAAAGAAGCGTTGGAGGTGGTGGATAGAACACTCCGTGACGCTTTTTACGATGACTCACCCTTTGGTCGAATATTGGTGATTTCAGGCGGGGATTTCAGACAAATCCTGCCAGTTTTGACTATGGGAATAGACATTCTATAATCCAGGAAACTATCACATCGTCAGCCTTATGGCAATTGTTTAATGTAATGAAGCTGACTAAAAATTTGAGATCTAAGGACCTGATTTTCTCAACATCCTTCTGGTAGAGGTGAGGGTAGAATTGATGAAGTGAAAGTGAGACCTGAGCGGAAGAGTAATGATGTACGTAGAACCCATATCCAAAGACATCAATGAAGATATTGCTACGAATAGAGTTGTTCTGTCATCTCATGAAGAAAATATCATAAAATTGAATAAGAAAATCTTGGAAATGTTCGATGGTCCGACTTCATCTTACTAAGCGTTGATCATGCGACTCACAAAGGTGTAGATCAAACCGAGGAGCACACTCATCTGAAATATCCAACCGAGTTTCTGAACAGAATTAGAGACGTTTTAACTCCACATGGACTTGATTTGAACGTCAATGCTATTGTGATGTTGATTTGGAATCTGATGACTCGGAATCTGAGAGTGGCGAAGGGTTTATGTAATGGGGTTCGATTAAAGATTAGGTAATTGTACAAGCATGATATAGAAGCGGAAGTGATAAGTGGGGAGAATATGGGGACAATAGTTTTCGTACCCAAGCTAACACTAACCAAGGGTGAGTCTTTCCTGCCGTTTGTAGTTCAAAGGGAACAGCTCCCTGTGGTCTCGGTATTGGCAATGACAATTAATAAGTCTCCACGTGAAAGTTTAGATAAGGTTGATATTTATATAAAACGGCCGATTCTCTCCAATGGACAGCTTTACGTTGCTCTTCCTCGGTGAAGAGATCAGAAGAATTCGTTTATTGAAAATAGATTCGATGGTTCAGATGAGATCGGAAAAGATTGTTTGGGACGGGGTATCTGATGTTTGATATTTTTGTCATATATGATTGGAAATTCAAGTATATTGTTCTCAAATTCCGTTAAGATGGAGTGAAATCTGGAGTTGGGGAAAACGATACAAGTATATGAACTGAGGGAGCAGGTAATCTTGTGGTGTTTGAACGAACAGTTCGAGAGAAGAGGTTGGAGAAGAATACGGCAAGTGCTCAAAATAATCAGATCGATCTACAGGAATTGAGTGTTTGGATGGAATAATAGCATTGCATGAAACAGAGAATATTCATTTTGAGAATTCACAGCGAATGTGAAAAATTCCTGGACTCAATTATTCGAAAAATAGAGTCCAAATTGGAGATGAAACAACGTTAGTAATTCAGTTAATTGATATGTATATCTATGATTAGAGATGTTAATGACATTGATATTACAGAACTATAGTTGCGTATGTTGACAAAGTATTTCGCGAATCTGAGTTCCAGAAAAAGGGCGATGGGAGTGAATTAGTGAGGTACGTACAGAATGGTTAACTTTGAACGAAATTGAGAATAATATTAGCAAATTAATCATCATATCAAATTGAGTATACGTGTATAAGTGATGATGTATGGAGAACCATATTCAAAGACATGACTGGAGATATTTCTACGAATAGAGTTGTTCTGTCATCTCATAACGAGAATATCATCGAATTGAACAAGAGAATCGCGAATATGACGTTGGAATATACAACAAAATGAAATTTAAAGATATACCTTCGAAAAAAGGAACAATAAGTGAGTTAAATTGGTGATGTTTCGACTATATGACACGATTTTCACACAAATCTTGTCGATTCTCCAGAGATAGAGGTTCATCTGAAGGATCAATGCATTCAAAGGAATGAAGAGAATAAAAGTGGAATTCTGGGTGTACACAAATATACGTCACAAACTTGATGTTATTGTTGTGAAAGATGGAAACGGTCGAATTGAATCGTACGATCGTGGAGTGGAGTTAGAAGTTTGCGGTGACTTACAAGAGAAGAGTTAATTTTCTGATCAATCAGATAAGAGTGGAAAGAATCGTTTCGAAATTGATTTCATTGAGTGGTCTTTACAGGTTCAACGTACATGTGACAGTGGAGGCTGTAGATGAATTGAAATTGTTAGGTGGTTAAAAGATGGAAATTGAGAACTCGATTCTGGAAAATGAAGTTCATGTTGTGGAAGAGTGTTCCGTCACACAAAGATTTTGGTTATTGATTTTTGATTCTCGGATATACTGTAAAATTTTTGTAATTCACATTTTGTGGAAGAAATATACATCTTCTTCGTAACCCAAGCTCACTTTAAATGTTGTAATAATTGAATAATGAGACGGAAAATAATGATGATGAGAACGAGATCACTTCTAGAAGGCTGCAGAGGGAAATTGAGAAGACTAAGGGACCTGCAGGGGCTCAGAAAAATTGACGGGCCCTCAGGAGCCCTCGGAGGCCCTCAGGGGCCCTCACAGGCCCTCAGGGGATCTCAGGGGAATCTCTCAGCCCCTAAGGTAAATATGGAACGTAATTTAGGTTATTTGGTCAGAGGCACTCGGGGCCCTCGGGGGCCCTCAAGGGACCTCGAAGGACCTCAGAGGCCTTCAGGGGCCCTCCTGGGTATTCAAGGCAGTCAAGGGAATTCAGGGGAGTTCAAGGGAATTCAGAGGAATTCAGGGGAATTCAGAGGAATCTCATTCTTACTACTATATATTAGGGGGAGATACAGGCGATGCGGACGTTTTTGCTCGTAGCTCTGGACAAGAGGGCCATTTGACGGAGTTACTCTAGATTCTTCATATTCTAGATGGTACCAAACTGTGAAAAAATTTTGGGGATGATTGGCGACCCGGACCCCGTGCTCCCCCCTTGTAAGTCAAAACGAATCCTTAGAAGTATTCATATAATTTGGGTCATGACTCAAATCTTTGCTAATCAGACTTGGAACGTTGAATCGCACCTGTTCAGAAACGACCGACTTGCCCACATATGCTATTTACATGTGTGTTTCCGCGTCTCGCCGTGTAAAGCGGCATATGCTATTTCTCAACAAATTTGGCCCACCTGAATATATTTTAATGTACCTGGGCTCATTTTGAGATTCGTTCTAAGACCAGCAAGGAGCTGAAGTTACAATGTTTAACAGCTAAATCCGAGCTATTTCAACTTCGCTAAAATAGTGCGTTTCGATACAAGGGTGAAAAAATAGGTTTCACACTCGCGTGTATCGAACTGTGTTTTTTGACAAACTGAGCGAGAAAGAGGAGAATCAGTGCGGAAAGGAACTTTTCCGCACAGCGGGTCGAAATAGTAGATTTCGCACCAAGATAATGAGGTTGTAGCTCACTTCTGAACGATTGGTTTTCGGCCCGAGCCGCAGCCGAGGAATAACCGCTCGGAAGCGGGAAACCTCATGATCGAGGCGCGAATGCTATTTCATGCAATTTTGTAAGCCCCCAAACATCGGAAAATTGCACCGAAAATTGCAGTGCTTACAAAATTACATGAAACAGCATTCGCGCCTCGATCATGAGGTTCCCTGCTTCCGAGCAATTATGTTGACTCTCTTCTGCGACTCGGGCCGAAAACCAATAGCTCAGGAGCGAGCTACAACCTCATAATCTCGATGCAGAATATACTATTTTGAAAATTTACAAAAGAGGGTACAGCTTGCCCCCATCATTTAAATCACCGACAAAGTGCATAAAATCACCCATTTCGCGTGCAGTCACAATAATTTCGAATTATTCGAAATTTTCAAAGAGCCAAATCACTATTTTCAGCATATTTTTACGCGATAAATGAATTCTGACCTGGAAAGTCCAAGGAGATGGATCCGGCTGGAACTCTGAGAATCATCTCTTTTCAGCACCGAAATAGTTATTCCAATGACTCGATCGATCGAGTGACCAAAAATCACTCAAACGGCGAGTTATTTCTCTCAATTTTCACTCGAAAGCGAGCAAATTGGCTCGACTTGGTTAGTGACTCGAGCTTCGAGTCATGAAAATCACTGGAATACTTTTAGAGTCCAGGCGATATGCTCACCTTAAGGTTCATACTGATCCCTGTATTTTGCACATCGATTCGCTTCAGATTCGACTTATTGAATCTAATATGCAGATTTTGGAGTTTTTGTAACAAGAGATCGAATGCGCCAAACCACCTCATAAAATTAATCGAACCAAAAACATGTGGGCATTGCAGTTTTGCTAAACGCTATTTCCCAGGCAATCTTTAAACTGCTGTACACGAAAAATATTTGAATTTCTGGAAAAGACAGAAATCATTCAGCGTTGGCCCAAGTTACTCATACCGTTATATTTTAATGTAGTAAACATTGGAACAATTGCGGGAAGGTCAACTATAGTGCAAATCCCTGAAATCGGCGTATTGGGATAGGTTGGGTACATCTATCGTACATGAGCAGTTCCGCGCGAAACAGACCTACGAGGGAAAATCATGTCTCAGATTTTTTTCTTGTCACTCTTTCATCCCGTTCTATGGTACAAAATATGAACTTTTCTGTGGGATGATAAAACTTTCTCGTGTATCTAAAATCTTATCCTCTTCAATTATCTCCAACAATAAAGTTCCGGTATGTTTTCCTACAAAATGATCCGATGATAGATACGGAGATGCAGTCTCGTAGATTCCATGAAGTCTTAGAGAATCTATCGAAATTGGTCTTGTGAGGTTGATTTGAGATCATAAGTATTTTCAACGAGCAATAAAAGATTGAATAGCATGAAGGTATTAATTTCTCAGACACCCGAATCTTTAGATCTTCGGAAATTTGACATTCCTTAAGGTTCATTGGATTCTTTGAAAAAAAGCGGTCTACAAAATTCTTTTCCCGCATTTTGATGTTTTTTTTGTTGTGCTATTTTTGCTATTTTACAAATATATTATTCAGGTAACTGGAAATCGTGTTTTCTGCACATTCGCAGGAATTTGAACCCCCAAAAGCAATGTTAATGGAAAAACAAAAAAATTCCCTTCAAAATAACTACTTGGTGAAGTCAATTTCATGCATCAAAACCGATAGCTGCAATTTGATGTATAATGGTTTGAACTCCCAGCACGAGCGCGGCAAGTATAGATGGACGCCATCAGGCGTGGATTTCCCTCGTCGCTGTCTTCAATGCCTCGGACCTAACTCTCCGTGGTCATAGACATTTCGTGTTCTTCAGAACACTGTGAATCTGGCTCCCATTCATGGAATTGAATATGCCAAGTGGTCCATTTGGAGGAAATGTCCTCAACATTTAAATGCACAGGAGACAGACGATTTTCACTCGCCTGGAAGATAGATTTGTGAAATTTAGCTGGAATAGGATTCGTAAAGCACGACGATATTCCGGACCATTCTTTCTTTCCTGAACGAACACAAAATTTCACACCGAATATCAAGAATCTAAAAATTGGGTTCCATAGAAATTCGTTTTTGTGTGATTTTCACTTTTTCGCTCGATAAAAACACCACGAAATACCTCAGGATGAACTTCACAAAACCAATCTTGATAGGTTCCTTCCAAGACTTCCCGAATTTCGCGAACCGCATCTATGTATCCCTCATCGAACTCAAGAAGTATATATTTATTTAGAAAAACATCCAAACTTCTATGTGAAAAATTCCGTGAATAGGGGTACTTTCGGGACAAAATTGCCATTCTTTTCCTTAAACCTCGCGAAACTTGTACTTCTTGCATCAGAAGCGCATCCCCACCAAACAGTGAATGTTTTCACAAAGTTTCCTAAAAGTTATATGTGCAACCATGCAACATTCCGAAATTAGTCGGAAATGCCGTGTCTGAAACGTTGGTGCAGCATTAGAATGTCTACCAGATGCGGGTTGCCTCAACGGATAACGTTTCTGGACGTTTCAGCCAGTTTTCTAAGATTGTACAATAGTTTCCGGGATGTTTAAATTTTTTGTTAAATGAATGAATAAATTGTTTCTAAAACTCTCTTTCCCGCAGTCTATCAGCTCAATCCCCCTTCAATTCCCTCGGTCGCGCTCAGTCAGAAACATGTCCATTTACTCTCAGAAAAACGATGAGATATTTACTCAAATTTGAAGCCGTCCAGAAACGTTCTAGAAACCTTCAGGCAACATGCATCTGGTAGACATCCTAATGTTGCGACAACGTTTCGGACACTATCCATATATCCGACTAATTTCGGAACGTTGCATGGTTGCAAATACAACTTTCAGGAAACGTTGCTGGAACATTCACTATTTGATGGGTTGTATCTCTAATCAATCGAATGCTTACAGTTTCAGCTTTCAATTGCGGAGCTAACGGAGTCCATTTGGTCATCTCTGGTCAAAGCTATGAGCACTGAAAGTCATGTTCCAAAGTTAAACCCGGACTGGGGTAACTTTGAAACAGCATACTTGATGTAGGAAATTTCGCGGTTATGAGGATCTCCGGGACAATCAGTAAGTGTCGTATGGAAAAAATTCTGTTGATCATCGTCCCAGTATGAGAAAATGATAAAAAATCATGGAAAGTAAATGAACAGATTTGGATATTTCACTCGCTTATTTAAATTGCCCGGTCATTCGATTGGACTGGGGTATCGAAATGCTCTAGAAGAAAGGGTGATGTCTTCTTTCGATATCTAGAGGTTATAATAAATTATCAGAACTTAAATAGATTATTATAATATTGATTCATTCAGGAGAGTACTCTATGCCGAGACTGGAGACGTCTTTTAGACATTATAACTTACAGTACGTTCATGGATAATGGATCAAATAGGGTCTCACTGGAACAGTGATATTTCATATATACTTCGATGTACGGGAATTTTGAAAAAAAAGCATCTTGAAGATCACGAAAAAATCTATCGATTCATGTGTTTAAGACATTCCTTGCGTCCTGTTTGAGTGACCGTAGTCAACGATGAAGAGCTAGAAAAATTCTCCTTCAACCAATCACCTACAACTTTGGCGGAAGTGATCCGATCACAAAAATTCTCAAGGGATCTGGAAGATCTTTACAAGATCTACAATGTCCTTTTCTTGAAGTTCTCTCTACGATCTTTCCTACTCAAAAAACGAGCTTGAAGAGGGAATTTTGTATTACATGGACTGCTTATGGAGATATCGCGGCTGGCTCCTGTTTCGTCTCGCCTTGCTCTATTCTCGCGCAAAAATTCATCAAAAAAATATTATGGCATATGATTTTGATGTAAAATAATCTCAGTTTTCAGAATATTTGATCAGATTTTGTCTTGGATTGAAGGCAACCCCGGTTTCTCAAGATTCATTGGGAAAATTGATTAATTTCATGTTTTGCCCCTATAGATCACATTCAAGGCAGAATATAATCTGATGAATTTGTGACGGATCGGCGAGCTCGAGCCCATTGATCTGTCGCGCATATGAATAGGGTGAGACAATGTAAATGTACGTAGATGTGTGAATGAGCCAATCGGGCGTTTTCGATAGTTTTCGGCACCGCACTTTCTGTGGCTAGCCTCATTTCCGCGACACCGCGTAGAGATCAGATCGTCGCGAGCTGCCGCGACCGACGTCCGCAGAACGAGGGCTATCGCCGCCCGCACAGCTCTACAAGCATCCGGAACCCGTTCGCGGGGTAAGTTGTTATTTTCTGTTCGTGTGTTTGGAGCCGCGAATCGCGTCAAGCATACGCTAGCTCATTGCCGCGCTTATAATCTGTTTCAGTTCCAAACTTGGATATAAAATTGAAATTTTGCCGTCAAGCATTGACCGTGTCATTGACTCGCCGTCTTCACGAGAATACGAGTTCCTCAGCTCCTCGCATCGTCCTGCCACGATCGCAAGAGTCGCTTAGAGCCAACCAAGATCGTTCGTCGCCCAGGTCGACAGCGTATGACATTTATCGCAGCACATCCGAACTTGGCGCAGAGACGCTCGTCTTGTGTCTTCGTCTACAGCGAAGACTTCACATCTTGGTGAGATATTAATTGCACGGACGTTCGTATTAATTTGCAACCATCAATTGAGGCGACTAGTTCCTTGAATAGCGTTTTTTAATTATGCACGACGGTGCTGTTTTCGTTACCGGCAGCAGTGGCCAAGTTTGAGACTCTCGATCTGATGTATCGTTTTTGCGAATATATAAGTGGATGTGTGTGTGTGTGTTTCGAGTCTGTAATTCGAAATGACTGGCCAGTGTTTTGTTTTTAAATGGACAAATTGATGCTACGATATTAATGTAATAAAGATTGACATAGTTATTCATACATGTGCGTGTGTGAGTCAAAATCCACATTCCTCACGATCCCAAATTTTTCATAAAAACGTAATCATACAAAGTACCCTTTACAACTGGCGCCCAACTAAGGTCAGGAAAGGATTTTGCGCACACCATATTGTATGAATGTGATATTTAGATTTATACTAATTTTCGTAATTCAAACTTTGTCATGGGTTCGAGACGACGAGCGGCAGACCCGCCCGAAGACCCTCAGGGCCAAGAAGACGCGGACCTGCATCAGCAGCAGCAGCAACAGTTCGACGAGTTGAGGGAAGAACTTCAAAGACTTCGAGCCGAGCGCGGTGCATCGGATCGAGAGAATGCGCTACTGCGCCAAGAGGTCGTCGAGATGCGTCGTCGCTTAGACGACGCAAATCGGCTCGCCCAACAGCAAGCAGCGCGGAACAATAGAGACGCGATGGCTCAAGGTCAGCCGGTAGAGGCAGAAGCGGCAGCAGCCGCGCCGAATATCAACAATGCTGCCGATGGTGAGCAAAACATCCAAAATGGTCCGAATATTGAGGCACGCGTACCTGAAAATGTTAGAAATGAGGAAAGAGATCACGCGGATGATAATCGAGGAAATCAGCTGCTTTTGAATCATAATTTAGTGAATGGCCTTCTGCAACATATGGCGGCAGTGCAAGTAAATATTCCTCTGCCAACTTTTGAACCCGATCGCTCGAACCCGCTTGAGTTTTTGCAAAGCTTTGAAAGGTATTGCGTCAGAAAAAACATCGCGAATTTTCAACGATTAATTATGATCGAGGAGTCATTGAGAGGCGCGGCGCGTACATGGTATGAAACGGTAGCTATCCCCTTCAACACATACGACGAATTCAAAGCCGAGTTTGTCGACAAATTTTATTCATTAGAGGTCCGGATGCGCGCGAAAAGAGAGTCGTCGGGAAAGTCGTCGCTTTCGTGCGCAGGATAAGTCATTCCAAACATACTATGACGAACAGATCAAAACTGCAAAGTTCGCCTGTCCGCGCACAGACCGCCGCGAAATCAATTTCACTATCATCAGTCAGCTACCTCAACGCGTTCGCGATGCACTCGCTACGGTTAATTACGACGACAGTTTCGCCATATCTCAAGCGCTGGCTCGTCTAGATCTGAGTGGCGCAGGTAATTCAGACCGAGACGGATACGGGTATCGTGGAGAGGGTCACCGTGGCGCGAATTTTCGAGATCAGGCAGACTCGCGAGCGGATCGCTTGAATGATAATACACATCCGAGACAGGGTAACGACCGCAATGTCAACAATCAATCGAATCGTGGCGCGGATCAGCCAAGGCAGCGCGATACACGAGCAGATACTCGAGATTTCCATCGATCAGACAATTGGAGAGATCGCGGGAATACACAATCGCGCGATTCAAACAATCAACGCGTGAATCACGATCGTCCGAGCAATATTGTGACCGACCGGCGAAATGAGCTGTACGCGCCGAGGGATCGTGGTGTGCGTGACCCTGAGGGCGGCGCAACGGCAGCGGCATCGCAACAAGGTGCGCGACCCCCAATACCGGAGCGAGATTCAAATTTGCGGGCTCTGCACACATGCTCGGCAACGGAGTTTCTCGAGACGCTATGCTGGGACGTTCAGCCGCAAGGGGGGGGGGGGGGGGGGAACAAAATCATGATATTGTCGATAGAGTTACGTGCCCGCGTGTGATCGCACGAATACAGAATCGCGATGTGTCTGTCCTGATCGACTCCGGCAGCGATGTGACATGTATATCCGAAGCCTTCGCGAACGAATTGCGGCGTGATAATAGCTTGCTCGATCTGCCGGTGAGCAACGTCACGGTGCATGGCGCGATTATTTCGAAGCCTACCACTATCAAAAGACAAGCTCAGATCACGTTTTCTTTCGATAAAACGGACGTTGAATTCTCCTTTCTGATTGTCCCCGGACTGACGGCACAGATCATCGCTGGAATCGATTTGCAATATAAATTTGGAATGGTGATTGATCTCGAGAAACTTCGTATCAAATTTTGTGGGAATTACGTACCTGCCGAGAGAGTACGATTCCAACGCGGCCACGTCGAGGGCGCGATTGCATCCTGCGGATTGTCGATCGTGACCGGCAAGGATACGATGACCGGAAGAACTGGTGCCCAGGTGACTGCGGAGTCGGGGTCACGACACGGGGGCGCGCGTTCGGTTGAGCCACGCGCCGTTTGCAACATGGGGAAGGCGATCGAAAAGACCTCGATACCGGAGCCACGGCGCGGGGGCGCGCACCCATTTGAGCGGAGCGATATTGTTGGCAGTATAGCGAGGAATAACCGCGCCGCGCCGAGCGATCCACATCCCTCGTGGGACGACATTGATGCGTATGTAGATTCAATTCCTGGATTAAGCGCGGATCAGCGCGATATAGCGAAGCGGATGATGTGGAAAAATAGGCTTGCGTTTTCATTGTTACCGGGATGCATCACGTACTATGAACATGAGTTCCATGTGACGTCTAATAAAATATTTCACAGAAAATCGTACCCGATACCTTTGAAGCTGCAACCGGCCGTGAACGCAGAGATCGATTGCATGGCGTGGCTCACGGTGATCGAGCGATCCAACAGCCCGTATTGCAATCCTATGAGAGTCGTGGAGAAGAAGGACGGCACGGTGCGAATCTGCCTAGACGCTCGCGAGGCCAACGAAAATATTGAGTCGGATAGCGAATCGCCGGAGAACATGGAAGAGATAGTACATGACGTTAATGGCAAGCGGTACTTTTCTACGACGGATTTCGTGTGCGGATATTGGCAGATCCCGCTTGCACAGGCATCCCGGAAATTAACTGCTTTCGTCCACAATGGAATTTGTTGGCAATTTACGCGGGAATGTTTTGGATTCAAGACTTCCGGTGCGGGTTTTATTCGAGCAGTAGGGATGGGCCTTGGCCCCGAACTCATGAGAAAGCTGCGTAAATTAATCGACGACTTTCTAATAGCGACAGAGACATTCGAGGAGCACGTCGATTTGCTTGATGAATTTTTCGGTCGTCTAATCGAATTGGGTTTCACCTTGAGCCTTCTAAAGTCTCAGCTTTTCCGACGGTCAGTAAAGTTTCTAGGCGTCATCATAGATGAAGATGGAGTGCGTATGGACCCCGAAAAAATTCAAGCTATTCAAGAATTCGACCTTCCAAAATCGCGTAAGCAACTCCAGGGATTTTTGGGAGTCTGCGGTTTCTCGCGACGTTCCGTGGCTAACCATTCTGACTACGTCGCTCCGTTTCGGGACTTACTTAAATCGAACACCCCATGGAAGTGGACGGACGAGCACACGCGTGCATTTCATCTCATGAAGGAGAACTTTCTTCGATCAACGGTTCTACATCACTTCATGCCCGATCGACCATTTAAATTGCAGACAGATGCAAGCGACGTGGGTATTTGCGGGGTATTGTACCAAGTGGGGGATGGAGACGAGGTTCGCATCGTATCAATTATAAGTCGGGTATTGACGAAATATGAGGTTCATTATACTGTTACCGAGAAGGAATTGCTCGCAATTACGTATTCTCTACTCAAAATGCGTCGGTATTTGCTTGGACAAAAATTCGAGATCATCACGGATCATAAAGCCTTGACGTTTTTCATGAATACACCATATCATAACGCGCGGATGACGCGATGGTTGTTGTTCGCTCAGGAGTATCAGTTCACTATCAAACACTGCCGTGGCGTAGATAATGTCGTCGCCGATTTTTTCAGTCGAAACGTCGGCGGACGCTCATCTGGAGATCCTCGAGATGACCGATACTTTGTCAATGCGCTCAGTCAAGCCAACGAATCATTCAACGAGCGTGGCGTGATTCACTTGCCGGTTGGTTCGCGAATAGCGAGACTCAACGTGCCGCGAGAGTTGATCGGGGAGTTTCGAAAACTTGCAGAAATGCAGAGATGTGACGAAAACATTCAAATACTACGCGAAAAAGTCGAATCGGTGCTCGAGTCCCGCGAAGACGCAGAAATTTTGTACTGTAAGGCGCGACGTGACGATAATTGGACTGTCATGATTCCACGACAGTTACTTCCGATGCTACTCGCGACAGTTCATAATCAGCTGGGGCACGCAGGCAGTTTCAAGGTATTCGAGTACATCCGTCGATATTTTTTTTGGCGTTACATGCGAAGGGATATTAAATCTTTTACGTCAAGTTGTGACCTCTGTCAGAGAATGAAGTACCTCAACTGCCGAATGGAGGGTTCATATGAGATGGTTAGCGCCGAGGAGCCTAACGATACCGCCGCAGTTGATTTCTATGGCCCTCTGCCTCCCTCGACAGCAGGAGTTCAGTACATTTTTGTCATCGTAGACATTTTCTCTAAGCTTGTAACGTTGTATGCAATAAAACGCGCTACCACGAGAGTCTGCCTGAACAAGCTCACCAACCAGTATTTCATTCAAGTAGGGAAGCCAAAGCGCGTGTTGGCCGATAATGGCTCGCAATTCAAATCTCTTACTTGGGCAACGACGCTGGAATCGCACGGAGTCAAGGCCATCCACTCGTCCGTTCGTCATCCACAATCCAATCCCTCAGAGAGGATAATGCGCGAGCTGGGCCGAATGTTTAGGACGTATTGTGACCAGAAACACTCCGCGTGGGCGCGGCATCTCCCGCTCATTCAGAATTGCATGAACTACTCGACTCATCAGAGCACCGGTGCTGTCCCATTTGAGTTGCACTACGGTGCATGTGTCCAAGAAAAGTTCCATGAGCTGTTTCCGCTTCTGAGAGCCCAAATAGGTGATCGACACTTGCAGCTCGAAAGTGCCAGGGAAAACATGAAACGCGCATTCGAAAAGCGATGCAAAACGCAGGGTGAAAGCAGCAAGGTCTCAATTCAAGCGGGTGATCTCGTCCTCCTACGTGTGCCTCATCTATCAGATGCATCTCAGCGTCAGATATATAAATTCTTCCACTTATATGAAGGACCATTTAGGGTGGATCGCACCATCGGTGGTAACGCATTTGTATTAGTTGAGCCCGACACCAACGAGGTGAAGGGAACGTATAATCGTTATAATTTGAGGAGATATCGTGAGCGAGCTGATGGGTAGCCGATTCGGCGCGCAGAGTTTTTACAAGATCGACAGAGTTCCCTCAACCGTCGATCTGGTGCTGCTACTGTGTGGCATACGCATTAATTGTATTAGCAGTTAAGAAGTAAATTGAATGAGTATAAACATGTTTTTTCGCGCACAAACGATGAAATGAATTGATGCAATGTGTGATTAAAACAAGTTTTACATTTTATCGCTCTGTACTTGTGAAATTGAAGGGTGTACGTTGATTAATATGTTTGTAATTGTTTGAGACTTTATAGCGATAAGATAGAGTGCTCTTGGATATATGTTGTCAAAGCATTGTTTTAAATATGTGTATCACCCATTGAAAAGGGGGCGGATGTGACGGATCGGCGAGCTCGAGCCCATTGATCTGTCGCGCATATGAATAGGGTGAGACAATGTAAATGTACGTAGATGTGTGAATGAGCCAATCGGGCGTTTTCGATAGTTTTCGGCATCGCACTTTCTGTGGCTAGCCTCATTTCCGCGACACCGCGTAGAGATCAGATCGTCGCGAGCTGCCGCGACCGACGTCCGCAGAACGAGGGCTATCGCCGCCCGCACAGCTCTACAAGCATCCGGAACCCGATCGCGGGGTAAGTTGTTATTTTCTGTTCGTGTGTTTGGAGCCGCGAATCGCGTCAAGCATACGCTAGCTCATTGCCGCGCTTATAATCTGTTTCAGTTCCAAACTTGGATATAAAATTGAAATTTTGCCGTCAAGCATTGACCGTTTCATTGACTCGCCGTCTTCACGAGAATACGAGTTCCTCAGCTCCTCGCATCGTCCTGCCACGATCGCAAGAGTCGCTCAGAGCCAACCAAGATCGTTTGTCGCCCAGGTCGACAGCGTATGACATTTATCGCAGCACATCCGAACTTGGCGCAGAGACGCTCGTCTTGTGTCTTCGTCTACAGCGAAGACTTCACATCTTGGTGAGATATTAATTGCACGGACGTTCGTATTAATTTGCAACCATCAATTGAGGCGACTAGTTCCTTGAATAGCGTTTTTTAATTATGCACGACGGTGCTGTTTTCGTTACCGGCAGCAGTGGCCAAGTTTGAGACTCTCGATCTGATGTATCGTTTTTGCGAATATATAAGTGGATGTGTGTGTGTTTCGAGTCTGTAATTCGAAATGACTGGCCAGTGTTTTGTTTTTAAATGGACAAATTGATGCTACGATATTAATGTAATAAAGATTGACATAGTTATTCATACATGTGCGTGTGTGAGTCAAAATCCACATTCCTCACGATCCCAAATTTTTCATAAAAACGTAATCATACAAAGTACCCTTTACAAATTATTCTGGGAGATGAGATTACTTCACGTCGAAGTCATATGCCATGATATTTTTTCGTTTAATTTTTGCACAAGAATGGCGCAAGGGGAAATAAAACAGTAAGCAGCTTCGGTATCTCCTTAAGCAGTCCAAGTAGTACAAAGTTTTTTTCCCAAGCTCGTTACTTGGACAGGAAAGGTCGTAAAGAGAGCTTCAAGGAGGGGGATTTTAAAAAGATGTACGAGATACTATGAAAACTTTCTGTGATCGGATCACTCCCGCCAAAGTCGTAGGTGATTGATTGAAGGAGGAATTTTTTGGATTTTCATCGTTGACCACGGTGATCAAAAAGGGCGCAGTGAATGTTTTAAATACATGAATCGATAGATTCATTTGTGATCTTTAGGATTCTCTTCTCAAAATCCCTGTGAGTCAAACTATATTAAAAATATCACTGTTTTATTGAGACCCTACATCATTTATGAAAGGTACTGTAACTTGGAGAAAAATCGGGAGCCAAGTCTTGCGAGAGCTCATTTCTACGATTTTATGTGGAGGGAAATTGTACACATGGGGCAAATTAGGTACACTTATCCCAAGATGAATAGTCCTCCAAGCTAATCAAGTGAGTACGCATGCTTATTTATCATAAACATTGTTGGTGACGTACTAAGTTCGGCCCAACGAAGGAGAGCCCCATATACGTGTTTTGTACTCTGAATCGATACATCCCCGATAGCTCAGTTGGCTATAGGTGTCGTGTCTACAAAGTCGAAGGACGAGGTTCAAATCCCGGTAAGTACAAAATTTTAATTGCCCAGGAAGGAAATGGGCAAATAATAATATTTTGAATAAATAAATTTTGAAGAATCAGCTGATTTTCCACTGGCCAGTAACAAATAAATATTGAAAAATCAGCTGATTCATCATCGGCCAAAAAATCAGCTGATTAGTCAGGTGATCCGGCAGGTGATAAATCAGCTGATTTTTTTCGATAGGGACCTCTGTACTAAGAATCTTGTCACTAAAACTCTCAATGACCATGCAGTTTAGTCTTGTATCATCTCAATTTTTGAACCATAATCATCTGAATTTTTGTGAAGTCGAATTAGACCCGACGTGAGAAAATGCTATCATAACAGCGAAAAACAAAATTTTGTGATCGGAATGTCTGATTGACAAGCCCATGATTTTCTTGTGTACTTCTCGACATAGGAACCGAATCAGCAGTCCGTTTTCTGCCTACACGTCAAGATTGTTTGCTCCATGTAAAAAAACTCGTTATTCAAGAGTTTTTTCCTGACCTGGACGAAGATCCTTACATGAAATCCCAGAACGGTGCACAGCATCGTGATTAGACAGCGTTTGTGCGTTGGAAAAGTTTATTTGGATACCCCGAGCAAGCGAGAATTTTTTTCCCTCGTAATTTTCAGTAGCAGGGATTTTTTTCGAAATCAGGTGTTGTCACTCGATTTTGACCCCAAATGATGAAAGATCGCCGGTTTTCCCGAAGCCTTGCTGCTCAAATATCACGAGGAAGAAAACTCTCGCTTGTGCGAAGTAACCAATTATGCTTTTCCGTCGTAAAAAGGCCGTCTAAACACAATCCCGTGCTCCGTTTTGAGTAACTAATGTAAGTGTACCTAACATGGGTACAACATGGTTACTGTTGAGTCATTTTGCCTATAGTTTTGGCCCTTTCCAATATTTTTCCACGTACTTCAACTCGTTTTGAAGCTCGTTTCACTCGCGTTTCAAGGCCTTGGAGATGAGTATAAGTGAGTTCAATTTCGACAGAGCAAAGCCGAGCTATTACAATTTCCCCAAAAAGTAATTTTTGCGAGTTAGCGAAAGGGTGTATCGAACATGCTCCCATTAGCCGCTTTCACAACTCCAGCCTGCCTCGACATATTCTGGTGTACTTTGTCTCATCTCAAAGCTCGTTTCAAGACCTCCAAAATGAGCTCGAGTACGTCTAAATTTTGATCGACTCGACTGCAGCTGTCTTAGTTTTCCCCTAAAAAACATTCGGCGATAGAGTGCATAGAATCGTTTTTATCTGCATGCAACCCCAACCGAGAGATTTTCGCCATTCCAAGTACTACTTCCGACCTATTTCGACATGTTAACCCTTTTTTTATGATTTTATTCGATACTATACTCTCGGTCGTGGGAAAGTTGGGCCTGAAATTTACTTGATTTAATGCAAGGAAAAACTAGTGCAGGAAGGCCTGGAATGTCCAACAAAAATTGCGCCACAAAATGTACTTGCCCAGGATGCACATAAAGAATGGTGTTTTGTGTGATCGTGGCAATCGATGCTCAATTCCATTATATTTGATAAGCTAACCCACTTTCAAAGTTTCCACGGAACTATTCATGTATTGAGATCTCATAATTTTCGAAGTTGTTCTGAGTTTCACATTCGACACGATTCACACGCATAGTGGAATATAAATGGGCGAAACCAGTCAAATTGAACTATATATGCAATATATTGCTCAAAACCATTCTCAATCACTCTGTCTCATTGAGAGCTCTCCGCAGATGCTCATTTGATTTTACCGGGCTGGCCGTACGCGTTCCGCGCCGCGCACTGTTCAGTGCCGAAAAGGAAATCGTCGGTTTTTTTCATCGCCCAAACTGTCGAAAATGATTTCTAATTGATTGAAAGGGCTGAGCAATTAAGAATTGATCGTGAGCAGTTATGAGCAATTCCATTCGTCACGTATTTTTGTCTCCACGCGAAGATATGGTCACTAATAGGTGGTGCGACTTCATTATTTATTTAAAAAAAGCTGGGACCTGAGCAATTGTTGAAAACACTCGGAACAGATTGAGAAATTGATCCTTAATCAGGGTGAATTTCTTCAGAATTTGCCTTTAACCCTTTTTTCCCCAACTTCCAGGGGGTATTTGACACCACTCCTGCGAAGGGAGAATCCCGAGTCTGATCGGAACTAAGCTTTTTTTTCTCCTCTTGGCTAACCCGGCGGCGCTGGTTGTGGCCGCTTGGAATGTGCCCACTACAAATATCAGCCGTCTGCTCGGCGGCTGTATCTGCGATGGCTGTAATTTGTCGAGAATACGTTTTTACATTATCTATGTGCTAGAGGCTTGCGTCATGCGTAGTAGAGCAAGAGCTAAATCATGCTTGTATATAAGCGTGTCGTTTCATAAGCTTTCTAACGTGTGATAGTTGTAGGCATCCTTATTACAATAAGCGTGATTATATCTATCATACAAATTCATGTGCATGTTTGTTAATATATCGATGGCTCCTACGAAGAAAAACACTTTCTTAGCCACCGCCGAAGAGTAACACGTACGATTGTCATTCGCGAAGAGTAACACAAACGCGTACCACCGGCAAAAAGTATCGCTTGGCTCTTGTCGCCGACGAAAAGTATCAAATAGCGCGTACCACCGACGAAGAGTATCATTTAGCGTTTGACGCCGACGAAAAGTATCACATAGAGCTTGTCAGCGACGAAAAGTATCACATAGCTCTCATGCCCGACAAAGAGTATCGCTTCTGCTGGATGTTGAATGATCAAAATCCAGATGATCAAACACGTAAATCTCGAACCAAAAATCTTGTTGGGGGAGAAAATTAACCCCGAAACTTAGGAAGGCAATTTAACCCGCAAGTACCCAGATGCTCGGACCGACAATTCTGTCGGGAAAATCAACCCCAGAACTTAGAAAGGCAATCAAACCCGCAAATAGACAGATGCTCGGACTAAATATCTGGTCGGGGGAGAAAATCAACCCCAAAACCTAGGAAGGAAATCAAACCCGCAAGTACCCGGATGCTCGGATTGAAAATTCTGTCGGAAAAATCAATCCCAAAACTTGGGAAGGCAGTCAAACTCGCAAATAACTGGATGCTCGGGCCAAGAATTCTAACAGGCGGAGAGTCATCCTCAATACCCAGGATAATAATCAAAATCGCGGACGCCCGGAATCTCGAACTGAAAATCCTCCCGAGAAAGTGATCAATGCAGATATCGCAATTAGTTATCTTCATCCATACATATTTCACGACGACTGCATCCTCTAGGTGCTCACGATCACAGTCGGTAGTTTTCTTCGATTCTTCATCCTCAGTTTGAAACCATGGGTTTTAGTGAACGATGAATCGAGTGTTTCATCTAAGGATTTCGGAAGATATACAAAAGTAATCGTGATCAATTTCCAACTGAAAGATGTGTTGTTTCGGAGCTATGAAAAAAATTAGTGGAAAAATTTCCCGCCCTTCTTAATTTTCCCCGCTCATTTTGAAATCAACGCATTCCCTAGGAATAAGATTTAAAGCTATCAAAGATTCACAAGAAAGACTATTATCGATTTTATGAGGTAACATGAAATCGGTCTTTAGTTATGTACTCAAATGGGTCAAAAAAGCAGAAAAACACGTAAACTGCCTCCATCATTATTTTTATGAAAACACACTCATTAGTAAGAATTCTTGCGGTGATCCCGTCAAAGACCATAAGAAATCACTCGATTCTGGTCTCGGGAAAAAAAATTGGAACAGGAATTCATTTCACTTCAATTTCCACTGCACTATCCCATCTATCGAGAAACTTGAAAGATAATACAGAAATATATCTAAAAAGTACCGAAGCGTCACAGTTGCTTTGCATTAATGAATGATATAAGTTTTTAGGTTATATTTTTCCGTCAGCAGGATTTTTGGTGAGAGCATACGGCTTACTGCGTGTTTGATTGCCTTCCTATGTTTTGGATTTTTTTGTTACCGACAGAACTTTTCGACCCAGCATCAGGGTTTCTGGGGGTGTGATGGCCTTCCTAGACTTATAAGGGACAGAAGGGTATATTTGTAATGAACAATAATAATCTGTCTAGAATCTAGAAGCTCATTTATGTATAGATATATCACAGCAATGATTCGGCAACAGGTTGTTGCCCTTATCAAGCCGAAATTTTATTATTATAGAAATTCTATTAGGGTGTGTTACCTGTCAGAACTCCCGGACTAGGCATCCGGGTACTTCCGAGTTAGACTGCTTTCCTAGATTTTGGGATTGATTTTATCCCCAACAGAATTTTTGGTCCGAGCATCCGGCTATTTCCGGTTTTGTTTGCCTTCCTAGTTTTTAGGATTAATATTATCCCTGACAGGAGTTTTGGTCTGAGCATTCGGTTATTAGCGGGTGAGATTACTTTCCTAGGTCTGAGAGTGGATTTTCTCCTCGACAGAAGTTTCGATCCAGGCATCCGGGCATTTGCAGGTTTGATTGCTTTTTCCCACGTTTTGGGGTTGATTTTTTCCCCTGATGGAATTTCCGATCCGAATATCTGGTCATTTGCGGCGTTTTGATTCTTTCCTCGACAGAATTCTTGGTCTGAGCATCCAGTTGTTTGAGGGTTCGACTGCCTTACTAGGTTTTGGCCCCGAATATGGATTGTGTTTACATTTTGCAACGGTTAATGACGAGATATTTTCTAAATGTCATCTCAGCCTCTCTCTCGTAAACTATCCAAATGTTTTGTGGATCTGCCAAAAGCATCTCAAATATTCAAATGTCTCACTCTCAACACGAATAAACAGTTTGGTCAAACTGCATCTCTTTAGATTTTCCAAATGTCACACTGCATCTCTTTAGATTTTCCAAATTTATTAACTTCTACCCCAAACCGGAAACCAGGAAAACTCATCTGTCCGACGTGGCCAGCGCCAGGTGATAGTCTTCGCTGCTGGTAAGCTCTATGTGTTACTTTTCGTCGGCGACAAGCGCCAAGGAATACTTCTCGACGATGGTACGCGCCTATGTGTTACTTTTCGTCAGTGGTACACGCTATGTCATACTTTTCGACGGCGACATGCCCAAGTGATACTTTTCGCCGGAGGATATCGCGCAAGTGTTACGCTTCGCCGACGTTTAGCGTATGTGTTACTCTTCGTAGGAGCCATCGATATAGATTACTCAGATACATATATATCTACTTATTGTTACTTGATGCATCCAATTTACAATGCTATTTTTCTCTTCTTCATGAACCTGATGAATGCAAAGCAGTCTTGAATATTTAGAGAACGCACATATGTCAGAGCCCAGAGGGATGTCTAAGTCTCGGATACTTAATATCAATTCTCCCCTATGATTTGAAATATTAGGGCATCTCCAAATGAGGTGCTCTACTGTTTGAGCTTCCCGAAGACAGTCGCATTGCTCTTCGCAGATAATGTTTTCTCTGAATAGATGGTGTTTCGATAAATTGTGATTGCTCTTAAGTCTATCCATCAAACAGATTTCTTGACGGTTGTTTTTAGTTTCACTGAACCATGGTTTGTTCGAAAATTTATCTTGAAAAGACATATATTTGGTGCCCTTGCGGCCAACTCCATAATTTTTACAATATAGAAACATTTTGTTCGTGACTAAGGCGCGAATGGTCGCATTGTATTCTGAAAACCGAAATTCATTTATCGTAATCGTCTCAAGATCAAGCGCTTCTTTTGCCAAATGGTCAGCGGTTTCGTTCCCGAGGATATTTTTGTGACTCGGTATCCAATAAATTCGAACATGGAAGCCCGCTTGGCTCATGTCGAATAGCAACTTCCTTATGTTAGCGATTGTGTCATGCATTTTAGATTATAGGCCGTTCTTTATCAGATTAGAAATTACACTCAATGAATCGGAAGATACATGCATTCTGTACGTGCACATGAAATCCCAAGTCATTTGGTCGGGTAAAAATCGACATATCCTCCAAACGGATTTAGAGTTTATGAAGGACTACGGCCTCACCTTAAGGCTTCCAGCGTCGATACTGTTGGCCATGACCTATCATTTGACACCTTCTTGGGAAGGGAGAATTCCGGAAAGTCGAATTATCTGCAATTTGCTGAGCAGAACTTAATTTCGCACGAAGTTTTGAGGTTAAAACACCCCGTGAATCCTAATGTTGAATACCCACATTTTCAGCATCGGTGCTCTGGGCCTTAGCTTATCAATTGACACCACTCTTGAAATAAGAGAATTCTCAAAAGTCGAGTTATACGCAATCTGCTGCTCCGAACTCAGTCGGAATTGTACAAAACTGGAATGTCTATTCTCCGCTTGAGTATATTATGTGTCGGATACCAGGATAATGGGGCCTCGGTCCTATTTTTTTCGCTGTACCATTTCGACCATATCCGTAGGCCAAGTCTGTCGGCCATTCTCAGCTCCAAGTCCCCAAGTATTGGTGATAGCGATCGTGTAAATATACTCAATCCGCACACTCATTTTATATCAATCCAAAAATAATGCGGACACCTCTATCAAAGCCTCCCGAATCCTAAATTTTTTATACCGGCCCTCTCCCGAGATCCAGAAACTATTGGTATCTTACAGTAGCACATGGCTCGGGGACTAAACTAACCAAATTGTCCATAATACCTATGACAAAAAAGTCAATTCAAGACTGTACTATTAGTGATAAATTTGGAAAATATGGCCACATCGATTACGTTGACGCTAACAGTAAGAGTAAGCGTGGAACTCCAATTGTTACAGTATACAGACCTGACATTTTGACCCTTAATCTTTGAAAATAAAAAAGACGCGTTAACGGATCGATATGGAAATTCATTCTCAATTGTATTTTCATATAATACGAGTTGGAAATTTTTAATGGAGTGATTCGGAGCTTGTTCGTCGAACTTCAAGGTCATTAACTGTTCCGGCTAAGTTCTCGCAATAATGCCCATGGCTTTTGGCGCTAGAATTGGTAATGTCAAAGTGCTTGCGAAAATGTTTGTTACATCATATAACGTACTAAAAACAGTTATTAATGCTCATTTGAAGTGATTTCAATAAGTCAGAAGTGTTTCTTCACTGATCTTAGGACAGATTATTATTGTTCATTACAAATATTGTAAAGCTGTTATTGAGTGGAACCTAAAAAATATGACTTTAGACATTTTTTAATGAATTTTTTGAGTACCCTTCTGAAGAAACAAGCATATTGGGTTAATCGAGTGTGCATTTAGGTACCCCAGCTCAATTTTGGTGAGCCCTCCATATGATATAAACAATTTTTAAACCTTGATATCTTTCGAGTGTGTAAATTGGATACAACACGGGTAGGGGTGTAATTGAGTTCCTCTTGGGTAAGAAAGGGTTATAAGATCCTTGATTCAGTTACCAGAATTAGTTTGGTTACTGAAACTTGGACATTACTATACTTGACTGCAAGCATTTCTTGGCTAACAGGTGGAGCAAATTCACATATCTCATTTTTAGAAGCAGCACTCCATGTACACTTATTATTACATGCACAAACACTATTAAAACACATTATTGAAAGAATATTAGCTGATAGAATGTCAGATATCAAAATCAGGTTAAACAAAACAACAACATAACAAGTCAATGACTTGTCTGGTCTGAAAATTCTAAATATTGCAAATTGATGACTGAGACATGAGGGTTTTGGTGTCATGTGTGTTACACACTAAATTTTCTCATCCTTCAATTGTATCCTTCAAAGCAAAGACAAGTATAAGAAAATGTGCAACTAATCATTCCTAGGATCATTGTGGATATAAGTTTCTATGATTGCATCTTTCTGAATGTTTTCTCAATTCAATATTTCTGCGCTCCGGATTCATCATAACATTTTACTTTACTCCAAGTAGCAAGCTTGATATGTAAAGTGGATTGAGCTTGGAACCTGATGTGAGGGTAGAAACCATCAAAACAGGCAGAGACTATGATGTGACATTGCTGAGGAAATTGAAATTTTTAGAAGTGTTGGAGCTCTAACATTACCTCTTCAGCTGGAAGTCACACACCCAGATTTTGAAAGACGAATCCTATCCACGTTATTCTGTTTTTGGACTATTGGTCTTGATTTGCCGTAATTCACAGCCCGACTGAGCTCAACGCCTAACTGTCAGAATGAATCTACTCACTCTATACGCTGAATTTTTCTTCGTTTTCTCGTATGTGACCGTTCTGAGTGATGAGAATCCTAACCAACACGAAACCTTTGCACGGTTGCAACGGGTCTGCAAATCCTGCAACCCGTGACGCGAAGCCAGATATTAAGATACCCTGGAACCAAAATTGTCAGGAATGGGGATTTCAAATAAGCGGATTGATGAAATTGAGATTCTAGTAACGGAGTTAACGACCAGAAAAACTCTACTCTTTCAAATTCTTTTAAAGTCAGCCAAAATCATGCTCATATCCGAGCCATTTCAGTACGCTTCGAAACTCCGAATGTTGCTCGAAACGATATCCTCTTGGGGCTCAGAAAAACTTCGATCTGAAATTAACAACAAGTTCAAACATTCACGTGTTTTATTTGTTTTTCCGTGGAATGAGCTGATTTTAATTCACATGAAAGTTCAGATCACTCATTGTCTCAAACATAACCTTCGGATACTTTGGTACGACGAGTTTAAGTGAGCCAGTGATCTGGACTTTCATGTAAACTATATAAAAATAAACCCATTCTACGGGACAATGAATGAAATAACGTGAGAGCTCGAAGTTATGTCGCTTTTCCAGATTCAGTATAGGTTTCTAGCCCATAAGCATATCCCTATCAGCAAAATTCGAAGCGCACTGAAGTTGCTCGCATGAGCACATTTTTGATAAGTTGAAGAAAATTCGAATAATGGGCTTTTTGGGCGTAGATTCGGTTAGTAGAGTTTTGATTTCATTAATCCGTCTTTTTGGAATACTAATACTCAACGATTTCGGTGCTAGGGTACCCTGCGAGGTATAGGAACTCTAATAGGAACTCCAAGAAGAGGGACTAATGAAACAGAAACTCCACTCACCGAGTCCACAACTAGAAAAACTCTACCTTTTTCAAATGCTCATCCGAGCCATTCCAGTACGCTTGAATGTTGCTTACTACGCTGCACTCTTTGGATATGAATACTCGATCTGAGAAAAAATTCGTTCGAATTTTCACGTTTTCCTATTAGTTTTCCATCAGAGTGAGGTACACTGAAAAATTGTTATGTTAATTTACCAATTCGTTTGGTAAAAACACAGCTCTGAGCGTCCCTGCTGAAAATGATTTCGCGGGATCCCATGGGATCCCATGGGACTTCGTGGGACCTGGCCCTGGTAAAATTTCTATTTTCTATATTTTGCAAAATTTGGCACCGCAGCCGTGCAGCATACGAGTTTCGAACATTATTTCTCCGGCCCACGAAGTGGATGATACATGGGGAATAAAGAATAGATGCTACGTGGATTCTGACCACGTATTCATGACGTGTACGACGATTCGAGATCAGAATCCACGTAGCATCTATTCTTTACTCGCCATGTATCATCCACTTCGTGGGCCGGAGGAATAATGTTCGAAACTCGTATGCTGCACGGCTGCGGTGCCACATTTTGCAAAATATAGAAAATAGAAATTTTACCAGGGCCAGGTCCCACGAAATTATTTTCAGCAGGGGTGGTGAATTTCATCTGTTTTTGTAATTTTACGAAATGCTTGTGAATTTACCAGGCTGAGATGCGGTAATTCTTGGAAACCAGTCCCAGCCCGGTAAAATTTGCCTTGCTCAGGCTTGTAAATTTTAGCCAACTGAGCATGCGCAGATTTACACTTTGGTCTGCTTCGCACATGCACAACTAACCTGAAAAACTCCTACACGAACAATTGTTTCGGTCTCGAGCGATGAATTTTCGACTCGCACGGATCATTTTCCTTTTCGGGATCATCGAGGTTCCGTATGCCTCAATTCAAGACTCAAATTCATCAGGAAAGAGTCTCAAAGGAGTTTTTACGCTTCAATTGAACGGGATTTTTCTGAGTCTGAAATTCACCATCGACCGGTAATGAAATTCACAAGCCACTTGTGAATTTACATGCCCCAGCACGGTATCCAGGAATTACCGCCGCTCAGCCCAGTGAATTTACATAAAATTTTTTTACAGTAACGTGTCCATGAACTTCGAGGTCCAGGTCACTCGCTATCTTAAATACCACTAACAGTTACTTTTGTTCAACAAAGTCGGGTGAGTGAGCTATCTGGACTTTTGAGCCCATGAAGATCGAGTCACTCTGACGGAGAACTAATAGCATACCTGGTGATGGCGAGAGGACAAAGTCCACAGGCCACATAGCGCGAAGAAGAAGAAGAAGATGAAGAGAACTAGTAGAAAAATGAGGGAATCAGAAATTTCAGAATTTTTTTGAGATGGACTAGAATTTCTCTATCCAAAGAGTACATCAATACGAGCAATATTCGAAGCGTATTGGAATAGCTTGGATGCGCATGTTTTTTGCCAAGTTTGGAAAAATTGGAAAGGATGGATATATAAGTTGATTATTTGGTCTCATCGATCTTGAAGGACGGTGGGGAACTAAATAAATTCCCAAAATTTCTTTCATGAAATTTTGGGAATTTACTTAGTTTCCCACCATCCTTCAAGATCGATGAGACCAAATAATCAACTTATATATGAACCATCCAAGACGAAAAATCTACCAAATCACTCATGGAAAGGATGGAGTTTTTTTGATCGTGAATTCGGTGAGTGAATTTTTTGTTCCATTGATCCCTCTTTCTGGAACTTCTATACCTCGCAATTTCAGTGCCAAAGTATCTGAATTCGTGAAAGAAAGGTCTGCTCACTCCGATGCTCGGACGCTCGCATGCTGATTGACCGCCCTGGTAAAATTTTAAATAAGCATTTTATGGTATGATACTCATACAATACGACCACGTGATACCATACAATACTCATACGATATTTCACGATGTCTGCGATACGAACTCATACGTACTCGTGAGATACCATACGATACTTATGTCACAGATACGCATGAAATAACATGCGATACTCGTGTAGAACCAACATCCGATATACCAATGAGATAATGCGATACTCGCCCTAAGAATGCTCTGTATTCTTATACGATACTACAAGATATCAAACGATACTGCTGGGTTTTGTGAGATATCGGCATACTCTGGAGGATACGCGTCTTTTTGGGCAGAATATACGTTCGCGATACTATATAACACTGATTGATATTCTTGGCCTGATACTAATGAAATACTATCATAGAGGTATAAGAATAGAGTGAGCGAGTCCCATACCCTTCGCTGCGCGGAAGCGTCCGGCACTTTCGCGCAAAGAGAGAGAGACGGACAGAACGTGTAAGCACCCTCCTCCCGGCGCATGCGCGCACCGCTGAGACTCAGGTCCAGGTCAGGTGTGCCGCGGGCCGCAGTGTCATGCGCGCGAATATGAAAAATCGAAGCCCGGTAGACTCGAGTCCGTTGGCAGTAGCCGGGCAGCTGCTCCAGAACATCGGGAGTAAGCTAACCATGGTAATGGAAAATCAAGGCCACATTTTTGCAATATTGAGATCAAACGGAATTGTGAGTGAAAGTGTTCTAGATTATGGTAACCCGATGTATTGCATGAAGAAAGCATGGTAAACTCTTGAGTGCTCGAGCAGATCCTGTTCCGCTGTCAAAAATGCCACCCACATGCGTAATATGCCAGAGAAAACCGGTCCGGGTCAATCGACATGTCACGTTCGATAGAAATCGTAGTTTCTACAGGTATGTAGGGATTTCGGGATATCGTTATTAGGGAATAAGCTCTCGTGACTAACATTTTCCGCCCTTGCAATTTTTACCATATCCCTCTTTTCTTCAGATTCCCTATTCAGAATGATCTCAGGGCCAAGTGGATTGAAAAAATACAACTGTCCAAAAAAATAACAGACGATTCTCGAGTATGTAGTGACCATTTTGAGGAATCTTCGTTCCATAAAAATTATGGTTGGGGCGCGAGAAGAAAATTGTTATGAGACGCAGTTCCACGTTTTATAGTAGAAAATTTGATAGTTCTAAAAAATACAGATGAAAGTGTTCAATCAAATGCCGAAATTGATCGATCATTCCTCAACAAACTTTAAATAAGGATACAAAATGCATCAATTTTGTACCTCTCATCACAGAGAAAACACATAGTTTCTACCAGCCTTCCGACCATGCGTACTGTAGATCGGCTGTGGACAATAAACGAGTTCCCAATATTGATAATTGTGAAAAACCAAGTATGATACGAGTCAAAGTGTCAATCCTCATCATATTTGTACGGCTCACCATGTCATCATTCTCTTTTTTGCAGAGAATACCGAGACTTTCCAGAATATTCAAAATAATCTATATTGTCAACCGTCGCAAAGCGATGATGCAACCAGTAACTCTACCCAATGTATTACCCAAAAGAGAGGTCAACAATCGGAGCTGCGCGATTGTCAATGAAGGTGCGATTTAGATGAGCTTGAAGGAACCGCAAGTAAACCGCCTCTTCCATCTGTCGCTGAATGTGTACAGAGTGTATGTATGTATACAGAATGTGTACAGGACTTTCCCGGTAATGTAAGGGAGTGATGAGATACCATACGATACTCTTCCGATTACATGGGATACGCATTTTCCGACCTTGACATGATTTAATTCCACACGGTCACGCTCCCATCGAATGCCATTTTGGGAACCAAAGAACCCGAAATATGCATGGAATACGTCCAATTTCACCACTCATCCCATTCCATGCTACACGCTCGATATAATTATTCATATTCAAGCCCATGACATACGTATAAGATATTGTACGATAATCTTGAGATTCTATGGAATGCCAATGAGATATCATAGAATACCCGTCTGATACTATGACGAACCAATGGGATAGCAAATTAATACTCTATCCGATCCCATGACCTAACAATGAGATACCATACGGTACTCGTCTAATTCCATGCCTCACTCATGATATTCCGTCCCATACACTTCCGATCTCATGACGCACCGATGGGGTATCATGCGATACGCATTCGATTCCCATCTGATCTCATGACGTACTGATCCCGTACCGCAAGATACTCGTCCGATCCCATGACATACGTATACGATATTGTACTTACGTAAAGCAATGGAATACTAATGAAATATTATGCAGTACTCATCTGATGCTATGGCAAAGCAATGATAACAGCAAACGATACTCATTTCATCCCATGACCTACACTGTAAAAAAAGTTCCGATAAAATCACTACACTGAGAGTAGGAAATCGGGCGACCTAAGCTGAGCGAGGTGAAATTACCGCGGGCTTGTGAAATTTACAATTTCTGATGGTGGTTTTATCCCGCCAGGGGGAGCCCGTTCTGACCTGCCGGGCTTTTCGAATTTGACCATAGCAGTTCTGCTATTTGTGACTAATGAGTAATAATTAGTCTAATCGGGCGACGGCGCATTATCAAGTGCATGTTCATGTATATACATCAGGGTGTCCCTTATTTCTCAAGATTTTTCAATCTTTACGGGCGCATTCCAGATAGTTTTCAAACGACAAAAAAGTGAAAATCTCACTCCTACAATTCCCGGGAAAAAATTTTGAACCGTGCCGACACGAGCCGACATTTTTTAGGGAAGGGTATCAAAATGAGCTACTAATCCTCCTCGTCTCGGCATGTTCAAATCCCACGCTTCAACACCTTAGAGTTTTCAAAGTACTCCAAGACATCATTTTCGATGTAAAATTTGCTGCTGAATCCGAATTTGAAGTGATAGCGATGATTTGTCGGGATCTAGATGCCGAAAAATGGAAATTTTCGACAACAAAACCTCTTCTTCAGTCATTTTTTCCTCATTTTCTCTCTTCCCAGCAGCTCAATAAGCCACAAAGAATCTCCAAAATACCCATATCTATAGAAAATCCCACGGAAAACCCATTGGCGACCTCGGCTTTGCTGTAGAAAACTGTCCAAATTCTGATTTTTGGAAATTTTCCGATCCCGTGCTTGACTTTTTTCATCAATTCTTGTTCTATCTTTTGATCTCATTGGTCCATTGTGCTTGAAGAATCACATAGAAGCAGAGCTACTCCGAATTCTTTAATTTTCCTCTGAAATTTCTTCTCCTGAAAACACCAAGTTATCTCAAAACTGTACTCGGAACGACACATCCGAAGTTAAATCGTCTAAAAACTGCCCATTCATAATCCCGTGGGAGTTGAGGAGAAAAAAAGCCCGAGTGAAGAATCTGAAAAAACCACCTAAATTGAGTCCTAACTTTGCAGCCTAATCGAAGTGTCTCAATCAACTGCTTGCGTCCCAACCTCTGATGAATAAGTGATGGAGTCGTTCCACCTATCGTTGGCGATATTTTCGCGTGGGACCTGGTAAATGGAACGAGAATAATTCCCTATAATTGCTCGCGATCAGATCTTAGTAGCTCAATCCTTTCAACTCATTAGAAATCATCTTTGTCAGTTTGAGCAATAAAGAACCACACTTACGGCGTCTGTCGCTATCCTTACGCACTGACGAACACGGTCAGAGATTACAGAGGCTGTAATCTCTGATACGGCAAGGAAACATTCTCGTTGCTCAAGATAACAAGAATGGTTCCTGAGACGTGAGCACTTCTTGAAGGCGATTTGATTAGGTCTAAGAATTAAGACTCCCTACACTGTAAAAAATATTTAGTGAATCTTACTGTGACACAGTGAGAATACACTATGAATTACAACATTGATTGAGGTGAATTCACTATGGTTAAGTAAAATCGCAACAATCAATGTGGGTCCTGAATTGTTACAACATTGAATGATGCGATTTTACCGTGCCGAATGTAAAGTTACAAGCGGGTATGCGCGCGGTGCTGCGGTTCGGCGTTCACCAAAAACACGACTGATCCTGCACGCTCCTGTATTGTTGCTCAGACAGCTCAATCGGAATTAATAAACTCGATCCCTGTAACAGTTCTTATCGATTTCAACAGTATTTTAGTTTAGAAATTGTACACTAATCGACGCGAAAAGATAATTTGAAACCTAACCTCAAATATGCCGTTTGCTTGTAGCAGAACACTCGCGGACATGTAAAATCACACTCTCAAAGTGGATGATTCCTCTACCATAGGGTAAACTCACTACAATCAATGTTGTAACAATTCAGGACCCACAATGAATGTGGTGATTTTACTTTGTAGTTGCGATTCTCACGAGATTGTTTTTACAGTGTACGACTCGACGCGGGAACTGCGTGTTTCCGCGTCTCACCGTATAAAACAGCATATGCGTCTCGTGCCAAAAACTTTGTCTTTCACGAAATCCTTGTTGGGCGTCAGCTTTGCCGAGGTCCAGCAATGTTTTCGCGAAGAACAAAGATTTTTGGCACTCGACGCATAATATAACATAATCTCGGTAGATCTCCTCAGACTTCCTCTCAGATCTTCCTCCCTCCCCAATATCTATCGGATTTATCAATAACGCCTATCGTTTAGTCACTTGTTGATGCTTGTTAAGTTCACTTTAATCATCTGAGTAGAGTTGAATAACTCTTGGCTCAATGTCAAGTTAGAAAACAACAAAAGAAACTCCAGTATTCTTGCACAGTCGCTCGTTTGGGTGTCGATTCATATTTTGGAGGCACCTAATTCCTCGAGGATTCAAACAATTATGAGAAATGCCGTGTACCATGAGTTATCAAGCAACTACGCAGCTGGATTAACCATTTATTTCAGTAACTCAGGCTGAGCGCGGGTCCATGAGATATGTAGAACTGCTCTTAGAAAGGGAGGACATCATTGGATTCATAACACAATATCTCAATGAATGTCTACCTCGTGACGATCATAAAGAACTCTTGGAACTATGTTTGATCTTCTTTGGTGTCACACCCGCTGACAGAGCTAATTTTCACAGACCCGGGGCACTCAACCGAGCTAGATGGATGACCCGAGCTATCTATTTCTTAAAAATCTACCTTTTCCGAAAAATATTTTCTCATACAGCTGATGAAGAGCAAAAATTATTTGATGTATGCCAATTCATTGTATTTATTTACATCAGGGTCCGATTTTCTGCTCTTGTGGCTTCCGAAGCCCCCAAAAATGACTTGAATCTCATAAAAAAAAACTCTCCATTTATCGGAGTGTTGATCAGGACATGGCTCAAGCAGCTCTGGAGGAGATTCAAAATCATTCGTGGTACTTGAGATCCTAGGCATGTCCCTTGGCTTTTTTCGACCACTCTCACAGTGCAGACCAAAAAATTGATGGAAGAAGCTTTGAGCTTCAATTCTGGTCCAAACACGACTGTTCCTCCAAAACGGTTCTACCTGAGAGGTCAGTCAGATTTTGAGAACTTGGCATCGAAAGGCATCGAATACTTCATCAACTCTGATTCAATGAAATTCTTTGACCGCTTACATTTGGATAAATCTTTCTTGGGAACAGACTGTGATTCGTGGTTTTCTAATGAGAAATACTCAGAAAATCGACATATTGTCAGGAACTTGTAAGTAGTTAATAATACCTCTGATAGAGCTGTGGGCCTAGCTCAAAGATGTATGAATGTATTGACAACGAAAGAGGATAAAAAACAATACCTTGCAAAAGTTGTTAGATAATATAGAAAAGAATTTCCTGATGACTGTAAACAGACTCCACTCAACAAAGTTAGAACATGATCGTAAAGCATTTCATATCCTGATGTATAGGTTGTTGGAAAAATTTGCATCGGCTTGGTGAGGAATCATATCATCCTCGTTGATCTATAATAAATTGCGATGTCATGTTCACAATGAGCATCTCACTCTTCGAATGCACCAATCCATTGACCTTCTAATCCACTACCTAACGTTCCAAAATATCTAACTTCACGCAAATCAAATACTCGGAGTACTGAAGACAACCAATTTCGCGGAGGAATAAGTTCTTACGGCTGTTTCCATACTTTGGATTTAGGTGAAAGCTACTTAGCTCCGTTGAGATAAACGAAATGAACCCCTACAAGAGACAAAATCACAAGAGTTATCGATGGGCAGTTTTATGGAGAATTGAACTTTAGACGTGATATTTCGAGTAACGATTTGAGATAAATTGATGTTTGTAGGAGAAAAAATTCTAGAGTCAAACTGTAAAAACACGAATATACTTGGACCTGAATTGAATTTTCAGCAACTCTGCTCCTATATAATTGAGAACGAAAATTGATGGAGAAATTCAAGTACGAAATGAAGAAGTTTCAAAATTTGGGATTCGGAAAACTTCCTACCACAAAACTGGGGTCCACAATCGGTTTTCCAGTAGATTTTACATAGATAAGAGTATTCTGGAGACTCTTTGTGGCTCATTGAGCTGCTGGAAAGAGAGAAATGAAGATAAAATGACTAATAGAGGGGTTTTGTTGTCGAAAATTTTCATTTTTCGGCATCTAGATCGCAATAAATCATCGCTATCACTCCAAATTCAGATTCAGCAGCAAATTTTACATCGAAAATGATATTTTCAAATACTTCGAGACTCGAAACCTATTACAACGAAGCTTTGTTACAGAGACATACTGAATGAATTCGAGAATAGAATCAAACAACTCCAGAATTCAGCACTTGGAGAATTTTTCAATGCAAAACCACTGTCAAAAATCGGTTTTTCATATAATTTTACATAGATATGAGTATTTTGGAGATTCTTTGTGGCTCATTGAGCTGCTGGGAAGAGAGAAAATGAGGAAAGAATGACTGAAAAAGAGGTTTTGTTGTCGAAAATTTCCATTTTTCGGCATCTAGATCGCAACAAATCATCGCTATCGCTTCAAATTCGGATTCAGCAGCAGATTTTCACATCGAAAATGATGTCTTGGAGTACTTTGAAAACTCTTAGGTGTTTTAGCGTGGGCTTTGAACATGTCGAGACGAGCAGGATTAGTAGTTGACTTCGATACCCTTTCCTAAAAAATGTCGGCTCGTGTCGACACGGTTTAAAAATTTTTTCGGGAATTCTAGGAGTGGGATTTTCATTTTTCTGGCGTTTAGAAACTATCTGGGGGGCGCCCGTAAGGATTAAAAAATCTTGAGAAATGAGGGACACCCTGATATATATAGATATTGATTTGACTTGATCAACTGATAAAGATAGCCCAACTTTTTTTCTTGAAGGGTGTCGATATCGCGGTCCAGGAACCCATCTAAAGAAGAGGTTATCTCGTGGTGACCCACCGAAGAACCCATTGGACGGGCTTTGCCAACAACACGATATATTATATTCCAAACACAAGGATTTGGAGCATCGACACGCAGCGGATCTTGTACTACAAAGAGGCGCCGAAGAACGTGCAGAACAAGCCCTATTTTCGGAACCATTGGCAGTCAGAATGAATCACAACCTCGAGAAAAATTCTTCGGCATTTTGGAGCCTAGACTCCTAGACTTGTTATAATTGTGTCAGATATCATCATTCGAAGCTATAGCTAATAATTATATAATCATTAGATTGCAGAGTGTCATATGATAATTACAAGTTTCAGAAATCTCTGTTTCCATAATAAGATTACTTCTAAGCATGAGATCAGTGAGTAACGAGATATATAAAGCGAAACTTCAATTCTTCTCATAAAAACTTCGTCTGCAAAAATTCATTGTCAGCAGGCAACCTACAAGATGTCAGTTTGTTCAATCGAAGCCTTTTCTAGCATATAAGCAGAGGAATCCGGACATCTTTCAGCATCGATCTGTAAGAGTAATGAGTATGTATTATTTATAAATTCGTTCCTCACTCTCATTCTATCTCATTCTATTGAAGTTAATCTACAGGGTATCTTCAATATCTTATGTTATATTATCGATTTTGATCGATCCTTCATTGAAGAATCTTCTCATGTCCCATATAATATACGTCCCTTACACCTATCCTGTTCAGTGGATGTTCACTATGGAGTTGAGAATTGAGGTAGTGACTTAATTGTAGTACAGAGAAAATACTAAGATAAATCGCAGAAAGGATTAAGATCGTTAGTTTCTCAACGTAAGGTTTTGTAGATGTATCAAAACGAAGTACTTTTAGAGTAATTAATGGATCCAACTTGTGAAGTAGGGTAAAAACCTCCCAGTCCTTGGTTATCTTGAGTAATATTTGACACATTCCAATCTCATTCTTGTTTTTTTTATGTTCTATTCTTATAAAAGTTAAAATTTTTCTAATTAAGTGGCAAAGAAACCACAAATTCAATTTCTATAGTTTTAAATCTCAGATAACATGATAGTAGAGATTGTAACTCATTACCTCATTGAAATGGTCGAAGATTTCCGAAATATATCAAAACTTTACCAAGGTGATAGATTGTCTATAATACCTATCGTTGTATCACTATTGCACATGTATTGGTTTGCAAACAAACCTCGACAAATTCCAAGAAAATGGACTCTGTCAGAAAATCTTGTAACAAATCAGTACCCCCTTTGAAATAATCCAGCTGCTTTTGCTTAACACGTTCGCTGCTAAGCTAGTTTTCCGTGATTTTATTCCTCTCATGAACTGGACCCCCGTATCCTGGTAAAAATGCTTGGATTGGAGCAAACTTTTTTTGGTTCGTTGGTTCAGCCCTAGACAGAGTAAATCACCTTGGGAAGTTCTTACTGGATATATTTTTTGAGTCATTACGGACTGGATGAGATTGGAAAATGAAAAATCGCGGGACCCGCGGGTGGGTCCCGCCGCAGCGAACGTGTTAACATTTTTTTGAGAAGTTGTTTGAGAACAAAGTTATGATCTCCAGGAGAGGAGAGGAAATCTTGCCTTGTTTGCTGAATAAAGTTCCCCTTTTCAGTTTCTCTTAACTTTCTTGACAGGCACCACATAATCATCAAAATTCCTTGGTTTTGGTATTCTCTTGGATCTCACTGTTGCTGAAGTATTGTTGGTAACACGCTCCTGAAGTGTTATTTTTTGTATCTTTTTGCGCAGCGTAGGTGGCTTGGATTCTTCTAAAATGTCAACTGCTAATTCATTGAGCGATCCAGGCTCGGATTCATTTTTTTCCTCGATTAGACCTGAAATTTTTTAATGTTTCTCTCCGAAGTATGGGCAAACGGTCTGAATCAATGGTACACGTGTGCTCATGGTCATCTTAAATCTGATGCTTCCATCGATATCTATAACAGAACCGGGGTGACTTTCCAAAAAAACAACTTAGCGTGAATTCTTCTGCTGATAAGTACATTCTCAAGTTTGTTGCTTCTTCAATCAAGATGACGAAATGTACCACTGAATGTTTTTGGAACTACAGGTTGGCGTGGACCCAGGAAAATTGAAACGGTAGTGAGTGAAGCTTATGGAAAATACGTTACAAATAATCTTAGTGATTCTGGGGCACAGAAACCATCTATGAATCAATCAAGTGAAGATGATGGGAGTGGATTATTTTGACACAAAATCAGAAGGTTACGCATGCCATGGAAGAAAATAAAAGTTTCTTTTCCAGAAGCCTTCAATCACGATCGGACCGCATTTTATGATTTGCATTCGACACAGAGATCTTGAAATATCATTAGAAAATCCGTACCCTCTTCATCTTTGCTTGCTTTTTTGACATCTTCATTCCGTTTGCACTGCTGTGGCTCTCCCTTGTTATCAAGGCCCAATTCTGAAATTGATAGATATATTATTTTCAAAATTTCCGATTTTTTTTTATGGTGGCAGATGTTCATATTTTGACCTATAAAATCGAAAAAGTTAATTCAAAAAGAAATCTGAGACTCAACTCATTTTTGTATGTCGTTTCCTCGTGGAATTACTCATACGAAAGATGAGAGAATAATATATCAATTCATGTTCTTCGAAATATTTTTTGCCGCAAAATTCATGTTATCAATCGGCTCCGCAATGTGAAAAATTTTCCATTTCAATCAATCATCGATCATTCATCGGGAAACCATGATAAGGTGAAAATCCATACACCATGTTGTAGCTCTTTTCAAGACCTTCAAAATCGGTTTTCCATACATTTCTCTACGATTTCTTTCACCCGAGTTACGTGTGATCTAGCAAAGAAAAGTTGGTGCGGGTCGAGGGCACTGGTGATTTAGAGGTATGAGCTTTTTCTCCTTTAAACTATCTGAGGTCGTTTGGAAAGCGTTCTTAAGGAGGTTGGATAGTAAATGACTTTTTTTTTACAGAGGATTGAGATTCATGCAGCCGTATAGATCGCGATTTTGTGCATCGTTTCCCGTGAAGAAAAGTATGGGTTGCCGCAGGATTTCACAAGGAAAAGCATTTTGAAAATCGGATTTTTAACCCTATTCTTACGGCCATATCATTTTTTTCGACCGGAAGTGATGGGATATTTTTTTGTAATTATAATTCACTTCATCAAGAAACTAGTCGGAGGAAGTTGGAATTTTGTACTTTCTGATGAATCCATGAAAATTGTGGGTTGCCGCACTTTTACGAGAGGAATTTGAGATTGAATTCGATGACGTACAGGTTACGGTATTGCGGGGAATACTCGCGATCGAACGATGCTGAATTCGAATACATTCTACACACACAAGTCAGTTTTATTGATCGCACTAAGGATTTTGACAAGATAGAAATAATGATTTTACGGAGGAGGAAGGCTCGATCTCGAGGCAGGGTAGGTGATTTATTTCGGAATCATTCACCGGCTCAACTCTTTCTGAAATGAGGCTAGACTCTCTGCCGTATGGAAGATGGAGGCCTTGCAATTTACTTGTCATCTACGTCTAATACACTGAATTTGCTCAAGGATTTTCAATATTTTTTGTTGGAATGAATTCTCTGCCGTATGAGAGATGCAGACCTTGCAATTCACTTGCTATTTACGTCTAATAAATTGAATTTGCTCAAGGATTTTCAAAGTTTTTTGTTGAAATAAGTAACACGTTGAACATAGTCATAGTATTTATTCGGGGTTCCATTTCGCACTTGAAATCACTTTTTCCTGATTGTAATCACGAAAGCTCACAAGTATCACGGATGACACGCAACGTAAACAATAGCAGACATGTTATAGTACTTATAACTTTCAGCTAGATGTAAACATTCGAACGGGGAATCCCCTCGCTCGCACAGGAAATGAGGTTTCGGTAATCAAGCGAGTCACACAAAAGTGAGACTTATTATTTTGGACATTTTTTGACGAAAAAAATATCATCTAGCTTCGTCTAAATTCATTATTTGAATTTACACGTGAAATGTGGGATGTTTGGGAGCGTAAAAATGAGAGTTTTGTATTGGTTGCTATCTTGACTCACGAGTCACTATCCAACCTCCTTAAACATAACTGATTCATGTTTTATGATTTTTAGGAGATTTTACGTCGAAATCGAGGACTACGCATTTTTTTGTATCTCCGCTACTCTCGACGCGTGTGAATTTGCTCTCTTTTGATCACTCGTAACTCGGGTGCAAAAGACCGTAGAGTAATGTATAAACAATTGAATTCAAAGGTCTTGAAATGAGCTACAAGATCCCGCAAGAATTTTTATGCGATCGTAATTTCCCGATAAATGATCGGTGATTGATTGAAATGAAGAATTTTTCACTTTTTGGAGCCAATCAAAAACATGAGTTTTGGGTTGAAAAAATTTTTGAGAGGCATGAATTGATAGCTCTTTCTCTCATCTCCCGAATGCTTTTCATGGAATTGCCGTAGACCCAAGGACGTCCGAGTAATCGCTGTTTTAGTAAAGGGATCCGTGTTTCATTCATTTTGGTGGGTACTGTAGGTGGACGAGCAGTATAGATATCAGTTTGGATTTAGTGGAAGATTCTATGCAGGAATGAAATTCTTTGCAATTTGACCAGGAACGATGAAGAATACACGACTCTTGATTCAAAAAATCATGACCTGACTTGACGGGTAATTGAGTGCACGGATACGTACCCTTGTCCAGATTTTGAATCAAATCGTTGAGATCCTCATCGGAGACGGGTGATTTGTGGATAGCTTCGACTGCAAATCGAAAAATATTGGGTTACACATTATGAAGACGATTACACTAATCGAACTTGACTCGTCCTCTTATGTTTCAAATGATATTATATTCGTGAATCGGCATTGGAGGACTAATTTTATTTCTCTATCAATCTCAAATTTGAGATCGATTTATTGAGAAATTAACGACCATATGCAATTTTTTCATTTTAGTACAATCTTGCTCATTTCCTTGAAGCTGAGACGATTGCTTCTTCGGCATAGCAGTACTTCTAAGAATAAAAGAAAAAATTTGAGCTAGTAACAGTCGATTTTCCTGTTTTTCTCTGATCGTAGTGGTCATAAATAATTCTGAGTCCTTCGGAACAACCCAGAAATCCACAAATATATTGATTTCCTATGGATTAAGAATTTCGGAGTATTACCAAGCAGTCTGTAACGTGAGTTCACGCACACACTCTCTCGTCCGTGAGCTCACCGATGACTTTGGGGCCCAAGCATGTGTGAGTGAGACTCACACATGTTTGCGTCTGTTTGGCGTCCGTGAGCTCACGGACGAAAGAGTGTGTGCGTAAACTCACGCTACAGACCGTGGCGCCACCGCACTAGAGCTTCGGACCATTACAACCTAATATGCCGTATGCGGCAGTCTTACTTTTCTTCCAGTTCAATGCGCAGGCTGAGTCGCGCTTTGCTCACCATGAGCGCCTCGGTCGATTTTTTGAACCGCAAAACGGCGCGGCACGGAGCGAATACATGTAATAATCACATATACCGTTCTAACTCGGTCAGAAGAGTTTTTGCATATGTTTTATGGCATATTATCACTCAATATGCGTGAAGGAATGAAAAAAAAATGGGAAAGGCACGCTGACGCTTCATTTTTAACTTCTGGATTTTTTGAATAGAGAATGTGTGAGTTCGCGCGATAAAGCCCATAATAGTATATTACGCAACGATGTCGAAAAGTTGGATTTACGCACGAGTAAAAATCTTTACACACGAGTGTGAGTCTTTACGCACTGGTGAGATTCTTTACGCACGAGCCGCGTAGCGGCGAGTGCGTAAAGTATCTCAACAGTGCGTAAAGATTCACATCTCGTGTGTAAAGGTTTTCCGAGTGCGGAAACCTTTCGACAGAGTTGCGTACGATATCTTTCGAAATTTTGGGCGGAAAGTTAGTATTCTGTCGGTTACCTCATACGTTAGACCCAATCGCGATTGGGGCAGATGGAGGAAGAGGGCGTAAAGCGAGGTCCAGGGGCGGCAGGGGGCGAAGCCCCCGCCGGGGGGTACGGGGGGCGGAGCCCCCCGACTGAAAAAAAATTCTGAAAATGTATCAGGAAAAGATCTTTTGTCCGATATATCATATGTTACCGCATAGATTGAAAATATCGATCTCAATTCTCAAAAGTTCTAGTAGTGGACAAGATCCGAGATATGTAAGTTCATAAGATAGTATGAATTTAAATTTTGAGGGAAATTATTACAGAGTTATGTGAATGTCGCCAAGGACAGGCAAAAGTAAATCAACGAATCCACGGTTCAATAGAAAGAACGTGGAAAATTATAATCATTATTTGTATATACATATTGTACTGCGAATTAAATTAAACTCATATTCTACCGAAGCGACCGATTTCCATGTACAATTCGATGACAAATCAGAATATTTGATCTATGAACTAGCCGAGAGAAGAAAATTGAGTATAAAAATTCAGAGAGCTCATAAGTATTATTTCCATCGAGTGAAAGGAGTCATTACACCTGCTTTGGACAGCTTCGAATCAAATATTGAAGCACTCAGTTACTAGAGAATTAGGACAGGGATCATTTTGCCAGTCTACGCAGAAACTTCAAGAGATATCGTAGAATATCAGGCTAGAAAGAAAATACGGCAGTGCGTAAAGATACGTACCGGTGTGTAAAGACATGCCTCACGCACTGTTGGTGACTTTACGCACAGGTCTTTACGCATTCCGTGCGCAAAAATTTCTTTACGCACGGAAAAATGTTCCTTACGCACTAACTTTACGCACATGATTTCGAAAAAGAGTAATTCCACGCGAAAGCGGACCACGAATTGCAGACATATCTCAGATTCTTTTTCCACTATTCTTAATCGATTCTATGGTCCAAAAAATGAACTTTTCACTCTCTATGGGGTCCAAAAAAAATTTTTTGTTTCCGTTGGGAATATCTTTGCAATAGTGTTTTTAGGAAAAAAATACTATTTTTTTTCAGTAAAATGGGTGTAGTTCCGACTTGAGATAAGATACGACCACGCAAATAGTGGCATTCGAAAGGTCTTTCAAAAATCTTTGAAAATATGTTTCGAAAATTTTTTTTTGCGGCCACGGACGTCCTCTATGTGCAAAAAGGTGAAAAACAGAAAAAATTCGATTCCTCAATATCCCATTTTTTTAAAAATCTGGAAATCCATATTTTGATGTAAAATTGCGTGCTCTTCCAGAAAAAAGTGGTCCTGATCTGTGTTTTGGGGTTCTACGCTGTTTTTTCTACGTTTTATCAATATTCTCAGCTTTTTCGGTTGAGAAACGGATTTTCTGCGCATGCGCAGGAATTTAGATTGCTGAAACCATTTTTATTGGAAAGCCGAGAAAATTTCCTTCAAAATGACTACCTGGCGAAGTCAATTCGATGTACTGGGCGCAAATTTAGAACGTCTAAAGAAAGATGACACTTCTACTCGAGTCACGATACTAATGGGAAATCTGTGCAAGATTTGCATTTCCCCTCTTGTGGATGCTTCTTCATTAATGCGATGTAACTTTGGGCCAAGTGCATGGAATTGACTTTGCCAGGTGGTCATTTTGAAGGAAATTTTTTCGGCTTTTCAATAAGAATGGTCTCAGCAGTCTAAATTCCTGCGCATGCGCAGAAAAATCCATTTTTCAGCCGAAAAGGCTGAGAATATTGATAAAACGTAGAAAAAACAGCGTAGAACCCAAAAATACAGATCGGGACGACTTTTTTCTGCAAGAACGCGCAATTTTACATCAAAATATGGATTTCCAGATTTTTAAAAAAATTGGTTTTTGAGGAATCGAATTTTTTCTGTTTTTCACCTTTTTGCTCATAGGGGGCGTCCGTGGCCCCAAAAAAATTTTTTCGAAACATATTTTTAAAGATTTTTGAAAGACCTTTCGAATGCCACTATTTGCGTGGTCGTATCTTACCTCAAGTCGGAACTGCACCCATTTTACTGAAAAAAGATTGGTATTTTTTCCTAAAAACACTATTACAAAGATATTCCCTACGGAAACAAAAAATTTTTTTTAGACCCCATAGAGAGTGAAAAGCTCAGTTTTTGGACTATGAAATCAATTAAAAATAGTGGAAAAACTATCTGAGATATGTCTGCAATTCGTGGTCCGCTTTCGCGCGGAATTACTCATAAGAGCGCAAATATGCTCCATCGCCAAGCGTCCAGGGTACCACCGGCAACTCCAGCCCCACTGAGGGTGCCTTTTCACGACGGCAAAATTTCTCCCCACAGCCCATCTCTCGCCATTGGAGCAAAAGAGAAAGACTATTGGTCTAGAGACCCTAAAGCAGGGGATTGTCTCTCTCGCCCCAACGGCGGGAGATGGGCTGTGAGGGAAAAATTTTACGTCGTGAAAAGGCACCCTGAGGCTGCTTTTTCACGGTGGAAATTCGTCGCCGCTCTAGGAACCCTAGTCGCCGCGAGATTGCTGCAATTTTCATGCGCGCGAAATTCAAAATTTTGCTCATTAAGGTAACCTAAGATGCCAATTGAGTAACTCCGAAAAACTCCCTCGTTGAAGGTGGTTCTTTCCTGTGTATTTGAGTGTGCTAAACACGAATACGAACTCTGTTCCCATCTAGAGGTGAAGAAAACTTCTAAAAATCACATTAAAGTCCGAAGATGAGACGTTCTGTCTCCAAAGTCGATTTTCACGCATACTCTCCGCCGTTGGAAGGGAGTGAAGTTCATATTCGTATTCAGCATCCTCGAAAACATTGGACAGAAAAATTTTCAACCAGTGGGTTATTCGGAGTTACTCAATTTCCATCTTAGGTTACACTGTAAAAAAATTTTATGTAAATTTACTGGGCTGAGCGGCGGTAATTCTTGGATACCATGCCGGGCCATGTGAATTTACAAGCGGCTTGTAAATTTCATTACCGGCCGATGGTACATTTGAGACTCCGAAGAAAAGAAATTCAACTGAAGTGTATGAACTACTTAGAGACCCTTTACTGATGAATTTGAGTCTTGAATTGAGGCATATGGAAATACGATGATTCCGGTACGAGAGAAAGATCCGTGCGAGTCGAAAATTCATTGCTCGTGACCGAAACAATTCTTGGTGAAGGAGTTTTTCAAGTTAGTTGTGCATGTGCGCAGCAGACCAAAGTTTAGATCCGCGCATGCTCAGTTGGCTGAAATTTACAAGCCTGAGCACGGGACTTTTACAGCCACGGTCGTATACACAGGTCTGGAAACTCCTGCTGTTTCCGCGGCGCCCGTAATGAGACAACGTTAGCTTCGATTTCTCACCGCAACTCACGGGGGCGCTGCGAGCGTGCTGAAGGGAGCTTAGAATGTAAACACGAACAGAACCAATTTTTTCAGACACCTTGCAAATGAAATGACTAAATAATCTGCAACTCATGCTGAATGAGCACTAGTGAGGCCTGACTTTGTGGAATTTTTTATTAAAAACTCTTTCGGCTTACTAATTTAAAAATATTTCAATAATTCGCTTCCGAGGAGGTAAATTGATCAGAAATATGGAACTTCTAAACGTAATCATTAATCAACAAGCATCATAAGCTAGGAAATTCGGTTTTTATTCAAGTGAGATGGAAAATGCAATTCTCATAAACAGAGGATTCGGTGTTATTTGGAAAACAGCCGCTTTGTTATCCTCTCCAAATGTCTTTAAAAATTCCACGAATGTAAAAAATGATCATGAGAATGAAAGATTTCATCACGGTATGCACTACATTATTGCAGTAAGCAGGCATGCAATTTTTGTTGGTTCCAAGTTGAATATTAAATATCTCACGTAGCCGGAACAAATATTTACTTCATGATTCTTCCAATTTTGACAATTTTTTCTTTACGGTGTATTTCTTATTTGCTTTTATGTTATTTTGATAAGTGTATTGACGCATACGCAAACGAATGTAATAAAAGAGTGAATATGATAGGATATCAGAACCATGAAGTGAACAAGGAAACGTAAATTCATAATTCTCTAGTACATCATCAAGGGTTGAATCGAATACTTCCTTATTTGATGCATATTTAGTAAAACACTCTTTGGTGAACTCGATTAAATTGAAGAAATGCATGTTTGCGTGAATGAGGCGCCCACGAGATTTCAAATCAACCAGTTGATTTACAGCAGACTTTTGATCACAGCTCAACAGAGCTCTCTTACACGTATCACAACTCTTGAATTCCTTCTTCTTCATGACTTGTTTGCACAGGTACCCTGTAAAAGATAACGGATGAATAAGAATGGATGAAGCGCTAAATTAGCTTATCACCAATCATTTGCTCGATGCTCGACTGACGGGGTGCGATTTATTAGGCATTGTTGAGTCGCAGTGAATGATACAATTATTATGGGTTGCTTTTGAACAGTAATTTCCCGAGACGAGCGATAGGAACAGTCGTTGAGTGGTTTTATTTTCCAAAGGGGTGAACTTTTTACTATGGTGGTGCTAACTACCTGGGTTCCGGATACCGATGCAAGTTGTTTTTTATGAGTAATATCAGAATGAGTCATATATATCAAATTAAAAGATGCTCGAACTAGAGAAACTTGACCATCTTCAATTACTCTTCGTATTATCCAGCATCACCGTATCTCGATTATGTTAAAGCTTTTATCCGACGGACGGTCGAATAGAGACAAATGATGAGACTTTGGATCTTCTACCCTATCATTCCTTGTACAAGTGCTTGAGGCCAGTTCGCACAGCTGACTTCGTCCATAGATGGCGGCACGGTAATCCACATAGGTAAATTGGAACAATTTCTAATTTTCAAAAAATTGCAAACACTTTTCGCGTTAAACCATCGAGTTCGGGCGTTTTGCGATACAATTCCCAATCATTTGAGCTTTGTCGCATCACAAAACTCTCGAAGTTTCTTGAATAATTCAGAATGGCAAACTCGCATGACCACGTGGTTTTCCTGATGCAACAGCGATAACGCAAGGTCGCAGTTTCTCAAAGCATTCAAGAAATATCGCAAATTTTGAGACGCGACAGACCTCAAATTATTGGGAATTTCATTGCGAAGCGCGTTAAGTTAATGATTTAATCCGAAAAAAGTTTGCAATTATTTAAAAATCAGGAATGTTTGAAATTAAACTATGCGGATTACCGTGGCACCAACTATGGACAAAGTCAGCAGTATGGACTTGCATTAATGTTTTTGATTAATGTTAAATGTCGAACATTGAAGATACGACTCCACCCTGATCAATTATCGAAGCTTCAATCAACATTCAACGAACAGCCTAGACTTAAAATTTCATCTGCAATTTGTCTAGTACCTGTGACATAATATCTGATACATGAAAGAACATTCGCATCACGGCTTGTGGCGTCCAATACAGGTTCATCATCGTCAATAATCACTTCATCGACCTCTCATTCCCTGTGCTCAATTATCTCATCTAATTTGCACTTCAACTCTTCTAGGACAATCGTGGTCTTCGACTTAGATTTTTCGAATATCTCTTTCAAGTCAGATATCCTTATGATCGTGCTGAGTTTATTCTCAGTTACAGTGCAGTTGCCATACTTCGGTGGCTTGATCAGACTGTACATGGATAATAGTTGGTAGAGGTGTAAGAAAGTTGGGCACGTTGGGTGATCATTGCTGCCTGCTGCTTGGCGAATCGTACCGAAAAATTTCTGCGGGGCAAAGAAGACTGATAAGAATCAAGATTGTTTCCAACAAAATCTTCCTACCTCTAGATCTTCGTACCTCTAGATTATCCTGGTTTACTCTCCCAGTCAATAGGTATTTGAAACCATACTTCTCAATAAGGTATTCACAAAGCTGCAACGTTGAGGATATTGTAACTCGAAGGCCATGAGCAGTTTCGATGGTGAGGAACTCCTCGGGTTCTATAATTCCATTCTTCATATCAGTTTCCCAAGCATTCAACCACTCTACGGCTTCTTGCAGCACCTAAAATTGATAGGGCGAGATTCACAACCAAATTTAAACGTCAAGTAGAATGAAATTCGACCACCAATAATTTCAAAAAAGTCCTATCCACAAAAATTCCCTAGCGAGATTCGAAATCGCGGTATTGATAACCAGCTTCGTCTTTATGGATACCAAATTATGGATAAGAATTGAATTCAGGTGGCTAGATTATTCATAATTATGGATGAATGAAGATAATCAGTCAATTATGATTCATTGATCATCCTTCAAGGCTTGTATCTCATTATAACAATTTTCAGAACTCAAACTTATTTACTTTTACTGTCTTAATCAGTCCGAAAAAGCATCAATAGTTCGTCCAGACGTTTGAGATACTTACATATATTCATGGTTATCGATTAAACCCTAAATATACTTTGACAGATCGACAGTTGTCTAGTATTGCGACAACAGTTCGTCAGATTATATCGAGAATGTTGGTGCTATTGCCTCCTCTCAACTCCTATAGTTCATTTTGCAGCGATTGATGTAAGATTTGTCGAATGTTATTCCATCGTATATCAAGAGACTTCCAGTACCTTGAAATCCTTGGATTCTGGTGTTAACCCTTCGTTTGGCTGTTTGCGGTTCAAAGCATCAAAAATATCGTTGAAGCTCAAACAGAACTCGATGAGGGCTTCACAACCTTGGAATTCCGCATATCCATTATTCAAATAGGTCCTCAATCCAATTGCAGCTGACTTGCTCAAGATCTGAAAAATATGAGAGAGATTGTGAAATACCCACGAGTATTATTTGGGTTTTGAGAGGGATAACGGCGAAGTTTCTCGAATAAGAAATCGCGATACATGTTGACTCTTGGTGACCTTTGGAAAAGTTTGGTCCTGCAGTAAATACCTATGGCTGTTCTGTGTTTTGTTCTGAATCACTAAAGTGGTCGATCGAAATATTCAGTAGTAAGAATTTCTTCGAATATTCCTCGGAAACATTTCGATTATACGCTCATTAAAGTACATTAGTACTGACAGCCTAATAAAATCAACCCATGATTCAGACGTCAATCGTGATAATTCTGGGAATATATTCTCGTATCTGATTGTCGTGAAGGAACTGAGACTAATATTTCTTGCAATGAGAGACCGCGGTTCGTAGGTCTAAAATCTTTGCAAAATAGTAGTTTCTGAGCTTAACAAATGAAAATGTGAGCTATCAAATGAGTTTTTGGGTCGGGGATGCAGCCAATGACTCAGTGTTACAGGTTCTATCTTACAATGCTATTTCTGCAACCATGTGCGCAAAATTGTGGGAGTTTGGACTCCCCGACATTATAATCTTGATTATACATCCATAGGTGATGAATATCATTGATTGGGCGTACCTGAGTCGCGAATTTGACCCGCATTTTCCCCGTGTTATCCAGGAATATGTGACGTCTTGTCAACTTTGGACAAACTCTCATATCTCCCGGTAGCGCGCTGTCAACCTTCAACAAACTCTCGAAATACTTCCATTCTATATCTTGAAGATTGGGATCAGATGAGGCCTTCGTTGTTCTCGTCTTTGCTTGAACCTTCTTCGTGGTCCTCCCTCTGACAACTCCCGGTGTTCGCCTCCTCACACATTTCTTCAGACGTTTTCTTGAACTCTGCCTGAGAGATTTCTTCGAATTAGAGTCGATCTTCGAATCACCTGAAAATGCATCCAGAGGTACCAAAAGGGCTTCTGTTGGAGCATTCATATTTGCTTCTTGATCTTTTTCTCGAGAGATCTGGTGGAGATCACGATCTACTTCACTTGAATTGCAAGTATCTGATTCTAATCTCAAAGATGAAATTCCTGACGTTGAATCATTGCGTGCACAAGACTCATTGTTCTTCTCAGCGTTATATTGCGACTCCTGTGTACCGCTTTTCCGCAATCGGACCCTCAATCTCTTTTTATTGTGCAGTCTATTTCGAACACATTTGATGAGATGGGGAGTATCGGAAAAAAACGAATACTTTTCTCTCATCATCCAGCGGGTGAGTGAACCAACATTTTGTATCTCCAACATCACTCCTCATATCTAAAATTTTCCACATTTTCCGATTTGTCGTAGCGCCGTCCGAAATGATTCCATGAATTATAGCACCTGCTCCTTCGGCCTTGATAATTCCTCTTAGAATTATTTTGGCAAGGTTATCACCACTGACAGGATTTGCTGAGGCAAAAACCGCTAAGGTTTGTGTAGAATTATCCGTCAAAGATTGATACATCATAACGAGGCCATGGGAAGCTTTCTCATCAATGGTTCTATCTTTGGGCCCATCATCTCCTGGATCTGTCAATCCACTATACGTGAGATTCTTTGATGATACTGATACAGATTTCCTCAAGTTGATCTCATTAATCACTAGAACACCGTGACGGTGTTTAGGATCTCTAGCTGCGAATGATTTTTCTACGAGTTTAAAATAATCGTCATCGAATCCAAATTTGTTGTTCATCAATGATAAGTAATCGCGAACTGTTTTGGTACAAGGGAGAGGGATGATTTCATTCTTCCTCAAGAATTCGTAGTAGCCACGAGATCGTATATTCATGAGCAAGCAAAGCATTATGAAATCTTCTGAATAACGTCTTCCCTTCGGACTCTTTGCTTTTGCTGCATTGACGATTTCTTTGATTACTAATTGTTGTTGCTCTGGAACTTGATGTTTGGTGAACTTCGTGGATAAACCTGCTTCAGCAATGTCTGCAATCTGTTTTTGATGTTCTGCCAATGTTGCTGTCAACATTTCAACTCTAATCTTCCTCTTACGCGCTTTGTCTCTGTAAGACTTCATTTTTCTTTGCATCGCTTTCAATTTCATCTGATCCAACGTGTTAGAAATGTTTGATACTCGAGATTGCCCTGTATTTGTTAGTGATCGTTTTTGTCTTTGCTTCAAATTCTTCTGCAGCTTCCGATAAGGAGTGCATCTGTCGCAATTAAGAGATATCATTCCGCAGTCGTTGTGCCGCCATGTAGCATCCCGATCATTTTTCATAGAAGCCACTCCTGCTCTAGTGATTTCTTTGCCAATATCTATCCCTTCGCAGATGCGAAAGTCTTTAAATTTTCGTAGAATACCCGGCAACGATTGTATATTGTCCAACTTCGATGGCAGTTTTGATCCTGCAACTGTAGCAGGCACAGAGTCCACTTCGTACAAGAGTTCTTTGTTTGATTTTACGATCAGAGTTTTCTCATATACGTAGCGCTCCTCCGCACCATTCATCTTCTTCACAGCGTAAGAGAACAGAAGAACTCCTTCGTTCCCAAATTTTGCTGTCGAGACACCCCACGGCTTAGGCACTTCCAAGTTGATTTCGGTTGTGATATCACCTAAAATGAATCATGAATGAGTCTCATCCAAAGTTGCCCGAAAGAGACAGCATTTACTTTATGCTGTCAGAAGAGTCGTCTCAATTCTATGTTAAATGTACTGATGAAGAACCTGAAAACTCCCCCACTATTTTTTCCACTATTCTTCTTCAATTGGTTGAATGTAATAGCAATCTTGCTGTCACAGCTTAAGTCGCGATAATTATATTTTTGTAATTGAGATATAACTGAGTATTTTCTTTCTAAATCTAATTGAGTAATTTAGCTGAAAAACTTAAATTGAAATCTGCGTATGGTATTCTGGTCATGATTCAGGGCTAGACCAAATTTTTCTGAAAGTATTCAGAACGTAACTCGAAAAGTAAATACTATAGCCTTGGGGTTTGTGTGGCTTCGATTTCTACCATCAAAATGAACGGTTGTAACGAAGTATCATCAGGTTTCTCAAAATGATAGAATTCACATGGGATTCGTGGGTTGAGAATGACTCAGAAGAAATTTGATAGCTCAATCGAGACTTACGACAATCATCAAATTTGAACGTCACTGGATCAAAAATGACTGTCGGGTGGGATGCGATTTCTTCGTTTTTGAGTATCACATTATTCTCCGATACGACGTCCTGCAGCTGATTCTTATCGTGATCTTTCGACAAATCTCGCCCCTCTTCATGCGAAGAGTTCGAGCCTATATGGTCGATGGAGGTACAGAAATTCAAATCATTCCGGTGCGAGGGTGTGTGGATATCTTTCCCTGCCACTATACTATATGGTCAAAAATACGTATTCCATCTCTCTGAGCAAGCCTTGGCGACGGCGCAAGCAGAGTATCTACATAAGATGAGGAGGAAGGTTGCTGTTACAGTACATTGTTAGGCAGGCGTTATTTTTTGCAATGTTTTCCATCTCTATCGGAGAGGGATGAGTGATAGAATAGTAAATGAGAAAATGGTAGCTGCAAAATCTCAAAAATCAAAACTAAGTCGAAATTCCGCGAAAAACTGTGCTGTGACTCAAACATGACGTTCACGCCCGATTAATAAAAAACACTTACGATCATCCATTTCTGAGTGAAGTAGAGGTGAATCATCCATCATACCATCCGTAATATCTATGAGTTGGTGATGAATTGTAGACTCGAAATCAGAGTTCTTGCAGAGGTCTGATGACGCAGAACCATCAAAATTACAGGTCAATTCCATCTCCCCGGCGATCGTCCCATCATAATTTTCGGTTGTTATCGGGTCAGCTCGTGATGTAGAACTAATCATGAAATTAGGATCACGATACTCGTCGATATCCATCTGCGAAGCTTGCTGATCCGTCCCAGGACTGACAAGGGGAGCACTTAACTTCCGGGTCGCCAATCTTCCCCAAAATTTTTTTACGGTTTGGTATCACCTAGAATATGAAGAATCCAGAGTAAGTCCGTCAAATGGGCCCTCTGTCCGAAGTTACAGCCTATCATATTAGCATTGCCCTTATAAGCCCATGTTAAAAAGTGAAATATATAGATATACTCACAATGCTAATGTTTCAGCTTGTAGCTCTGAACAGGGGGCCCATTTGACGGAGTTACTCTGGATTCTTCATATTCTAGGTGATACCAAACTGTAAAAAAATTTTGGGGAAGATTGGTGATCCGGAAGTCAAGTGCTCCCCTTGTGAGTTCTTGGAGTTTGAGCTTATTGCGCGCTTCTAATTTTGGGGAGCATCAATTGTAGACTATACCAAATGGGCTCATATGAGTGCGGGTAGAGCGAGACAATTGCTTCACATATCATGAAAATGCATTTGCCAATAATAAAATATGGGCCTAAATTGAGCTTCCGACAAATCAGAGAGAAGGTATTGATACTTACGATCATTCTCATGCGCGCACATCTCAAAACCATAAGTATGATCATGATTTTTAGAGAATGTGGCATGTTCTATCGATTGATCTTGAGATGACGTATTTGTAGCATTCGCAACTGTTCCAGCTAAATCATAGTTGATAACTAAACCTCTGTTTGATGTGTTGTTGAGCTGATGCCTTACTGATACATGCCCCAATACTTCATTGAACGGTACTGAAAAATATTTTGAAGAGTGAGGGAAAAAGTGACCGATCTCGTGCTATCCCGTAAAGTTACGAATCAGAGATCTGCATGAAATATATATCTGACGTGATGAAAGCCATCCCGAACGTTGCTAACACATCAAGAGTATTTATAATATTTGCTCAAATCTCGAATTGTTCTATTTTTCACTTCACGTGACTCTTTGTGTTTTACAGAATCATAGTTTGATGATCTAGTTCACGGAGAATCTTGTGCCACTGATCAAGTGACTTGTGAATCGGTGAGCATCGAACAAAAAAGTATCCATGGCATCTAGAATGTAATTGATACTCCTTCCTAGTTGTTTCAAAGAATAGCAGGCTAAACTCAGAGAGATTTTTTCGTGTATCCAATTTTGAATAAAATTTCCTAAGGAATGAATACAGCCAAGTTTCAAACCGATGAAGCCCGATTTTTACGCCGAATTTCAATGACACAGTCTCAGTCAAATTTTAAGAACACTCGTTTACCCTGCAGATGGACCGTTTGGGACGATTTCCGGTTGGATCTTGCCTGCGTGGATCCGAAATGTTTGATACAAATCATGAGACTACGTATAACTCACTTCTGCATTCAGAGTTTAATTCATTTTCAGCAGATCTCGAAATTCCCGGCTCAAGCCAATCACATTTCTGCAATTCTTGCAAATTTTGATCTTGTCGTGACGAGAAAACGGTCGGTATTGCACCCACTCAGAGTCGAGGATGCTTAAGACGTTCCTAGCAGGATTTGGTTATAATTATGATCAATTTCACGCATATTGGCCAAGATAAAGTAATTGCACTTTCATAACAGGCGCAGCAATGTATTATTGAGTTACTTTTCATACATTTGAAAAGAATTCTGTGCGCAAAGTTTGCTCGATTTCGTCATGTTCGCCACCGTTGTAGTTTTGTATACGCAATTTAAATCTATAAAAAATGTAATTTTATCTTACCTGCGCTAATACTCTTCCATTTACATCACACTGCTTAAACTCCCTGATGACATCCTTTTCCGCAAAGTGTTTCTCGCAAACTCTCTGGGTGGATCGTAAATATGTGATCCCCGGGATCGCTGCAATCCACTGATTTCTTAACACAGGATCGTCAGGAACCTTGAACGTCGACCGACTCTCCTTGGATTTAAATCTATCTTTTTTACAAGCCGGGACCACACAACTCCACGTCATGATACCGAACAATAATAATCACGATTGCGTCAGGGTAAGCACCTAAGCACGTGTTGAATGTTTTGAAGAATGAGGTTGGGTTGGAATATATAAACATAAACATTGATCAACTCGATCGCAGCGCCACGGGTCCCGTGGCCGTTTCGTGAAACTTTTGGTCTTCACTAAGAGCGCCCGCTTCCCTATAGGAGTTTCCAGACCTGTGTATACGACCGTGTTTACAGCAAATTTTACCGGGCTAGGACTGGTATCCAAGAATTACCGCATCTCAGCCTGGTAAATTTACAAGCGATTTGTAAAGTTACAAAAATTTGATGAAATTCACCACTCCCAGAGCTGTATTTTTACCAGACTAGTTGGCATATTTACATAACAATTTTTTACAGTGTACCTAAATAAGCTAGATTCTGAATTTCGCGCGCATGAAAATTGCAGCAACCTCGCGTCGTGCCGACGAATCGCCACCGTGAAAAATCAGCCATTGAGTCCGGTTATACGATGAACCGAGTTGCAGGTAGGGGACGAAACGCACGAGCCTTCTGCTCATAGTGTGTGTCGAGTCATTTATTAGAAATTGGAAACCCCAAAGTAGAGACCCTAGGGTCTCTACCCCAAAATGCTCCCTACTAGGGTCCCTATAAGTAATCTCCCTACATGACTCGAACGCCATCTTACAGCGCTCGAACTTGCGGGAAATGGCGGAGATGTGTTATCTTCGCGACCCAGTCTATTGTCGTTTTCGTCTTGGTTGTGCGTGAAGCCAGCTCCGTCGTGGCAAGAGCCAAAACGACAACTCGAGTCTTGGCATCGAACGAGCGCGAGTGGCCAGAGTATTTCCACGAGTTTTCTGAACCCAGCCCAGAAGAGGCCCTTCTGGTCACTATCCCACTCTTCAGCTCCACGACCCGCGATCGCTCATCCAGATCAACCGTCTTCGTCTACATCGCTCTGCGCCCTAGGTACCGCCAGGTAGCGCACATTACACATCGCAAGCAGAACTGCTTCCTGGATCTGGCTGGAGTTGTCTGTCTTGGAAAAGCTTTCGAAGTGGCGGTCACATTTCAGAGATTCAGAGGTCACCTATTCCCTCTCCACGGAAATCACCACTAGTTAATAGCCGGCGACATGTGAGCACTCGAGGTGGGTATGTATGTAAACTCTCCTAGGATACAACACTATAACTAACGCTGGATTTTTAGCTCTCATTTACATGTGAAATAGCAGGATTTTCGTCGAGTGCCGCCAACCAGATCTGGCATTGACTTCTGGGCATTAGTGCGAGTCATCACGATTCACGAAGCTCATTCCCCGACCATGCTCGCTTCCATAATTAGTTGAGAACCGACCGTTTAATCAGTAAATATCGATCAAAAATGTGTGGTTCGCTTAGTCGTGGAGACAGTAGAAGATATCTGGCGTAAGTACGTTTACGAGAGTAATATGCGAGAGAGGCGATGGATGAACAATAAATGATCATCATTGAGTAAAGAAAGACGTCCAAAGCTACTTACATGTCTGTTTGTACTAATGCTTCATTCCAGTCTCTATTTTGATTTTTAACATTGCTTTTGGTATGAAAACCATATATAGCCATAGGTGATCCACTCTTCATTTCTAATCTAGATCTTTGTAAGCTTCCTAATCTTTCCCTTTGAGCTGCTCTTCTCTGTCCCATTATTTCTTTGTGACAACAATGAATTCAGCTTTGTGATCACAGACATGTATCCGACAAATCTTTGACTTGAAATGAATGAGTTTAAAATAGTTGAGTTATCCCTGGAGTAGTTGCCATGGCTTGAATTTGAGTACTGAGATTCTTCAGTACCTGTGCATTGCTTGTGTGCATTAATTTGTAGAATCATGAAAGTTGTTTTGTAAGTAATTCTCTTTTGGCCCTCTTTTTTCAGATTTCATAAATTGTGAATTTTGACAAAGCAGGAGTCATTTGACTACTCCAACTATGGTTTCCAATGATTTTGACCAGGAGCAATTTGAACGAAGACTCCAAACTCTCAAAGATTCTCAAGAATCTATACAAAGTCTTTCTGCTTGGTGTCTAGAGAGGAGGCAACATCATAAAAAAATTGTTGCCACTTGGTTACAGGTGTTGAAAAAAGGTAGGTATACGAAGTTCATGCTTTTGACTCTGAAATTTGAATTACTTTGAAAGATGATCCAATTTTTCCATGGTGATTAGTCCTCATTTATCATTCAAAGCATACTTGGAATGGCATTGAGTATTCAATTTGATTTGAGTATTTTGGCAAATCTTACTATCAATACAGCCATTGCAGTCCTGCATTGACTTTGCCAATGAGAAATGTTGACAAGTAGTTTTTCACAAGTGTTGCCAATATTTCACTACATGAGGGTAGTGACAACACTTGCATCCCTTTTGTCAGAATTCCATCCTTTACCTATGACAGGAGAATCTTTAACTCAACTCTTGTTGAAATGCTGGTACATGGATTTTTTTTCATAATGAAGCTTTTATTGAATATAAATCATTACAGATGAATATTTTATTTCGTTTTATTTTATTTAATTCACGGTCAAAATGACCTCTACCAATTACATATCGTTATATCAGAATATAAATGAATTTTGGTTCAATTCTGGGTGATGTACATTATTTTTGAATTTTTGAGATCGAGTATAGTTAAAATTTACATTATATTGTGATCAAATTATATCATGTTTTAATTGCAATTCTTGAAGGATCTTGTTCTTTCCAACTTGAAAACAATTGTTTTAACTACTCTGTAATTTTACAGTCAAAGTGGAACACAGGCTCACTCTATTTTATCTGGCAAATGATGTCATCCAATACTCAAAACGTAAAAATTTTGAATTTGTTGAATCGTGGGGCACAACATTACAACGAGCCACAACCATGGTCAGAGATGAGAAAGTCAAACACCGTATCTTGAGAATTTTCAAAATTTGGGATCAGAGACAAGTCTATGATGAAGAATTTCTGGCAGATTTATCAGGTCTCATATCGGCAGCCCCAAAAAAGAAAATGGATCCTCAGCCAATTCAACAGCCTGAAGAATTCCAGGCAGCTTTACTCATTTCCACCATGAGGTCTTGTGGAACACTTGAGCAAGCTACGGATGCAAGATTGAGAGATCTAAGGGAAACCAACGTAGATATAAATAATGCTGAAGAACTGTGTGCCTCTTTAAAAGATCGAAGAAGAGTAGAAGATGCTGAGAAAGAAGTTGATCACGCTGCTAGGAATATTGAAAACTATGTCCGTGCATTAGAAGCTGAAATCGGAGAAAGAAAGCAAGTTTTGGACCTTCTTGAACAAGCTGACCAATTTTATGAAACTCAGAGAGGGGAAGTCAAAATAGTTGTCAACGTAAGTCTTTAAATTTGTTACTTATCTTGCTGCCCTTATCAAGTGAATCAAGGAAATTTATGAGTCACTGTGGGCTGAGTTTTTTCCATTAACAGAAAGTTGCCAAGGTATTGAAGTTCTTAACCATCCTAGCGAATTTCTGATTTTTGTGGCAGCAAATTCTCAACTTGAACAACATTTCTGCAAAACTAATTTTTGGTCAATGCTCCAATCAAGTATTCTGGTAGCTGAACATGTGGGGATCGATGGTCATGATGGAACATAAGCAGATCTTATGATGTGGGCAATTTTTTTCTTCGCTAGGTACTGTTTGACTAGATAAAATGCAGTATGAAGCAACCGTAAAAAATGTGAACTTTGCTCTCGACAGTCATTGTTTTTCGTGTTACTGTGGGCTCACGGGATTTCGGAAAATATTTGTTGTGTTCAATGCTTGTTTAGACTTATTCCAGCCAAGATCGTCTAATCTTGGAGGGATATTTTTCGATCTTGCAGGTCTGGTAACAAGGAACTGATGAAATGTCCCCCAATGAGTAAAGCCCCCTTCAGGACAGCTTTCCGTTTTAAAACATGCATAGTAGTAAGCTGTCCCGAAGAGGGCTGCGAACCAAGCAGACGAAACGTCGAAAAACGAACCCATTTTTCTCATTGACAAAGATTTCATCAGTTTCTCGTAAGCAGCAGTCCTTTAAGATCGAAAAATATCCATTCAACATTGTAACATCTTAAGGACGAAAAATTGTACAACAGAAATTATGGAGATTGCCCATTTGAATCCCGAAATTAATAGATCGGCTTTGTTCCAACTATATCATTCTAGAGACAAAATGAAGAGACACTCATTCTATTGCTCAGCCAGATACCGCTTCGTTTTTGAGTTACGCGATCATTCAAGTCTGAACTTGTCAAAGCGATTTTGATGGAATTTGACATTTTAAAGCAACTAAAGTTGAATAACTCAGCAAATTTTCTTGAATATTTTTACCAACCTTATCGTATATCTCTAAACATAAGATGAAGCATGGATAATTATTGGAATCGGACAGGAATACATAGGTTGCATATTTGTAATAAGTCGGTATCTTGTGAACAAGACAAAAAATTCATTTTCTCAAAATGCTCATCTTTTTATGGCTGAAAAATTTCTTGGTGGTATTTTGTCATATGGAAAGTGAGGTATAATTGTTCCGTTAGACGCACTAAGCTTGAAAGAAATGCTATAACTTTTTGTGGAAAATGAGTGGAAAATCATATTTTCCATCTATGTTGTATGTATATATGGGCGATTCCGCGCAAAGGTTAACTTTGGGGGTCAAATTTGCCCACTTGGCTCATTTTCTATCCTTTTGATTATTCGATTTCTACTCATCCCATGGTCACTTTGGAGTCAAAATGATGATTATACCAGGTGGGGTATCGTTATGACAAATGATCTTGAACCCAGCAGTGCCCTGATCATTCATTAGATTGACGCTATATCAATATCGCATTTTATCGAGTACCATGGAATGTGACATTTTCGTGTGCCATGGAATGTGGCATTTCGACCTTTAAATTCATCTCACGAGCTCGGATCAACTCGGATCGACTGAGCCGAATATATACCCATTAGTACCACCAAACTACATAAGAAAAAAGCAGAATTGAGTCATTGGAGTCATTAGCACGCTCTAATTCATATGCCATGGAATGTGACATATCTTTTTTCCCTTAGAAAAAATGAGCATATATTGGCTCTGCTAGCCGAATCAATTCAAATTAACGGCTCTGAAACCCCGGGAAGTTCTATGCTAACCCAAATGTAATGAGATGCCACCCGGGAGAAAAGCTTTCGATATCACAGAAAAGCTCGGGAGGGTGTTTTAGGGATGCCATGGAATGTGACATGGTTTTCCAGGACAGGATGTTCGCCTTGGTTACACCACGATAAACTCGAGCGGGGACTTGCATTTGTGCAGGAATTTACTCCTTCAAATACAAGCTTTCGAATGGTGTGTCGCGAGGATGCAATATATTTCGTTACATAGCAACATTATGACCATGAAGGGGGTAGGGTTGAAAAAGGGACAAGAAAAAACCCTGTTTTTGAGCATAAGTTGATTTCTAGAGCACGAAAAACATCCAATGTCGCCACTCAAAACTATCCTCGTAGGTCCTAAATACTGGTGTTCAATGCACCAAATTTTTTTATTGGACCTATCTTACACCATTTGGAAATGGCAGCTCAGGACATCAAAATTAACACTTTGCGCGGAATCGCCTATATACCGTATCCGTCGAAATAAATGGAACACTGATACTTCCACTAAAATATCAATTACTCCAACGCCCGGTCTATGCCCCTGGGTCTACGGCAGTTTTTCAAGCACTTTGAAGATGAAAGAAAAAGCTATCAATTCATGCTTTCCAAAAAAATTTTCAATCCAGAAACTCATGGTTTTAGTTGGCTTCAAAAAAGGAAAAATTATCCATCCGAATCAATTATCGAAATCACGATAGCGCAAAAATTCGTGCGGTATATTGTAGCCCTTCTCAAGATATTTCGAATATTTTGTTAATTCATAAACATTGCTTTGCGATTTTTTTACACCTGAGTTACGAGTGATCAAATAAGAGAGAATTGGTGCGGATCGAGGGTACTAGTGATATGGGGGTATGAGGTTTTTCTTCTTGGAGCTGTCTGAGGACCTTTTGAGTGGATTTTAGAACATCAGTGACTCATATTTCCCGGAATTCAGAAAATTTCACTCCAAAATCATGGATTACGCAATTTTTCATATTCCCGCTACGTTTAATACGTACGAATTTACTTTCGCTTGATCGCTCGTAAGTCAGGTGTAAAATATCGTAGAGCAATGAAAGGATAGCCGATCTTGAAAGTCTTGGAAAGAGCTACAAGATCCTGTGGGCAGTTTTGCGCTATCGTAATTTCCTGATAAATGATCGATGATCGATTGAAATGAAAATTTTTCACTTTTCGAAGCCAACGAAAACCATGGATTTTGGGTGTAAAGAATTTTTGAAGGACGTGAAGTGGTAGCTTTTTTCTCATCTTTCAAATGCTTTTTGAAAAATTGCCGTAGACCCAAAGGTGTGAGAGTTATTGCTGTTTCAGTGGAGGTAGCTGTGTTCCATTAATTTTTGGCGGGTACCTCATGTAATGTTGTCAGTACCTTTAATTCACTCCGAGTATGACTCAAGATTGTTCAAAAACACGAGTCTGTACAAGGAGCATTGAAATGAAATGAGTCTGCTCGACTTTTTCGTTGTCGAGATGATATTTTTAAACTGTAACCCAAGACAGCCAGCTTGCTAATCCTGCGAGATCAAAAATCTGAGTGACTCCAACTTTGTCCAATTCACCGTCGTTGATCAATTTTTGAAAAGGGCGCACACCTCTCCCACAGTCAGAGACAGGATTTTGATACAGAAGCATTCAAAACCCGACTTCTTCCCATCGATGTACAGCAGTCCGATCGACTTGGAGTTTCCTTTCGTTATCTTCCGAGATGTAAAGCCTCCATGCGTGTTGGCTCTCCTTAACTTCTCGAATATACTATATTCGCCAAGGAAAAGTGAGAAAAAATTTCAACCAGGTTCTGGCACTGAAATGTATTTGGGCATTATCGCAAGAACTTACCCAGAACATGGTATGACCTTGCATTTCGACGAGCAAGCTTCGAATCACTCCATTGAGATTTTCCTACACGCATTCTATTGAAATACAGTTGGGAATATATTAGACCGGGAGCTCGTGAACTTTTTTGTGCCATATTTCATAAAGGCTGGAAAGGTACTTAAAATGTTGTCCTTCATGTACCTAACCTAAACCCACCGTCAGCCCTCTCAGCGCCTGGGCGTTTTTGTAAAATTAAATTTTCAAATAATTTTTTCGACCAACTCATGTGCTATATGACTTAGAGTCTGAATCTTTCAGGGATGATAGATCATGATCCAAAATGATCGAAATCAACCGTCAGCCCCTCCGCACACTGGGCGTTTTGCGCCAGCCCTTCGTTCAATATTCAATGTTGACAAGTTGGTGTGCTATATTTATTAAAATCTCAAACTTTCAGGGATGATAGATCATGATCCAAAATGATCGAAATCGACCGTCAGCCCCTCTCTAGACTGGGCGTTTCCGAGACTGACGATTTTTTCCGATGTAAACAAAGCCCCGCTTCGAGGCCGCGATTTATACATAAGTTTTGTCTCATCTGTACGCACCGTCTCCGTGGTCTAGTGGATACGGTTCTAGTATGTAGGTTGGGGGGCTGGGGTTTGTACCGCGGCAATTCCAAATTTTATTTTATATATTTTTTTTCATTCTTCTTCCGATGTTATTTCAACGCGAGAAAACCATCATCCTCTCAATTGGAAACGTTTTTTCGTCTTCGTGCCGTTCATTCGAAAGCGCATTTAATTCGAGGTTTCAACTGCGAACTCCCACAAACTGAAAAGAATTCGAGGTTCCTCGTCATCAGTCTCGAATTCATAAGTGGTATTCAAGAATCAAATATTCGTGCTATGAACGAATATTTGATTCTTGTTCACGAATGTTTTGAAAATACGACTAGGAATAAAAAGCAGTGTTAGCTGTAAAAAAATATATATATAACTTGTCAAAATCGAAGATTGTATTGATACTTGTATGGTTTCTGAAACGTACAAGGTGTGATTGAGGAAATAATGTATAAATGTTGTGAGACTATCAACATGAATGAGTGCTGCACATGGATCAAATTAAACAATACTGTATCTTCATTGGACATTTTGTGTATACCCCGTTGCTATTATTATAACACTGAATGAATGGTTTTAAGATAAGAAAAGTTCCCTAATCAGAGGATGATGGTTTTCTCGCGTCGAAATAACTTCGTAAGAAGAATGAAAAAAAAATATATAAAAAAAAAATTTGGAATTGCCGGGATACGAACCCCAGCCCCCCAACCTACATACTATGTATATAACCGTATCATATAACCGTATCCACTAGACCACGGAGACGGTACGTACAGATGAGACAAAACTTATGTATAAATCGCGGCCTTGAAACGGGGCTTCGTTTACATTGGGAAAAATCGTCAGTCTCGGAAACGCCCAGTCTAGAGAGGGGCTGACGGTCGATTTCGATCATTTTGGATCATGATCTATCATCCCTGAAAGTCTGAGATTTTAATAAATATAGCACACCAACTTGTCAACATTGAATATTGAACGAAGGGCTGACGCAAAATGCCCAGTCTGCGGAGGGGCTGACAGTTGATTTCGGTCATTTTGGATCATGATCTATCATCCCTGAAAGATTGAGATTTTAAGTCATATAGCACATGAGTTGGTCGAAAAAATTATTTGAAAATTTAATTTTACAAAAACACCCAGGCGCTGAGAGGGCTGATGGTGGGTTTAGGTTAGGTACATGAAGGACAACATTTTAAGTACCTTTCCAGCCTTTATGAAATGTGGCACAAAAAAAGTTCACCAGCTCCCGGTCTATATTTCCAGCTCGATCCGTCAGGAAGTCTTTTTTATTTTATAGATTGAGGGTCAACTAGAAACGTCTCCACGCGCGCAAGCGCGCTGATTCTCAAAATAATCATGAAAAAATCATTAACAATTATTACAGGGCAATCATTCTATATGGTATAGGATCAAATCCTTTCGTTCGAATCGAGATCCTTGAATGACAGCATGTAGTTTGGGGATAGTGAATTCTTGTTATCTGTGGAGCGCTCAAATTTCTTTGGCGATTTGAAGCGTATGAAACTTTTGAATTCCTCATACGTATACAGAGAAAGTATTAGTTCAAGAGCTCCAACCAGCCCAAATCGAATAAATCTGGACTCACTGAAAATTTTACACGTGTATACACGCAAGTATAATAGACATGGGTTTGGACTTCCATTCCTTTTTTCATCATTTCTCGAATCAATGAAGAATCAAAATTTGCATATTAGCTAATTTGGAGCATTTTGTAACGAAAGTGGAAGTAAAACGAAAGAGTGCAGAACGTTGTACTTTATACTTTAGTTATCTTCTTCGGGGAATTTGGAGTAGCAAATCAGATTGAGTGATGAAAACTTTCTTATTATATTTGGACTCTAATGTCCAGACAGAGAATAATGGTGGTTGTGATTTTAATGCTGTTTTTGGACTGTCCTTTTGAATATACTTATGATGAGGTAAACAACGTTTCGGACCTCTGATTAGGTCCTTCTTCAGGTTAAATTATATCACTTGATGTGGGAATGGGTAATGGAGTGAGTAAGGGAGCTTAAATAAGTAGGACTTATCAACGTAGGTGCGGTAATTTGTGGTCCTCCTTGAGATGAAACCTGAATCGACCTGTTAGCCACGCGACTGATCTTCAAACAAGTTCCTGCTCGCCGATGAGGATCGAGATTTGCACCAGGTTTCATCTCAAGGGGGACCACAAATTACCGCACCTACGTTTATAAGTCCTAGTTATTCAAGCTTACTCACTCACTCTATTACCAGGGGCGGTCCCAGAGACCAACTTTGTGGGGGGGGGGGGCGATTTTGACTTTTGGGGGGAGCGGTCAATGCAAAAATCGATGTCGCGCGCGCGTTTTCCTATCTCTCCTGTACAAAATTTTTGGCTTTGGGGGGGGGGGGCGATCGCCCCTACCGCCCCCCCTTGGGACCGCGCCTGTCTATTACCCATCCCCACATCAAGTGATATAGTTTAACCCGAAGAAGGACCTAATCAGAGGTCCGAAACGTTGTTTACCTAATCATAAGTGTATTTAAAAGGACAGTCCAAAAACAGCATTAAAATCACAACCACCATAAAAACTTCCTCTTCTGTTCAAGTGGTCCCCAGCCCTCTAGAGCTTGTGAGTTGTCATTGCATAGCTTCAAATGAGTTCGCAATACTCATTCACAGAAATGTAAAAATTACACCATCTCCTGTCAACTTCATGATTCATCTTTTTACTTGGAAATCGTTCTCTCAGTATTTAAGAAATATCAATGACCCAAAAGAATTCTTGATTCCTCAATAGCTATTCAAGCACCGTATCCTCTACCAATGCGGACTAAAGAGAACACGAAATCTATATCATTAACCTAAGATACAAATTTTTGAACTATATAATAAATATATCAGACTGGATTGCAATATTGCCCACAATATGCTGTTGGTTCAAGCGTCGGAAATCTGAGTACCAAGATCAATACTTATTAGTTGTCCTTGAAAGATTTTATGATGCTGTTTTTCATCTCGTAGAAATTGGTTTCATGGCAAAGGTGATTTGAAAACTTCATTTGAAGGGTATTCAGTACTTCTGTACCTTTTCCTTTTTTCACTTAATCTATCCCGTGAATCATTCTTATTGACCTTTATTTTTTATGAATAGATATTTATCTTGGTTTTCCTAACACTTTTCCAAAAAAAGGACAAATCCAAGATTTCAAATCAAGCATTATTTCAGTAAAAATGTGGAGAGAACATATACGATTTAATCTTGGATTACAAAAGATATCAAAGATTACTCGATTGAATTTTTGCTCTTCTTCATGGTTTGAAGATGATATATATGACGAGGTAGAAATGATTGTATCTTGAATTTCTCACAGTAAATGTTTACATCGACGTTCTAACGTGTGCCCATAATTCTCTCGATAACGTGTAAACTCCTGTAAAAAAATCGTGTCATTATCAATCACAATTATTCCATAATTATGGTTTAAGAGGAATGAAAAGCAGAAATCCATACCTCCACAACCTACCTGATTCCATGTTGATCTGTTGACATTGCGCAAATAACACAATATCACCAGGTCACAACAAGAACTTCAACTCCAAATCAAAACAAACTTGGAACATCGAAAAATTCGAGATACGCCAACTTCTCGATTACCCTGTGGATTAATGGGAGAGAAATGTCAGGTCCGTGAACTGTAATAATTGGAGTTCCACGCATACCCTTAATGCTAGCGTTGGGTAATCAATATAGCTAGATTTTCAAAAAGGTTTCTCTCCAAGTACAATACACAACAATTTTATCAAAGTTATTATTGCTGAAATGGTTAGTTTAGTCTGTCCCCGAGCCATATGCCTATTTCTTGGAAGGGCATTCTGACTAAAAATGAGACCGTTTCTCAAAATAACAGGGGATCGCAAATCCAATCTGAAGGACTTTGTCACAGACAAAATTTCAAGGAAACATGTCAAGTAATCGGATCTTATTACGAAAAAGGCCCCGAATCAAAGTTCCCCGTGTTGCATGTACATTTGTTGTCGAAAATATGTAATTGAGTTATGTCGGATCCATGTGCACCATGTTACCCCACTAAAAGTCAATTTATTTGGGTGCGAAAAATTTTTTCCACTAAAATACGATGGGATTAGATGAAACCTCCATGGAGAAGTTTCCATGTCAGCTCTATTATTTTTGCAATGGATTTCAAGGGCGAAATGTTAGTTTCATGTGTGTCAGGTACATGTACTCAGAAGCCGTTTTCTGGGACAATCAATAGCACGGAAAAGACAAAGATATGAAATTGTCTGTTACAGAGATTGTGTTACATTCCAAATTAATCATCTATACGTGAATTTCAAGGTCTTTTGGACCCATCGCGTTAGGATTTCTCGCTAGAAAATGAAATCTCAAGAACGAGAAAATGTCATGCCCGTGTACTACTTTCCCTACGTCTTATACATGTGAAAATCACATATACCGTTCTCACTAGTTCCAAAAAAATTTCTGCATATGTTTTTCAACATATTATCACTCGATGGAAGATTAGCTATTGAAGGAGTTGGGATTCGAGGTGTCAAGCGTGCCCTAGCAGACAATGTATAAGAGATAGGAAGTGGCAGAGCGACAGTTCAATATTCCGCCACCTAACGCGTTCATCCGTCGTATTATGGCGCTGTAGTCAGGGTTGACACCTCGAATAGACACACGGAGCATCAATATTCAACTTCTGAATTTTTGGATCCAAATTGTGTAAATTTACGCGATAATGCCCATATGTGTATTATACTCGACATATTTGAGAGATGTAATAACTGACTTCAATTCTCCACAAAGAATTATACCGTCTCTCAAGCTGAGTGCGCCTATCAGACCAATTATACCTCATTTGTCATGTAAAAAAGTATCACCAAGAGATTTTCCCTACATGGAAAGATAAGCATTCTGAAAAAATGAGTTTTTTTGTCCCAATCACAAAATACCAATTCTACCCACAGATATGCTATCTATTTCTGGCAGATTCCAATGACTTTCCGTGCGTCATTTCATGCTAAAACACATACAACAAGGTTTGTAAGAATATTCATAAAAATTCGCTTAGTTATTCAACCTTGATTGATTCGAAATGTCAACTTTCATCAAGATCGCTTTGATGAGCTCAAACCTGGAGAATTGCGTGACTTGAAAACGAAGCGGCTTCTGTTGAAACAAGAAAATACGCTTCTCTTCATGTTGTTGGGAATGATATGTGTCGGGACCAAGCTGGTCTATTTTTTCAGATTTTGACTAGACGATGTTAGTTGGGATGAGTCTTGAATATAGAAGAATGAATGCAAGCCATACATTTTGGAAGATCTTGATACAATATTTCCCGCATTTTGATAGAATTTGGCACAGTTAGTCGGATTGCATATAGAAAGAAAAAAAAGAAGATAAAAGTGATGTAGACAGAAAAAGTGCTGATGATGTCAATAGCGATTCCAATTTTATTATATTCCAGGTGGCTATTCTGAAGTTCAATCCGTTTTTTATAAGAGTCAATTTGCAAGAAACTAGAAATATTCATTAAATACTATGCCAACAGCAGAGGACGTTCTTCTCGTGAAATCGAATTGATTTTGAACTCTTCCAGAAATCAAAATATTAACTAACGCTAGAAGTTCATGAAAAATGTAAGAAGCCACTTGAAAACAATAATAGCTACATTTCAGATACCGCGCTATTGCAAATTTCCGTACAATCAAGACCGTTTGTAATCTGATATCGGTGGGTTACTTTGATAGTAATTCATGGTCAAAATTGCAGGCTTACAGGAATTTTGGGAGTAGAGTGAAAAATTTGAAGAAAAAGTTGGATGAACTTTTACCAATGCTGGCTTCACCAATCCCATCGCCAGATATAAATGCCCCTTCTCCAAGCCCCGACAGTGATATTGAACTTCCTGGAGACGAAAATCAAACGGACCAGTCATTAACTGATGTGGCGCCTCCGTCAATGTATGGTTCATATGGTCAAGATTATAATCCTCTCTCAGCTCCAATCAACAATACAACTGCAGATTTCGCGAACAACTTTCCATCGTTTATTGGAGGGAATTTGGACTTCGATCCAGTATGTTTCCAATACTATGGTACCTATTTGAATCTTAAATACGGGTATTGAATTTTCTATCATATTGCAGACCAGTATCTTCACGGATAACTCTGTGACATCCCTGAATAGTCAGCCGTACAGTACTCTTGAGGTATACATGAAAATAATATTCTTCACATGCGCATTGTCGATCATAGTAGAAACTACATTCTTTGAAGCGTACAGAGTTTTAGCGGGGACGCACCCTATGTATGGTGCATCAATATATTCGACTTGATTGCAGGGTTCTGTTCTAAACATATATGGGCAAATCTCACTAACTGTGCGATTGGGCCGAACAGGACAGTTTTCACGTTGAGAGAATTAACACTCGCGTTCTTTCCGCCACTCGTACTGGCTCATTTTCAAAATCTACTCATCTTCAATAGTTCTGCGTCGTCCAAGAGTCTATTACTTGCTTTAGCAAGGTACTGGGAGACGCTTCTACATGACAAAATCGAAATTTTCGACCGAACAGGGGCATAATTTGCTTACGCCTTAGCTCGTGGCAGGCAGGGCAGTTCACCGATCGGTCTAAAAATTAGATTTGTGATGAATTATAATGTAAAGAAACGCATAATTTTCGCCCGAGGCTGTGCCTATTCACGCAAAGAAGGACGCGCTGCTGCAGTCGGAGCGCCGCGTCGGAAGAGCGAGATTGTCAACAAACTTAGAGTCTCGGGTCTTTGGAGGGAACTTCGATTATACATTTTTCCCTGTATTGCTCTTCTAATGGATGCAGCACTCGGGGCGGTGAGTATTTTGTATCTGTAGAAATAACATCTTATTCTACTCCCAAAAACCTAAAAATCTAGCCCAAGAACGATAGTGTGCTCGATTCCGCATGACGATGCGGTTTGAAATGAGAAAAGTTATTTTTGCGTAAATCGAGTCAAAAAAATCATTTTCCGTGTAGCACACGAAAATTTCAATTCCGTTGGGATTGAAATCAAATGTGAACTAATTCCCATACCTCAAAAAATGGCTATGAGAATCGCTCTCACTACAGAATCATCTCGGTCGTAATGCGAGGCTTGTGAAAATTGACAAATGACGAAAATGAGCGTTCTGGCGGCTGAGGCACATCTTGATTTTGTACCACAGACCTCCAGATGACACTGTAAACTATTAAACGTATCTTTTTTCTTCTATTCCAACACCGAGGATGCCATATATTCACATACACATGTGCCTATTAGAATGACGGAAATACGAGGCTCCCATTCAAGTACATGGGAAAATCTTCTATCCGCGCTGTAAAGGGTCGCCATGTTGGCCGCCATATGCAGGATTTTTTAACTGTGGCGCGTCATACTTGAGCGGTATATTTTAGCATATTACCAGATTATCATGAATATAAGAACGTATCACATATTTTTCTCTCATCTTAGAACGGTGAAAATGAATGTCGTTGGTGGGAATTCGAAAAAATGAACATTAATTAATGGAGAGCAACAAATTTGCAGGACAGATCTCAATATGCTTTGTATTGAGCAACAGGGAGTTTTTCAATTTTTTAAGGGACGATTGTGCTCATTCTAGTCTGACATCTATCGCCTTGGTATTTTCTGTGAGTATTTTCAAAGTTTCACAAAAGCCAACTACAACTGCTTCACTCCTGTTATTTTGTTGGGTCCTTAGATGTCCACCACCCAACAAAGTAACAGGAGTGAAGCAGTTGTGGTTGAATTTGGTGAAATTGTAAAATTTCTCATAGGAAATACCAAAGCGATAGATGGAAGACTAGAATGAGCACAATCTTCCCTTAAAAAGTTGTGAAACCCCCTGTTGATGAATACAAAGCATATCGAGATTTTTTCTGCAAATTTGTTGCTCTCTGTTGAATAATCTTCAATTTTTCGAATTTTCACCAACCACATTCATTTTTACCGTTCCAAGATGAGCGAAAAATATGTAATACGTCCTTAATATCATGATAATCTGATAATACGCTGAAATATACCGCTCAAGTATGCCGTGCCACAGTTTAAAAATTCTGCATATGGCGGCCAACATGGCGACCCTTTACTGCGCGGATTCCCTCACAAATCCACGGCGGAGCTCCAAAGTGATTTACGCAAGTATTCCATCATTGTTCGAGCATTACTTGGACCAAAGAAGAGTCCATGGGAGGTGTGCTGTCATCCTGAAATTCTCGAAACTTTAAAGTCGAAATCGCACAGTTCCTGAGATTTGCCCATGTAAAGTGGCCCTATTGGTCTCTCTATATAGGTAGCAGAAAAGACTAATCGAACGACCTACGCTCATATTATATGTATTATACTTTCTGTTATTCGGCACGTTGTCTTGACCCGTTCACTACAAAGTTGTCCCTGGTATCGGATATGTTATTTTCATCATCCAAATATGTTCCTGGGCTAGGGAAACGGTCATAAATGACTAAAATTGCGGTCTTGAAGAATTAACTTCTTTTCATTTTTCTCTCTAATGATTCCATATAGAAACCTGGTTGGTGTTCCATTTTGTTCCTTGTGGTGACAGATTTTTCAGAATAATTTTTAGAATTTCCCGATGCATTTCAAGAAAACTATCACGGATTATTGTAAATTGATAATGTTTCCTGGAGGGGACAAAATAGTGAACAGGTTAATATCCGTGCCTAGATTCGCATTCGTTGACTTTTATCTTCAGCCCCCCCCCCCCCCCTCCCCCCAAATAGAGCTGGTGTTGTCAACATCAGTAGCGAAAATTCTCCGTCGAGCATTGAGCAATTGATCTTGCGTAGGCTGCAAAAACTGAGTATATTCTATCCGTGTCTAATCAAAAGTTCAATAGTTACCGCGTGGTGTGGGTTCGGGAGTCAGTTTGCCTTTCCTTTCTCTTGTGTTGTTAGGAAGCGACACCAATGTCGTGCCATCTCTGTCGCATTCCATGTTGAGTTAGGTGTTTTCAAATCCTCCGGCAAAATACCGCGCTTTTGCAAAGGCAGCCTCAACAGTCTCCTTGCTTGTTTGTTCATTTTATATCTTACGTCGCAGAGCGTATCTCTTACTTCGGAACCCATGCGAGTAAAATACACAACTGTTTATATTTACCCCCAACGATGCTGAGAGCGACAAGATGTCCAGACAGCGGTTCATTATTTCTCTCAGATCCAAAAGTTCGGGCTAAACGCACTGATTCCGGTTTCGAACCTCGCTTGTGAGTGTACTTACAAGAAAAAAGTGAGATGCTGTGCTTGTGCTACGTCTCTTTGAAGTTGCTTCAAGTTTCTTTGGAGTCGGTGAAATGTAATGCTAAGCATGGTGAATGGGAAAATTAGCATTTATGAAAATATTAGAGTCTCATTTGACTATTGCTATTCTTTACTGTGGACATTTATGAGAATGCACAGAAAAGAGGATTTAATTATTTTTTATCAGTGAAGTACTCTGTGCGATCTCTCCTTGACTGCTAAAGACGTTGAACTTATTGAATTCTTCATTTTGTGGATATGAGTCGAAGAACTATCTCACTTCATTTTGAGCAATATTGCATCCGAAATTGGGTCATTGAAGGTTTCTGCGAGAGTCGTCGAGCATGATCTGACGTACCTCATTAATAACAATATGACGAGCTCAGAAATCGTATTAACTTGGCATTCATCTTAAATAGAACTATTCATCGGTTAAAAATCCCCAATGGCTTTTACAATCCGATGCGATATCTCAAACCTGAGACTGACAATCGAGACCTTAAATTTGATCTTTTATTACGCAATTGCAAACATTTGTCGCTCGAATGGTGTTTCCATCGAAGCATTCTCCGTGTCAACTAATTATTTGGAAACTATTTACACCAGTTAAAATTACGGCCATCACTTGCAAAATCGAGGAATCGAGAATTTTTGCTTTCTCTAGAGAGAAAGCTTTGTTTCCGGTTCAGCAAATTTTTGATTAATTTTTCCATTCAATCCAATATTTTCTTCAACAAAATTCCTCTTATCACAAAAATGCTTTGACCACCTTGTTCCTCTCGCCAAAATCTAACGATTGTAAGTAACACTTTTTCTTCTAAAATCCTCCGAAACCTTCCAGGGACTCATCTCTCCGTCCCTTTGCCAGTGTGTGTATGTGTCTGTGTATGTTTGTTGTCTTTTTGCGCCACGCTTTCTCTTCTACACTCCACTTAATTGATTTTTGCTTTTCTACGAGTTGTGTGAACTCACTCAAAGATGAGACCAGTGATTTGGCTGCTCTTCTCTCCCAATCGGAATTGATTTAGAGGTTTGATGTAATGAGTGACTTCAGTGAACTTGATACAAACGGACTTCATTGCCAAAGTCTTGTCAATTCTCTCCAAATTTCCGACGTTGTATCGAGTTCACTGGAGTCACTAATTACATCTAGTTTGTCAATGGACGAGAAGGAATCCATAAGCCAAGGCTATTGATTTAGAGGTTTTTCAGGTAAAATTGCTAAGATTGTTTACTTTCATAGTAAAATATATTTTTCTAACTTGATCTTTCGGCAATTTGGGTTACTTAGGCTATGGTTCTTTTTGGCTGAAGATGAGGTGCACCCCTGATTTTGAAATCTGGCTCAAAAAATCATGGGGGGTTGAAGATACATATTTGTACGTACTTTTTCGACCTAAAAACGATGCCGTAGTCGGTTTTTCGAAAAAAGATTTTTTTCGATAATTTTTGTCCACTGGTTTGCGCCACCTTTGCCCGACCGCCAAACCCATACGACATTCTGTCCAAAACCATAAAAAGTACCCCCAAAAGAATATACAGACCGATCCATCAAATTCTGTGTGACTAGATACATTGGGTCAAAAATCTAAATTTTCTTGCTAAAATGCCTCAGAACTCGAAAAATATCGATAATTTCGAGGAATGACAAGAATACTTTCTTGTGCAGATTGAAAAATTACATCGGGTCAGTGAACAAAAAAAGTCGGAAACTTTTATTTGAAAAATTAGTCATATATATATATATATATATATATATAAAATCATATAACTTTTTGGTGATATTCTTTTTTGATTCTTGAAATATTTTGTCCACTAATCCAATGTAATTTTTTAATCTGAACAAGCAAGTATACTCAAGATTTTTATTCGCTTTTATTGATCTCGGGCGCGTGGAGACAAGATTCTTGTCAGGGAACTTCGTGTGAGCGTGTCATTGACACACTTTGGTATAGCTGTGTTGGTGTCGGGGCTCTGAATGCTCTGATGCGCGATTTAACATTGTGTGAACGTAAACGTGGCTTTGCGCGCATATCGAAGGGAGAGCATGTAAGAACCATGGTATAGTGAGCAGAAAAATTTTGTTTAATTCATACAATGTTCATATCAATCGATGGGGCATGAACTCCTCAGTGTCGTGGTATGACTGATTTTAATTTCTCAACCTTCAATTTTCCAAAAACAGTGAATGAAGGTACCCTTGCGGTATGTCTGGTGAGGCTCGAGGGAGGTCTCCTCAAGTCCGATCTCTGGCTCAAATGATTCCTGAGAGTCCAAAACTAATTCCTCAACCTCTACTTGAGGACCAAACAATTTGTTTATTCAAAAAACCAAAGGTTATTTGACAATTACCCTCACTCCTCGTTGAGCGGAAAACACGCGATGGCGTAGGTTGAGTGCGCAATAAGGCGCGAACAGTTTGAATGTGACAACTTTATATAGGAAAGGGCATGTGACTTATCTGCAACTCATAAATCATTGTAGTATGCATATCAACTTCGCAGAGACGACGATATGCTCTTCATAACATGATTATTTCCTTTTTAGAGACTTAGGCAGGCACAGTACGGAAATTTTGACTAAAATAACGCTTTATTGCGTACTGCAATATGAAATTAATAAGTATTTATTGCAGTATTTTTCTAGTTTGTAATGTAAGTCTTTCTGATCGATGGTTATGTGCCAGTGGGTAACAATGTGATGATGACCCTGTATTATCTTTTACATCTTGAGTCTTGACTGATCTTGACCTTTGTAGAATTTGTAGGTTATGTGAATTGTTTTAGTCTGGTGTAGTCTGCTAGTGTAGGGATAGGGAGGGTAGCCGGTAGAGTCTGGTGAGAGTGAGATGTGCGGAAGCAACATGGAGACACGTATTATATTACTCGACCTTTACTTTGTCTAGAAATTAAAAGCGAATAATCATTTTATGAAGAGCATCGTTGTTTCTGCTAAGTTGATATACATACTACAATAGTTTATGAGTTTTCGATAAGTCACAATCCCCTCTTTCGTAAAGTTGTCACATTCAAATTGTTCGCGCGTTATTGCGCACTTGACCTACGCCATCGCGTGTTTTCCGCACAACGAGGGGTGGAGGTAATTGTCAAATAATCTTTGGTTTTTAGAATAAACAAATTGTTTGGTCCTCAAGTAGGGGTTGAGGAATTAGTTTTGGACTCTCAGGAATCATTTGAGCCGGAGATTGGACTTGGGGAGACCTCCCTCAAGCCTCGCCAGACATACCGCAAGGGTACCTTCATTCACTGTTTTTGGAAAATTGAAGGCTGAGGAATTAAAATCAGTCATACCACGACACTGAGGAATTCATGCCCCATCGATTGATATGAACATTGTATGAATTAAACAAAATTTTTCTGCCCACTATACCGTGGTCATGTAAGAATCAGAGAGCTGTGTCAGCTGTGAGCAGCGTACATATATACCACACCAGCCGATAAGCCGGAGGTGCTGAGAGATCCTCGCTATCTTTCTAATTTGTGCATAATAAGTACTTAGTACTTCAATAAATAATCATCAGTGGTTACGGTGTAAAGGAATGCTCTCGCCGGCCTGGCCGAGCTGCCCGCTTATTGTTGCGGCACGCCGCGAAAATCACATACCCATCACCTCTACGATTCTTCACAGCGTGATGTGATGCTGTTCCAGGTTGCAGCTCAGTGCAGATATATTGTGTGATGAAGTGATTTCATTAATGTGTTTCAGTTCTGGATCTATGCTGCAATGACTCTCATCTCCATCAAATTGTAGATAAATTTGTGAATGGTGTCGAAGCAGATGATTGAGAAGGGTATTAGAAACAAATATATAGGCCAGTAGTGTAACTGACAGGTGACTGTTTCTATATTTTGCAAAAGCTGTGAGGAGCTAGATTTTCTAGTACGTAATCAATTTTTGTATACAGTGGAAAAATCAAGTCACAGTTCTAATCAAGCACTAACAAAGTGATGAATTATATTCCATGAGATACTGAGGGTCACTTGATTAGTAACTGACATCAATCTCTCTCCTAAATATCAATTAGGTATGCCACTGTTCAGAACTCCATATTAGTGACGGAATAGACCATTTTTGTTGTGAACAGTTGCAATAGTTTCATGCGTATCAAGTGCCGGTTCGATTACACTCCTGAGGTTGCTTCCTACCATTGACACTTCCATTATAAAAATTTAGCAGTCATTTTAAACTAAATTTCACTATTCCAACGGTTGCTGTGAAGATGTTTACGATTCTGAAACACTAATATCAAAGTATTAGTGAGGGCTCGAGAATCATTCAGTTTCCTCCAAGCATGAAGCATCGCTTGACTGATTTGAGTTAGCAGACATCCCTATCCACGATTAAGCTCTGACTTGTGAAGTGTTGTAGAATACTAATTGATAAGAGATATACTGATGTTGTCAATAAGCTATACAGCCTCCTGAATTTGATTTGCCAATAACTTGGTATCCATTACAAGGTTATCGGTTTGCTGTAGAAGACAAGAGGCATAGTCTGGGATCAACCGTGGCTGATCGCTCTACTCCTTACTAATCCATTTGTACTCTACAGACTTTCTTATGGCAATACTTTTGCAGAAATGGATACATCTCTTCATTATAATCAGCCAGAGGAATTTTAAAGATTATCCAAAGCTTATGCCTGATATTAAATTTTTTTAATCATGGTCCATTTTAAATGATTAGATATGAACTAAAAATATGAGAATAAAATAATCAAAGAAAAATAATTTAAAAAATTCGCTTTTATGAACACAATAGCAACGCAAAATGTGAGAATAATCCTTTCTGCATCTAGGATAGACGTTGGCTAAGTTCACCGACTTACATGCTCTAAGATGTTCATGATTTTAGGAATAAATATGATGAAAGCGTGGGTTGTAAACTTGAGTCATCAACAGTAGTCTTCATCATTTAACCCACGCTTTTATCATATTTATTCCTAAAATCATGAATATCTTGGAGCATGTAAGTCAGTAAACTTAGCCAACGTCTATCCTAGACGCAGAAAGGATTATTCTCACATTTTGCGTTGCTATTGTGTTCATAAAAGCGAATTTTTAAAATTATTTTTCTTTGATTATTTTATTCTCATATTTTTAGTTCATATCTAATCATTTAAAATGGACCATGATTAAAAAAATTTAATATCAGGCATAAGCTTTGGATAATCATTATTGCATCAAAAAGCGTCGAAACACTGTGGACTTATACCTTTGCGTAAAAAAAAGTTGAAAAATTCTGGGGGCCAGAACGGTATAAATCCATGTTTTTTTCTGAAATTGTTGACTGGGAGCTGTCTGGGGGTTGGTGAAGATATTTGAATAGGTCCATAAACCATCATCATCGGGTTCTATTGACAGATCTCATTAAAAATGTCACATTTAGAGTACTACGACCGTAATCGATGACATTTTTGAAATTGCAGTCCACGTGTGCGTATTCTAGGGTTTCAGTCGAGCGGTATCCATTCAATCAGCCTGGTTTACACTCTAATATAGTGTGTGGGAAGTTTTGAAGGATGTATTTTCTACTTGGAGATTCACCTGGAGAGAGTTGACACTGAAAAGATCAGAATCAAAATACTTTCATCTCAAAACGTGGAGTTTGAATGAGTAATCGGACTTTATTCAATTTAGCAGTCTGAAACAACTGAAATTGATTAAAAGCATTAAGCGATTCAAGTTGAATGCAGGTGGTTTGATTCGAGGAGTTTAGTATTTCCACAACAATACCGAGTATAATGAGATTCACTTGTAACTACCAAAAGAATCGAATTCGGACAGTTGAGCGATTACTAATAATAAGAGTGCAAGTTGATGATATTCAAAATGATTTCTCGGAATAATTGTAAGTGAAATATGTCTATTTCATGATGAGGCTAGGTATTTTTCGTCATTCACATTGCTTTTACCAGAAGGAATATTGCATATAGATCATCAAAGTTGTCTGTATCTCAGATGCAGTTATTCAGTCCTTTGAGACGATGTCATCCTTGCAGAAGTGATTATAAACGAGAACCAAAGCAAGTTCAACATCGATCGCTCTATCGACTGAAATTCTTCAATTGACCCTGTGAATCCTGTCTCACTACTGACGATGTAAGCCAAAGGTCAATTTAGAGCCCTTAGCAAAGTCACGATGTTCAAACAAACTCCCACAGAATGCTATTTCGCGATTTTTCACGTAGATGAGCCTTGTCCATAATGTCAAAGTGTGAAAAAAGCAGCGATGAACTTCGATGTCGACTTGATGCAGCAGCTTCCACTACATAGAGCACCAATATCCTAGTTTTTGGGGTCTACTTTTACCTTACAAAGCCTAGAGAAGTGCAATAACTGAGGGTAGAAGGTGCGAGAGCCGTGTTTCGATGCTCGGACATGGACTTATACCGTTCTGGTCCCCAAAATAAGTCGGAGCTTTTTTCCCATGAAAAATTGTCATGGTGCTTGTGGCGGCTCAGAATGAACTTTCACTCCCGGAGTTACACAGACATGTTTTCGCATCTATTCCCCATCGTTTCCCGTCAAAAACTCAATTTTTACCAAAATGGACTTGAACCGTTCTGGTCGGGAGCCGTCCATATGTGAATGGATTTTATAATAAAATTTGAATAAACGTATAAAATAATTTTAATTCTATAATGAAAAATTATAATATTTCGAATTTCAGATAAATGATAGATGAATTGTTGATTTCATGCTTTTGATTTGAGAAAGCACTCTGCTAATCTCTTTTAGCAGCGCATTTTAATCTGAACAAGAAAGTGTCCTTGTCATTTTCCGAAAATATCGATATTTTTCTAGTTCTGAGGCATTTTAGCAAGAAAATTCAGACTTTTGACCCGAAAAAATGTATCTAGTCGCACAGAATTCGATGGATCGGTCTGTAAATTTTTTTGGGGGTACTTTTTATGGTTTTGAACAAAATATCGTATTGGCTCGGCGATCGGGCAAGGGGGGGGGGCGCAAACCAGTGGACGAAAATGGTCGGAAGTTTTTTTTTTTGAAGAACTGACTACATCATTGTTTTTAGATCGAAAGAATACATACGAATCCGGAGCTTCAGCCCTCTATGGTTTTTCAGGCCAGACTTCAAAATTAGGGTGGGACCTCCTCTTCAGTGGACTGTGTTCCAAATAATTTGTCGAAGAAGTGGCTCAACTTCAGTGAAGATGAGTCATAAGCGTAGATTGATTAATTTAAAAAAAACTTCAGCATTGTATAAAAGATTCTGTATATTGAAAGACAACCGAAAAGAATAATTTACAGATACTTGATGGACTCATTAGTCAGCTGCAAAAAAAAAAAAAAAAAAAAAAAAAAAAACTCGACCCGGCCGAGATTTGAACCCGAATGAAAGCGTCCAAAAAGAGATCGAGCACCCTATCCACTCAACGACGGCTAGCCAAACTCTTCAACACCACAAAACAGCCACTTCACTTGTCGGCCCCAGTCGGGGCTGAAGATTATTGTGCGTTCAGAGGATCCCAAAAAGTAGCACACGAGCCTTCGCATTGATTTATAGATGTTTTTGCTATCAATTAACCCGGGGTTCGTCATTATATCGCATGAGAACAAGGTTTCGTGAAAACGGTATCAAAGCCGGCCCAAACTGTCACCGCTGTTGGTTGAAGCTGCAGATTGCAGCCGACGATTTCCTCTGCCGTGTGCACGGGCCCGCTGCGGTCTCGAAGAACAAGGAGAGACGCGAGGTGGCGAAGAAATGAAGCTTACGCCGCCTCTATAGTGGACTTTCCGCCACCACGACAGTTGTAAGACCTGTGTGTACGACCGTATCCAAAACCAGGCATATCAAAATTGAAGACAAAGTTATGTCGAGTTTGAAAGGTCGGAGAAGAGGACGGAATTGACAATTCGCCCCACAAATATTCCTACGTCTCGGCAAGGAATAATCGCAGACTATTTTCCGCCCTTATTTGGTACAATGCGACCAAAAACTTGAAGAAAATGTGTTTGACGAAGCGATACAACGCGCCAGGGAAGAGCGTGATATGGGGACGGAAGTGACCGAAAGTTTCGTGCGCAATTCTAGAATTACGATTATATGGTGCCTTCGTCTGCGGATCCTAGTTTTTGGTTGATGTTACGCATGGATCAGGTGTATTTGGGAATTTAGAAATCAACCTCATTGGTTAAAATACTTCTTAGAGACGATTGGAAACTTTGTTGAGTTTAAGAGGAGGTTCCAATGTTCGACCATTTTTGTCCACTGCTTTGCGTCCCCTTCGCTCGATCGCCAAACCCACACGACATTCTCTTCAAAACTATAAAAAATACCCTCAGAAGAATTTACAGACCTATTCATCAAGTTCTGTGCGACTTCATAAATTTTTTCAGGTCAAGAATCTGAATTTTCTTGCTTAAATGTCTCAGAACTCGAACAATATCGGTAATTTTGAAAAGTCTTAAGAATACTCTCCTGTTCAGATTGGAATACTTTTTCGTATCAGTGAACAAAAAAATTTGAAGTTGGAAATTTTTATTTGAAAAGTTAGACCCACATATAAATATATAAACTTCTGGGGATTTTTTTTCTTGATTTTTGAAATATTCGGTTTTGACTTCTGATTTTCTTTGTTCACAAATCCGATCTCTTAATCCGATCCAATTTTTCAATTTGAACAAGGAAGTATTCTTGTGATTTCTTGGAATTATCAATATTTTTCGAGCTCTGGGGCATTTCAGCAAAAAAGTTCAGATTTTTGACCCGAAAAAATATATCTATTCGCACAGAATTTGATGGATCCGTCTGTGAATTTGTTTGGGGGTACTTTTCATGTTTTCAAAGAAAATCTCGTATGGGTTTGGCGATCGGGCGAAGGGAGCGCAAAGCAATGAACAAAAATTGTCAAACAATTTTTTCTCTGATAAACCGACTACGCCATCGTTTTTAGGGTGAAAAAATGTAAATAAGTCCAGATCTTCGGCCCTCCATGATTCTTCAGGCCAGACTTCAGAATTAGGGTGGGACCTCTCTTTGAACGGCTCATACTTGTAAATGATAAATTTCGTTACAACAAAAGAGTTAGTCTTCGTCTGAAAATAAATACTCAAATGTGATAGTTTTACCCTCAAAATTTGGAATGGGCTAGTCTTTGTTTACTGATTTTTGAAATGTGCTGATCTTCGTGTGTGAATCCGAAATGTAATACTTTTTGAGTATGTGCTAGTTTTCGTGTGACTTTTGAAATGTACTAGTATACGCCAAACGTGTTAATTTCCGTGGTTAAGCCAAGTTCTACTAGTTTTCGTGTGGGGCGGGAAAACGTGTTAGTCTTCACGAAAAATGTTCTAGTTCTCTTAGGGTTCTAAAATGGAGTAGTCTCCGTAGGGGCCGACGATACATCCTTCGCGCCTGAGGGATTAGATGAGAGCGAGGGCTGCGCAGGTCAAGTTACAAGCAAATGCGCATGCGGGCGTGTTTTCCTTGAGAACTAGGAGTGAGTAAGATTCAAGATCATATGCATGAATGGAATAATGGGAATGAGAAGTTCCTGTCTCGGCACTCACATCTTTTATACTCAAACACCACTAGTTACAACGATGAGTCTTGACGTACAGTTAAAGAATGCATTACACAGCCCCATAAAAAAAGTTCTGACCTAACTCCCAGACTAGTCTACTGGTCAAAAGTCTGAGGACACCTGGGAATCGAGCTGATGATTTTCAGAGCTGAATATCTCAGAACCTATTGGTCGTAGAGAGCTCTGCGTGGTCGCATTCTGTAGCTCGTGTCGAGCACTTCCAAATATATTTTCTATATTTCTCGTCCCGTGTGTCATACCAAAGACACACGAGTCGAAAAAACTACTTTTGTCGCAATTTTTCAGGCAAGGTACGCACGCCTGCCGATTTTGGAGAGATTGTTATATCGCTATGAGACCAATGACATCTTCAAGCCCATAAAAAGAGCTTCAAAATCAGTTTTTGAACGTTTCTCGGAATGGTTCTAGTCCCGAGATCCAAGTGATTTAGTGAGAAAGGTTTTCTCTCAAAATATCCTTTGATGATCTAAAAATGATGAAAAACAGCCTACTTTGGGGCAGCTGACCCTCATTTCTGCAAGAGTTTGACTCAACATCGAGATAGCCATCGAAAATGAAGGCTACCGACCTTGGACTGGGCTGTTTCTCATCATTTTTGAATCAACCGTGTAATTTTTTGAGAGAAAAACACCCGCAGACAATCTGTCATATATCTCAATGCCAGAACCACTTGGAGAGACGTTCAGAAACGGATTTTCAAGGTTTTTTCGTGGGCTTGAAGATGTCATCGGTCTTATAGCGATCCAACAATCTCTCCAAAATTGGCAGGCGTTCGTACCTCGCCTGAAAAATTGCAAAATAGTCATTTTTCTGACTCGTGTATTCCTGATTTTATACGCGGGACGGGAAATATTGAGAATAGATTTGAAAGTGCTCGATATGAGTTACAAAATGCGGCCACGCAGATTTTTCTACGACCAATAGGTTCTAAGATATCCAACTCTGACGATCATCAGTTTCATTCCCAGGTGTCCTCAGACTTTTGACCGGTAATGTATATCACTTCTATGTTTTGGGGGTCGCTGAGTCCGAATCCAGGGTCAGTTTTGTTCCAACACGTCCTCATTTTGACATAACCTCATAAAAGCATGATTTGACAAAATTGCTCCAAAATCATGATCAAACCGTTCTGAATTCACTTTTGACCACCAACCTCATGTTTTCGGGGATGCTGAATCCGAATTCGAGGTCAGTATGGTCCCAGGATACATGCCACGATTTCTTTAAATTGAAAAAAACTGATTCTCTAAAAAACCGCATTTTTTCACGATTCTTGCTACTTTTGTAAACCAAAAGTCTCTTAGCCAGGGAGTACAAATAGGTCAAAAAGCATGTCAAAATATGTTTACCTACGTATTTTGACCCGCTGAACACGATCCCGGTATTTTCAGAGCGCTATATCGCAACTTTAAAGCCTTATGAGCTCATTAGTCCACCTGGTATTTGAAAAAAAAAGTCTAATTTCGCTTATTGCGAAGTTAGACTTTTTTTGAATGATTTTTTCGAAGACTTATTGTCTTCAAAAAAATCATGAAACAGTCTAGAATGGACCAAAAGAGATTTTCGCCCTCGCATTTTTTTTGTTTTGTGACATACTGTGAGGGAAAAATTTGTCCAACAGCCGTAAAAGCACTGGTTTGACATCAGGAATTTTTTTTCAAACACCTATTCTTGTCATAACTTTTGCTGTGCTGAAATCACGGGGAGAAGTTTCCCCTAGCACGGAGTACCCAAACGATGGTTTTCCAACGCAAAATGACCGTCTGAACATTCAGAGCTAACAAGTCAGAATTTATTTCTAGCCGCAAGAAACCTGTTGTTGAGGAATTTTCTCGACCTAGACCAAATTCCTGACATGGTATCCCAAAACAAACCACGAGATCGTGTTCAGATTGCCATTTTGCGTCAGAGAACTTTATTTGGATACCCTGTGAAGGAGAAAATTTTCTCCTTGTGATTTCAGCACAGCAAAAGTTATGACCGGAGTAGGTGTTTGAAAAACCAATTCCCGACGTGAAACCAGCGCCTTCAAGGCTGTTGGACAAACTTTTTCCTCAAAGTATGTTACAAAACGAAGAAACGCGAGGTTGAACGTCTAATTCGGTCCATTCTTGACTGTTTTATGATTTTTCGAAAATTTTTCGCAAAATTAGACTTTTTTCCAAATACCAGGTGGATTCATAAGCTCATACAATAAGAGAAATTTACCTATAGTTCTCGTTAACTGAGGAGTAATTTTCATAAACACGTCTATACCGAGGCACCAGTAGGATCCTCGATAGTTTTTGTTGAAATGGTAACAGGATTTATTAATGCGGAAGTCAATTTTATTAACTAGTTTACAAATTTTGTTGACGATGACACAAATTTAATACTGGCGTCCAACTAAATTCCAAAAAGATAGGTTGTTATATGAAGTAGTAGTTAGTCAATGTTTTTTGGGTTATATGCAGGTTTAGAGTACGATGCACGTTCAATTACATACATTATATATTAACGCACTCAGAATTAGACCAACACTTGAATCTTATCATCCCACATATTGGTATGTTATAAGTCTTTACATGTGCTCACATATTATTATAAATTATCTTACTCACTCCCGATACCGCATACACGGGTTCACGCAAACAATTTATGTTCGCGTGGAAATTTTGGAACTCGTATATATGTCGCAGGCAAAGTGATCAATTCGCCGATGTATACAGTCGCTAGCGGATGTATACATTACCTAGGCGCTGTATACAGCCGCAGTCAAAGTGTTCAAGAATCGCTGCTGCAGCGCCGGCGAATAGTTTGCCTAGGTAATGTATACTTTGACTAGCGACTGTATACACTGCCATAGACCGACTCGGCAAAGTGTTCACCGATGGCGCGGGCAACGGCTTCACCATATATAATAGGTAAATAATGGACATTTTATTCTCTATATTGGCGTACGTGAATGCACCAATGAATAAGTTCCAAGGCTTATTTGAAAATTCATGCCTAAATGTTCCCAAACTATTGATGTAAAAGATGCGTACGATTGATATTGAGACTATGGTAAATAATAGAGGATAGAAATATGAAATTGAATTCAATTAAGACACTAATGACAAAGTCTTTTGATAATAATTGAATAGCACTTTCATTGAAAAAAAAAACATTCATGACTTCTAATTTGTTTTGTACTCAAAAAATTAGCTTGTCACTCATTTCGAACGCATCGTAGGCCTTCAAAATTGCTAACATCGTATCCAGCAGGTCAGGATATGTAGAAAATCATGTCTCCGATGCACCCTTGGCCCACTACAACGATAAGTCACCATATTCTCGCATCTACAGAATTGGCAAAAAACGTGACAATAGCTGTTTGAAGGTGAATTAGTCTCTCGCGATTGAAAAGATTTTCCCGTGTATAGGATCAAAGCAGAGGTCGGATCCGGCTTCTACGTCAAAAAATACACAACAAAATCATCGTCCGGTAAAAGCACTACTTCTGACCCAAAATTTCTTGTCAATATATTCATTCTTCGTCATCTTGTTAGTACCAAATCAATTGAGAGCGGTGAGTTTTTTTCTTTCTAGTGAAAGTGCAATTTAATTCTTATCAAAATACTTTGTGGGTCATTTCTGAATTAATTTCAATTTTGTATACTTTTTCTCTATTATTCAGCATAGTCTCAATATCAATCGTACGCATTTTTTACATCAATAGTTTGGGAACATTTATGCATGAATTTTCAAATAAGCCTTGGAACTTATTCATTGGTGCATTCACGTACGCCAATATAGAGTATCAAATGTCCATCATTTACCTGTTATATAGAAGCCGTTGCCCGCGCCATCGGTGAATACTTTACCGAGTCGGTCTATGGCAGTGTATACAGTCGCTAGTCAAAGTATACATTACCTAGGCAAACTATTCGCCGGCGCTGCAGCAGCGATTCTTGAACACTTTGACTGCGGCTGTATACAGCGCCTAGGTAATGTATATATCCGCTAGCGACTGTATACATCGGCGAATTGATCACTTTGCCTGCGACATATATATGTTACCGGCGAAAGCCGAAATTCGGTAATTCGCGAAATGCCTAGAGATTTTGCGAAATAATGAAGCTCTCGGGCAAAACCCGAAATGACTGAAAAGTTCTTCGGCATTTCGCAAAATGCCGGAAAGGTCCCGGCAAAAGTCGAAATTGGAAGAAATGATATATTTTAACCTTTAGAGGACGGGGATGGCCACTATAGTGGTCCAACTACTCAAGTGCTTCAGGGAGCTCAGAAATCGCTACCCAGGGGTTTTTGGGGTCTGAGTCCAAACATAGAGTCAATTAGACTCCATCTCATCCCATAAGGCTTCCACTGACCTAACATGACATAAGGCTGGAAAGCAAAAAATGATCATTTTGACCTTGAAAATTGCAATTTTGACGGTCAAGGACAACTCAAAGATTTTTTTCACTATTTTTCTCGTATTTGGAGCATCGAAAAACATCGGGATACGGACTTGGAGGCTAAAAAAGGGAAAAAAATCATAATGCTCTCTGCCCTCGCAGAACGGCGATGGCCACTATAGGGGCCCATCGGAACTTCGGATTGATAGAATTCATCATATAGACAATTCACGTGAAAATTTCCATGAAAATTTTTGGTCATTTTATAGGAAAAAATCCCCGTCCTCTGTTATTGTGAGTGATCCAGCTCCATTACAACATCGTGAGCTCTTGTCATATTCATACACTATCCATCTTGATTCGAATTCGTAAGTGATTGATAACTTTGCTTGGAAACTCAGCCTATAGTAGAATATAGTGATACATTCATGGGTATACAACGTCGAATTACCATTGTCATAGCTCGTGTTTACATTTATTGGTCAGTTTATCGCGCGTGACGGAACAGATAGCAAACGCTGCAAATGATTCTGCAACTGATCGATTCACGTCCGTTATAGTTCTTGGGCACGAAAACTTCTCGCTAGTACAGAAGGCTGAAGAAGTTTGATGTTTCCGAGATTGGTACGACAAACAGTTCGAATACAGGTGGACAAGGCTTTTTTCGTTGTAATCGCCGAAGTGCATGCTCTTCGAATAGATGCTTGTGCTGGAAGAATAAGTTACTATGCAACTCAAAATGTTACGGAAGTTCGTCTTGCAATAAAGATGAAGTCGTTGATTGTACGTTTAATCAGATAGACATTCGAAGTATAGAATTAACGATGTAATCTATGACCTCGTATTGAATTGATATTGTGCATGATAATATTTTTAATCACAGAATCAGCATTTATACATCGATTGCAAACCCATGAATGTAGCACTATATTCTACTATAGGCTGAGTTTCCAAGCAAAGTTATCGATCACTTACGAATTTGAATCAAGATGGATAGTGTATGAATATGACAAGAGCTTGCGGTGTTGTAATAAAGCTGGATCTCTCACATTAAAATATATAATTTCTTTCAATTTCAACTTTTGTCGGGACCATTCCGGCATTTCTCGAAATGCCGAAGAGCTTTTCAGTCATTTCGGGTTTTGCCCGGGAGCTTCGTCATTTCGCGAAATCCCTAGGCATTTCGCGAATTACCGGATTTCGGCTTTTGCCGGTAACATATACAAACCATGTCAGATTTGACTACTTGCGAGTAAGCCCAATCCACCTATAAACTAGGAGATTGCTAGCCGATAGACACGATACTTGGAAAATAAAATGAACTCCCAGTTATTCATGAAAATCTGGTATTGATGACATTGCATTGATTATTCTCCGTCAAGTTGGTTATCCGTAATAAATAAATATTGGTGGTAACATCGATGCCAAAGACCATGTAAGCCACCTGGTGGCAGATACAGGAATCGCGGGAATTTGACGCTTCCTCCTTCCCAACTCGGCACATATTTTCTATGCGAACCAATAATTTTTATTGAGAAATCGATAAATTCTACAAACGAGCGATTTTTAAAAGATTTTGAACGGGATCAAAAAAAATTGTTGACGAGCGAGTAAACACTGTTGATTCAGGAACAAAATCTATTGCGATTCTTGCTGGTGCTCTGGTAACGACGTGATTACTAAAAATTGTTCTTGGGGTAACAAATTTTATTAGATAATTTCTCTCAGTGTACGGCTTCGAGGTTGCAATATAGTGCTCTAAAAACACCAGGATCGTGTTCAGCGGGTCAAAATACGTAGGGAAACACGTTTTGATATGTATTTTGACCCACGTGTACTCCCTGGCTAAGAGACCTTCACTTGACAAAATTAGCAAAAAACGTGAAGAAACGATGATTTTTTAGAAAATCAGTTTGTTTCAATTAAAAAATGAGACCTGACGTGTGGGCGCAAATCTGAGCTAGGATTCGGTCTCAGCGGCGAAACATACACAAGAAAATCATTGTCCGGTCCATGCATCATTTCAGACCCAAAATTTTGTTGCGCAGTGTAATCTGCACGGTCAGACAGCCTTTTCTGGACGAATATTCATCTGAAATGTCTCTGCGGTAGGCTGAAAATTCTGTTCAAGGCTCTAGGAATACACTTAAAGTGTTTTTAATTTGGCAGCATTCGCATTCTGAGCTAAAATCGATCAGCTCGGATGACCTTCAGAAATAAAGAGACATTCCCGCTACAAAATAAATCAAAACCGATCTCAAAATTCCCCTCAGCAATTCTCAGAGCTGCGTTCAGGCTTAAAATTGTGAGAATCCATGAAGGCATTTTTTAAAAGAGTTGAGAGGTGGCAGTAGAATCATTCCCGACTCAAAATTCAGTATAATCGACTAATTCGCAGCATTTATCACTCCTCTTCAGCTCAGAATCAATCTCAGAGCTGATTGCGTCAATTCTCAGACTTGGGGTTAAGCTTAGAATACTGCCATCTTCTTCCCAAAGATACTTCAAGTGATTGCACATAGGCAGTAGAACTACCGACTCGCCACGCATGAGTTCTATTCCGATGAAATATCGATCTCCAACCCTTTTTTGCGTTCGACATCCCCCCCCCCCCTCTTACCCACATTCCACTTCCTCGGTCTGAGACAAAATCAGATTAGCTCATCTTCTAGCCCTGTCGATTACGAAGAGAATGCCGTTCGATTCATCCCGATAGCTTGAATACAAATTTGAAGCGATTTGTTGCCAGAGTTAGAATTATACGACGATAGTGCGCCCGCGCCGTGCGTGCTTGGTGTGGTTTTTTCCGTTATCAAGATTTGAAAAACAGAGGGTTCCCAGTCCGGAACATCAATCATCGCTGTTGAATCTTGTAGAAGATATACTTTTCAGGCTGCCTTTCCATGGCACAAATATTTTGCCAGAATCAGACTGCGAGATTTGAAAAACCCTAACCTAACAATGAGTGCGAAAGAGATGGCACTACTTTGGTGTCTCTCTCTTACACATTGAGAAGGTATCCGCGCCATCTACCACGGAATGGCAACCTCAGAGATTTGCCCACTGAAAACGTTGATTTTTCGCCATTTTGTTGCTTTTTTTTAACGTGCGGAATCGGAAAATCGATGTCTTTTCAACTTGAAAATGCTTGTCGCTCAAAAACAACGGCTCCTAGAGAAATTGACAAGAGCGTCTCTTTGTTGAAATTATCCCTCATCACCTCAAGAAACCCATTTGGCTCGAACAAAGTGATTCTCATAATTTATTTGAACAATTACGGCTCAAAAAATATTGCACCACAGCTCGGCTTGAAAACATGCATTCCCAGGATGAGAAGGGTCTCTTGAAGGCAATCTCAAAAAATTCTCCATTTTTCGATTCTTGCAGGGCGGTAATTTCGCGTAGTCTGATTCATTCATGTCTATCTTGTCAAGAAAGTTGAAGAATATTCTGATTTTTCCAGAACAAAGCAAATGAACTGATTGATATCAGTCCTTCTGCAGCAGAACCAAAGAATGAAGAGCCCATATCACATTTCTTAAAAACAGTTATGCCATCATCAGACTCGATAACCGACCCATGCGGTATTCCTGGGCTTGGATTAGATGATACTGACCAAGTGATATCTGGACCAGTTCCGGTGAACGAATACAGACCAAGTATGCACGAGCAACCATCTTTGACTCCTATAACTGGGAGAGTAATGCCAACTACTTCATTAGTGAATTTGAGTCACACCCACTTGGGCCACAGCACACCTCTTCAAGCCAGAAACTTGAATGGAGAATCCCATACTCCATCGCCATATTCTAGTGAAAATAGTCAAAATAATGCAACTAATCCGAGTAACTCGTTTGATGGACTAGTGAGTGCAATCAATCCCCTTCAACCTCCTCCCATGCCACCTATAGAGTTTTTGGATGACAACAATTGTTACAATAAGCTCCCTCCCAAATTCCCTACATGGACATTTGCCGATGACACGCCAAAAGAGGATTCGAAATGGAACGATAAAGGTTCATATAATTTCTATCTATATACAAGGGTTCGAGACCATAAAATCATTACTGAAATTATTGAATTTGTTCACAGTTGTATTTCCAGTACACAACGATACTGATCCCATTTGGCCAGTGAATGATAATAAAATAAAAAGTCCGTGGAATGAATCCAGCATGGATCAGTGGGATATGAGCAGTAACGAACCACTTTGGACGGAGAATATACTCAAGGATGCGCTATCTGAAACGCCAGAATCGCCCCCGTTGTATGAAAAACTAGGTTTTAACGCTCCTGTAGAATACAATGACTCCCTCTCACAAGAGCCGATTCTTAGTAGTGTTGGTGATGTTGATCATAGGTAACCCTCCGTTGACGTCTTTGAAGATACATAATGTTGTCTAGCACAGAAAAGATTCCAAAATAATCTGTTTTAGGGTATTACCCGCGTCCATGGCAGCTGAGAAGCAAGTATCCCAGCGCCTTATCAAGGGCACCGATGTAGATCACCGCAATCTGATAAGCCTCACGGGTAGCCCAGCTAACAACAGTAACGATGCTCCAATTGGTCAACATTCCGATTTGTGGGCGACTACTGATCAGGATTATCGGTGAGCATGAAATCGTGAAAGTTACATTACGTCCCCGTAACCCATCAATGATTAATGATTTATTATCCATGCCTGATCGATAATTCCTATTCTTTAAATCGATGTTGCAAGCTCATAATCATGGAATAATGTCCTCAAACAATCTTGGACAAGAAATATAGAGATTTACACTGATTCACTTGCGATACACGCTGAGAAAACCCCAGGATCATTCCTGATTCGTTGAGGTCTCGGTGCTCATAATGCATGTCACCAGGAGTTATTCCAATGACCCTTTCTGTACTTCCGTCAGAGTGGAACCCAAATTCTGAGCTTTTTGGTACGCGAACATTGAGATTTTTCTTAAATTTCATAACCTCACTCTCTAACGCAGTGTGTAATATTGAAGTATCTAGTGGAATGAAAGGGAGGGGGGAGGCAGATCGGATTGGTGGTTGAGTTGATTACGATTCCATTGCAACCATCCGAAAATCATATCGTCAGTCTCCGCAAAATACTCGTCATTTCAACAGTTCTACAAACCCTAGCACGAGACTAAAACATTGAGATTCACAAAATTCAAATGTTGACTTGTTCATAATTCTGTGCGAAGACTGGCACATTTCATATTTCACACAAAGAGAATTATCCGGAACTTGAAACAATGTCTAGCACATTCTACAAATTGAGGTTAATTAGCTTAGCTCCGATCGAATTTGCTTCAAATCTAAACGAATTTCTAGTTTACTGTCGAGAATTCTAGTTTTGAGGTAATTGGCGTTCTGAAATGAGCATACACGTCACCATTTTGCACTGTCACAGGTCTGTCGAGATGAATCTTGGTAGATGATATCTTTTACAACGTTATATGTCAGAAAAACCATTATGTTGCTCAAAAAATTCCATAGAGCTCTGAATAAGCGAAATTTGATGAAAAATGGAAAATTTTAATTTTGCAAAACCATAGATATGAATCCGACAGGATACTCTTTGAGGAATTTTCGAATGACTCCATTCATAGTCATGGATCATTTAGCTGGGAAGGCGTGGTCGTGGGCCCAGACAAAATTTTCTGCAAAAACATGAAAATTTGAAATCATTGTTGGAATTTGGTACCGCCTAATCATCCCTCACTAATTCGTGTGAAGTATCTGAAGATGACCCCTTACACTAGCAACGGAATTCAATAGAAAATCTGGAAAAGCCATCTCTCTAATAACCCCTTTTCAGATGAATCGTCTGAAATCGTGCCGGGAAATTGTGATAGAAATTGATTTTCAACAATATCTGAGCACGGAAACGTGTAATTTTTTAATTGAGACATAGGAGGTCTCGACGACCATGTTCTTAGTGATTTTTTTATTGCATTGTGTGACCCGGTACATCATTTTATAATCTTCTTCAATTTATCACCAATTTGAGTGCAAGAAACTCAGCTATGCATTTTCAGTAAAGAATCCTCCTATCACCAAGTTGAGTGCAAGAAATTTAGCTATACTTATAAAAAAATAACAATTGCGATACGTACATGATCAAAACGCATTTAGATAGCTTAAAACAACAGCAATAATATCCTGTTTGGTTTGGGTGCGTACGACGAACTGCGTTGAAAGGATAGGTTCAAGAAGATGGGTAAGTTCATGCTCCCACTCGACTGAAAAAGGTCAAATTCTTGGGTACCTGAAGCTAGCGAACACTAACTCACGAATCGGGCCCAAACCAATTTCACTTTTTATTACTATTTCATTACTAATTTATTACCAAAGAAAGAAATTTATTACCGGTCATGGGCCCGAAATACGAGAGTTTTCGCTAGCGGAAGCTTACGCTAGCGAACACGTGGCCGGGGAAAGATCGTACGGGAATGTGCAATAGCTCATTTTTTATTACCTTTTTATTACTCTCAGAATACGTCCTCAAAATATGCGTGTGATATGATTCAGCTGGAATATGATGGTTTTCGCTAGCGTAAGCTTACGCTAGCGAACACCATATACAGGCGTAGCTTCGAGGACACTCAGAACTACACAGGATTTTATTACTTTTTTATTACTCTCGAAAGATATAGTCAAGATAGTCCCGAGACCAAGCGGAAACCGATATTTGGGCCTGAGGCTGGACGAGAGCTGGAGCGGGGCGAGATGAGAAATATATGATAGACTGAGCTACCTCTGTACAATAACGTGCGAATGAAAAAATTCCATCGCATACGGAAACCTGTCTGACGTTGAGCAGGGTACACATGAGTCTTCAGAGATAATAGAGAATCGATAACGAATCAGCAAAATCGATCATAGGGCCCAAAACAGGGGAGACCCTGCTTAACGTTATTATAGTCGCAGTCGAGACGTCACGGGGGGATGCCAGAGAGTCCCAATGGACCCGAAACTCTACAGAACCTTGGATCAAGTGGTTATGTACCATTGATGATGCCCAGATAATTTATTACCAGTCAGCACCCTCGGCTATGGGGCCAAAAACAGGGCGAAATCGAGCTTTGAGCAGTTATCTGCGCAGTGATGAAGCCACTGTGGGTTGTAGGATGTTCCAATGGACCCGAAACTCTACAGAACCTTAGATCGAGTGATTATGTATCTCTGATGATGCCCAGAGAATTTATTACCAGTCAGCACCCTCGGCTATGGGGCCCAAAACAGGGAGAGATCGAGCTTTGAGCAATTATCTGCCCAGTTATTACGCCACTGTGGGTTGTAGGATGTTCCAATGAACCCGAAACTCCACAAAACCCTAGATCAAGTAGTCACGTACTATCTCTGATGCCCAGAGAATTTATTACCAGTCAGCACCCTCGGCTATGGGGCCCAAAACAGGGCGAAATCAAGCTTTGGGCAGTTATCCGCGCAGTTATGACGCCACTGTGGGTTGTAAGATGTTCCAATGGACCCGAAACTCCACAAAACTCTAGATCAAGTAGTGACGTACTATTTCTGATGCCCAGAGAATTTATTACCAGTCAGCACCCTCGGCTATGGGGCCCGAAACAGGGCGAAATCAAGCTTTGAGCAGTTATCTGCGCAGTTATGACGCCACTGTGGGTTGTAGGATGTTCCAATGGACCCGAAACTCCACAAAACCCTAGATCAAGTAGTCACGTACTATCTCTGATGCCCAGAAAATTTATTACCAGTCAGCACCCTCGGCTATGGCGCCCAAAACAGGGCGAAATCAAGCTTTGAGCAGTTATCTGCCCAGTTATGACGCCACTGTGGGTTGTAAGATGTTCCAATGGACCCGAAACTCCACAAAACCCTAGATCAAGTAGTCACGTACTATCTCTGATGCCCAGAAAATTTATTACCAGTCAGCACCCTCGGCTATGGCGCCCAAAACAGGGCGAAATCAAGCTTTGGGCAGTTATCTGCCCAGTTATGTCGCCACTGTGGGTTGTAGGAGGTTCCAATGGACCCGAAACTCCACAAAAACCTAGACCAAATAGTCACGTACTATCTCTGATGCCCAGAGAATTTATTACCAGTCAGCACCCTCGGCTATGGGGCCCAAAACAGGGCGAAATCGAGCTTTGGGCAGTTATCCGCGCAGGTATGACGCCACTGTGGGTTGTAGGATGTTCCAATGGACCCGAAACTCCACAAAACCTTAGATCAAGTAGTCACGTACTATCTCTGATGCCCAGAGAATTTATTACCAGTCAGCACCCCCGGCTATGGGGCCCGAAACAGGGCGAAATCAAGCTTTGAGCAGTTATCTGCGCAGTTATGACGCCACTGTGGGTTGTAGGATGTTCCAATGGACCCGAAACTCCACAAAACCCTAGATCAAGTAGTCACGTACTATCTCTGAAGCCCAGAGAATTTATTACCAGTCAGCACCCTCGGCTATGGCGCCCAAAACAGGGCGAAATCAAGCTTTGGGCAGTTATCTGCCCAGTTATGTCGCCACTGTGGGTTGTAGGAGGTTCCAATGGACCCGAAACTCCACAAAAACCTAGACCAAATAGTCACGTACTATCTCTGATGCCCAGAGAATTTATTACCAGTCAGCACCCTCGGCTATGGGGCCCAAAACAGGGCGAAATCGAGCTTTGGGCAGTTATCCGCGCAGGTATGACGCCACTGTGGGTTGTAGGATGTTCCAATGGACCCGAAACTCCACAAAACCTTAGATCAAGTAGTCACGTACTATCTCTGATGCCCAGAGAATTTATTACCAGTCAGCACCCTCGGCTATGGGGCCCGAAACAGGGCGAAATCAAGCTTTGAGCAGTTATCTGCGCAGTTATGACGCCACTGTGGGTTGTAGGATGTTCCAATGGACCCGAAACTCCACAAAACCCTAGATCAAGTAGTCACGTACTATCTCTGAAGCCCAGAGAATTTATTACCAGTCAGCACCCTCGGCTATGGGGCCCGAAACAGGGCGGAATCAAGCTCTGAGCAGTTATCTGCGCAGTTATGACGCCAATGTGGGTTACAGGATGTTCCAATGGACCCGAAACTCTACAGAACCTTAGATCGAGTGATTATGTATCACTGATGATGCCCAGAGAATTTATTACCAGTCAGCACCCTCGGCTATGGGGCCCGAAACAGGGCGAAATCGAGCTTTGGGCAGTTATCCGCGCAGGTATGACGCCACTGTGGGTTGTAGGATGTTCCAATGGACCCGAAACTCCACAAAACCTTAGATCAAGTAGTCACGTACTATCTCTGATGCCCAGAGAATTTATTACCAGTCAGCACCCTCGGCTATGGGGCCCGAAACAGGGCGAAATCAAGCTTTGAGCAGTTATCTGCGCAGGTATGACGCCACTGTGGGTTGTAGGATGTTGCAATGGACCCGAAACTCCACAAAATCTTAGATCAAGTAGTCACGTACTATCTCTGATGCCCAGAAAATTTATTACCAGTCAGCAGCCTCGGCTATGGCGCCCGAAACAGGGCGAAATCGAGCTTTGGGCAGTTATCCGCGCAGGTATGACGCCACTGTGGGTTCGAGGATGTTCCAGTGGACTCGAAACTCCACAAAACCCCCAGATAAAGTAGTCACGTACTATCTCTGATGCCCAGAGAATTCATTACCAGTCAGCAGCCTCGGCTATGGGGCCCGAAACAGGGCGAAATCAAGCTTTGAGCAGTTATCTGCGCAGTTATGACGCCACTGTGGGTTGGAGGATGTTCCAATGGACCCGAAACTCCACAAAACTCTAGATCAAGTAGTCACGTACTATCTCTGATGCCCAGAGAATTTATTACCAGTCAGCACCCTCGGCTATGGGGCCCGAAACAGGGCGAAATCAAGCTTTGAGCAGTTATCTGCGCAGTTATGACGCCACTGTGGGTTGTAGGATGTTCCAATGGACCCGAAACTCTACAGAACCTTAGATCGAGTGATTATGTATCACTGATGATGCCCAGAAAATTTATTACCAGTCAGCACCCTCGGCTATGGCGCCCAAAACAGGGCGAAATCAAGCTTTGAGCAGTTATCTGCCCAGTTATGACGCCACTGTGGGTTGAAGGATGTTCCAATGGACCCGAAACTCCACAAAACCCTAGATCAAGTAGTCACGTACTATCTCTCATGCCCAGAAAATTTATTCCCAGTCAGCACCCTCGGCTATGGCGCCCAAAACAGGGCGAAATCAAGCTTTGGGCAGTTATCTGCCCAGTTATGTCGCCACTGTGGGTTGTAGGAGGTTCCAATGGACCCGAAACTCCACAAAAACCTAGATCAAATAGTCACGTACTATCTCTGATGCCCAGAGAATTTATTACCAGTCAGCACCCTCGGCTATGGGGCCCAAAACAGCGCGAAATCGAGCTTTGGGCAGTTATCCGCGCAGGTATGACGCCACTGTGGGTTGTAGGATGTTCCAATGGACCCGAAACTCCACAAAAACCTAGATCAAATAGTCACGTACTATCTCTGATGCCCAGAGAATTTATTACCAGTCAGCACCCTCGGCTATGGGGCCCGAAACAGGGCGAAATCAAGCTTTGAGCAGTTATCTGCGCAGTTATGACGCCACTGTGGGTTGTAGGATGTTCCAATGGACCGGAAACTCCACAAAACCCTAGATCAAGTAGTCACGTACTATCTCTGATGCCCAGAGAATTTATTACCAGTCAGCACCCTCGGCTATGGGGCCCGAAACAGGGCGGAATCAAGCTTTGAGCAGTTATCTGCGCAGTTATGACGCCAATGTGGGTTGCAGGATGTTCCAATGGACCCGAAACTCTACAGAACCTTAGATCGAGTGATTATGTATCACTGATGATGCCCAGAGAATTTATTACCAGTCAGCACCCTCGGCTATGGGGCCCGAAACAGGGCGAAATCGAGCTTTGGGCAGTTATCCGCGCAGGTATGACGCCACTGTGGGTTGTAGGATGTTCCAATGGACCCGAAACTCCACAAAACCTTAGATCAAGTAGTCACGTACTATCTCTGATGCCCAGAGAATTTATTACCAGTCAGCACCCTCGGCTATGGGGCCTGAAACAGGGCGAAATCAAGCTTTGAGCAGTTATCTGCGCAGTTATGACGCCACTGTGGGTTGTAGGATGTTCCAATGGACCCGAAACTCCACAAAACCCTAGATCAAGTAGTCACGTACTATCTCTGTTGCCCAGAGAATTTATTACCAGTCAGCACCCTCGGCTATGGGGCCCGAAACAGGGCGGAATCAAGCTTTGAGCAGTTATCTGCGCAGTTATGACGCCAATGTGGGTTGCAAGATGTTCCAATGGACCCGAAACTCTACAGAACCTTAGATCGAGTGATTATGTATCACTGATGATGCCCAGAGAATTTATTACCAGTCAGCACCCTCGGCTATGGGGCCCGAAACAGGGCGAAATCGAGCTTTGGGCAGTTATCCGCGCAGGTATGACGCCACTGTGGGTTCTAGGATGTTCCAATGGACCCGAAACTCCACAAAACCCCCAGATAAAGTAGTCACTTACTATCTCTGATGCCCAGAGAATTCATTACCAGTCAGCAGCCTCGGCTATGGGGCCCGAAACAGGGCGAAATCAAGCTTTGAGCAGTTATCTGCGCAGTTATGACGCCACTGTGGGTTGTAGGATGTTCCAATGGACCCGAAACTCCACAAAACCCTAGATCAAGTAGTCACGTACTATCTCTGATGCCCAGAGAATTTATCACCAGTTAGCACCCTCGGCTATGGGGCCCGAAACAGGGCGAAATCAAGCTTTGAGCAGTTATCTGCGCAGGTATGACGCCACTGTGGGTTGTAGGATGTTCCAATGGACCCGAAACTCCACAAAACCCTAGATCAAGTAGTCACGTACTATCTCTGATGCCCAGAGAATTTATCACCAGTTAGCACCCTCGGCTATGGGGCCCGAAACAGGGCGAAATCAAGCTTTGAGCAGTTATCTGCGCAGGTATGACGCCACTGTGGGTTGTAGGATGTTGCAATGGACCCGAAACTCCACAAAATCTTAGATCAAGTAGTCACGTACTATCTCTGATGCCCAGAGAATTTAGTACCAATCAGCACCCTCGGCTATGGGGCCCGAAACAGGGCGGAATCAAGCTTTGAGCAGTTATCTGCGCAGTTATGACGCCTCTGTGGGTTGTAGGATGTTCCAATGGACCCGAAACTCTACAGAACCTTAGATCGAGTGACTATGTATCACTGATGATGCCCAGAGAATTTATTACCAGTCAGCACCCTCGGCTATGGGGCCCGAAACAGGGCGAAATCGAGCTTTGGGCAGTTATCCGCGCAGGTATGACGCCACTGTGGGTTCGAGGATGTTCCAATGGACTCGAAACTCCACAAAACCCCCAGATAAAGTAGTCACGTACTATCTCTGATGCCCAGAGAATTCATTACCAGTCAGCAGCCTCGGCTATGGGGCCCGAAACAGGGCGAAATCAAGCTTTGAGCAGTTATCTGCGCAGTTATGTCGCCACTGTGGGTTGTAGGATGTTCCAATGGACCCGAAACTCAACAAAACTCTAGATCAAGTAGTCACGTACTATCTCTGATGCCCAGAGAATCAATTACCAGTCAGCACCCTCGGCTATGGGGCCCGAAACAGGGCGAAATCAAGCTTTGAGCAGTTATCTGCGCAGTTATGACGCCACTGTGGGTTGTAGGATGTTCCAATGGACCCGAAACTCTACAGAACCTTAGATCGAGTGATTATGTATCACTGATGATGCCCAGGGAATTTATTACCAGTCAGCAACCTCGGCTATGGGGCCCGAAACAGGGCGAAATCAAGCTTTGAGCAGTTATCTGCGCAGTTATGACGCCACTGTGGGTTGTAGGATGTTTCAATGGACCCAAAACTCTACAAAACCCTAGATCAAGTAGTCCCGTACTATCTCTGATGCCCAGAGAATTTATTACCAGTCAGCACCCTCGGCTATGGTGCCCAAAACAGGGTGAAATCGAGCTTTGAGCAGCTATCTGCGCAGTTATGACGCCACTGTCGGTTGCAAATAGTTCTAATGGACCCGAAACTCCACAGAAGCATATATCAAGTAGTCACGTACCATCTCCCGAGCTCAAAGAATTTATTACCAGTCAGCACCCTCGGCTATGGGGCCCAAAACAGGGCGGGATCCTGCTTTCTGCACAGTTATGACTTCAATGGAGGTTGTAGAAAATTCCAATGGATCCACAACTCCACAAAACTCTGGACCTTTTGAGGAGTTACCTCTCAGAGAGCCCCAAGATCCTTTCATCTGTCGGACCCTCGGCCTTGGGACCCAAAACATGGGAAAATCCTATTCAGACCCATCGGGCTGGCTGATGTTGCAATAAATTGTAGAACTCGACAGAACTCCAGAATAATCAACAGATGATGTTCAAACTCGTTATCCGCGGTGTTTACGCCCTAATTCAGCCTGGAGGTTCTCTGGACAGGCTCATAATTCCATTGGAAGATATGTTAGAGACACTTTTGTCTCTAAGATTAACACAGGAGATTCACTCAAATTAACGTATTGATGCCATTAATTACATTATCGTTCACCTGTTATCGGTACCACTGCCATTCGACCGGATACAATGGATTTGGTAACGGTACGTTGCCACTAAATACTATTACGCACATTCGCCACCAAACTCATCACACAAAAGGGCCGAGCCAAACAACCTGACTGTAGGAGCCCTTGATACACGACCACGAGGACATGGCTGTCTCCCGTCGTCCGTGCTTTGGGTGATCGCGCCCCACCAACTTCTCTCGAGGCTCCCTCGCGCCCTCGTCCATGCGATGTCCATACGCTCATTTACATACATGTCGCCCTATAGCTATACGCATACTTGTGAACAACTCTCCATAACAGATAATCGGGATACCCATCCACCATTCCAGATGCACGAGAATCAATTCCCGGTCAATACTGGAGCCCAAGAACAAGGGTGTCCCGCCATTCAATCGTGCATCCCGCAGTTCAAAGCCCATCATTACCTCCTGACCCGTTAGATGATCACATGCGTAGATATCGTCTATCACTGACCTTTGAACATTCCAGTTCGGAAATGATGTAAGCGGTACTCGTTGCAAATCATCAGCAACTTGTAATCTTCCCGGGAGCATAGAAACTATCATGCCAGTAGAGGGAGGAATTCGATATGCCCCACGACTCAAGCGCCAATTTCTCCGTACAGGATTTCATGAGACGGTCAACGCGTGAACTGAGATCATGCCTAGTAGCTATATCGTTAACATCGATAAGGGTACACTTATGCATTGGGCATGATTCTCGTTCAGCAGAGAATCCGTGACGAGCGCTACGGTGGTGGTATACTTCCATTACCCGCTCCCTCGTTCAGTCACTCTTCCAGGAACTCCTACTTGGTATTCCCTCCAATCGCTATCACTCCCAAGATCCTGATGATCTCTCCACGTAACAACATGATCCGACTGATTCGAGCCATGCTGTGCCGAGATTCTTCTCCTGAAATCCTTTGGAAAGTGATTGATTAGACTTACGAAAAAATTCCTTGCAGGGAGAAAGTCCAAGATTCCAAAAGAAGAATGTCCCATTCACATTGTCGATATTCTTCCTATACTCTAAGAGTGCCCACACAGCACGAAAAGATCTTAGAAACGTTCCAAAAAACATATCAAAAATATTTCAGTGGGACATTTCTGAAATATAGTTATGTCCACGGCTGGGGAATGTTACTGAAGAATTTCATGTGAATATCCCTGGAAACCTTCCAGAAACGTTTCAGAAATGTTTCAGGAACATTTCAGGAACGTTTCAGAGACATGACATTGAGCTCAAAGCTCGATTTCGCCCTGTTTTAGGCCCCATAGCCGAGGGTGCTGACTGGTAATGAATTCTCTGGGCATCATCGATGGTACATAACCACTTGATCTGAGGTTCTGTGGAGTTTCGGGTCCATTGGAACATCCTAAAACCCACAGTGGCGACGTACCTGCGCAGATAACTGCTCAAAGCTCGATTTCGCCCTGTTTTGGGCCGCGTAGCCGAGGGTGCTGACTGGTAATGAATTCTCTGGGCATCATCATCGGTACAAAACCACTTGATCTAAGGTTCTGTAGAGTTTCGGGTTCATTGGAACATCCTACAACCCACAGTGGCGTCATAACTGGGCAGATAATTGCTCAAAGCTCGATTTCTCCCTGTTTTGGGCCCCATAGCCGAGGGTGCTGACTGGTAATAAATTCTCTGGGCATCAGAGATAGTACGTGACTACTTGATCTAGGGTTTTGTGGAGTTTCGGGTCCATTGGAACATCCTACAACCCACAGTGGCGTCATAACTGGGCAGATAATTGCTCAAAGCTCGATTTCTCCCTGTTTTGGGCCCCATAGCCTAGGTCGCTGACTGGTAATAAATTCTCTGGGCATCAGAGATAGTACGTGACTACTTGATCTAGGGTTTTGTGGAGTTTCGGGTCCATTGGAACATCCTACAACCCACAGTGGCGTCATAACTGGGCAGATAATTGCTCAAAGCTCGATTTCTCCTTGTTTTGGGCCCCATAGCCGAGGGTGCTGACTGGTAATAAATTCTCTGGGCATCATCAATGATACATGATCACTGGATCTAGGGTTCTGTGGAGTTTTGGGTCCATTGGAATATCCTACAACCCACAGTGGCGTCATAACTGCGCGGATAACTGCCCAAAGCTTGATTTCGCTTTGTTTTGGGCCCCATAGCCGAGGGTGCTGACTGGTAATAAATTCTCTAGGCATCATCAATGATACATCATCACTCGATCTAAGGTTCTGTAGAGTTTCGGGTCCATTGGAACATCCTATAACCCACAGTGGCTTCATCACTGCGCAGATAACTGCTCAAAGCTGAATTTCGCCCTGTTTTGGGCCCCATAGCCGAGGGTGCTGACTGGTAATAAATTCTCTGGGCATCAGAGATGGTACGTGACTACTTGATCTAGGGTTTTGTGGAGTTTCGGGTCCATTGGAACATCCTACAACCCACAGTGGCGTCATAACTGGGCAGATAATTGCTCAAAGCTCGATTTCTCCTTGTTTTGGGCCCCATAGCCGAGGGTGCTGACTGGTAATAAATCCTCTGGGCATCATCAATGATACATAATCACTAGATCTAGGGTTCTGTGGAGTTTTGGGTCCATTGGAACATCCTACAACCCACAGTGGCGTCATAACTGCGCGGATAACTGCTCAAAGCTCGATTTCGCCCTGTTTTGGGCCCCATAGCCGAGGGTGCTGACTGGTAATAAATTCTCTTGGCATCATCCATGATACATAATCACTGGATCTAAGGTTCTGTGGAGTTTTGGGTCCATTGGAACATCCTACAACCCACAGTGGCGTCATAACTGCGCGGATAACTGCCCAGAGCTTGATTCCGCCCTGTTTTGGGCCCCATAGCCGAGGGTGCTGACTGGTAATAAATTTTCTGGGCATCAGAGATAGTACGTGACTACTTGATCTAGGGTTTTGTGGAGTTTCGAGTCCATTGGAACATCCTACAACCCACAGTGGCGTCATAACTGGGCAGATAATTGCTCAAAGCTCGATTTCTCCCTGTTTTGGGCCCCATAGCAAGGGTGCTGACTGGTGATAAATTCTCTGGGCATCAGAGATAGTACGTGACTACTTGATCTAGGGTTTTGTGGAGTTTTGGGTCCATTGGAACATCCTACAACCCACAGTGGCGTAATAACTGGGCAGATAATTGCTCAAAGCTCGATTTCTCCCTGTTTTGGGCCCCATAGCCGAGGGTGCTGACTGGTAATAAATTTTCTGGGCATCATCAATGATACACAATCACTCGATCTAAGGTTCTGTAGAGTTTCGGGTCCATTGGAACATCCTACAACCCACAGTGGCTTCATCACTGCGCAGATAACTGCTCAAAGCTCGATTTCGCCCTGTTTTGGGCCCCATAGCCGAGGGTGCTGACTGGTAATAAATTATCTGGGCATCATCAATGGTACATAACCACTTGATCTAAGGTTCTGTAGAGTTTCGGGTCCATTGGGACTCTCTGGCATCCCCCCGTGACGTCTCGACTGCGACTATAATAACGTTAAGCAGGGTCTCCCCTGTTTTGGGCCCTATGATCGAGTTTGCTGATTCGTTATCGATTCTCTATTATCTCTGAAGACTCATGTGTACCCTGCTCAACGTCAGACAGGTTTCCGTTTGCGATTGAATTTTTTCATTCGCACGTTATTGTACAGAGGTAGCTCAGTCTATCATATATTTCTCATCTCGCCCCGCTCCAGCTCTCGTCCAGCCTCAGGCCCAAATATCGGTTTCCGCTTGGTCTCGGGACTATCTCGACTATACCTCTCGATAGTAATAAAAAAGTAATAAAATCCTGTGTAGTTCTGAGTGTCCTCAAAGCTACGCCTGTATATGGCGTTCGCTAGCGTAAGCTTACGCTAGCGAAAACCATCATATTCCAGCTGAATCATATCACACGCATATTTTGAGGACGTATTCTGAGAGTAATAAAAAGGTAATAAAAAATGAGCTATTGCACATTCCCGTACGATCTTTCCCCGGCCACGTGTTCGCTAGCGTAAGCTTCCGCTAGCGAAAACTCTCGTATTTCGGGCCCATGACCGGTAATAAATTTCTTTCTTTGGTAATAAATTAGTAATAAAATAGTAATAAAAAGTGAAATTGGTTTGGGACCGATTCGTGAGTTAGTGTTCGCTAGCTTCAGGTACCCCAAATTCTTATGGTATGAGAAGGGGAAGGGGAGCACGCTCCTACAATATTCTGCCCCTTTTTCTCCAACTTATTACAAACAATATCTCACAGTTCTTAGGTCCTGGCATCGAATGTTATTCGAATGAAGCATTACAAAGATTCTATCGATAGAAAAATATGTGATCGAGATCATGTGGGCGCTCCTATGACATTGCAATCGTTCATACAAAACTCGAAAACAGCTATAATACACTAAAGAACCCGTTCCTTCCTCATAAGTATCACCATAGACTCGATTCAGGAATTTTATAGTGAATTCTGTGAAAACACGGATGCATCCGTGGCATCCCCATGCATGGGGACGCCAAAACGCAAATAGGTGGAACTCGAGTACTGCCACTTGTCCAGCATGGTCAGAAAACAGAAAACTAGTGAAATACAGTGTGTATCTTCATTCAAAGCTTCTGCGTGTTGTGAGGGCGTAGATTAGGATTCAATCAGGCGCGCCCAATGAACCTCAGGATCTAATCATTGTCTTTATTAATTACAGAAATAACATCCTACCAAACCAGTGGGCACATATTTTCCCTTCCCAATTAGGAGGTCCTACTAACCACCAAAATTGGTTCCAGACGCGTGCCATGAAGAAAAAATTTCACTTTTCAGCAACCCAAATGTTGAAAGTTCTGTTGAACCTCTCAATACAAAATTGAGGAGTTGAGATATACAGGGGATTTTGAGACCTTGTGCCTGTGAGGATGAAATAGAGTTTGTTCATGATTTTACATTTGAAATAGATAAGTAGGACCGGGTATTTGTTAATGCATCACTTTAATAATTCTCGCATCCCCATACTTGTCCTTGACCAATACAAAATAATATTATTGAAATAAAATGAATATTATTGAAACAAAAATCGCGAGGTATAATATAACGATTCATTTGCTGCAACGATTGAAAAAGTAATCCTACATCCAATAAATCTTGGCACTGAGAGACAACGATGTTATTCTGTGACTACGCCTTTGATGCATATACGGATGCGATTGTTCGCATGGGGTATCGGGCGCTGAGGTAAACATTTCGAATTCTATCTGCATCATACCTAATATTTGATGTGTAATATGAGCACCGAGAAAACCTTCATCAAGAGTCAATAAAAAAATTCTCAAAGATATTGAGCTCCCGTAAAACGTTCAAAGCATTGAGTAAAAACCTCGAAAAAAACATTCTGCGAGTAATCGTACTAAGCTGCACGTTGAATACGTCGATGCAATCGTGACGACGCGCTCGTCTGCGCGTAGGAATAAAAAAATGAAATCCCACTCTCTGAGTTTAAAATTGGTCCAAGATTGGATCAAACAGCGTTACGTTTTGGATCACATTAGATCCCAGTATTTGATCCAATTTGATGAACTAATTCTACGACTGGAGGAAATTTTTGACCGGGTGGAAGGGTTGAAATTTGATGTGCTCGCATCTGATAAGGTGTGTAACACTTTCCCTATTTTTTATCGCTTTTATTCTACTTCACCGTCTCCCCACTCGACGCTAGGGCCACCCATTCTTTGCCCTTCTCCCCGATATTTGGTGTTTTTCCTGGAAAAAGTTTGTGCACTGTTTATCTGACCGTGTCCAAGCGAGTATCTGTGTGAGCCATCCCCGGTGGACTCGCGTCGCTCGAAGCGGCCTTGTCGGTAATTGGCTGTGCACCGCGATTTTTCGTGGTCGCCCCGCTGCCCCCCCCCCTCACGGCAGTTTCTAAGCTGGCGACTAATGCCAGCTAATGCTTGTAAGCAGAGATTAGAGCAGTAAACTTACCCAGCAGAAGACAGCACGAGATGACATCAGAGAGGATAGGTATGAGAGCGAGAGAGAGTGAGAGAGAGAGACCGACCTAGCTTTGATCCATGAGTAGCGAATCACAGATCACATCTAAACCACGAAATCAAAAGTTGGATCAAGTGATAATTTGAGCCACGATTGAACTTCAACGTTCGGTGCGACATCAAAAATTACTTTCACTAAAAGAAAGGAAATGAAAAGGTTAAAAAATATTTTAGAGATCGCTTTCATGGGTATGAAAATTATTGAGAGTAAAGTATTTAAAAAGAGAAGTTTGAAAAATATCAACTTTTTGAACACCTCACACCGTAAAAGCGTGGGGTACCATAGAAGAGACATGTACCGCATACTCTCCTCTTCGGCACCCCACGCTTTTGAGGCGTGTGGTGTTCAAAAAGTTGATATTTTTCAGACTTCTTTTCTTAAATATTTTACTCTCAATAATTTTCATACCCATGAAAGCGATCTCTAAAATATTCTTTAACCTTTTTATTTCCTATATTCGCGGCTGATTTCCCCGTTTCCCTTTCTCTTATATTTTCGTGTAAATAGCACCTATGAAGAGTGAACGGGGATAGGACTCTCACATCCCCTTCATTGGATTCGGCCTCCTGCCGTCCAAGATTCATTGCAAATATATCACCCATGTAAACCTTTCTTGATATTGATAGAAGATGCTATTGTACAACTCAATTGATGAACTCATTGTATTTCATTCGTAGGCGACCAAATGTTCCCGCTGGTGACAATGTTGAGAGTGTTGATATGGAGATGTCAGATGAAGAGAGTGAAAATAAGAAGACAAATCGTATGCACATATCCCAAGATCGAGACATGCGATTGCCAAACATAAATTCTGTTCCACCTGTTGAACCACGAAACCGTAACCCAAGTGACATGGATATGCGGATGGTTCCCAGTCCCAGATCTTCGATGGTCACCATGGTTCGTAGACTTTCAGATTATCAGACATCCTAATCCATTCTGATGAGGTAATTGATGTCAGGGGTACAGCCAGCTCCATATATTAATATTGACATAGTTTATACATATTATACATCTGTGTCATGGAAGAAAATTGCTATGCACTCAGCTCTTTCTTCTATAACATGCCCCACCGCGATGTCGGACAATCCCGGAAACAAGGCTATTAAAAATTCTATGAAGACAGCGGAAATGGAGCACTCGAGGTTTCCTCTTCTTTGCCTTCTTTCTGACCTTAGGTCCTCTCCCATCAAACGTTTCTCCATACCCAGTCAATCTGACTGCCGAGTCTAGGCGCGTCCCGAAGAGCGGAGGCAATCCTCATCCTGAGATTAATATACGCCAATATCAGAAATTGTTTTCTCCAACATTCTCACGAATTCGGTACTTCTCAGATCAGAAATCTGGCAGGATTCAGATTGAATTGGGTGTTATAATTCAACGGGTTTTCCTGCAAATTGTATTTTTGACTTGCTCAGTGTGACGTTTCGACTACTTTTCTTACAATACAGTCCTTTTCAAGCTTAATCATTGAGGGTCGGTGGAAGGAGGGCTTAATGGCGGTTAGACTTTTCTTCCGCCCTTCGCTATGTGAGCCCTCTCAGGGGTGTTCTAACTACCCATGACTACTTTTCCTCAGCTGTGACCGTTTTTCAGACTCTAGTGAGTCAAACCACTACAAATTTTTTGTACCAGAAGTTCTGAATCATAGATTCAACATTGTGTCCTAATGTCCTTATTCCACAGCCGAGTCGTTTATAAGACTTTATAGCACTTTGACTTAGAAATCGCAACTCTGAACATGATTTTTGGGTTCTCGTGCTATAGAATATCGTGTGGAACTGCGTACAGATGGGTAGTTTTGTTACGAGGGAGTTAGAGCACTCGCTTCGCTCGTGTTATAAACAGTCCTTTGTACAAAACTACCCATCTACGTGCAGTGTTATAATATACTACTAGCGGTACTGCCTTGCTCGCCAACGCTCGCTCGGCTTCACTTTGTTTGGTGCTTCGATCTTTTGAAAATTTCTCAGTATTTCACTTCGAAGTTTGTTATAAAGTCACATTTAAATGAAAATGCATCAAAAAAATTTTTTTCGTCATAAGTTTTTCCGTCATAAGTCGGAAAATATCGATTTTTGAGAAAATTTGTTGGGGAATAATTAGTAGATCTTTAATTGATTCACAAGAATGATTTTCACACTTTTCCTTGGAAAATGTTTCCTTTTACAATTATTTTCTATCAAAGTCATAACCGAATTTATTGAATAAACTCGCTCAAACTGTTGATAATGGGTTTCTAACCATTTTTCAAGATAATTAAGTCAATTTGGAAGAACAAAGGTCTCTTGGTATTTTATCGTAAGTTAATCGTTTTTGAGTAATGGAGATAGCAAGTTGTGTGACTTCCGCTCCCGAATGAGAGCAATCATTGGGTAAAAGATCGCAGAATTCGTTATTTCCATTACTCAAAGTCGATCAAGTCCAAGGAGAAACATGAGAGACCTTTTTTGTTCAAATTTGAATCAGTTATTTAAAAAAAAATGTTTGATCACGGAATAAAAAATTGTGGCATGTTTATTTATTCAATTCCGGTTATGTCTTTGGAGTGAGAATAACTCGGGAAGGGTGCATTTTTCGAGGAAAAGTGTTGAGATCATCCTTGTAGATCATTTGAGGGGGTGGGTGGAAAAAGGGCCTAAGTGCACTTAGGCCCTTTTTCCGGCCTACCGCTTTTTTGAACCCTTGAACCATGATCTATCACCCCATGAAAGTTGTTTTTCCATAAACTTCGAAAACCCCATAGATCAGAAAAAGGGCCTAAGTGCACTTAGGCCCTTTTACATATTCGATAAAACGGCCTAAGTGCACTTAGGCCCTTTTGTCGATTATATGATGGGAGTTACGCCCTTTTATCGATTGTATGATGAGAGTTAGATCCTCTGTCTATTATCTGAAGGCGGTTAAACCCGGCTAGACTCCTTGGACAGCTAGTTGTACAGTTTTGATGGGTAAGAATGAATCGCCTAACTACGATGCTGCACCATTGGGCACGAATGGTTCGCCAATCATTTTGAAGAGAAAAGCATGACCTCACTATTTCATAAGCTTTGAGTGGGGAAAGAGCTTTCTAACGTCCCAAGGTCATCTCTGTGTCGTACGGTGTTTTGAGTAATCCTCCAAAAGAGTTGAAAATCGGCGTTCCATTAGTAAAATCGTGTTCCGATGGATTTCAATGAAACAACCTGATTTTTTTCAACATATCTTCGGAACTCGGACAAATAGGAAAGCAGTATTCTTATATCGACAACCTGTGATTGAGGCCTCTAAGAAAATTGATAAAACATAAGAATTGATTTCTAACCATGTTACCTGTAATCAAGACGTTAGTTAACCACTTCATCGTGTTTGCCGGGTCATGTTACAGCGAAAACGGTTTCGAAAACTATCAGTCTTGGCGGTGGAGAGTGGTCAAAAATGCAAAAATTATCTTTGAAACAAATTTCAATCCAGTATTTGCATCTCTTGTGCATGCCCGTCCTCTGATGTCTCTAAAAGTAATTTCAATTGATAGCCGCCTGGTGTAACTCACTTCAGAATGGTCACTTGAGGAAGTCGGTTCGACGCGTTAGATCACGAGATCTAGCTGGTCCAAAAACTGAAAAACTCCAAGGTATCGAGTCCGTGAACCCGCGGCTTCTCCAATGGACGCCAAGAATGCGAATTTTGAGTCGGATCGTTCCCAAGACGTGAACATGTGTTTATCGTGTATTTTTTGATGTAGAAACCGAATCCGTGGTCATTTTCGTCCCCAACCTTCGGGATTATCTGGTAGGCTCAATTGGAGTAAGATAGGCTAAAGTAGGTTCAAGAAACGAGATCAAGTAAGAAATTGATTGGGCCCCATTCACTGTGGCGCCCAAAAATCGGACTCGCAACGGGAGTTCAGAGGGTCCGGGTCATCATACCTCACTAAACTTTCTTCACAGTCTCGTACCACCTAGAAAATGGAGAATCCAGAGTGACTCTCTCAAATGGGCCTTCTGTCCAGAGCTACAAGCAATAACGTAAGAATTGCCCATATAGGCCCATGTCAAAAAGTGATATATATATATGTTACGTGCAAAGTCCGAAATTGTGCACTCCGGGGAGTGCACAACGGTGGTTTGTGCAAAGCCCGATATGCTGAGTTTTACACAGAGGATCAGTGTGTATTCTGCGATGTATAGAGGTGAGTCGGAAAATTTCTAACACACAATGAGCAACATGAAGAGTCGATTCTTCTTCCAATGTTCACTAATACTCGAGCAAATTGTACTCGATATAGTATGCCAACGGTGCCCTCAAAATCAAAATGAATAATGCTGAGACTAATTTATTGTGAATACGTTTAATATGAGAAACGCGTCATGAGAATTAAACAATGAAAGACAATTTTTTCTTACAAGATAAAAATTACAATAGTCTGCGAAAATCATCGATCGTCAATTCACACGAGAATAATTATTGAATATAGCGAGATATTTTGAAGATAAAATACTTATAACGCTTGGTAAAAAATGGCTTCCCTAGTTATATTAGCGTATTTGGCTTTCACGGGGTTATTAATCTTGTGGAATCTTTCATGTCCCATTTCAACGTGGATTTTTATCAGAATATTAAAAATTTCTGAATTTTGCACGTAGTATTTTACGTCACTTTCGTCACTTGCTTTCATTGGCATGATCAATCGTGATGTATCGCCAACAGTCAATACATCGTATCGTGCCAGTCTCCTGTAGTCAAGCGACGATTTATTCTTCTTATTTTTTGCAGCTAGAACACTTGCGATAAGATTTTGATAGTCCACTGCACTCTTAATCAAACTTTTATTATCCCTCAATATGATTGAGTTGAGTTTAGAATTGAAATCATCCCGAAACGAATCAGCGCTATTTGGATCCATAATTTTGTAACTCAAATAAGTGTCGATGTGATTGGCCTCGCGAGACTGACTGCGGTAAACATGATTTGAATTATTATCATTAGCAATTTCCCGACTCACCTCTATACATCTCAGAATACACACTGATCCTCCGTGTAAAACTCAGCATATCGGGCTTTGCACAACGCGAGTTATGCAGAGTCCGATGCATCGGGCTTTGCACAGAAAATTCTTGTGCAAAGCCCGATGCATCGTACTCTGCACAAATCGCGTTGTGCAAAGTCCGATCCACCGGGCTTTGCACAAACCATCGTTGTGCACTCCCCGGAGTGCACAATTTCGGACTTTGCACGTAACATATATATATATATATATATATATATATATATATATATGTGGGTATACTGGGAATGCTAGCGTTTTTGCTTGTAGCTCTGAAATGAAAGCCCATTTGATGGAGTTACTCTGGATTCTCCATGTTCTAGGTGGTACGAGCCTGTGGAAAAAGTTTGGTGAGATTTGGTGACCCGGACCCTCCGGACTCCCCTTGTCAGCGTAAGTGTATTTCACGGGCACGATTTCTTCATACATAGCTATTTTTCGGAAAATCATAACTCCGACAGATTGGATTTCTCATCTTATTGTTGTTTGACTGGGGAAACTAGACACCTCCGAATTCCCCTCAAAAGATTATAACAATGAGACTCCGGAAGAGAGTTTTGTTTAGGAATCGAATCTCAGCACGAATGTGACTACGTAGAAGGGTCTTATCACTGCAGAGAGAGGTACCCACAAAGTCACCAAGACCTCGAAGATTTTCTAAAAGAGCCCAAACAACAGGAAAATTTTGTTCGAAAAAAGGGCCCAAGTGCAAGGGTATTGTTAAAAAGAGCCTCAACGTAGAAGTACTGGCAAAAAGGGCCTAAGTGCAACATTTTTGGTAAAAAGGGCCTAAGTGCAACAGTATTGGTGAAAAGGGCCTAAGTGCAACATTATTGGTAAAAAAGGCCTAAGTGCAACAATATTGGTGAAAAGGGCCTAAGTGGTGGGGTATTGGTAAAAAGGGCCTAATTTTTTGCGAAAAAATTTTTAAAAAATTCTTATGACCTCCATATCTCTTTTCTACCAATTCTGGCTATCAAATCATGTTCTTTGGCCTTCAAAAAATGTATCTTCATGCTTGCTAAGTGAATATTGAGTGACCTCAGTTCCACACACTCAATGGAACCATCTTTCACGTGCAGGATCGATGAAAATGCATTCAGACGTTGAATCGCAATTGGATATCTTGTGTGACATACCCATAGATATGCTGATGAAATTTGGAGGCCATTGAACTCGATTTCGCAACGTCATCCAACTTTTAGTGGACCAACTATCCCAAAAATTGACCCAGTATTGGGAAAAAGGGCCTAATTACATTTTTTCGAATGGCTGTATACCTCTCAAAATCGACAGCTACCTTCCAATTCCTGTGCGGTTGTTTTGGGGATGCCAAAACCTTTGAAATAAGCCAGGTATGCGCATCGAATCATGCCACGGGCATGATACAGTTAGTTTTTATCGTTTTTCTCGGAATGGCCGTTTTGTAATTAGGCCCTTTTTCCTCCCACCCCCTCATTTATAGATTTACAATCGAGGGGGTGGGTGGAAAAAGGGCCTAATTACGAAACGGCCATTTCGAGAAAAACGATAAAAACTAACTATATCATGCCCGTGGCATGATTCGATGCGCATACCTGGCTTATTTCGAAGGTTTTGGCATCCCCAAAACAACCGCACAGGAATTGGAAGGTAGCTGTCGATTTTGAGAGGTATACAGCCATTCGAAAAAATGTAATTAGGCCCTTTTTCCCAATACTGGGTCAATTTTTGGGATAGTTGGTCCACTAAAAGTTGGATAACGTTGCGAAATCGAGTTCAATGGCCTCCAGATTTCATCAGCATATCTATGGGTATGTCACACAAGATATCCAATTGCGATTCAACGTCTGAATGGATTTTCATCGATCCTGCACGTGAAAGATGGTTCCATTGAGTGTGTGAAACTGAGGTCACTCAATATTCACTTAGCAAGCATGAAGATACATTTTTTGAAGGCCAAAGAACATGATTTGATAGCCAGAATTGGTAGAAAAGAGATATGGAGGTCATAAGAATTTTTTAAAAATTTTTTCGTTAAAAATTAGGCCCTTTTTACCAATACCCCACCACTTAGGCCTTTTATCCCGATATCGATAGTGGAGTTAGGCCCTTTTGAACGAGTTTTTACGGTGACTTAGGCCCTTTTCATCAATATTGTTGCACTTAGGCCTTTTTTACAAATAATTTGCACTTAGGCCCTTTTCACCAATACTGTTGAACTTAGGCCCTTTTTACCAATACTGTTGCACTAAGGCCCTTTTTGCCAGTACTTCTACGTTGAGGCTCTGTTTAACAATACCCTTGCACTTGGGCTCTTTTTTCGAACAAAATTTTCCTGTTGTTTGGGCTCTTTTAGAAAATCTTCGAGGTCTTGGTGACTTTGTGGGTACCTCTCTCTGCAGTGATAAGACCCTTTTACGTAGTCACATTCGTGCTGAGATTCGATTCCTAAACAAAACTCTCTTCCGGAGTCTCATTGTTATAATCTTTTGAGGGGAATTCGGAGGTGTCTTGTTTCCCCAGTCAAACAACAATAAGATGAGAAATCCAATCTGCCGGAGTTATGATTTTCCGAAAAATAGCTATTTATGAAGAAATCGTGCCCGTGAGATACACTTACGCTGACAAGGGGAGTCCGGAGGGTCCGGGTCACCAAATCTCACCAAACTTTTTCCACAGGCTCGTACCACCTAGAACATGGAGAATCCAGAGTAACTCCATCAAATGGGCTTTCATTTCAGAGCTACAAGCAAAAACGCTAGCATTCCCAGTATACCCATATATATATATATATATATATATATATATATATATATATATATCACTTTTTGACATGGGCCTATATGGGCAATTCTTACGTTATTGCTTGTAGCTCTGGACAGAAGGCCCATTTGAGAGAGTCACTCTGGATTCTCCATTTTCTAGGTGGTACGAGACTGTGAAGAAAGTTTAGTGAGGTATGATGACCCGGACCCTCCGAACTCCCGTTGCGAGTTCGATTTTTGGGCGCCACAGTGAATGGGGCCCAATCAATTTCTTACTTGATCTCGTTTCTTGAACCTACTTTAGCCTATCTTACTCCAATTGAGCCTACCAGATAATCCCGAAGGTTGGGGACGAAAATGACCACGGATTCGGTTTCTACATCAAAAAATACACGATAAACACATGTTCACGTCTTGGGAACGATCCGACTCAAAATTCGCATTCTTGGCGTCCATTGGAGAAGCCGCGGGTTCACGGACTCGATACCTTGGAGTTTTTCAGTTTTTGGACCAGCTAGATCTCGTGATCTAACGCGTCGAACCGACTTCCTCAAGTGACCATTCTGAAGTGAGTTACACCAGGCGGCTATCAATTGAAATTACTTTTAGAGACATCAGAGGACGGGCATGCACAAGAGATGCAAATACTGGATTGAAATTTGTTTCAAAGATAATTTTTGCATTTTTGACCACTCTCCACCGCCAAGACTGATAGTTTTCGAAACCGTTTTCGCTGTAACATGACCCGGCAAACACGATGAAGTGGTTAACTAACGTCTTGATTACAGGTAACATGGTTAGAAATCAATTCTTATGTTTTATCAATTTTCTTAGAGGCCTCAATCACAGGTTGTCGATATAAGAATACTGCTTTCCTATTTGTCCGAGTTCCGAAGATATGTTGAAAAAAATCAGGTTGTTTCATTGAAATCCATCGGAACACGATTTTACTAATGGAACGCCGATTTTCAACTTTTTTGGAGGATTACTCAAAACACCGTACGACACAGAGATGACCTTGGGACGTTAGAAAGCTCTTTCCCCACTCAAAGCTTATGAAATAGTGAGGTCATGCTTTTCTCTTCAAAATGATTGGCGAACCATTCGTGTCCAATGGTGCAGCATCGTAGTTAGGCGATTCGTTCTTACCCATCAAAACTGTACAACTAGCTGTCCAAGGAGTCTAGTCGGGTTCAACCGCCTTCAGATAATAGACAGAGGATCTAACTCTCATCATACAATCGATAAAAGGGCGTAACTCCCATCATATAATCGACTAAAGGGCCTAAGTGCACTTAGGCCGTTTTATCGAATATGTAAAAGGGCCTAAGTGCACTTAGGCCCTTTTTCTGATCTATGGGGTTTTCGAAGTTAATGGAAAAACAACTTTCATGGGGTGATAGATCATGGTTCAAGGGTTCAAAAAAGCGGTAGGCCGGAAAAAGGGCCTAATTACAAAACGGCCATTTCGAGAAAAACGATAAAAACTAACTGTATCATGCCCGTGGCATGATTCGATGCGCATACCTGGCTTATTTCAAAGGTTTTGGCATCCCCTAAACAACCGCACAGGAATTGGAAGGTAGCTGTCGATTTTGAGAGGTATACAGCCATTCGAAAAAATGTAATTAGGCCCTTTTTCCCAATACTGGGTCAATTTTTGGGATAGTTGGTCCACTAAAAGTTGGATAACGTTGCGAAATCGAGTTCAATGGCCTCCAAATTTCATCAGCATATCTATGGGTATGTCACACAAGATATCCAATTGCGATTCAACGTCTTAATGCATTTTCATCGATTCTGCACGTGAAAGATGGTTCCATTGAGTGTGTGAAACTGAGGTCACTCAATATTCACTTAGCAAGCATGAAGATACATTTTTCGAAGGCCAAAGAACATGATTTGATAGCCAGAATTGGTAGAAAAGCGATATGAAGGTCATAAGAATTTTTTGAAAATTTTTTCGTAAAAAATTAGGCCCTTTCTACCAATACCCCACTACTTAGGCCCTTGATCCCGATATCGATAGTGGAGTTAGGCCCTTTCGAACGAGTTTTTCCGGTGACTTAGGCCCTTTTTACCAATATTGTTGCACTTAGGCCTTTTTCACCAGTACTTCTGCGTTGAGGCTCTTTTAACAATACCCTTGCACTTGGGCCCTTTTTTCGAACGAAATTTTCCTGTTGTTTGGGCTCTTTTGGAAAATCTTCGAGGTCTTGGTGACTTTGTGGGTACCCCTCTCTGCAGTGATAAGACCCTTTTACGTAGTCACATTCGTGCTGAGATTCGATTCCTAAACAAAGCTCTCTTCCGGAGTCTCATTGTTATAATCTTTTGAGGGGAATTCGGAGGTGTCTAGTTTCCCCAGTCAAACAACGATAAGATGAGAAATCCAATCTGTCGGAGTTATGATTTTCCAAAGAATACTTATGTATGAAGAAATCGTACCCGTGAAATACACTTATTCCGCTGACAAGGGGAGTCCGGAGAGTCCGGGTCACCAAATCTCACCAAACTTTTTCCACAGGCTCGTACCACCTAGGACATGGAGAATGCAGAGTAAGGCTGGAATTTATAGTCGTCCCCTAAATCGCGCCCCTAAATCGACACCTACTTTCTGGGTTCAGAATTTTCCATGTGGTGGCGCATCTCCATGCATTCGCATTTTCGGCGGCGGAAACCATTCGGCTGCAGCTCATCGATGAGGCAACATCTGGCACTTTAGCAGTGTCTGGCAGTCTTTGAGTTGTTACGTCTTAATACGTAACTTTTCAAGAAATCAATAATCAAAAAGTGTATATTTAGTGTAAGCATATTTTGTAAGTCGGACAGCACACCGGGCCATCAGAACAAAACAATGATATTGAGTCAGAGCGTGTTTCACGTTGTGGCGCGATCCACTTTTTGGAAATTCTGCATCAGCAGAAAAGTTCAATAAATGTCCCGCGTCTGGACACAAGAGTCAGTTGTTAGCACGAACCAGGCATCGTCGCGACTCCGTGAGCCACAGCTTTCGACAATTATATTTCATTCGCGTGCGATCGCTCCGGCCCGCGCAATTCAATTGTTGTAATTATAAATCTAAGTATATTTCAGATTCACATATATTTAAAATCTCAACTCTCAAGAATTTAGCAAGGAAAGGATACAATTTTATTTGATTCATATAATTGACGCATACGTGTATCAAGATAATATAATCATCAACTGATTGAGAAATACTATTTTTGGAAGTCCATAGAAGAGTTATCGAACCTATCATTTGTGGATAATTTGAATTTTGAAAGTGTCAATAAATACGGTGATCTACTGCCTGGTCAACAGCAGAACAAATGTAAGTTATCCCATTCATTTAATCTACCTTCCACAAAGAATCAAGAAGTATCCTTCTCTCAATCGAAAGTAGATTTTGTGAGCTTGCCACTAGGCTCATACGCGTCATCCCGACGTAACAATTGGTTCCGGTACCGAAATTGATTGAGGGTTGGATATAATTCTTGTTATATTTCACATATGGGATTTTTTTTCCTTTCTAAACCGGAACTAACAATTGGTTCCGGTACCGAAATTGATTGATGGTTAGATACAGTTCTTGATTATTTGTGTATCAGAATATTTTTTATCCAGAATCTAACAATTCATATTCTTATAAAATTGATATACCGGAACTAACAATTCGTTCCGGTATCGAAATTGATTGAGATTTAGATTTCCTTGATTATTTACATATTATCGCACAATTTGATAATTGATATTCCTATACCATTGGAAAATTTGATATACTTTATTATTTGCATATTCTGGGTATTTCCGGAAATCAACAGTTGATAACTGTGCTAAAATCGATCATTAATCGGATAGTGTTTCAGGAATAATATTCCAAGATATTGAATGAGGATCTATATTTTTCTTTTTTTATGAAATTTATACATTACATACCTGGTGTTTGAGCTGAAAGTCATAACATATTCGAATCTCAATATTGAAAACAGCACAACTCTATTGAATATCTGAATATTATTCAAAGTGATCATAACGAATTCCATACGAACTTCTGTAGACTTTTGATTTCTATAGCAATCTTCTAGACGGAGAATCTGTGAGTTATTTGACACACATTCTTGCATATTCATCTCTCAAGTTTCAAATCGTGCTGACCGCAGCAACCATGAGGATATTGTATTCTAAGATGTCGTGACCTCATTTCAACTTGAATCATCAAAAACTGCATATGTTGCAGACGATTTGCAAGCAACCTCTCGCTTATTTCGAAAACAGTTTCAAAAGTTGGTGTCAATCGGACCGGGACAAGCTAATCCAACGAACATTCTTACCATGCCTATCACTATCAAGGACAGAGAAATCCTTCTTACTCCTATTTTGATCAATTTTATCAGAAATAAGCATCTATTGCATCCAACAAGAGCTATTTGAGACGCTAGTTCTCAATATAACCCATCTATTGGGAGAAACTATAGAAAAAAATGGCGAATGATGATAGGTTGAAGATTCCTCTTTTGATGATGACAAGTTTGGTACCTGAATTTGATGGTAAGAATATTCCGGTATACGAATATTCCAAGGGATTAAGAGACGTCAAACGACTCGTTGCCGAAGAAGATGAACCTCTTTTAACACGAATATTGCAAATTAAACTCAGAGGATTAGCTCATGATCTCATAGCATTTCATGAAATTCATAATATCCATGAGCTCATGAAACGTATTCGAGATTGGTTTCGAAGCTCTGAGGATATCTATGATTTGTATGCAAAATTAATGCATTTATATCAGCAGCCTAATGAGTCAGTCATTGATTACACAGTCAGATTGAAAGATCTCATAGACCGTATCAAAGATTTGAATGAATTCGAGCAGCCACAAAGGTGTTTAACTAAGGAACAATTCGAGCGACAAGTTGATGAGAATGGGCTAAAACAGTTCATTAGAGGATTGAAACTTCGAATTAAGATTTTTATGGGACAACATATCTCTTTAGATACTGCTATTGCACAAGCCATCCAATTAGAATGTCAAGTAGATCGATGTCCGATTCCACATCCATTCGATCTTCCTCAATTGCTATCATTTGCATCAAATATTCCGCGGAACGAGACTATACATGAATTTGAATTCATGGAGGCTTCGAACATTACTGATTCTTCGTTTGATTCACATCATACTGCTTTGTTGAATTTAGATTGCCCGGATCTCCGATTAACTGACCATGATCAGTGCATAGTTGAGACAGAAGAACAAATCATTACTCTTGAAGAACCAAAGCTTCCTGGACAAATTGTGATCTTTGATATTCCAAAATCGAGTTCATCAATGAGCAATTATTTACCTTTGGAAAAAAGCGATTATCCAAGCGGTATTACGAGTTCAATTGAGCAACAAGCATTTGCTGACAATTTAATTGTGTCTCCGAGCTTTGAAAATGCTTCGTCAGCTACAGAAACTTTGCATTACGCGAGTACAAAAGAAATTTCAAAGATCGACTGTGTATTATGTAATGAAATAGCTACTATACCATCAGTTGATCCAGATCACGCTCAAAAGTGTTTTTCAGAAGATATGGCGGTCTGCGAATCTTATAGGATTCAACCAGTTCCTCCAGTCACGAGTTGTAATGAGATCACAACCCGAATAATTGGAAGAATCCCAAAGATTGTTCAACCGATATCGAGTACAAACTCATGTACCATTATTGATATATTGTTCCCAGAATCAGAAATACTGAAAAACCAGAGCGGGAAAGTCATATCAAAGAAAGAGAGATTCTACGATATTATCGAATTATATCTCTCGAATGAACTGTCAAAAATCTATTTAAAATTACAGGAGAATACTGTAGAAATGCCGATTGAATCTCAAAAATCATCTATTTTATTGGTAGAACTCATAGAAAATATTGCTTTGTCGGACAAATCAAGAAGAATCAAATTTCTTAAGAATTTGCATAGCTATAAATCCTTCCGTTTTTTGAACGTAGATCAAAGTGTTAGTATCATGTCAAAATTATGGTTTATAGACAAGATAACATGGTCCAAGAATTATGAGAATGAAATATCGTGCGCTATTGGCTACTCGAGCTTATTGTCTCATGTTGCCAGAACTTGGATCGAGAAACATGAATCAATAATGACATACGTGTCCGAATCATTGATGGGAATGTTTTTCATGATGATTACACTTTTGTCGACAAGAAATGTATATTATACCATGACAAAAAATATTCATAGCAATAATTCTCAATTTTTTCTATGATCTAGAGGAGTATTCAGACTACAATATATTCTGTGCTTCATTGTAGAGTTAGACTAATATGTTTTGTTCTGTTTAGATTCGGAAAGGGAGCGAGGAGAGTATTTGTCCAGGACAAAAATGACATTTTTGAATAAATGACCATAAACTTAACACTATCCACAGTGGAAATGTACCAAAGGACTCAAGAAGCTACTTATCTCACCTTACAACTTTCTGTGTCATGGAAGTCATGGTGGAATTAATACAAGCATCTCAACACAGATCGAGCAAGGTCATTCAATGGAAAATGAAAATTCAAAGGACGATATACCAATGAGAAGTGTTTAGTCACCTGATACCAACAGAGAATGGACATCAAGAGTATTCATCCGATATAAGTCACGGAAAATGCAGAACTATACAATAGATTGATATATTCAAATATGACAATGGCCACACCATAGATAGCAAATCTCAAGGTGGATTCATAATCAGCAACCGTAGTCGATTCTGCTGGAAACGCAGCGGGAAAGTCTTGTTCTGGCCCTTCGTATGCAGACGGATATGGTACTTAGAATAAGGTATTCGTGCAAGGAATGATTTGCATTACTTTAATGGAATTCAATGCTCAAATCAATTTGAATAATGATATACTTAGATAAACTTCGGGCACAGTTTGTAAATTTTCGGATGAACATTGTATCAATATGGAAGGTGGTTATACTTTTTTGGACACTTTGCCAAAATCTGAATGTTTCCAGTCATCATACGACATTTGATATAGAGGCCCCGCGGTAAAATTGTTTAGTGATAGAAATCATGAAATTATTTATTCTCTTAACTCAAATGAAATCACATTTGCCATAACTGCGAACAATCATTTTATCCAATGCAATCGAGAGATCATCACAACAGAGCACCCAAAGCTATTCATTTATGAACCATCGATCGGTTCGAATGCTTATTTTTTCAATGAGGATTATTTAGTTCGTAAGAAAATTAATAACTTAGATCTTTTTACTTATATAAATTCAAAATTTGTATACGTGGAAAAACATCTAAGAGCAGAGATAAGTGATTTCTATTTAGATTTGATAACACAAAAGTGTTACGTAGAGAAGAAGACTATCCAAAATTCCTTATCCATTGCAATTCTATCCCCGGACGAGTTTGCCTTCAACGTAATGGGGAAACCAGGATATATAGCAAAAGTTGCAGGAGAAGTGGTTCACCTGTTGCAATGTACCCCGAAAGAAGTAAAGATAGTACATTCGGAGTCTTGCTTCCACCAACTACAAGTTTCATCAGCCAACGAAACTTGGTTCCTTACTCCACGAACTCATGTTCTAGTGAAACGTGGAACACAAGTGAGTTGCAACTCCATTCTGCCCACTTACTACAAAATAGGGAATGAATGGATCAAATTCCTGCCAACCCTGACGAAGGCAGAGGAACCAAACATCTTTAAACCAAATACGAAGATATCTTGGTCTTACGAGTCAGCAAATACACTCGCTACCAGTGGTGTGTATTCACAAAATGACCTGGACAACCTACGGGAACATCTCATGTTTCCTATTGATAGATCTTCGCTTCTCAACACCGTAGCAAGGAAGATGTCAGGAGAAACTACGATACATGAGGAGTCAATTGAGAACTTACTCACTGAAAGCACATTATCTCATATTGCCGAGAACACTTGGAGGAGAATTCTGGAGGACCTGACGAAGTTTGGATCGATATCATCAGCAGTGATCATGATATTCGTCATATTACACATCTGTAAGTTGATTATTGACACCATCATACAAGGATACACCCTTCACGCTATCTATGGGTTTTCCATACATCTACTGGGAGCAATCTTCAGCTCAGTCACGTTTCTCCTGATCAATTTGGGAAGAGAAAAACATCAGAGGAAAAAGAATCAAAACAACAAGGGTTTTGATTTACAAGAGGTCAGAATTCATAGGACTTCCAGCCATCAATCACCAGTACCAACGACGCCGATTACAATCACGAGGTCGACCACCCAGCAAAGGTTACCACCACCTCTACCTTTGAGACCACCAATCCCATCACTTCCAGAAAAAAATATTATCTCCTCGAAATCTCTTCCCATCCGAAATTCTTCTTCTCATACAATTTTTTCATTAGATATTGAGTAAAATAACTGATTTTCTATGCTCTTGGATGAGTTTTCACATGCCCTAGCGTCGTTTAGAATAAGTCATAGATATCTCCTACTCACAAATTAAGGTATTTGCAATACGTACTATCAAACTTTTGCAAACAGATCCGTCAGTTTCGTGCAAAATCAGACCCTGTGGACAAATTTCAGCGAGGAGGCGAGTGAATAATCACTGATTATTCACCTTTTGATAAATTTCAACTCTCCGTGCATCTAATAGAAGATTGAGAATTGTATACGATTGTTTTTTTTCTCCCCGTTGGATATTAGGATAATGCCTATTTTTTTCTTTGTAATCCAGGTTTGGACCTGCTAATATTCTGTTTGTAATATGAGATACCTACATTTATGAATTGAATTTAAATGGATAACTCAGTTATTGTAGCAGTGCATACACGAAGTTAGACGCGCACTCTACCTTCAACGACCAATGCAAAAGAGGCCAGACACGGAGAAGCATTTACGTGTCTGGATATTTTATAATGCGCTTGACCACCAATGCATGAGGCAAGACAGGTACGTGGAGTCAAGTCACTCGGGCAAAGTGCTGACCATAGCAAAATTTGGAAATATGCACAGTCGGTTATGGATAAAAGCTTGCCTGAGATTTTATGATGTGTATGTTCGACGCAAAGTTAGAGTCGTAGAGATAATTGAGTGGAGATTCCGTGAATATCCATGATTAATGAAAATCGGAGAAGAAGGGAAAAAGCAAAAATATCAATCAAAAAATACTTCTGTATAGATTTAGTCTCATTTTAGAGTGATTTCCATCGGGACTTTTCAATAATCGAACAAATCGGAGTTTGTTTATATGTTACATATCGTACCGATATGCAACGTCTAGCCGGGGAGGTGTTACGTCTTAATACGTAACTTTTCAAGAAATCAATAATCAAAAAGTGTATATTTAGTGTAAGCATATTTTGTAAGTCGGACAGCACACCGGGCCATCAGAACAAAACAATGATATTGAGTCAGAGCGTGTTTCACGTTGTGGCGCGATCCACTTTTTGGAAATTCTGCATCAGCAGAAAAGTTCAATAAATGTCCCGCGTCTGGACACAAGAGTCAGTTGTTAGCACGAACCAGGCATCGTCGCGACTCCGTGAGCCACAGCTTTCGACAATTATATTTCATTCGCGTGCGATCGCTCCGGCCCGCGCAATTCAATTGTTGTAATTATAAATCTAAGTATATTTCAGATTCACATATATTTAAAATCTCAACTCTCAAGAATTTAGCAAGGAAAGGATACAATTTTATTTGATTCATATAATTGACGCATACGTGTATCAAGATAATATAATCATCAACTGATTGAGAAATACTATTTTTGGAAGTCCATAGAAGAGTTATCGAACCTATCATTTGTGGATAATTTGAATTTTGAAAGTGTCAATAAATACGGTGATCTACTGCCTGGTCAACAGCAGAACAAATGTAAGTTATCCCATTCATTTAATCTACCTTCCACAAAGAATCAAGAAGTATCCTTCTCTCAATCGAAAGTAGATTTTGTGAGCTTGCCACTAGGCTCATACGCGTCATCCCGACGTAACAGAGTAATCGAATGAGGCAGATGCGCTACCACATGGAAAATTCTGAACCCAGAAAGTAGGTGTCGATTTAGGGGCGAAATTTAGGGGACGACTATAAATTCCAGCCTAATTCCATCAAATGGGCTTTCACTTTAGAGCTGCAAGCAAAAACGCTAGCATTGCCAGTATACCCATATATATATATATCACTTTTTGACATGGGTTTATATGGGCAATTCTTACGTTTTTGCTTGTGGCTCTGGACAGAAGGCCCATTTGGTGGAGTCACTCTGGATTTTCCATTTTCTAGGTGGTACGAGACTGTGAAAAAAGTTTAGTGAGGTATGATGACCCGGATTCCGGACTCCCGTTGCGAGTCCAATTTTCGGGCGCCACAGTGAATGGGGCCCAATCAATTTCTTACTTGATCTCGTTTCTTGAGCCTACTTTAGCCTATCTTACTCCTTCTGAGCCTACCAGATAATCCTGAAAGTTGGGGACGGAACTGACCACGGATTCGGTTTCTACATCAAAAAATTCACGAAAAACACATGTTCACGTCTTGGGAACGATCCGACTCGAAATTCGCATTCTTGGCGTCCATTGGAGAAGCCGCGGGTACACGGACTCGATACTTTGGAGTTTCTCAGTTTTTGGACCAGCTAGATCTCGTGATCTAACGCGTCAAACCGACTTCCTCGAGTGACCATTCTGAAGTAGTTACACCGGGCGGCTATCAATTGAAATTACTTTTAGAGACATCAGAGGACGCGCGTGCACAAGAGATGCAAATACTGGATTGAAATTTGTTTCAAAGATAATTTTTTGCATTTTTGACCACTTTCCACCGCCAAGACTGATAGTTTTCGAAACCGTTTTCGCTGTAACATGACCCAGCAAACACGATGAATTGGTTAACTAACGTCTTGATTACATATAACATGGTTAGAAATCAATTCTTATGTTTTATCAATTTTCTTAGAGGCCTCAATCACAGGTTGTCGATATAAGAATACTGCTCTCCTATTTGTCGAAGTTCCGAAGATATGTTGAAAAAAATCAGGTTGTTTCATTGAAATCCATCGGAACACGATTTCACTAATGGAACGCCGATTCTCAACTATTTTGGAGAATTACTCAAAATACCGTACGACACAAAGATGCACTTCTTATTTTGCACAGGCCTCGTATTTTCGGGACCCTATTGGACATTGATGGAATCGGAATTCTGTTCGAGTGTTCACGCGATCGTGTAAATGGGATACCAAACTATAAGGAATAAGATTCAGCATGTCAGAATGGATATCCTTTCGGATGATGGATCGATCAATGTTTAATTTTAAATCCGGATAAAATGGCATCTCCATGTATCTTCTCAGTAAAAAAATCAGAGTTTGTAGCAAATTCATTATAATAGGCCCATTCACTTCTTGTGATGATTATTAATTCTCAAAACTTCTGACAATGACACTGTGAATCACCATTAAAGACCCGTAACGGATTGCAAATTAATCACTCCAAGCGAAGAATGCCAGCTCAATGAGGAAAGGGTTAGCTGAAAATGATGATCAAGGAATTATTCCCATCACCAGAAAAATAATAAATGATGTAGAATACCAAAGCGGTAATGAATCCTTGAACTGTTCTCCAGGAAAGCTACGAATGAGGACCTCTTCAATCGATTGTTCTTGTTGTCAGACCTTGTTCTCCCTCAGACTCGCAAGATCAGGGACAAAAAAGTAAAACTCGTATCGCCTGAATTGAGAGAACTGATCGTTGTCGATAGTAAGGATGATGAATAAATTATGATTATCTAGTCAATGTATGTCTATCTTCTCCAACTAGTCGATCGGAATGTGTATTAATATTTGCAATTTTGATCTGTTACCATTTCGAAATCCTTCTATGAGCTCACGCCTATATCAGAGGTGCGATTGAGATGTTTTTTGAAATATTCTTGGTTTAGAAACAACTATGTTGATGATTATCAGACTACGAGGAGTCATAATCGTCACATCGGTTATACAGTGAAACCTCCATAAGGCGGACACCTTCGGTTGCAAAAAATATGTCCGACTCATAGAGGTGTCCGCTTTATAGAGAGGCTACCTGGAAATGTCAAGTCTGTTATTCAATGATCCTATAAAAATGAATCGTGTCAATTTGATCAAAATTAATTGCAGATAACCGAGATCAAGTCAACTATTGAAATCCCCCTGAATAAGAACGAACTTGTTGTTGTTGCTCTCTGCAGCATAACCGGTGCGTTATACGCAAAAACTAACATTAGAATTAAGCCATCACCCGTCCGGCTAATAGAGGTGCTTATACATGTGCTCTTATGGGTGAATGTAATCGAAATTTTTGTCCGCGTCCGGGTTTTGAAGTGTCCGCTTTGAACAGAGGCGTATCTGTGGAAAAACATAGGAGTTTGGCCGGTCGCAGGCGAAGAGCCCGCGATGTGGAGGCATCCGCGTTCTGGAGGTGTCCGAATAGAGAGGTTTCACTGTATATAGTGTTTCCTTGAATTTCGTCCAGGGCGATCTAGTCTGTGGGCAAGTGGATATGTTATACCGATTTTTCTCTAGAACATGAGTAGTATCATCGACTCCATGATAGTGGGCAAGTGGATATGTTATACCGATTTCTCTCCAGAACATGAGTAGTATCATCGACTCTATGATGGTGTGACTAGTGGGATTCTGTGATTTTTCATTAAGGCCATGTCGGATTCCCGCGGCAAATACGGGGTTACAACTTACACGATGGTTTTTCCATCAATTGAGACGGAGGTGGTCGTAAATGACTCGGAATTGGTACAGGAATGTGCCTCTGGTGCAATCAGTGAGGATGAACTTCTCTCATTCTTCAGAAGGAATCGAAGAATCGAGAGATATTCCGATCCTGATTCCCAGAGAGCGCGACTTTGCACCTTACATCGAGTTTTGAGGGAGAAAGAGACGTTTATCGTCACAAATCGTACCAGAGGCACATTCCTGGTGCAATTCCGAGTCATTTGCGACCACCCCTGTCTCAATTGATGGAAAACCATTGCGAAAAGTGTAACCCCGTTTTGCGCGAGACTCCGACACAGCTTTAATGGGCGGAAATGCATCGATTCTGTATTCATTCGAAGTGATATATTCATTTTGTGATTGAATCAATCTTTTGAGATCTCAATCCTTCTAAAATCCAAGTTTGGAGAAGATTATGTGATTTTGGGTTTCTATCTCTGTAATTGTCTGAACATTTGGAATATTGTAATCATGAAGTCGAAGGGAACATTTGTCAGAAATTTCGACTCACAGATACGGACAACCAAAAAGTGAATCTCGGTTGGCTCCAGCGAAACACGGCTGGGATCCGAATCCAAATGAGACTCGTGAAACATAAGTTTAGTTAAACTACCGTGATAATAATAGTAAATGAAATTTTTATATTTCGATGATTTATTCTTGATTGGAATTATAATTGGAATAAATATATGAATGGACGACTGAACAGTGAACAGGTTTTGCGCGTGTTGATTCGCGGGATGGATATTTTCTAACTTTCATAAAAACTGGGGAGATGATTCGTTTTGATTCGAAAATTACGAGGCCCTTTTGCAAAGATTTTACAGGTCATCATATATTTCACTCAGACTCGAAAGTGATACACCAACTACAGCTCACAACTCAGATTCGTGGAATATTTCAACAATACGTAGTTTGGGAGTAGGATTCTTTGATCTTTCGATTTTCGCAGTTCTAATTTACGAATATTGGCGGAGTATCCATGAAAAAAGAAAAGAGCCCATGGAAATGATTTTCTTGGGGGGGGGGGGGGGGGGTGAGGCAACCATCGAGACTGGATTGGTACGAATAACCTGAAGAATTAATGATTTTATAACCGATTTGTAATGATTCGTGTGGCCTTCCGCCTCAAAATTCGTTCTGGACGCTCTCAAACTCCCGCAGGTATATCCACGCACTCTTAGGTCACGGCTAATAATAGACGGATGATGAGGGAATGTATTCTAGGTACTTTCGATGTGGCACATTCGCGTTTACACTCCAAGAATTCATGATTTTTCACCGATTCGCAGCGATTCGTGTGGCCTTTCGCCTGAAAGCTCGTTTTAGACGCTCTCAAAGTCCCTCAGGTGTATCCAGGCACTTCTGGGTCACGGTAAATGATAGGTGAATGATGTAGAAAGGTACTCCAGGTACTTTGAATGTGGTCTATTCGCGTTTACACCCCAAGAATTCATGATATTGCACCGATTCGCAGTGATTCGTGTGGCTTTTCGCCTCAAAGCTTGTTCTAGACGCTCTCAAAGTCCCGCAGGTGTATCCACGCACTTCTGGGTCACGGGAAATAATATGTGAATGATGTAGAAAGGTATTCCAGGTACTTTCAATGTGGCACATTCGCGTTTACACCCCAAGAATTCATGATTTTGCACCGATTCCCAGTGATTCATGTGGCCTTTCCGCCTGAAAGCTCGTTCTAGACGCTCTCAAAGCCCCGCAGGTGTATCCACGCACTTCTGGGTCACGGGAAATGATATGTGAATGATGTAGGAAGGTATTCCAGGTACTTTCAATGTGGCACATTCGCGTTTTCGCCCAGAGAATTCAAGATTTTTGACCAATATGCAGTTTTTCCATGTTTCCCCACCCCCAAATGGGCCCTAACCCTCAAAATGAGTCGTAAAAAAAATTTTCAAAAAATATTTCGACGTAAAATTTTCCGTTTTTTTGAATGCTGTAGTCCAAGTTCCAAAATATTGGTGGGAACCTCCTGAAAAATGCAAAAAACTCCTAAAAATTGCAATTTTCAGAAAATCGCCCAAAACATCAAATTTGTTTTGGAAAATGCAACATTTTTGTTCCTCATAAAAATTTGGATAAATCGCTTTCCCACCGAGTTAAACGCCTAATACTGCGTTTTTTCCTCATTTTCGCGCTATTCAGACCGCCATGGGCGTATGGGTCCACGAGGCTCCTCAGGGGAAAACGATTCGAATTCTACTATCAAAAAGCTACAATTTCTCTTCTTGCAACTTTCCGATATCGCTCGTTTTCAGCGTTAGATTAATTTTGGGCCTAGAGGTGTTTCGTAAGCCTGTGTGCGACGTCTGTCTCTTGTCAATGCGAGTGTTAAACTGGCCAGCTAGAATCGGAACAGCTGATCCATTATATATGATCTATCACGAGTTAACAGAACTACTCATTTCACATGTGTATACGTATTAGGGTGGTCCTTATTTCCCAAGTTTCACAGATCCTTTCTCCCCCCCTCTGGATATCTTCTTTGAGCCCAAAAAACATGGGGAAAATTTTCCCCGAGCCCCTAGAGAGTGATTTAATAGTGCCTCAAAGAGCATCTTGCTTTGAAACTCAAGTAAAAAATAACGCTTTTTGGGATTTTTCTGTCCCAATGTTCGAGCTCTTGAAACTTAGTGTTTCTTCGCGAATGTAAAAGTGGGGATACATGTTCCCACGTAAAATTTGATGCTGAATCGAATTTCATCGTAACATTTGAACTAGGATGCCACCCAATACTCGTAAATTGCGTTTTCCGACGCGGAAAACACTTTTAGCGCGACTTTTTCATCTCATTCGAGTGTCTCAGGCGTCACTTACTCCCTCAAGATTATTCTAAACCACCTATTTTCATGTAAAAAAAGACGCTGAATCGGAATCCATCGTTATTTCCTAGGTATACTGTGGCCCAACGTGAAAAAAATGCGTTTTTCCACCGAGAAAGTACCTTGAGTGAGTCTTCCACGCCCGAATCGAGTGTCTCAGGCGTCATTCACTCCCTCAAGATTAATCTAAACCACCTATTTTCATGTAAAAAAAAAACGCTGAATTGGAATCCATTGCTATTTCCTAGGTATAATGTCGCCTAACGTGAAGAAAACGCGCTTTTCCACCGAGAAAGTACCTTAAGCGAGTCTTTCACGCCCGAATCGAGTGTCTCAGGCATCACTCACTCTCTCAAGATTAATCTAAACCACCTAATTTCGTGTAAAAACCCCGCCTGATTGGAATCCATTGTTATTTACCAGGTATAATGTCGCCTAACGTGAGAAAAATGAGTTTTTCCACCAAGGAAGCTACCTAAGCTCATCTTTCACGCGGGAATCGAGTGTCTCAGGCGTCACTCACTTTCTCGAGATTGATCTTAACGACCTGATTTCATGTAAAAAACCACGCTGAATCAAAATTCATCGTTATTTCTCAGGTACAACGACGCTCAACGTGAGAAAAATCCGTTTTTCTCCTGAGAAAGCACCCTAAGCGCGTCCATCACGCGGGAATCGAGTGCCTCAGGCGTCACTCACTTCCTCGAGATTGGTCTTAATGACCTGATCCCATGTAACAAACCACGTTGAATCGAAATTCATCATCATTTCTCTGTAACAACGATGCCTAACGTGGAACAAATGCGTTTTTCCACCCAGAAAGCATCCTAAGCGCATCTTCCACCCCCGGATTGAGTGTCTCAGGCGTCACTCACTCTCTCGAGACTGATGTGAATTGACCAAAATGTCTCTTCCGTTCCATTCGAGGGTCTCAGCAGTCACTGACTCACGTAGGAATAGTCAGAATGTTCCAAATCCATGCCAAATCAGAGTTCACCATCATTTCAGCCGTAAAATTGGTCCCTGTAAAGAGACCTAAGGGAGAGTTCCTGCCAAAATCGAAAAACTGTCTAACTCGGCCTCATATGGGATTTTCGGGATCCGTGACAAACTCTCTTCACAACCATTCGTAAAGGCGCTCACTATCGTATGAAGATCTAGGCTGAATCGGATTCGTCAATGGCGTCTTGTTGAAATCACCTCCAATCAGCGCGAGATAAAAGTATCTCGTACGAAAACGTCTATGCGCTCCGGCCGCCTAATCCAGAAAGAGATCAATCGGGCTTACTCTAACCCAACCCTCACGGGTAAGGTCCCTATCTCACGCGAAGATTGTAGCGCCCCTTGCTCGTGCGTTGCGGCCGGTCATCAAACCAAACCTTACACGCTTCGCAATCCTAGCATTTTATGTGAAAATGGGATCCTATGGCCGCTCCAAGAGTCCAGGCAATGCTCCCAGCCTTTTGTCAGCGTCGATTCACGTCGGTCGTTTTGGCAGTTAACGACGAGCAACGTCAAGCTATCATGAAATTTTAGTGAGTTGCGAATAAGTAGATCCCTCTGGAACCGATCGAGATTCTGGAATCACAATGCTTCCCTAAATTACTCTCTGGTATACTTTCAAGTCTGAATCCATGTCGAATCTGACTATACGAAAGAGTCTTCTGCTGTGACCATGATTTCCAGAGCCAAAATATACCAGAATAGTATATTATGATACAAGGGCGCAAACGATGGTTTTCGCAGTTCGAGTGATTTTTTCAGGCCCGAGCCGCAGGTGAGGGTCTAAATAGTCATGAGAAGGAGAAAATCATTGCGCCCGAGTATCATACTATGTTTTTTGATCTTCTGTGAGCAAATGGAAAGCGAAAAACAGTGTGCAAATTACTCATTTGCGCACAGACGATCAAAAACCCAGTTACATTCTATACAGCTAAGTTTAACAAGGGATAAAAGACAGTATCTTGATGCAAGTAAGATGACCGTTCTGAAAAAGATGAGGATCGAAGAGGAAAGATCTTCATAATTTTATGAGTCGAGGACTCGTGTTATGTTGTTAACTTGAGTCACTTGATATCTCCACTCTTGTTAATAAATGCATCTCCCTAGTCAAAGCGTGATAAAGAGTATCGACTATCCCATCCGAATCAGATATCGTAATTTTTTTTTTTCCAATAGATGCCTGAGGTGTAAATCCTTTTGACTCATGATATCCCTATTTGTGTCGAGTGTCAAAATGTTCTGGTGGAGAATGATGACTGAGTTCTTTAAGAATCACAATGGTTTTGGGGACTTTGACCTGTCTCTCAGATTGACTTGGTTGATTGCAGACTTTTTATGAATTTTACCCAGGAATTCGTCATCTTTCGTGGATTTCGTTGCATTCTGGAGAAAAAACGGATTTTTCTACGTTAAGTGTCGTTGTACCCGAAAAATAACGATGAATTTTGATTCAGCGTAGAATTTTAGATAAAATCAGGTCGTTCAGACCAATCTCGAGAGAGTAAGTGACGCCTGAGACACTCGATTCCCGCGTGGAAGATGAGCTTAGGGTGCTTCCTTGGTGAAAAAACACATTTTTCTCACGTTGGGCGACATTATACCTGGTAATTGGAGATGGATTCCAATTCAGCGTGTTTTTTTACATGAAATTAGGTCGTTCGTATTGATCCCGAGAGAATGAGTGACGCCTGAAACACTCGATTCGGGCGTGGAAGACTCACTTAAGGTACTTTCTCGGTGGAAAAACGCATTTTTCTCACGTTAGGCGACATTATACCTAGGAAATAGCAATGGATTCCAATTCAGCGTCTTTTTTTACATGAAAATAGGTGGTTTAGATTAATCTTGAGGGAGTGAATGACGCCTGAGACACTCGATTCGGGCGTGGAAGACTCACTCAAGGTACTTTCTCGGTGGAAAAACGCATTTTTTTCACGTTGGGCCACAGTATACCTAGGAAATAACGATGGATTCCGATTCAGCGTCTTTTTTTACATGAAAATAGGTGGTTTAGAATAATCTTGAGGGAGTAAGTGACGCCTGAGACACTCGAATGAGATGAAAAAGTCGCGCTAAAAGTGTTTTCCGCGTCGGAAAACGCAATTTACGAGTATTGGGTGGCATCCTAGTTCAAATGTTACGATGAAATTCGATTCAGCATCAAATTTTACGTGGGAACATGTATCCCCACTTTTACATTCGCGAAGAAACACTAAGTTTCAAGAGCTCGAACATTGGGACAGGAAAATCACAAAAAGCGTTATTTTTTACTTGAGTTTCAAAGCAAGATGCTCTTTGAGGCACTATTAAATCACTCTCTAGGGGCTCGGGGAAAATTCTCCCCATGTTTTTTCGGCTCAAAGAAGGTATCTAGAGGGGGGGAGGAAGGATCTGTGAAACTTGGGAAATAAGGACCACCCTAATACGTATATATATTTGTAATATTCAGAGCGAGTTCAACAGTGGTATATATGGGCAAATCTCAGAATTTGGGCGATCTCCAGTTGTAGATTTGAGAAAATTTTGAAATAGATGCACACTGTATACAAAATTTCGTTCGGGTGTCTTAGTACCTAAAAGATGATGGAATATTCGTGTAATTCACTTTGGAGCATCGCACCTCGTATTCTGAACGAAAATTGAGAGTCCCTGTGTATAAGCATACGCAAGGTACCTTTGCGTTGCTTACTATGCTTACTACGCAATATACAAAACTATAATAATATGACATAAAATAACAGCCGTCACAAGTGGCGCAAGTACTTTTAGGGCATACAATCTGCAATAATCACATGCAAGAACATAATATCACACATCCAGACTTCTTTCAACCAGCTTTCCTATACAAATATTCCTGAATGGCGATTTTGAATGCCCTAAATGGCACCTTCAAACGGATAGCAACAGAGACGGATTCCCATTTTGCAAAAGCTAAACGAGAGAACGCTTTCTCATACGCCGTAGTACGCGCCATTGGAACTTGGACCCGGGTGAAATTGATCCTTTCAGTTCTCTGAATATCATCATCGAGTGGTCTGAATAAATCGTTCAAATATTCAGGGGTTCTTGTGGTGAAGATCTTATAAGTTTGCACGCAAAGGGAGTGCTCCTGACGGCGAGATAGTGAGACCCATTGTAGGCGTTCAAAGTAGGGTTTCATGGCAACATCACGGCGGCAACGAAAAATGAATCGTACGCGTGTATTTAGGAGCCGCTGCAATTTTATCTCCAAATAACCTGAGAGATCATAATATACCAAACATGCATAATCAAAATGCGGCATGATGAGAGCATTGACTAGCATTTTCTTCACTTGGCTTGATAGGAAGTTTCCGCGATAACGCAACTTATGTATGATACCATGGACCCTAGAGCAAATACCGGCGACATGCGCATTCCAAGAGAGATCCTCAGAAAATATGACGCCCAAATTTTTGACTGATTCCTCCAAAGGTATGACATGACCACCTACACAAACAGGTTGCAGAGATCGAAGGTCAATCCTCATATAGTACTGTATCGAGGCACTTAGAATAGCTTTTGTCTTTGGAATATTCAGGTGAAGTTTATAAGCTTGCGCCCAGTCAACTATATTTTGACAATCCTCATTTAATTTTCCAATCAATGATGATAGGTCTGATGGTTTACCTTGTATATATATTTGAAGATCATCAGCAAAAAGCATGCCACGACAATGTTTTAAGATGCTCATGATGGGGTCAATGAATAAGAGAAAGATTATAGGCCCCGGATTCGAACCTTGGGGGAAGCCCGAAGTGCTGGGCTCCAACTCAGACATTCTACCATCTGCATCAATTACAGCCTGGAGCCGGCCACTCAAGTAAGAATGGAATCATGTTTTAGTTTTCTCAGAAAAATTTAGTTCCTTCATCCTACGAAGGAGTAATTCATGATCAACACTACTGAAAGCCGATTTGAAGTCAGAGAGCGCTTGAATGGTGACTAGACCATTCTCAATTCCGACACGAATATCTTCAGATACTTTGAGCAGTGCAGTTCGCGTGCTGAAGTTTGCACGAAATCCGGATTGAAAGGGGGATAGCATTTTATGACGTTCAAGATGATCAATTAGTTGATTTGTTACTAGGGTATCAAAAACTTTGGCAAAGTGAGGAAGATTAGAAATTGGCCTTGTGCCCGATGGCATCTTCGGCTGAGATATCTTACTTAGTGGTATCACGAGCGATTTCTTCCAGATTTCAGGATATTGACTCGTCTCGATTGATAAGTTGAATAGGTTCACAAGAAACGGTACTAAAGTTGAAAGAACAGACTTGAAATAACGAAGGGACAGCCCATCAAGACTTTGCCCTTTTGATTTAGGTGAACAGGCCAGCATTGACTCATATACCCCGATGCCATCAACTGGTTTGATTGAAAAAACAGGATAGCTACTATGTGAATCACTTCCAATAATCGAGCGCAAAGTAGCATACGGGCAATTTGGGTACTGACTGGCCGTGTGGGGATAAAATTTATTCAGCTGCGTTGCCGGAAAGTACTCTCATGGTGATTTGTGCACATCCTTCGATAGACCTAGCTTCCGCAACACATCCCAATAACCTGATTTCCCAGAAGCTTGAGAGAGGGACTCGAGGCAATAATCATTCTTAGCCTTTCTCATCTTGTACTTGAGTTGCTTACGACGGAGTTTGTATTCGGACCAGAGCCTGGGACTATTGGACTTCTCAGCTTGCTTATATATTTCATCGCGTAATTTGCCTTCTCTCCGGAGATCCGGAGTAACCCAAGGTGCAACACGCTCATGGACAATACGCGATGAAATAGGGGCCATCTGATCGAGGAGATTGAATGATATTGATTGGAATTTCTCGATGGATTCGTTCACATTTTCACAATTCAATACAAAGTTGCCACTCAAAGCAGTTTCTAGACGCTCACTGTATATCCTTGGGTCGAAATTCCGGAAATCACGAGAAGTGATTGTGATGGATTTCTTGATCGCTGAGGGAAACTTATACTCGATCAGAAGAAAATCATGCCCATTAATAAAAGGAACGCTCGATTCGAATTTGTTGACAACCTCATCGCCTGAATCAGTGATTATAACATCGATGCACGTATCACTGTTTTCAAGGTGGTGCGTAGACTCATACGGTACACAGGATAGCGAATTCTCAAAGATCAAGTCACGCAAATGACAGAAGTAGTATACTTGCGACAATTAGTCAGAGGATAACTTCTGTAATTCAGTAAAAAATTGAGAAGAGAACATTTCCTTTCGGTCGACGATGAATAGAAGCAAACGGGATATTGCGATTTTCTTTCGTTCTCACGTCCAATACTATATACTCGGTCTCATTGATATTATTAATTTTAGAGGAAGGAAGTACCTCATAAGTCAAGCTATTCCGGATGTACGCAGCAACACCACCTCCCTGAACAAATTCATGCTTGCCAGTTGTTGACTTCAGCGCTCGATCATTGCGAATAAATGAGTAACCAGGTATTAAAAAAGGCGTATCGGTGAACTTAGGTGTGAGCTATGTCTCAGATAAAGCAAGAATATCAATGTCATTTTGTGTAAGCAATGCCGCAATTCCATCGGAATGCTCTTTAAGTGAACTCACATTGACCTGGGCTACTACGATAGATGAACGCGTTTCCGTTTTCACAAGATCATTCGCACACGGTGGTAGTCAAATTATCTTATCCAAGTCTGATTCGGTAACGATTGCAATTGCATCACTTCCATCCTCTTCACGGACATACACATTCCCCTGCCGGGACCAAACATACTTGTAATTATATTTTTGAGCACGATCTTTGGCTAAAAGACGCAAATTATGGACCACCTGGGGAAGCATTTCAAACAAATTCACCCTGGTTCTAGATTCTTTTTCAGTCTCAGCCGAAATAAAATCACCAAATGTCAACTCAACGTGCTCTCGTTTGACTTTCAATACGTGGTCTCTGACCGCTCCTGATTTGAATTTGATAATGAATGAAAAAGTATCATTAGATGCTTGAGGCTGGCCCTGCACAGGATTCTCATTTTTAGACTTGAGCTCTCTAATTCCAAGGATATCACTAACAAGATTCTCGATTTTAAGCTTTTTAAATATAGAACGAGTCAGAGTCATGAGTGGAATTGTACATGAACGAGGTATTCCTACAACTTTCATCTCTGTACTCGGTGTTCCTCTACAATGCAAATCTTTAAGTTGTTCAAGCTTATCCCGAAGATATTGATTCTCATTCTCAAGAGCAGTTAATCTTTCGTTTTGTTTACCTAGCTCAGTGGTGAACACTTTCACCTCATTGGATAGTTCATTGAAGGATTTGCTGAGCTCACCTGTCTTGGTGCCCACAGTTTTGAATAGGTCAGGAAACTGCTGAGCAGTGGAAAAATTTTCCCAACCCTCTGGTAAATTACCCATTTCACTTGACAGTTCACAATCATGGTTTCCTTCCTCACTCAAATCTTTACGTTTGGGACAGCTGCTTAAATTCCTGGACTTAATGAATGTCTTCTCACGAGAACTCCCTTCAGAACTAGTCAAATGAGATACGCCAACTGAAGATCTACGACCATGACGAATTGTATATTTAAAAGATCTAGCACAACTTAAATCGGCAAGTTTGTACGTAACATAACCTGAGACACAACCAGGGTGGAAATAGCTCTTACATTCAGTACACGAGACTCTATTATGTACAATTTTACGATTACATTTCCTACAGACAACCAAGGACATGACAGAACTTGGAAATGTTCTGCGCTCTTCAAAAATACATACAAATCGTCGAAGCAGCCTAATAGAACAAAATTTCACGAAACCGTACACGACCTGACCTCTACTGAGCGCTCACCAAAGCTAGATCACGATTACAAGGATAAGGCAGGTTTCGGCAATATCATTCGAGGCACGGAGCTATTTTCGACAACTCATCACAGGGTTGCGCTACCTGTCAAAAATGATACATGGCCGGTTATACAAATTAACGCTCACAGATACACACACATAGCCACGTCAAAACAGACCACTGTGTTTGTCACTTAAATATATGCTTTGGCGAAATATCAATTGGAAACGTGACACTGCACTACTACTCTCCATATTGGACAAACCGAATACTGCAATGAGAACTAAATGCGAATCGCCAGATAATCATGCAGCATTCGCGCACTTACGATACAGATGAACACACATACACACTTGTAACTCATGCGAAACTGTATCATGGGTCTGCCCGGTGCGTAAAGTTTAAATGTCAGGGGCTATAACCACACTTGCTAGGCACTATCATTTTTATGCACTGATATCCGCTTCAATCTGCTTCAATCGGCAACAAGCTGCAGCAAAGCCTTCAGAGTGAATGTAGAATATTGTAAGCTGTCAGCTGACGGCGGGATGCTCAGCAAGATGGCATCGAGCTATTGATGACGAGCATCGTCGATATCACAGGCAAAAACCCTACACCCTGGCTCTAGAAAATTGAGCCGTGCGTTTTGCTCGAGCAGCTATGAGCCAGTGGGTGGAGATGTGCCTGGAAACAGCTCACTCCCTCTCAAGAGTGAAAAACCTGGTTAAAATTGATCCAGAAGTAGGAGCGATGTGAAGAACTTTCGCGCTGCCCACTTACCAGAAGAGAGAGAGAGAGAGAGAGAGAGAGAGAGAGAGAGAGAGAGAGAGAGAGAGAGAGAGAGAGAGAGAGAGAGAGAGAGAGAGAGAGAGAGACCACCTTCGAACAGTGGCAAACTGAGTGGGATTCACCATTTGCGAATGGCAGAAGGACGCACCGGTTGATCCGTGATGTAGCCAAGTGGGCGGAACGTGCCCACGGAGAGATGGACTACTGGACGACGCAGGCACTGAGTGACCACGGTTGCTTCGGTGCCTATCTGACCCGGTTCAAGAAGAGGACATTCCCAGCATGTCAGTCATGCGGGGACAACTGGGATGACGCTGAACACGCCCTGTTCACGTGCAACGACACCCGAAGAGAGCGCGCCGAGTTGGATGAACGGCTAGGTGCTCAACTAACACCTGAGAACCTCGTACCGTACTTGCTCCGCAACCAGGAGACATGGGATAGAGTCACCGGATACATCAAGCTGGTGATGACTCGAAAGGAGGAGAAAGAGAGGGAAGTGAGGCGCCTCGAAGCAGGCGAATCACAGTGAGTATGCCAACTCGAACAGAAGAGGTCCAAATTGTTCCAGAAGGAACATGATGCTCTGAAGAGGGAAGGAAGAAGAAAGAAGAGAGAAGAGAGAAGATCGAAGAAAGAAGAATGAAGAGCAGGAAGAAGACCATGGAAGGAGGAACAAGACCTGCGAGTCCTGAAGAGAGAGCCGCTCGATCTAGAGCGCGAGACGCCGCCGGTCCTGAAGTAATGCTCACGCGGTCCCGGGGCCGGATTGGTAAGTTTGGTGGATCTCTCCCTTGTCCAATGGCCGATGCCAACGGATAAGGAAGAGAGGGTTTTAATCGGAAGGGGTGGCCGTATCGATGCGGATCCCAGCCCGGTACTGTTGGGGGGGGGGGGCACGGACAAGCCGTATTGACCGAGACCTCACCAACCCGGAGAAGCAGAATGGTCGCTTCCCGGAAGAACGTCGCAGCGTTGTTCGCCCAACAACCACCTAAAAAAAAAAAAAAAAAAAAATAGAGAGAGAGAGCGTGGTTATGTCCAAGGTCCGACCCCGAAGAGGCAACCCAGCACCGACCGATGCAGCTACCTTGCGCAGCATCGTGGAAGACCTCTTCCTAGCAGGAGAACCTAGGGTCACATTCCCTCCGAAGAGCGACGACCCCATCCCGCTCTTCACTTTGGAAGAGCTACTCATAGCGGCGAAGAGGCTACCAAACGGCAAGGCACCTGACCTGGACGGCATTCCAAACGAGGCTCTGAAACTGGTCTTCAAATACAAGCCAGATTCACTCCTCGACCTCTTAAACATCTGTCTGAGCGCGGGCATCCGCGAGACCTAAGAAGGCCATGTCCTTCTTGAACTCAAGAAGGGCACCGATGTCGCCGCCGTCAAGGCAGCCTTGGCACCAGTCGTCGGGCAAGAAGGAGCTGTCCACTGTCTAGCGAACAGCACGACCCTCGAGGTGCTCGGAGTCGCATACGATGTCGACATAATCAAGGTGCGGGATGACCTCGCGAAGGCCCTACCAGAGAACGAGAAGGGTGCCGTTGTAGTCAAGTCCATCCGGAGTGGCTACCGCGGCACCCAAACCGCTGTTGTCTCGATCGCAACGAGACTGGCCCACCATCTCTTCGACTGGAAGGAGCCAAAGGTTGGATGGGGCAGAGTCACGATCCGCGAGAAAGGTGGCATCCCACGGTGCTATAACTGCTTAGAGTACGGCCACAAAAAAAAATTTGGCCGAAAAACGAGCCGGTCAAGGAAAAAAATTTCATCTTCACTCCTTCCCCTTCGAACCAAAAATACAAATGCATGTTTGGATTCGCAATTATCATCTGAATGACTACTCACGTTCATCATGAACATATCCCTATCATTCATAGTTAATGAAAAAAATTTTGAGATTGTGAAAATAGAAACATTCGGCCGAATAACGAGCCGAAGGAGAAGGAGTGGAAATCAAATCTTCTTATTGCCCCGCTCGTTATCCGGCCAAATGTTTCCATTTCCACAATCTCAAAATCCTTTTCATCAACTAAGAATGACAAGGATATGTTCATGATGAACGTGAGTAGCCATTCGGATGATAATTTGAAATCCAAACATGCATTTGTATCTTTGGTTCGAAGGAGAAGGAGTGAAAATGGAATTTTTTCACTTGCCCGGATCGTTTTCCGGCAAAATTCTTCCATTTTCACGATCTCCAAAATTTTTTTTATCAACTCAGAATGATAAGGATATGTTCATGATGAACGTAACTAGCCATTCAAATGATAATTCCGAATCCAAACATGAATTTGTATTTATGGTTCGAAAGAGAAGGATTGAAAATGAAATTTTCTCACTTGCCTGGCTCGTCTTTTGAATGCCTGGCAATCCCTCTTATCGCCAGGCATTCAAGTTCTCCTCACAATTGAAGAAGCATGATATTAATTATATTTATCTTCGGTCTCATTGACGCGTAAACTTCTGTACAAAATCGTTGCCTCGCAGGTCAATAGACCGCAATAAAGTAATTAGCCGTCCCAGCGCTAATGACCCTTGGTCGCGCGATAGGGGCCCATAAAGATTGTCTGGAGCTCTGCCGTAATGAGTTGTACTTCATTGCCTACTTTGGAGAGATCGATCATTGAGACACAGATCAAAATGTGCCGAGTTGCCCACCTGCTGAGTGCAAGAGTAAACAGCCTGCAACCGGCTATTTACTCTTTGGAAATTCTTATTCCCAAATGGCCACGCCCGTAGCGTATTTTGCTCCACTCGTCTCTTTTTCTTCTCCGGCTTCTTTTGGACCCCGTGTTATTTCAATGCAGAAGTGGGCGGCAAGATCATTTAATCACCATTCGCTGGATGAATTCTTCTAATTTTTTTCTTTTTTTCCCCCACGCTAATCAGATTGAGCCCCATATGCTCCCGGGAGATTTTCCACTGGAGTTGGTTATATATGTATATAAAATCAATGAACATTCTGATAAAAATCATATTAAGAAATGATTTGGTCAAGGATAGATACATATCACAGTTGTGACTAGTCATACACGTTGCGATTGCGCTTGAAAGAAAATGAGATAAAGGGCAGAGGTTCACAAAAATATGACAGTCTCTCTTTAGTCTGGTGACAGAAGTTCACTTACAGTTAAAAAGGAATAGAAAGAAAAAAACAAAACCCTAGCCCTTCAAACATTGGAGTAATGCTGCTTCTCCACATGAATCCTCTGGGGAGACTTTGTTAGTAGAAAACTTTTCAAGGACTCTTTGAACAAGGGTGTTTTCCCCAGCTGCCGAAAGCCCGGAGGGAGAAAGTTCCACAAATGAGCACATTTAACCTCTGGAAAGATCTCCTTCCATATTCTATTCTCATATTGGGAGCTTTGAGTACCCGCTCTTCTGCATCATCACGTGCGGGGCGTTCGGATGGGTACCCGGTGAACATCGCAGCAAGGTAGCCAGACTCTCCTAAATGCATGATCTTGTGCATTAATAGAGCTGCGAAGTACATTCTCCGCGAATCAGTACGTAACCAACCCAAATGCTCCCTAAACGGGAAGATGTGCTCGTCTCTCCTAAGATCAAAATATACCTCACACATGAGTTGCTTAGTCGTTGTATCCGTTGCCGCTGTTCGTCCGTGGCGTCGAGGTACACGACCGTACAGTAATCTAAATGCGGTTGAACAAAAGACTCGACTAGGCGAATTCGGAGAGGTCTGGTAATACACGCCGTAAAAAACCGCAATCCGTTTGCGGCCTTGTATCATAATATACTATTTTGGAGCGGTGGACGCGACAAAGCTTGCGAGTTCAACGTCGCAGATCTTTGGTCAGAATAATGTATCGCTGCCAAACGAAGAAGCATTTCGTTCGTCTACTCTTACTCTTCAATTTCTCTCCACCCGACTCATCCATCTGTGATGGGCTGGACTCTGTTCCTTTCTTCTAATTAGTAATTTCTTTACACGTGACCTTTTGTCATAAGACTGATGCATAACTTTTGATTTTCTGTGATATGACCGAGAGTCCTTGCTCCATCTACTTTTTTTCACTAAATTTGTGGTAGTACTCCATTTGTACCTGATTCTGTTACAACTCGACTAATCGCAAGCTGTGATAATCTTTGTCCTTGACCAAACTAGTAGTTAGTAGAATTTATATTCAACGTGCATTCATAAATATATACAGTCTGATTCATTAAGTGTGTACATGCCATGACCGGGATGTGGGAAAAAATTTGTATTTTTAAACGAGTTATTTGTAAAAATTCGTAATAGCTGTCAGAATTTGTAACTTTTGATAGAAATATGATTCATAATCATTACATTTGAAATGTTTGAAAGCGGGTGCCAACTTCACATGCGTAATGTTTCACCTTCCAACCATTACATAAAAACCACGTGTTTATTATGTAATGATTATTGTTTCGCCATGGAGGTTATGTGTTTAATTTGCGCGTAGTGTTGTGATTTGTGCAATTTCTTCACTTATAGTGATTCTCGTTCTGTTTTTTGGCTCTCTCTTCTCTTAATCTTGCCGCGGAGCCCCGCGAGAAGGAGAGTGTAATAACGTCATCTCACAGAACAGGGGGTCATAACAATGTCTTACGCACACAAAAGCACAACTTCCACACCGATACGGGTGCCTCTACATACGTGTGGAAGTTGTGCGTTAGTAGTGTAAAGTCGTGAGAGCGGGTAGAGGGCTGTATACTGAGCAGCGAAAGGGTTACTGATACTCATTTTTTGCTGTTTTTTAAGATAATAATTTGATTTCGTGACAGCAAATTTTTGATCAACATTCCCATTCAATTGCATATTTTCTCCACCAAATGGCCTTGTATCTGAAAAATGGTTAGACCATTTTCTTCCTCTCGCCGAGATCTATCGATTGGAGATAATACTTTTTCTCCAGGAAGTATCCCAAACTTGTGATTAGACTAATCTTTGAGGCCCTTTGTCCGTGTGTGTGTGTTGTTTTGTTTCCTCGACGCTTTCTCTTTTATACTCGATCTGGACAACTTTTGCTTTTCTACGAGTTGTAGAGTATCCCTCAGGGGAGAGCCTAGTGATTTGGCATCTCTTTCCTCCCAGTGTCAAACAATATAGAGGCTTTTTGAGCAAAAATTGCTTGAATCTCTGCTTTAAAATCCAATTGTGAGAATTCAATCTAATGAGATTTAATTATTTAATTTGTATTTAAGTTTGAAAATTCAATAATTTGAATTTAATAAGTTAATTTTTCTGTTCGTTTCAACGCACTTAGAATTGTTGTTCATTAGCATGGAAGTCTAGACCACTCGCTTGACACTACGCCCACGCGTTGCGGGCATAAGATGCGAGTGATCTGGTTTTTTAGAAAATCTACAGATCGATCCACCGTATTCTGTGAGACCACATGCATGTCCGGTTGGAATTTCAAATTTTGACCGAGGATTGTTTTTCACAATTTCGATGTAATTTTTCGATCGAAACAAAGGGGGGTTTCCGTTGTTTCTCGAAATAATCGATATTTCTCGAGTTGTGAGGCATTTCGACGAGAAAATTCAGGATTTTGTCAGGAAAAAATGTATCGGCTTGTCTATACGGCCGGACTCGCGTACGCGAACCTTCGCGTACGCGAAAAGAGAGTTCTGGTGGACGACGCATGTGACGTCTTCGCCGAAAAAATCCCTAGGAAATCCGTCGCGTACGCGAAAGACCGCGGGCCCTGGGCCCAGCCTTCGCGTACGCGAAAGGGCCCATTCTTCGCGTACGGGAAAATTTTCGGAAAGTCGCCTCGCAAAAATCTTCGCGTACGCGAACCGGAAAATTTTTCGCGTACGCGAAGAATGGGCCCTTTCGCGTACGCGAAAAATTGTCCGGTTCGCGCACGCGAAGACTTTTGCGAGGCGACTTTCCCAAATTTTTCGCGTACGCGAAAGGGCCATGGTTTCGCGTGCGCGAAGACTTTGCAAGGTGTCGGTCCGAATATGGAGAACAGGCATATTTTCGCGTACGCGAAGAAAGAAGCCTTCGCGTACGCGAAGAATTACTGATCTCGCACGCGCGACAAAAGCGTGGAATTGATTCTCGCTTTAATACGAACTACGAGGGCGAAGGGAGCCCATTCTTCGCGAACGCGAAGACTTTGCGAGGTGCGCATCCACAAATTCGACGCGCTATCGCACGCCACAGAACTGAAATTTATTGCTGCAAACCCAACCATCCGATGGATTCGATTCGTTCCCATAATCCACGACTGTGCTGCAAAGAATAAATTCAATCCATCGATGGTTGGGTTTGCAGGAATGAATTTTGGTCCCGTGGCGTGCGATAGCGCGTCGTGGCGTGAAATCGTGGCGTAGTGCTTTGTCTGTCATCACCCTTAATTAAGAGCTCAAAAAGCACACCAGATGCAATCACATTTCGAGTTCCTCGAATTTTGTGCTATCCATAGTATGCGGTGGACAGGGAGAGACGAAGGGTTAGGAAAAATGTCAACAAAAACTGCTCACAAGTTGTTCTCCATCTTGGAGCCGAGATTATGAATTCATTTTGACTGAAAAGGCGAGAGTGAATGACATACAAATTTCGCGCACGCGAAATCGTATCCCCCTCGCGTACGCGAAATTATTTGGGAAGGTGACTCGTTAAGGCTTAGCGTACGCAAAATTGTGCTCCTTTCGCGTACCTGACAATTGAGTAGCTCGCCTTTCTTGTTCGCGTACGCGAATGTGGTCTACACAGACCTGCTGGTCACTCGCCCACGCCAAATTAGTTCGTATTGGAGCTCTGCAAAGCCTTCGCGTACGCGAAAATTTTTGGACGCGCACCTCGCAAAGTCTTCGCGTAGGCAAAGAATGGGCTCCCTTCGCCCTCGTAGTTCGTATTGAAGCGAGAATCAATTCCAGGCCATTTTCGTTTATGCAAAATCAGGAATTCTTTGCGTACGCGAAAATTTTCGGAAAGTCGCCCCGCAAAAATCTTCGCGTGCGCGAACCGTAAAATTTTTCGCTCACGCGAAGGGAGCCCATCTTCGCGTACGCAAAAAATTTTTCGGTTCGCGTACGCGAAGATTTTTGCGAGGCGACTTTCCGAAAATTTTCCCGTACGCGAAGAATGGGCCCTTTCGCGTATGCGAAGGCTGGCCCCAGGGCCCGCGGTCTTTCGCGTACGCGACGGATTTCCTAGGGATTTTTTCGGCGAAGACGTCACATGCGTCGTCCACCAGAACTCTCTTTTCGCGTACGTGAGTCCGGCCGTATAGACAAGCCGAAAATGTATATAGTCCGACAGGAATTGATGGATCGGCCTGCAGATTTTTTCTTGTGTGCTTTCTGTGGTTTTGAACGCAATGTCGTATGGGTTCGGTGATCTGGCCAATTGTACGCGAACCCGGAAATACATATGGATGACGTATTATTTTTCCGAAAAAGTGACTAAGCCATCGTATTTAGATCGAAAAAATACTCATAAATCAGAATCTCCAACCCACCATGATTTTTCAGACCAGACTTGAAAGTTTGGGGTGCACCTCCCCTCCTAATGTGTGACTACCAAACCATGATCATTTGCGGACGCTACCCAAGTGAATGGTATTCGCGTATTCGCGTACGCAAATACGCAGAATAATGGTCTCGTCCTGAACATTTTACGTGACCAATCAACCATGGATATTCGCGTACGCTACTGGGGGTGCAGATTAACGTGCGCGAATGCATGGATAGATACAAGGACATTTGGTGAAGAAAATATGCAATTGAATGGGAATGTTGATCAAAAATTTGCTGTCACGAAATCAAACTATTATCTTAAAAAACAGCAAAAAATGAGTATCAGTAACCCTTTCGCTGCTCAGTATACAGCCCTCTACCCGCCCTCACGACTTTCCACTACTAACGCACAACTTCCACACGTATGTAGAGGCACCCGTATCGGTGTGGAAGTTGTGCTTTTGTGTGCGTAAGACATTGTTATGACCCCCTGTTCTGTGAGATGACGTTATTACACTCTCCTTCTCGCGGGGCTCCGCGGCAAGATTAAGAGAAGAGAGAGCCAAAAAACAGAACGAGAATCACTATATGTGAAGAAATCGCACAAATCACAACACTACGCGCAAATTAAACACATAACCTCCATGGCGAAACAATAATCATTACATAATAAACACGTGTTTTTTATGTAATGGTTGGAAGGTGAAACATTACGCATGTGAAGTTGGCACCCGCTTTCAAACATTTCAAATGTAATGATTATGAATCATGTTTCTATCAAAAGTTACAAATTCTGACAGCTATTACGAATTTTTACAAATAACTCGTTTAAAAATACAAATTTTTTCCCACATCCCGGTCATGGCATGTACACACTTAATGAATCAGACTGTATATACCATGAATTTATCACAGACATATGTTGCCATATGTAATTACTCTTTTGTCTTCGGACAAATGAAGGACATCAATCAATCAATCAATCAATCCTAGCTCGAATGTTATCTTTTTCAAATACGAAAGAGTGGAGAAGGTGAGTATTCTCCAAAAAGTGAGTTACACTTTTTATGGAAACACGACTATCACCAGGTACCTGAGTCGCTATCAGAACGAATGTCTTATGATTGTATGAAGTTCGAAGAGTCACATAAGATTTTCTCAGATTTTTTGGAACAATGTTATTTTCTCCACAGGCTCAGGAGTATCGAAAGGTCGAGTCAGTAACATTGAAAATGTGCGAAAACAGAGGATACTCCAACTCTTATCAAGAGCAATTGTGATAAAAAAATTGATAGAGTGCCATCCCGGAAATTATGGAAACTATCAAAAAAAACATTTTTACTGGCGGAAAAGTCCCGATCTCATTGAAATTGTATTGTACACTACAAGTCAAAGGTTTTGTATATTTTCTCACATAAGTGGTAAATGGAACTTCACGGTCGTGCTGCACAACTACCGCATGGCCTCAAAGTTGATTTTCTTCCCAAAGAATTCAAAATCTTTACCAAAAATTCCATCTTTATCATCATTAAACGAACTGTATAAAAATTCTGTCTCAACCTAACGAGTCGTTAGTAACGACGTATATTGTTCAAAAAACCATAGTTTAGATGTCCCAAATTCCTCTCATAACCTTCCTCGATAAAATAACTCAAAATATAATGAATTATCTTTTTTGAATATTCATTCTCTCCCGTATCTTCCTCTACGAGTAATTGTAACAAACTTTGAATGGCATAGAAAGATAATCTCCCATGATGAACCATGATTGAAATTAAGTTTCTTCCAAAAAATCGAAAATTCCACCAAGAATAAGGAAGGATTACCTTGCTGGTTGGGGTAGTACCCGCTTTTTTGAATGACTATGTTTCACGTGGCGACACTTTACTAGAATTGAAGCTGAAACCCTGAACTTTTCGTATCTACCAAGAAAAATATGCTGCTGAAAGTAATTAGGAGAATGCTTCCTCACGGCGTTATATGATAATCATCATAACGAATAAAAAAGTACAGTCAAATTGGGTAACTTTGGTACACGTGAGGTAACTTTGGTACACCCTCAAAAAGCATGTCCTGCGTTACAGGAGCAACGAAAAGGATTCCGTAGTATCAGAATTGATGACAGAATTTGATTGGAGTGCTGTAAAATTAACTGAGTCGCTCCCGGAGTGTTGTGCAAGACTTTTGAAGTTGTACCAAAGTTACTCAATTTGACGGTATCCTATATTTTGGGTTATTCTTTTGAGGAAGCATTACAGAGAGATTTGGGTCATCTACAAGCAGGTTTTTCCAACAATATATATATTGTTTGGTGGAGAGAAAATTTCAATACAGTTGGTTTAAAAATGATTAAACTGGAGTTCATGGTGGAAATTTTCTTTTCCCGAAAAAAACTGTTTTTGAATAGTATTTTACGGATTTTAAGAGAATTTGGTATTAACCAATCGATTCAGAATGGCGCATAAGTAAGTCCCTAGGTCATTAAAATTGAGATATATGAGTCGTATATAGGATTATACGAGGAAAAAATGAGTATTAGTTCTACTATTTCATGAGTTATTTTTTTTTGAGGAAGCTCCTCAGAGAGATTCAGGCCATCTAGACTGAGGTGTTTTGAACAATATCCACCGTTTGGTTGAGACGGAATTTCGATCCAGTGGGTTTGAGAAGGGTTAAAATGAAATTTTTAATGAAAATTTCGATTTCTTCGAAAATTCGAGATCTGTAAAGACTAAATAAAATTTCGGTATGAACCAATCGATAGATAATGTAGAAAGAATCATAGTTTAGGTCATTAAAATCGAGATTAATGAGTTATGAAGGAAGGCACGAAGAAAAAATGGATATCAAGAAAGATTTTCGGTCATTTTTTGAGTCATTTTTTAGAGGAAGCTTTTTAGAGGGATCTGGGCCATCTAGTCTGAGGTTTTTTGGATGATATCTATTGTTTGGGTGAGACGGACTTTGGATGCAGTGTGTTTAAAGAGGGTCAAAATGAAATTTTCGGTGAAAATTTTGATTTTTTCAAAAATTTGAGATCTGTAAAGATGGAATAAAATGTCGGCATTAGCCAATCAATAGATCATGCAGAAAAAATCATAGTTCAAGTTACTCAATTCGTGGTGAGACCGTGTTAGAAAGAGATATTCATGTATGAAAAGTCGAAATTTGAGCATTTTTGCTTAAAAAGGCCATGGATCGAATTTGACTGGAAGCCGAAAGCTGCCAAACCACTGGGCCTCAGAAATTGGATCCTGTACAACTTGTAGAAAGCCTAAAGTTGATGAGGTGAACAGTAAAAGAGAAAGCGTGTCCGGTATAAAACAAGACACACACACACACTCCGGTATAATAAAACGAGTCACACACACACACACACAAACACGGACAAAGGGGTGCAAAGATAAGTCTCTGTCAGATTTGGAAGGCCATTAGGAGGAAAAGTGTTACCTACAATTGATAGATTTTGGCGAGGGGAAGAAAATGGTCTAAGGCTTTCTTAAATAAAACGGATTTTGTTGAAGAATATTTTGGTTTTATTGAAAAATTTGATCAAATTTCCGTTGAGGTGAAAACAAAGCTTTCTCTTTAGAGAAAGCAAAAGGAGGTTGTCGATATGAATCCTGAAAAAAAGCACCGGCATCCAACGCGCTAATACACGTGGTCTCGTGGGAGCGTCACTGTTCACACCTGCTCATTGGGAAATGAATATGCTCAGTCCCATAAAAGTTTAGCATATGAGTAATTTCGGAGCATTTCGACCAGAGCCGTCACCAGAGGAGTCTGGAAAAATCCCAAAAAATTTTTTCCTATTATTACTATGTTTGAGTGGTACAAAAGAACTTTTTTCAGATTCTTTAAGACCCCTGAATAGGTCCCAAGGCCCATAAAAGATCCATTTTAACCTATTCTCAGAGAATCATAGCTCCGACTGGACCCAATCTTTTCGGACGTACTTAGGCGCATTTTCTTCGTGAGAACTAGTTCTTCCAAGGAAAGAATTGTCCGCCACCATTTATTGAGTCTGGCGATTTGCAGGAGCTATTTGCTGTGAGCAGATTTTAGCGATTTTTGGGTCTCTTTCCAAGTGATCTAGCTACTACTAGACATGTGATATTCGACTTTAATCAGTAGTCATTTTGAAGATCTTGAAAATAACTACAATTTATTCACTAGTGGAAGTCGATTATCGTACTTTTTATAGAAGCTATAGCCGGTACAAGTGGAGCAGTTTTGTAAAAATGTCAAACTTTGAGCTCAATTTGCAGAACTCGTTTTTTTTATTTTCGACCTTGAAACTATGCAAATATGTTCTTCAACATCAGAACTACCAATATCAACAAGAATCGTGGTGGAGAAATCATCTCCTGATTTTGGCATACGTTCAAAAATACAGTGTTTTGACTTTTTGCTCATAATGCCAACATAGGTTAGGCTCGCATATGCTTCCATCGGAGTTATTGTGCACCAATTATCTGCGTGGAATCACTTCTCAAAGTACCCCAAACATGTGTAAGAACTCTTGGAGGCGAGCCTCAAGCTAGAAGCGAGCTGCAGGTTCGAACCATCAGGTCGAAAATCGGCATTATTTTGTGGCAGGCGAGCGAGGGCTCGATTCTCCGCGTTCCTGCTCTCAAACGAAACGAGTGGCTAGAATAAGAATACAAACTTGTTTTCCCGACTCAAAATGACCATCCAAACACGATTCCGGGGCCAATTCTGCCCTGAATCATCGTCATTTTGCAGTAAAAGCGCAAAACCTTTTATTACGGAGGTTAACGCCGTTTAAGGATTGGATGATATCCTAGGCACTAATTGACCGCGAACACGTGTTCAGATGGTCATTTTAAGTCTAGAAAACATGTTTGTATCCCTATTCCAGCCACTCGTCTTGTTTGTGGGCAGGAAAACGGGGAATCGAGCCCTCGCTCGCCTGCCACAAGACCAAATAATGCCGATTTTCGACCTGATGGTTCGAACCTCCAACTCGCTTCTGGCTTAAGGCTCGCCTCCGAAAGTTCTCACTCATATTTAGGGGTACTTTGGGAAGTAATTCCACCCAGACTGGTGCACAATAACTCAGATGGAACCATATGCGAGTCGTGCCTATAATGACATTTTAAGCGAAAAGCTCAAAAATTGTATTTTTCAACATATGCCAGAAATCAGGAGACGATTTCTCCACCGAGATTCTCTCTGATGTCGTTAGTTCTGGTGTTGAAGACCATATTTGCATAGTTTTAAGATCGAAAATGGGGAAAACGATTCTTGCAAATTGAGTTCAAAGTTTGGCATTTTTACAAAGCTGCTCCACTTGTATCGGCTATAGCTCCTATGAAAAGTATGATAATCGACTTTTACCAGTGCTATTGTAGGTTTTTTCAAGACCCTTGAAATGACTACTGGTAAAGGTCGATTATCACATGTCTAGTAGGAGCTAGATCACTTGGAAGAAGACCCAGAAGTCACTAAAATCTGCTCACAGCAAATAGCTCCTACAAATCGCTAGACTCGATAATCGGCGGCGGACAATTTTCTTCTGAAAGAAACTAGTTCTCACAAAGAAAATTCGCTCAAGTACGTCCAAAAAGATTGAGTCTGATCGGAGCTATGATTTTCTGAGAGTTGGCTGGAGAAGGGCCTAAAATGGACCTTCTATGGGCCCTAGGACCCATTGGGGATTGAAAAAAATCTGGAAAAAATTTTTCGTACTGTTTAAAAATATATAGTACTTATGAAGAAACATTTTTGGGATTTCATCCAGACCCCCTGGTAACGGCTCTGACCGAAATGCTCCGAAACGACTCATATGTATGAATGCGGTCTTGACAATCATCTTGCTAGCTGCAGAAATGTGTCTCACCGATCAAAATCTTGAGCAAATTGATTCCAAAATCGATTCATGAGGCATTTCCGAGTCTATGCCGCGGCACAGTATGCGTCGTCTTCCGTGCAGACGCGGCAGTGCCTTGCGGCAGTTTGAACGCGTCTGTGGGCATCGCATGTATGTGTAGCGAGCGCGACTCAGTGTGGGTGCGCAGGGTCGTGAGAAAATACTCGGGGGCCCTGACTCTTGACGGCCTTTTGTTGGTATGGGCCTATACGCGGGCAATACCTTAAGCATCACAGTTTAATCTGCATACCTATTGAAACAAGTCCTATACTCCAGTCAAGGCAGAAATAAGTACGGAAAGGATGTATGCAAGGGTGAAAGAAAAATTTCTATCATAAAGTTGATAATGGAAATAGAGAATATGTTGTGTTGAACGAGGGAAGATATAAAGGATAGCTGTAAAGATTGGGATGATGATTGTGGTATTAATTGAATCAATTCACATTTTTCATTGATAGGACTGGCTACACGCACGTTTCGCTAAGAGAAAGCATTCTGCTAACCTCTCCAGTAGCGTATTCCTTACGATATGTCAAATGTATCGCGGAATGATTTCATTCTCTGATTCTTATTTCAGGGCAATCGGAGAAGTGATGATCTTGGACCTGATTTACGGAACGTTGACACAAGGCCACCACCACCACCGCCACCTCCTTCGCCGTTTCACAAAGGGCAATCAAAATTTCCACCCAATCTGACTGATTGTAAACCAAACAAGCCAATGGACCCACGGCCTAACTCATCATTTCATCAGAATCAGCAAGAACTTCGACTAAATCAAAACTACTCTCGCTCAGAAAATATTAGGATACCAGATTTTCATCCAGGACCTCCAGACTTCGATCTCTTCGACAATCAACTTAGAACGTATGTACTAGATCCCTTATTATGTTGGTTGGAGCATATATTTTTATCTCCGGCATAACACCTTAACATGTTACGAGAATCAATTTTCAGTAAAGTAAAACTACCAATTCCTGGACACCCGACTTGAACAGTCTCACCAATAGGCGTGTGCTAGTGCCGAGAAGTCGTTATCTCCTCTTCGACCGAAATTCATCCGAAAGAGGATCGGGAAAGGTAGTGATTGCAATAAGTTTGAATGAGGGGAAGGATTGTTTCTTCGAGAAATGAATAAAGATGTATGAGCGTCGCTTTCGCCTAGTACTTGGACAATGGTTTCTCATTAGTGCCTATACTTGGACACGGCGCTCCAGTACTTGGCCACTCGTTAGTTTAGAAGTTACACACAGCTAGTTATGAATGTTTTTGTGCCCACAGCGAGTTTTGAACCAAATTTCGATGTCAAAATGGACAAATTCGGGAATACTCGCTATAACTCACGAAACTTACAAAAATATTGAACACCAATGAAGGGATGATACTGAGAAAAATTCGACATAAGTCAATGTTGAAGCTTTCATCGAATAATATTAGATTCCAATCCAATTCAGAGTGTTTTCAAGAGAAGTTTGAAGTGGAACGTAATGACGCGCAGTTCTCAAGATGGAAAAGATGCGATAGTTTCCAAATAAGAATATTCAACAGGAAGTTAGATGCTGGCAAATGGCACAGTATTATTGTTTTAGAGAAGTGAATAAAGGAGAAGGAAACTGATTCGTGCGAATACGTAACATATTCAATTATCAACATGTATTAAAAAATACAAATACTCATTTCCATAGAGTTGTGATTACGAAAGACATTCCCAACGAGTCACTAGAAAATTGCTGAGCGCAACTTTGACATATTTCGAGAGAATACAAATATGTCAGTCGTGAATATCCAACACTCACAGGAACTCACATCACGATACTTATTCGTGAATCAATCATAACATAGCACCAGTTAGAGAAAGTAACGTTCAACTATTTGTCACAAATATTCTCTTCTAGTATCTCAATTCCAATCATTCTGATATCATAACAATCCAGTCACATGTTTTTGAGGTACAACATTACAATATTCAATCTCTTTCCAGTACAAAAAGAAAGGGAAACGAATCCAGTACAAGAAACAGAGGACTATGCATAGTCAAACTTCTTCTTGCTTGACTTTGATCTTACTCGAGGTTATCCATTCCAAGAAACACAAACTTCCTATCAACCTCTCTTCATTCTGATTTCGAACCGTCTGAATTCCCTTCAATCAATCTCCCTTTGCTCTTTCGTGTTTTCATTTCAGCTATTATCTGATTCGTACTATCAAGTAGACCTCTCTCCCGTTTCTGCAATTGACTTTCCCTTTCTTTGAAAGATTTATCAATAGTTGCCTCTTTTTCAGCGATTAACTCATTTTTCTCTTATTTTACTTCGTTTTACTGAGTCTCTTCTTCAACTTCAACTCTTCTGTGTTTCAACTTCCTCTCTTCTTTTCTCTCCCAGCAATTTCCATCATATCAGAATACCCATAGGCCATCAGCCTACATCACCTTGAGGAATAATCTCTTACCTATATTTGGAACAGGCTCAGCTACCATGAATATTTCATCAAAATTTTCCCTCGCTCGCAAGACTAGAAAGGTTTTTTGTTATCACATGTGATATCTCTGAGAGAAATCAGCTTAGGTGTGGTTCTACTCATTTGCCGCTCATTACTTTCTACATTAAAATAAGACACTTTCTGAGAAACATCTAAGACTCCAAAATCTTTTTCAGAAGTCAGCGAATGACCTGTCGGTATAGATGAGTCAAGAGAAACTTTTTCGGTTGAACTCAAGTGATCTGCCTGAGCATTCACATAAGTTACAGTTCCATATAAATTTGGTTCTTGCACAGTAACAGGTTGTAATAAAGCTCCACCGTCGGTAACCTCAACATACCTGTTTGGTCAGCAACGATACTAATACTAACAGTCGAACTCTTGTTATGATGACCGACTGATAATATACCACAGCTTGTGTGAGCAGACTCACGGACAGCTACATCAACATGACTGGCAACATTCTGGGTACATTTTTGAGCTAGAATATAATCATCATTAACATCTTGGGAAGAATTAAATTAATTGAGCGCCTGTCCAATTTTACTCGTCCGGATGCCTCGTATCATAGTGGCGTCGCACAGTGGGGCCAGGGAGTTCTTGGAGAATTCGCCATTTCGTGAATTTGCAACCAATCGACATATGCGCAAACAAAAGACTCTTGGATGAATGAGAATAACCTCCTGCGTCTGCGCATACGTCGTTTAGTTGCAGATTCACGTAAAGGCGAATTATTCAAGAACTTCTCGGCCCCACTGTGCGTCGTTGGTGCTGTTGGTGGGTCGGTGAGTTAGTGGGTCCGGTGGGTTGGTGGGTTCGGTGGGTCCGGTGGGTCGGTTGGTCCGTTTTTGGTATTGCTGGTCTTGCGTGTGTTGCTGGTGATAGGAATGCTTCAACCATAATTCAGCACACTATATCGAGTTACAATTTTGGTTTCTTTATTTATTACATTATGTACACGTTTCACGAGCAACTTGATTCCCGATTGTTAGTAGAAATCGTCAATTGTTGTGATGCTGTGGAGAATACATAATACCTCAAATTCAACACTGCACATGTTGAGAAATAATAGAAACTAAGAAATTCGACTTGAATTGGTTCAAGAGCTATACAAAATTCTGAGTTAATCACAGAATATTCCTGGATATACAAAAGATATATTCGTGGTATAAACCTGAGTTCTTGCGAAAGGCGTTTTAGATGAATTTTCTGAAAGTATTCGTTTTTTGCTCTTCTTAGCACTATTCTTCATAACAATTTTCAAATTTTCTTCCGATGTGACTCTTGATAGAGCAACGTATAATTGCCCATGTGCAAATACTGGTGCCGGCAAATATATCTCAATGCTTTCAAATTATTGTCCTTGAGACTTATTTATAGTAATTGCAAATCCAATTCTGAAAGGGAATTTTGTTGTACCATAGAGAACGAGATTTCATCCTTTTGAGGATTTGACGTGGATCCTTGGGATGAATACCGTATCGTTTTTATTTCTCCCGTTCATGATTTTTGCAAAAATCACGTAGGTTTAGGTTAGTGTAGGTCGGTATAATCCGGTGTAGGTAGATCTGGTTTGTTCTCGTTTGGTCTAGTTCACTCTAAATGAGCCTCATTTGGTCTAGTTTGGCGTAGTTGAATCTAGTTCGGTCCAATTCAATCTAATCTGGTTTTGTTCCGTCTAATCAAGGCTAGCTCCATCTAGCTCGGCCCAGTACATCGTAGTTCGATCTAGTTGAATCTAAATTGAGCTAGTTTGGACCAGCTTGGTCTAATTCGGTATAGTTCGCTCTAGTTCGGCCAAATTAGGTCGAGTTCGGTCGAATTAGGTCTGCTTTCGTCTAGTTCAGTCTAGTTCGGTCTAGAATAGCCTGATTCGGTCTAATTCGATGCAGGTTGGTCTAGATCGGTCCAATTTGATCTAACTCGGTCTTATTTGGTCTAATTGAGTCCCGCTCGGTCTTGCTTGGTCTCGTACGGGGTAATTGGGTCTCATTCGGTCTAGTTCGGTTGAATTAGGTTTGGTTCAGTCTAATTTGGTTCAGTTGAGTCTGGTACGGTCTAATACGGTGTAGCTCCATCGATTCCGGTCTGTTTTGGTCAAGTTCAAGCCAGGTCGATCTACTTCGTTCTAGCTCGGTCTAGCTCGGTCTAGTATGATCAAGTTCCGTCCAGTTTGGCCTCATCTGGTATTTCCATGATAAATTATCATTAAAGCCAAAATTTGTCCGTCAGCACCTTGCGTATCGGGTTGCCTGTGTGGAGGGAGTGAAGTTCGATGGGTGGTCGTATGGATCATGGGTGGGTCATGGGTGGGTAGATGGTTGGATGGGTTGGTGGGTGAGTGGGTGTTAGTGGTCAGGTGGGTGGGTCGGCGGATGGATGAATGTACTTAAACTTTAGTGATTTCAGTGGGAATCACCAAAGTTTCAGTGAGATTTCAGTGAGATGTTTCACTGAAATTTCAGTGAAAATCACTAAAGTTCCAGACTGCGGCTAAGGCTGAGGTCAACGCTGAGGCTGGGTCTTGGGCTGTGGCTGAGGCTGAGGCTGTATTGAGGCTATAGTTGTGGTTAGGGCTAAGGTTGTGACTGGGTTTGCGGCTGAAACTGTAGCTGGAACTGGGGCTGGGGCCGTGGAGGGGGCATGGCTGAGGCAGGAGCTGGGATTGGGGCTGAGGCCGTCACTGGGGCTGGCCAATTGGGGAAAGTTCCCAGATACTTACTGGAGATTTCCTGCTCCACTATGCGCAACATTACACCAATGCAATAGTTCTCAATCAAAGTGACCAGGTTGTATCAAGGAAATTGCTTTCTTCCGAATTCACTGTATTACGAAATCTTCATGTTACATGTTGAGCTACAGAAGCATTTCAAGGGCTCATACCATATGAGAGACACTTCCAAGCCGGACGAGCGTTTGCGAGGTAGGCAATAACGCTAGTCAACATAAGGTGGATGAATCGATTCAATGTTATCAGTAAATTCGAACTCACAAGGGGAACACCAACCTTGCGGGTCCTGGATTTTGATGAAACTTTGGGGATCATCTTGTTTTGGTGAGAAATGAAGTAACCCAGAAGGGTTTTGTCCAAGGGGCCTTCTACTCTGAGCTGTGCAACCCAGTAGCATGCTCATTCTCAACCATTTTTGGCTAATTTCTGACCAAAATGAGCCTCCAGCGACTCTTCTGCTCCTCTCTTGTTTGAGCCAACCAATCTTGGTTCTACTTCTCTTACCATGATCCAAGATCACATAAAGTACATCACAATATCACAGAAGTGGGTTTGTCTAATGGCTGAATACCCATGAGATGTACAGAAGACAACCCTTCACGCTCATCATAGAAATATCCTCATAATTAGATCAATCACATCACAACACTTCTGTAGAATGTTCACTGATGATTCACGAATGTCTCATGTTATGTATTTGAAGGTAGCACTAGCGGCACTGTTAAGTGAGATCGAAGTGCAGATTAGATCCTCGCTTGACTCGTTCCCGCCCGCCTGTATAGATATAGTGAGGCACACAGCCCCGCTGAGAATGGGCGGCCGTCATGGTGGCCTACAGGGTAGCCGTTAAGACGAGCGGCAGGCCGACCTGCCGGCCTACTGCCCGCCTTGCCGGCCACCGCCCATTTCCAGCGGGGAGCGAACGGCAACCTTACCACGATACCACCGAAAGTAGAAACATATTGGCTCAGATCTTTCCTTTTAGGCCCCTAACAATTGATCTGTTCGCTTATAAGTATTTTTCGCACTCTCATCCCTGTGCGCTCCAGATCAACACTCCCGTGCACGGGAGTGATTCACGAAGATTGGATGAATATGAGTAGGTAGAAATAAACGTATCGATCTTTTATCATTTATCATGAGATGACGTGTTAATCGGTCTCACAAAATTGCCCAGGACTTTTCCCGTCGATTCTGAAAGGCCTCAAAACGAACTGTTTATTTGAAATACTAACTTACCACTGTGCCGGATTCCATAATTTTCTGATAGATGATTTGAGCACTGCTAGTATACTACCTTAAAGGGGGAAAATTTTTTTTTGAAGGTCAAGAACCTTTGGATTGAACTGACTTTTAGAGCACCGCGCATCACTTCTAGCTGGCACAGAGATTGATGTATCTTTTTCATTTCTCCAACAATCCAGCAACAGATTCAGAACCTCAAAGCCAACAATCTGCAGGTAGTGAATATATTCCCAGTCCGAAAAAAACCGAAATTTGAAGCTCTCCCGATTGCAACCAAGATCAAGATCATTAATAAGGCTAGAGAACATCCAGAGTCTAGCAATTCTCCAGAGAAATGATTGCAAAGCCCTTTCTCGTAAAGATACTCTAGCACGATGGATCAAGGATGTCGAGAAGGGTTTAACTCAAATGGACGAGTCGATATACATCCACGAAAAAACTTTTGAACTCTTCCAAGATGCGAGTGCAAAACGGTTACCGATACATAAAAGAAATGTTCAAGAGTGGGCAATTCAAGCTGCTCTTGAATTTCGCTCGGGTCAGACTCATTTCTGTGCTCCAAACCCTTGGCTTGATAGATTCAAAGTTCAATATGGTATACGCCAGCGGAAAATTACAAGGTACTTGAAACCTACGGAGATCAGATCCTTGGAGACCATGATTGCCGTTGCCCAACAGTTTCAGAACGAGACAGCTGAGAAAATCTGATCATATGACAAAGCCTTGGTCCTGAATACTGATCAAATAGGGTGTGAGTATCTTCTGGACGTGAAGAGAACATTGGATTATAGGGGTGCTAATCCTGTTGATGCATATCTGGGCGACCCAAACAGGATTAAACATAGCTACACCGTAGAATTCACGTCCACGGCCTCTGATAGATTATCAAATAAGCTGCTCGTCGTTCTCCAAGAAACTAACGGTAGTTCCGGACCTCGAGTATTGGAGGAAGTTGCTGCGATGTGCAAAGAGTACGATAACTTAATCGTGATCTGTTCCAAATCTGGAAAACTGACCAGCTCACTCTTTGAGTCATATTTAACAGAAGTTGTGAAGCCGTACGTTGGCAACAAGAAATTCATGCTGCTGCTAGATAGCTGGGGAGGTCAGAAGAACTCAGAACTCTACGAGCAGTTTGTTGACGAGCAGGGAAATTCGAGTTGCAATGTTATAACTATTCCTCCTGGCTGTACTTCGCTAGCACAGCCTTTGGACGTATACTTCTATCGCCAGGCAAAACTCTTGATCAAAGCAATATACAATGCCACCTACCTTATAGAGCGGCAACGACAGTTGGGCTCAAGGGCTGAAATCTTGAAATTGTAGTCTTTAGTGCACAATCAGCTCATGGCCCCAGTGTTTGAGCCTATGATCAAGTACTCTTGGTATGATAGTAGATTGACTCCTGTCAAATATGTATTCCAAAATGTAAAAGAGGTTTGTTTCCCTGGTCATCCAGCTAGCACAAGATGCAATTGCACTATGATACCATTCATGAAGTGCTCTTGGTGCGAAAAATTCCTTTGTTTCGAATGTTTCTATGTTAACTATCACCCTAAAAGATGCGTAGAATGTAGAAAATCTAAGACTAATCAATCTTGAGCCTCATCATGCCTGTGCCATGGAAACTATATATATATATATTAAAGACACGACTGGATATTTTGACCAATTTTGCAAGTAATGTGTAATTCCCAAACTCATTTACAACTGTTAGCAGTGTGAACATGGTGAAATAAATTGACCGACCCTTTTTGATATGAAGTTGATATCCCAACTTTGTATGGCATGAATTTTTCCTTCCTATTTGTATATCCTGCTCAGATCTCATCTTTGGATTTCTTTCATACACCAATCACATATTCTTGGTATCAAATCTCGTCGAAAATTCTGAGTGGATTGTTGATGGTCCAACAGAACGCGAGTGTCGGACGTATGCTAATTTTGACTTGCATTTCAGGAATTGGATTATGCAGTGCTTTTTGACGGATGAATCATTTTCCGGGAATCCAAATCGTATTTGTAGAGAAACCTTCCGACACAAATTCCATCAATTCGCTTAGAAGAAAAAAGATTCGCGCAATAATATCTCAATGTCATTGAATTGAATGTTTCTGCGAATTATTCATGCTTGATCTTCCACATGCATTTCTAGAGCTTGGGTTTAATTAAGTTGCAGAAGACATGATATGCATGAATCTCGTTCATTCGACTGATAGATCATCTCCTCAGTCTTGCAGGATACTTCGACCCATATGTCCTAATTACGGTTATTTGTTATCAATTAAAGGTAATTCCATGTTAAAATATCCAAATCGGGTCGGATTTAAGATTTTCTGACATATTCTATAGCACAAGATCGGGAGTCTCCGATCCAAGGTTCATGCTACGAAAAACTTGGACAGCAATTCCGCAGGAATCATTTATCGTATACAGCTATGCATGCTTTATTGGTTGTTTTCATCGTCCAAAGATTAGGAACAGAGCAAAATCACATTGTCGGACATCCGCGTGTCGCGTCACATGTCTTTCCCAGCCAGTAGTGATTCCATCGAACCAAATCCATCAAGTAGTCTTATCAAGATGCTCACAATCAGCAGTGAGTTAGGCTCACTAATCGCCTCGGATGATATGCAAGCATGTGCAGGCACACTGCGCAACTACGACATACGCCAGAAGATATATGATGCATCCCAGGAACCGAAAATATCAGCGTTTACAAATTAACGAATTTACGGTATTACGAATTACGAATTTACAGAGTAAGCGAGGCGCATGCTTAGTGCGTTGCAACCAACAAGCTCCATTCACACGATTGGGCCCGTCGGATCGGGACGCTGATTTGTATACGAATTCAGACATATTCATTTGGTCAAATGTTCCCTAGTTTGGGATGTTGGAATGAAGCAACAAATCAAAAATGTATGAGCACAAGAAAAATTGGTCCAAGATTTGTCTAAATTCGTATACAAATTAGCGACCCGACTCGGCGCGGGCCTAGTCATGTGAATGAAGCTTGCTAACTGCAACGCACTGGGCATACGCTCTGCTAAATCTGTGGATTCGTGAATCTGTAAAATCGTAAATTCGTAAACGCTGAAACCCTACTCTGCTCTACCCAGGGGAAAGCCTATCGATCCTCTCCTACTCGTCTACAGAAATCTAGGGTCATTAGAAGGGGGTCTCGACACGGTTCTCCCACCCCTGGTTAAATCGCCGCCATATTCAAACAAACTAATACTTTTTATATACCTATATCTACCGGATTTGTCTGAATATGGCGGACCGTGTCGAGACCCCCTTCCAGGGACCTTACAGTAACCTATTTGTAAAGCTCCAAGAGGATTCCAGGAATAACTACCACATCTCGTTGAGCAATTCGACTCCTCAGATAATGTGAAGCGTGTCAAAGACTGAACAAATTGATTGAAGCGATCATATCCGATTGTTCTATCATTGAAAGCAAAAAATACTTGATTAGATTGGATCATGAGAAAATCAGTAGTTGAATTTCTAAAACCGTGATCTTTGACAGCTCTGGAGAGTCAAATCAGCCGATGTTAGATGTATCTCATGTATTCGTTGCTCTCACTCTACGTTTGTTTACATGAGCTTAACAGCAGCAGAACACTCTTTCTTCCCAATCCAATGGCACAATTAGATAATCCAACACAGAGGAAATTCGTGACAGCTATTGCTGAGCGAAAGATTGAATATGGTTCATCATGATGACAGCTGGAGAAGAAGAGAATATCAGGGTTTTTTCCAGGCTACTGTGAAGTGGTGCATCTATTTTACAACAAAAATATGATAGGAGATTGAATGATTATGTTATTGAATCCCAAAAGAATGTTCATGTTGATTGTTGTAGACATGTAGAAATAATACTGCTGGGTTCAAGCGAGCCATGTGTGTGTTACGATTAATGAGGAGTTTCTCTATTCAGCTGATCTTTGGATGAGTGTTGAGCAGTACAGGGGTTCTCTCCGAATAGCTGCAAGTTTGTGTCTATGTGATTATAGAGTCACCATTGTTAGAACTGTGGTGGAGATGTTTAAGTGGTACAAGTTTTCAACATTCGACGTAGGAAAAGATCCTGCCGGAGGAAGTCTGGCTTTCACAAGGTTCACCAGATGGTCTCTCCCAAACTTCCTCCTGTAGTCCAATGTTGATGTCATAGAGATATAATACCATAGAGCAGGCATGCGCCTCTTTTCTGCGGCCAAGAAATGCTTCCCCTTCCTTCTCTTCGCTCCCCACTACTAACCTTACACCGACCGTTTCCCATTCGAGTGAGAGAGAGAGCAACAGGATTGACTATTCCTCTCTCTAGTCCGCGGCTACTCACAGTGGCTACTATGCTATGCCTCCTCTATGGTGTTATATCTCTATGGTTGATGTTCATATGAGTTCATATCCGTGAAAACTTCCACATGGTGTGGAAGAACCATTGGAAGAGATAGCCAGCCCATCCAAAATGTTTAATTTAGTGTTGTGATGTGATTGGTCTAATTATGAGGATATTTCTATGATGAGCGTAAAGGGTTGTCTTTTGTACATTTCATGGGCATCCAGCCATTAGATAAACCCATTTCTGTGATATTGTGATGTACTTCATGTGATCTTGGATGATAGTAAGAGAAGTAGAACCAAGATTGGTTGGATCAAACAAGAGAGGAGCAGAGGAGTCGCTGGAGGCTCATTTTGGTCAGAAATTAGCCAAAAATGGTTGAAAATGAGCATGCTACTGGGTTGCACAGCTCAGAGTAGAAGGCCCCTTGGACAAAACCCTTCTGGGTTACTTCATTTTTCACCAAAACAAGATGATCCCCAGAGTTTCATCAAAACCCAGGATCCGCAAGGTTGGTGTTCCCCTTGTCAGTTGGAAGCAAGTTATCTCTATTTACTGGCACATCATCAGTATCAAACATTGCATTTTCATCCATTACATCGGAGCTTGGTAAAATCTCAAAAACAGTGATAGTTTCAGTTTGACTCACGTTATCAGTCCATTGGTTTTTATACGGTGACTATTCATTCGTGTTTTTTTCAGCACAATACCACTATCATCACTCGGTTCACAGAAAGATAATCCAGGAACTTGCAAAAACATCTGTCTCGATGCTCTCGTCATTCAACAAATCTTGTATGGCATAGGGTTTTTAACGAAATCCATTCTGAATTTTGTTGAATTTCGTTGAGCCCTATTTGATGACCCATTTCATAACGAAATCCCACTCTAAAAATCATAATCATCATATTATGACGATTATGACTTTTGAGTGGCATTCCGTTATGAATTTGGTCATTGGATAGAATTCAACAAAATTCAACGAAATCGTTGAAAACCCTGCTATGGCAGCGCTGTTGGAAGTTTCAATCAAGTTGCGAGAACTTGAATCATTGGTTTGTCCATTCAGAAGTCCAGACAGGTCACTTTGTAGATGAGCTTCAGAATCAGTGTTCGTATTATTCACTGAAGCAAGAGAATCCATTGACGTTCCCATTCTTACCCGGCACTCGAACAGAGACAATGAATCTGGTTCACCGTTCCAAGGGTTAGTAGAATCATTTACCAAAAAGAGATACAGAATATTTTTCTCAAGTACTTGGGTTTCAAAGAAGTTCTTAACTGGTCATAGTTGATACTTGCATCACTGCTTGGAACACTGTTTTCAGAATGAGTTTCCGAAGGACCAGAATCGTGGCAAATTTGACTTTGTTTTTTGTTTTTGTTCAGAATATCATAGTTGACTACACTTTTATTATATGGAAGAAGTCCGAATGCTTTGAAACCATTTTTGATAATTATCTTGAATTTTTCTTTATCAGCTGTCAATACTGATCTTGGCACATGACCCACCATACATTTCTTCAAATCGGTAATTCCATCTTCAATCCTATATTTTATCAATTCCACTTTGTAGAATTGCTTTAATGGTCGAAAGAAAGCTATATCGAGTGGCTGGTTGATATGGGTACTATGAGGATACAGAGCAATCAGCTCAATCTTCTTCTCTTCACAAATCATTAGTGTGGTATAATTAATGTGAGAAGATGATTGTCAATGAATAGTACAACAGGAAATTCATACTGGTATTCAACAAGCCATGGATAGAGTATATTCACAAAATAACTATATCAGCTCTCTTCAGTCATCCAGCCCCCATCGCTTACAGCTACACCCCACTGAATAGGACTGAACTTGATTACACAGCTTTTGGGCACACTCCTCTACTCGAACAACATAATTGGTGGAAGAATGGTGCCATCCGCACCAGCTTTAAAAAGTACAGTGACACAAGTTTTGTTGTCGCTGCGTCCAATTGAATTATGGTGTAAATGTAGCTTTGGCCGCTTTAGGTGCTATCTCTTTGAGGAAATAATTGGTAGGCAGACTCATCAGCATTTGAAATCTTGTGAGCTGGAATTTTATCTAATCCTTCTTCCTTCAAATATTCCAAAATTTGATTAAACCAATCTTGTAAATCTTCTTTGGTGACAGATGGTCTTGATCTTGATATAGTTAGATTATGGGCAATGCGAGAGCTCAGAGCAGGATGCCTTGCCATGAAGAAGTATATCACTTGTTACCTGGACCACCTTTGAATGGTGTCGTCTTACCTGTAGCTGTGACCTACTGTTTCACAAAATCTAGCAATATACTCTTTGTTAGAGGTAAAACTCTGTGAGCAGATTCTTTGAAAGTAATTCCACGAGAAAACGATATATGGTCGACAGTTGGGTTTCAAATCTCTCTTTAAGTGAACTTTTTCGATTCTATAGGTTGAAAAATGAACATCTGTCACTATAAGAAAAAATTGTAAATTTTTTTTTGGACCTGGGTACACAAACCAAAATCATGCTCTCAACTTTCTCTTGCATAATTCCTGTAACTTTTTCACACTCAAATCGTTATAGCTCCAAAATAACGTTAGATAGAGGGACGCGGGTTGGCGCATCTGAAGGATGAGCAAAAAGCTATCAAAAACCACTTTGAAATTCTGGTTCTCATATTACGTCGATTATATACAGATGATTTCGTGAAAATCATCCTTTATTTTTTCCTCGAAATGCTATCCTTTTGGAATATTTGTAAGTACATGATTAGATGTGAAAAGTTGTATTCTCTTCGAATGAAATATTTTCACTCTGCATTTTGTTGGTTTAAGCTATTCTTTAGGTTTTTTTCCAATTTCAATAATAGAAAACTTCAATATTCTGGGCATGCGTGGCATTTCAAACTTCCAAAACCATTTTTTCGGAAAGCTGAGGAAATTCCTTTCTTTTTGACAACGACTACAAAAAGACGCTTCGTGTAAGGCCCCATATTCATTCCAGCCATTGCGTGGAAGCCTTTATGTTTTCGCTCAAACCGTTCTCTATCATTCGGGCGCTGCAACTCCGGTTTTATTTGATGAAGTTAAAGTCACCAAGAAGTCATTTTAAAGGAAATTTGCTCAGCAATCCAAAAAATCGGTTTTGAAATCTCGAAATCTCGCGCATGCGCAGAAAATAGAGGTTTTCTCACACTGAAATTAAAAAAACGCCCAAAAAATAGCTTAGACACCAAAAGTGCAGAGTAAAAATATTTCATACGTGTAGAACGCAACTTTTCTCATGGAAAAATGTACTTTCGAATATGCCAGAAAAATCTCTCTTCGAGGAAAAAATACAAGATGATTTTCACCGAATCATCCATATATGATCGAGGTTATACGAGAACCAGAATTTCGAAGTGGTTTTTGATAGGTTTCTTGCTCACCTTTCACATGCGTCAAACTGCGTACCTCTATCTACCGTTACTTTGAAGCTATAACAATTTGAGTGAGAAAAAGTTACAGAAATTATGCAAAAGGAAGTTGAGAACATAATTTTAATTTGTGTATCAAAGTCCGAAAAAGAATTTACAATTTTTTTTTATGGTGACAGATGTTCATTATTCAATCTATAGAATCGAAAAAGTTGACTTAGAAAGGAATCTGAGACCCAACTGTCGACCATATATCGTCTTCTCATGGAATCACTCAAGAGCCAATGTTCAACGTCTTCCTCTTCTCTATTGGTCAAAATAGTTGAAGGTCCTTTTAAGCACAAGAGGAGTTACTCTAGTTTTCTTTTCATGTGAAGAGTACTCTGGGGTGAATTAAACTCTGATCATACTAACTGACAAGACAGATTTCGCTCGCTCGTGAGGTTTAAAGCTTTTTGTAGATCATCCGGACTGTACTCGTGTTGTTACTTGCGTTTCTTCTTAGTGGTGTCTCCATTCTTTTTTGCTCTCTCCTTAATCTTTCTATTTGGCTGACTCTCATTTTTCGTTATCTTAGGCATTTTTGTACATTGACTCCTACAAAATAATAACAGTCTCCATCAAAATCATGCATCGCAACATGAGCACTCATATACTCATTTGATCAAAACGAGCTGGCCATTCGATACGTATTAGAATAGATCACCTACCTTGTAAACGAGTATAGGTTAGAACTGCTCCGCCACAAAAGCAGCTCGTAGTATTAAACAATGATGCAGCTAACGAGCTTCATTGTTCTTAGCTGCATAGTTCCCCACACAGTCGTGATTATTGGTTAATTGAAATAATATTCGTACAATCAACTAATAATCAATACTGTACTGAAACTCAAGCCTAGCCTACTGTCACGGTCCGTGCCTCACGGAAAGCGTGCGTCTGTGTTCTGGCGAAATACACACAAACGCCGGTAGCCTAAGGTTGGACAACTTGTCCAACAATAGGAATACCCGTTCACATCTATGCCTATGTTTGGACATCAAATTTTCAAAAAACTGGACGATTATGATCTAGGATATGCAACGGGATGACGGAATCGAAGCCTCAACAGTAATACTAAATGGAAATGAACGTTAGGAGAGAGGAGTTTTCTCATTATCTCTGCCTTCAAAGTTAGTCTTTGTCCACACCCAGGACGCAAAACGTGTCATTTAATTTTGGCGCCGCCCCCATTTTAGTATAGACATGCCGTTCAGATAATTATCATTCATTTGATAACTCGAAAAATCATTCATAATCAATTTTGAGTGAAACATTCGAACTATATAGGCAAATCTCAGGTTTCGGGCGATTTTGGTTGGAAAATTCAAAGAATTCCAATTTGACAGGACTTTCCCGTGTGAATTTTTCTCGATAAAATAGAACTCGATACATATACAATGATATGATACTCGCTTAACCCATTTTGCAGCTTCGCCTCTGCGGTCGAATAACGGGAATTCACATGTATTTTAATGGGACCTCGTGTCACAATTATTCTAATAATCGCACTCCTTTGTGGGGATGGGGTAACTTTCGTGTCAGAAAAGTGAAAAGATGACGGTTCTAACAGTTCACAGGGCTGCCCAATGGTCTCTGTTACAAGATGAAGGTACGTCTTACCTACCAAATTGTACGTTTTCGTGAATTCTTAACCCCCTTGCGCAGAGTTTATATAAGGGATTCCATGTTATTAGGACGAGTATACTCGGCTTTGTGCGCGGAGAGTTTTTTAAGCCTCGCATTACTCCTGGGATAGATTTATGATGGAGGCAATTTTCATTTACATTTTTGTTGAAGGAGAGATCAAATTACATATGGTTCTAGTCACAACGAGGTCCTTGTTTCCTTGTCCCATGCAAAAAAAGAGATTTTTGCTTTTGAATTACGCGAAAACAATTCTTCATTTCGTCGTGACCACGATCACCAAAACTCGATGACATCAATGAGACTTGGCTAGATTTGTAGGTTTTTCCTTCCTCAATTAGATTCCGTTGCCAGGGTTTGATTCCTCTCATCGCTGTGGTCTCAAGATCGTGAGCAAGATCGGTTCTAAAAAATCGCAAAAATGTTGTGACACACCAGCAACTTTCATCAGCTCTGTTATCTCGATAAGAACAGCTTAGAGAATACGATTCTCCAAAGTATAATCAATCACCCACCTAATCTCCAGGGTGGTTGATTGATCGCCCTGAACCCAAAAGCCAAGGCGTGGACTTGAAAATCGTTGTGACAGCCAAAAATCGAATTTGGTCCCATTACACATCTCTTAGCTTTGGTCCATAGCAAGATATGGACCTCAGAAGTATTCAAAAGTGTCAAAGATGAACGGGTTTCCGAAATTTCCCATTGAAAATTCCCAGTTGCCGCAAACCATGGCACTCGCGATGTATGTCGAGAAAATATGTCGTAATCACAAAATTGACCGAATTCTGAGATTCGCCCATACGCATGATTGCAAACCATTCCACGGGAGATTCATCGGCTCCTGGAGTGAGAGTATATTCAAGGTGTCCAAGTATTAGGGTAGGGGTGGCGAGTGTCCCAGAATTGGTAGTTTTACCTTAGACGACTTAACCGTGGGGTTATTTTCATTTTCACCCCAGCAATGGAATCACCTATCAATTTAAATATGAGCTCTGGCAATATATGTTAGCTCGCGTGACGAGTCTACAAATGGATGAAGTGGATATGCGCTTAAAGTTAAAGTTAGCTGGTTCACTATAAGGCGGAATGACATATCTCCACTCTCAATTCCAGACTTCTGACTATCTACAGTACATTATTCACAATAGTCTCCAGTGAAAATTTGATTATTGATTCACTCTTCGATCAAAATCAGTTCCTCGTGGTCGTGTGATGATGCGAGTGTATAGCATTTCGTTCATCTGTTAGCACATCCTAATAGATTTTTCCACTGAAAACAACATTTCAGATTAAGAACACTTGGGATTATGAGGGAATTATATGTCGAAGTACATTGAGGCATTGGTTTATTCGAAGTCACTGCGAGAATACTCGAAAACACAAGACACAATGCGAGTAGATTCAAACTTGTTTATCAACTTGTATAGACTCTTGATCAATTACACGACTCAGCAGAGATGCTCTAGCGTCCGCGTCCATACAAGAAGTGAAGCTGACGGCGCCGCATCGTAGTTGTCAACACGGGCCTTGGTGACCAACAGATGACTCTCGTTCAAATCAATATTGCACTCGTCTAAGCACTCCAACAGTCACCCTGGTGGTAGAATTTTGACACACAAACAATCGATTCGCACTCAAAGAGGTGAAACTCCTCCAGAACCCGAAGCCTCGATGTAAATCCAGTTTTTGGCATTCTCTTGAGTTTCGTTGAGAAATTTCGCCTCATTTCTTTCGTTGAATCGACCGTAAGTGAATTTCCCGTCGTAAACAGGGTGTCTAGCGATCCTGGAAAACCTGGAAATCCTGGAAATATCCTGGATTTTTTTTTCGCGGTTGGAAATCCTGGAAAAATGATCAAAATGTGCTAGAATCCTGGATTTTCGATGAAATCCTGGAAAAATGAAATTTTACCGACGCTAAACAGCTCAAAACTGTCGCACGAGTGTAGGAGTCGAATAGTGGCTGCTTCATATCCTCTATATATAGAACGCGCTTAAGTGCGAGCTCGTTGTTTTTTTCTCCTCGCGTCGAACCTTCTGACCTGCGTGAAAACAGTGGACTAGAGGCGCGGGCTCTCTCTCTCTCTCTTTCTTTCTCTCGGCGGCCGTAATTTCACCCGCCTACAGTCTCGTTATTTCATCCGGTGAGCGACACTTAGATCTAATGTTTATGACTTTGGGCATGAGCTTCGATGAGTGTCGCGCTATACAACGAGAACCCCAACACTCGATACTTCTGTCGCACCGAAACCAAGGCCTGAGTGCCCGTTCACAGAGTGCTCAGTTTTTAAAATAAAAATTCGTGATTCTAGGGGGTGTAACACTTCGTTCTCTCATAGTCCGGGCGCCCACGTATGCTCCCGTGGCCACTTTAAGCTCCACGCAGTAACTTGGGGTTTTCTTATGTATTTTGACTCGCTGAATCGATTTATCGAGGTTACCAGCTCGAATTCCTGTGACGTCATTAGTTATTAACAATTTTTAGTGAAAGATTAGGGTTTTTCGGCAATATCTTGGAAAATATGGATTTTCCGGGCAAAACTCATCAGGGCAAAGTTGTAGAGCAAAAAATTTTCCATAGAAAAGGTCCTCACGACTTTCCCGGGAAACCCAGTCCTCAGCCTGTAAACGCATGAAAAGCGTCCGGCGCGATTAACATGGGCTTATATGGGCGGGCATCGCTTCGCCTCTTAGATCGGATGTAGATCTGGATCTGGTGATTTTATTGAAGAGTAATTAAGTGCGTTTCAAAGAGGATGAAGTCCGCTCTATGCTGGTATCGATAGGATTGAGATTAGTCTGGAGATTTCCGATTTCCCAGTGAAAGAGTGCAAAAATCAAGCCCCAGCCTTGGCGCGCGGGAGCAAGTCCGTGCGGTACACGTACATTCATGGAGTTTATAAACTATCTTTTAGATATTCGGCGGCTGTTATCGTTATCGTGAACAAGTTTTCCCGGCTAACAAGAATTTCCACGGAAAATCCCTTGGAAAATTCACAGTCTCTCAGCATTGACAATGCGCACATGAACTCAAAGCACGCCAGTTTTGAGTATAATTGACCGTGCCAAAGTAATACTTTATACTGCAAAATTTCCTAGAACTTGAGCATGAGCTAATTTCCCTCGGAAAACCTGCGGATGTTCACCTATGGTTGAGATGATCTTACTTTTCAAATATAAGAACCGCTTTTCTTCGGTTTCATAACTTTGCCGCAACGGTGATGCTCAATGTGAATTTTCCGTGGAAATTGTTATCATTTGTTCCATGATCATTAGCAGGTGAATTCTTGTTCATAAAGTATGATAACAGGCACCGAATAGCATTTGAAAGATAGTTCATAAACTCCATGAACGTACGTATACCGCACGGACTTGCTCCCGCGCGCCAAGGCTGGGGCTTGATTTTTGCACTCTTTCACTGGGAAATTGGAAATCTCCAAACTAATCTCAATCCTATCGATACCAGCATAGAGTGGATTTCATCCTCTTTGAAACGCACTAAATTACTCTTCAAAAAAATCACCAGATCCAGATCTACATCCGATCTAAGAGGCGAAGCGATGCCCGCCCATATAAGCCCATGTTAATCGCGCCGGACGCTTTTCATGCGTTTACAGGCTGAGGACTGGGTTTCCCGGGAAAGTCGTGAGGACATTTTCATGGGAAATTTTCTGCTCTACAACTTTGCCCTCATGAGTTTTGCCCGGAAAATGCATATTTTCCAAGATATAGCCGAAAACCCCTAATCTCGCACTAAAAATTGTTAATAACTAATGACGTCACAGGAATTCGAGCTGGTAACCTCGATAAATCGATTCAGCGGGTCAAAATACGCAAGAAAACCCCAAGTTACTGCGTGGAGCTTAAAGTGGCCACGGGAGCATACGTGGGCGCCCGGACTATCAGCAGTTTTTCTCATTATAAAGTCGATGTGCTCTGTGAACAGAACCGTATTCAAAATCGAGAATCGACACGACTCGCGCAGTCTTGGCTGTACGTAATCTCGTCAGTTGCTCGACGGAGTTGAAGGAGAACACTTCTCACGCGTCCAGAGAATACTTTTGTATATTTCACCCACGTGCACATAAATTGCGGAGGAATTCGAAGATTTTCATCACAACATCCCCCGACTGGATAAGTCGCTGGATAAGTGTGCAATTACTGCCCACGCCGTCTCAACAGTGACTGTAAAACTCGTGCTTGGTGCATCAACTAGTACATCTGAAGTGGCTGTGGAATCCATTTTTTGGGTAAGTTATTCAATTCTTTTCATCATCATCGACCATTGTCACTTCTAAATTGTGATTGTGACGTCCGTAGCTGACTCGCATATTTATGAGAACTTCCAGGTCATGGCAGAAATGCGCAAAAAATCACACTTACTCACGTCTATTCAAAACTTTTTCGTGATGCGCGCCTTGCATTGACTCGCAATCGCACTTAGTTGAGACGAATGATAAAAATGATTTTCCTTGAAAATGCTGTCATCCATCTCAATTTATCAGAACTTAACATAGTTACTGCTCAGTTTTTTAAAACACTCCAACCGAGTGAGGCCTGTAGGAGTAATGACTTTGTAACATGACCTGTAACAAGTGCATCCAACTTTGACCTCATCTTCTCGCTAATATATCAGTGACTTGCGTGCGCTTATCAACCGCACGGTTAGTGTGCCTAATTACCCCCGCGCCCCGTACTCATTTTTTCTCAATGTATCTTTGGCCCATTTCGACACTTTCCAAGGTATAATATTATATTCGTTCACTCAAAAGCTCATTTTGAAACCTTCAAGTATAGATAAGGTAAACGTCCATATCCAATAACTCTTGGCACATCTCTGCAAAGCCACAATAAAAGTTCGTCTCCGCGATGGCCAGAGCTTTCGAGAATACGGGAATGAATGGGATCGCACCTCGGCCCAGAGGTTAGTTAGACACAGCTACCTTATTCGATAGCTCTTTCCGGAATGCATTATCCTCTCATCGTGGCTTCAATGTTTCATTCCGTCACATTTAAGTGAATGAATATCTAAACACCGATTTTTCCAAAAACCGTATGCAAATTTAACGTAAGGATATTTTTCTGTCATCCATAGGAAAATTTTTCACTCGGAAGATGCCACAAAAACATGGGCTCAGCAGTTTTCAAGACGATTGGTTGGACCGGAAATTGAATCCTGATTTATTCTGGGTGCAGAGAGCAAAATCAAAGCTCGATGCGACGTGCCGTTTCTGTAAGAAGACTTTTGATGTTTCAAACATGGGCAAGCCTTCCTTGGTTTCGCACGCAAAAGGCAAGAAACACAATAAGTTGGTGGAAATTTTCCGCAAACAAAAGAAGGTCAAATTTTTTGAAACTCGAGATGAGCAAGGAGATGGAGTAAATTCTAACGCTCAGCGTTGCAGTCCAAAAGAAACTCCAGTCCGTGGCCCCGTTTCACCATCTACTTCAGGTTCATCCCATCCAATAACTGAGTATGTAAATAAAGAGGATGTCATCGATGCTGAGATATACTGGGCTCTCGATCACGTGTCCAATAAATCGTCGGTGCGCTCAGCATGTAAGTCATCCGATTTATTCCCAAAGATGTTTAAAGATAGTCAGATAGCACAGAAGTTTCAAATGCAAAAAGATAAATTATCTTACTCTATCACTTATGGATTGGGTCCTTATTTTCGGAATGAGCTTGTCGAATTTTTGAGACTACTCGATGTCTTCAACGTTGCATTTGATGAGAGTTTGAATAAAATTGCACAAAAGGGTCAGATGGACATTATGATCAGATACTTCATTGGTGACCAAGTTCATACGCGATATTTTAGTTCAACTTTTTTAGGGCATGCAAAATCTGTTGATTTGTTGAAAGGATTTACAGCAGAATTTGAGCGACATAGAATTGATTTGGAACTAATGACACAACTATCCATGGATGGGCCCAATGTTAACAAAAAATTTCGGAGAGAGTTATGTGAGATTTTGAGCAGGTCTGACGACTCGCCTAAGTTGATTGATATTGGAACATGTATCCTTCACATAGTGAACAATTGTTACAGAAAAGGTCACAGCGAAGTAGACTGGAAGATAAATGAATTCTTGCGAGCATTGTATTACCTGTTTAAAGATTTCCCGACTCGTCGAGCTGATTTCATTCATTTCACTCTCACAAAACTCTTTGCTCTGAAATTCTGCTTCATCAGGTGGTTAGAGAATGGTAAAGTGATGCAACGAGCACTTGCTATGATCGATCCAATGAAAGTATACATTGAAGGTGTTAAAAAAAATCCACCAGAATCAAATAACTACCACAAAATCAAAGAGTTCTTGGAAGATGACTTTCTTAAAGCTAAGCTTTCATTCATGGTTTCGATTGATATGCAGATTCAGCCATTCTTGGTGAAATATCAGACTGTTAAGCCCATGGTACCATTTTTGATGAATGATTTGTATGACTTACTGAAACGGCTCATGGCTAGAGTGATAAAACCGAAAGAAATGGCTGATATAAAGTGTGTGAAAGATCTTTTAAGTGTTGATCTAAACAATGGATCTCTTTTGCAGCCATTGAAGATGATAGATATAGGCTTCGCTGCTTCTCATGCGTTGGAAAATATTAAACCACAGCTGACGGAAAAAGAAATCTTGGCTTTCCGACTACAGTGTCAAAAATTCATTTTGGGCATTTGCAAAAAGTTTCAAAAAGACTCAAGCTTGTCTTATGAATTTGTTCGAGGTGCTAGTTGTTTGTCGCCGTTTGTTATGCAAAATCAATCTACGGCAGTGAATCGATTGAATATCGCATTGAAATATTTGGTGCGCATTTATAGACTCAAAGCCATTGAAGCTGACGAAGTAAAGAGAGAGTATTCTATTTTCCTCCAATCACCGCGTGTCCAGAGTGCGTTGAAACATTTTTCAGTAGATACTGATCGACTAGACTCTTTTCTATTTAAATTATTGCGAGAAGCGAAGGTTTCAGATGCTTTTCTAAAGTTTGTGAAATTGATCCTTTGTTTATATCATGGCAATGCTTCCGTTGAGAGGAGTTTTTCCTTTAATAAAGAGTTCCTTGTGGAGAATTTGAAGGAAGAAACTCTGGTTGCCCTGCGCAATGTGGACGACGCTATTCGCTTTATCGGAGGAGTCGATAAAATTGATATTACGAGTAAAATGAGAAAAGCTTTTCTGGGTGCACATAAGAATAGAAAAATGGTTCTTGATCAAAAGAGTGAGTCGGAGAAGAAAGATAAGGAGATGAAAAGAAGAGCAGCTGACGAAATTAGATGTTTAGAGCTAAAAAAGAGGCGCATTTGTGAAGAGCAGAATGAGAAACTTCAATTATTAGACGAACAATTGCGGGAGTGGCAAAAACTTTCAGGTGTATAGGTAGCATGTAAACAATACGGTAAACAATATATGCTTGTGAAAGTATTGTTAGAATGTTGAATGTTGCTTTCTCATTTTTGTCAAATTGAATGAATAAAATTCTAATTTATTGACACCCCAAAAAATGTTGTGATTCATAGACCCTCCAAAAAAGTATCCTGGAAAAAATCACTTTTTAACCCTGGAAATCCTGGAAAAACCCTGGAATTTCATTCAGCCGTTTCGCTAGACACCCTGGTAAAGGTCTTTGGCGAGAAAGCATGGTGAATCGGCCCCCTCGTCAGACGTGGCCGCCGAAGTAATTTTTCCCAAGGTTGCCTGTAAGTCGTACAGCACCTTGAAGGAGCTCTTGAAAAGTGCTAAGAATCGCTGTTCCATCAAATAAATCGCATTCAGACGCATTTCAAAAAATCGATCTGAACATTCTTTGACGTATTCTTGGAACTTCGACAAATGGAAAAAACAATATTCGCATACCGATAACTTTTGATAATGGGCCCTGATAAGAATTCATGAGGAACGAAAATTGATTCGTGACCCAGTTGTCTTCATTTGAGGCGTTAGTCAATCACTTCATCGTGTATGCCTGGTCATTCTACATCGAAAACCGTGTAAAAATATATCGTCTTCGGTGGTGAGTAGTCAAAAATGCAGAGAGTCACTTTACTCCTTCGAGATTCTTGTGGGATCTATTCGAGCATCATTTCTGGATAATTTTCCAACAAGAATCAAAATATTTTGTCGAGTGTTTTTTTTTAATCAGTTCTTCGAAATTTTGATTGTCAGAGTCATCTCAATTACGTATATTAGATAACTTCCTCAGTGTTCAGCGTTGCGATTCTGAGATGATTACTAAACTACATCTGTTGTACACGAATTCAACCAATTGCTCTTCCATTGTAGTGGAATCTACTTCCAGAAGTGATTAGATGCAAGTAGGTGGCTACTATAGTAGCTCTATAGAGATGTAATTTTCTTGCTTGAGTTTTGGATGATCTGGAACCAAACGTTTGAAACGTATCTGTGGAATCAGCAAGACATAAATTTATTGTCATTACGACCATGAAGGAGTCATAGAAGATCTCCTCCCCCCTCACTCCACTTTTTCCAAAAGTATAACTTGGCGAGTATGGCCATCCTTTCCCCCTATCACTTCATCTGGGATCAAAAATTGAATTTCAACTCTTGAGGGTCATGAAATCAGGGGAAACATGTTGAGTAACTATTTAGCAAAATTTAGCAAAATTTAAACATGAAACAAATGGGTAGAAAATGAAAATATTAATTTCAACGCTTGAGAGTCGTGAGATCAAGAAAAGTATGTCGAGTAATTGTTTTGCAAAATCTGAACGTGAAACGCATGGAAAAGGATTGATTACATTACGATTTGACTTTCTCGGTAATTTTGACTCAACTTGAGATTCTCACCATCTCCTTCGTCTATGAAATGTAATGAAAATAATTCATTCAGACCATTGAGAAGAAAAGGAAACCAGAAAATTCAATCTAGCATTGATCGGTTTAGTTTAAAATTCAGTAGAGATGGTGAGTAACTCAAGATGAACATGTTTTGATCATGAACAAAGAAAATTCTGGAGAAGGACAACTTTGTATTTTTGATAGCAAGACTCTTGAAATTAGTTCATGGAATTGATTTGAGTTGATGCGAAGACTCCTAACCCATTTGTGATGGTGCTTGCAAGAGAAAATTTTTGGATCACGAGGAATTTCTAGATTGTGAAAATTCCCCAAATGATGAACCACATCCACTCTTCAGCAAGAGAGCATACTAAATATCAAAGTGAATAGCTAATAACTAATTGATGAATGAAACATAGAATTATGACACTACATCTATTGTCCAACATTTTCCAAGGACCAAAAACTGAAACAAATTCCATGTAGCACATTGGTAATTCATAACACATCAAGAAGTTGGAGCAATTCGTGCGAACTCATTCTGAGGGAAATGAAGGTTCAGTAGCATTATGTGATATGTGTTTGAATGATCCTCAACATACTTCCAGATAGATGATGTACGGATCCAGTCTGTTTAGTGATTGACAACTCAAGTAATAATTTTTTCAATTTGAACTTACCACTTCCCACCAAGAGCGTAAAAGTGCCTTTCTTTCTTCATAATACTCTTGATGAAACAGGTGAACCCTGTACAACTTTCTCATCCTATTCAGAATTTAGTGCCAAGAAAATAAAATCCATATACCATATGAGAGTGAGAGTCTAGCTGAGACTTTTGGGTTAGAGTATTACGCAATGGACATATGATATTCAAAAGTAATAACCAGAGCAACACCAAATATCAGTGCTTATATATCACAACGACTGTTCTTGGACAGTCGTCAATTGACTGACCTGTCTCACAACATCTAGATGTGAGAGACGATCCCTCTTAATGTGTTGGACATTGACAGGTCTACGAAAAGCAACACAAAGGATATTCTATTGGTCGCACTCTTCTTCAACTAGAGTGGTTTATCAAATTTTCTTTGAGATGCACAATTTTTCACAGTTGGGTTTCTCTGAAGTCTTGAGGAAACTGAAAGTCAATACACGGCTGAAATGTAGAATGACACTGGCACTCATTTTTCCTCACGATCAAATCCTAAATTCTCCAAATATTTTTGAAGATCAATTCTTGACACTGCACAACAGCGAGAAAAACACACTTTGGTTTTTGGCCTATTATTCTTATGTCACTCCAGACAAGAAAACCCACAACAATAAATGGCTCTTATTCCCTCAACAATGAGAGCTGATTGCTACAAGCTCGCTGCAGGCGGTGCTACGATTGGCTTTCAATCTCTGTTGTTATCTTTACATAATATTATCAAAATAGTCAAAAAAGTTACATGTTACTGTAACAACATGTCACTGCTGGAGCGGAATAACGCCGTCTGCTACACATGCGGCTGCATCAAAACATCACCCGTGTTCTCGCGGTCGATCGTCCCGCGTGGTCGACCCCAACAATCGATTGTGTTCGACTTCGAGTGTCTTGACGCGGCTGGAATCTTGACGCGAAAAAATTGGGAAGGGTCGAAATTAGTGAGTAAGATATTTTGGCACTAAACGCTGTCACCGGCGAAATGACTTGCCAATATCCTTGTTGAGGATCGAAATAACGGGTTCAGAGGGAATGAGACCCTCCTGAACCCAGAAAAGCATGAAATAAGTAAGTTCGAAAGAATGTGTGAGGTTAAAACGGCCCAACTCAGCGTATATAAGGCACGGCAGCCTTGCGCGCGCTCTCTCTCTCTCTCTTTTTCACATGTTCTTCTCTTTCATATACTCGCCAGCAAGGCGCTGCCGCGCCTTTTGATTAGGTCAGATCACGAAGGATAGAATTTATCCACTGAAATGTAATAACCAACATGTTGACTTCCTTGTCTCAACGTAACAGTATTGACAGAGACTTCTACTCATGGAACTGTTATTTCGAAAGAAAAATTCAGCTCTGACACTTTCTTTGAGAGGGTGTTGTAATCCTGACTCAACCATGCAGCCCATCGAGTAGTTGAGTTATTATTGTAAAACTGCAACGCTAAATCCTAAGGAACTTGACTAATAAACGTCTTCTATATAACTCAGTTAATGAAAAATGTCACGAGTTTAGTTGCGGAAGAATGGCTCAACACAACATTTTGAATCTTGTTGTGTAATGATTCAGAAATTATGTTGAAAATGATCTTGAATCTCGCAGGACAGGAAACCCATCAATAAGAGTCAGTTCAGTACACATGGTGTTCCTGAAGCGCCCGAGAGTTTTGCAAAAATGACGAAAAAATCTGCGGACGCTATCTTTTCCTCTCGTTTTCTAGTTCCAGAATCCGTTTCGACCGAAATCGGATCTAATCCGAGACAAATTTGCGATGCAAATATTGATTTGTTGCGTTTTTTTCATTTTTCAGCTCCAACATACTTAAGCTTCATTACGCTTCGCACATCTCTGAGAACGGCCTACTTCAACATTTTCCAACGCACCTGGGCTGATTTTGAAGCTTGTTTCAAGATCTTCAAAATGAGCTGATGTAAGTCCAATTTTGACCAAACAGAGCCGAGATATGAAAATTAGAAGAGACAAAAAGTCAGTTCCTCTCAAAAAATTTTCGCACTCAGAACGAATTCTCAAGCCTCAAACTTGGCCGTATCTCAATACTCTTTGACGTACTTTGGTCCATTCTTAAGCTTACCGATGAAGTTTTGAAATATGTTAGAGCACATTACATCTCGATCGGATTAGGCTGAGTTATTCGATTTTTCAGAGTTAGAGATATCGTACGGTTACAAAACCGAATTGTATTGAAATCGCACAAATTAATCTTTACGATTCGATGAAACGACTTGCGATTCTCAACCCAATTAACATGTTACTGTTGACAAATAGCTACGTACCAAGTTTGGAGAGTCCAAAATTTGTTCTGTATAAATATAAAAATACCGCAATGAGGGAATGATTCTTTTCACAGTCAATAATTTCATTCAAAATATTGGAATGTACTGATTGTCGGATCTCAATTGAAGTCGATGTGATAATATGATGACCACAAACATCATTCCGAGAGATGTTTGAGCCTTCGCTCAAGGCAACGAGTCCGATGGTCGAAACACTTACTGTTTCGCCCACGTTTGGAAAGTAAGTGTACTGAACTTGCTCCTGTACCCAACTTGCCCCCATATGCCGATCTCAGAAATGGGCACTCGTTTACCTTACCGCATATTTTTTTACGTTGGTTATGTTAAAATATGAGGGAATCAATGGTTTGCATCGACCCCGGATCATTTTGCATTTCCCAGTAAATTGAGAGTGATTTCTCCACTTTTCGTGTTTGCACAGCTAAAAAAACACCGAGGAATGTGCATTCAGGAAAACTGTTGCCAAATTCTTGAAGTTCAAACAATTTTGACGTACGTACTTCAACGCATTCGATTCCTTGCCTTAAGACCTTCCAAATCCGTTTTCTTAACTTTGCAGGAGTCGAATCTGGAGCTCTTGTGATAGCAAAATACGGAGATGATTTGTAAAAAAAGCAGGTCAACATCGGGATGTCCCAAAATGCTCCCATATGGTTATCTCAAAGGGGCATGCTGTACGACTTTTCTTACGACTCAGAACGGGACCATCGCGTCAAAATAGGTCGGTAATGGTGAAAAGTTCCAAACAGGGTCATACATTGATAAAAACGTGTTACCGCTGGTTTACATCCTTTTATTCGGCGAAATTGAGACAGCTTGGCTTCAGCCGATCGAAATGAGACGTGTTTCAGCTCAGTTTGAAGGTCTTGAAACAAGCTTCGAAATGAATTGAAATACATTGAGAAATGTTGAGATAAACCAGAGTTGTTGAGGAAATGGCCAATGGGGGCAAATATTTTTAGGGAATTCGGTAGTCAATTCCTTCAGTCGCATAGGTTATCATGCTTCGTGTGATTCGAAAGATAGAATCCGGCTTTGTAACGGTACAATATCTCTATCTCCGGAAAAATTGAGATGTAATGTGCTCTCACATATTTCAGAACGTCATCGTTAAGCTTAAGAATGGACCAAAGTACGTCAAAGAGAATTGAGATGCGCCCAAGTTTGAGGCTCGAGAAACCTCAATTCGTTGTAAGTACGAAATTTCTTTGAGAAAAACTGACTTTTTGTCTCTTCTAATTTTCATAACTCGACTCTGTTTGGTCAAAATTGAACTTACATGAGCTCATTTTGGAGATTTTGAAACAAGCTTAAAAATCAGCCCAGGTGCGTTGAAAAGTTTGAGTATGTTGGAGTTAAAAAATGAAAAAACGCAACAAATCGTTATTTGCATCGCAAATTTGTCTCGGATCAGATCCGATTTCGGTCGAAAATGATTTCAAAACTAGAAAACGAGAGGGACATGATAGCGTTCGCGGATTTTTTCGTCATTTTTGCAAAACTTTCGAGCGCTTCAGAAACACCCTGTAGAGGCAACCCCCGGCATTAGCGGAATTCGCTTATTCGCAGTCTCAGAAATGCTGCGTTCCCCGGTATCCGCGGTACCCTGGCCCACTAATTTGCGGTTTGGATCTGGGTTTTGAAGATAACTTAGCTTTTGGAAAATTAATATCCGTTGGACTTCATTCCAATTCGTCATCCCGAAACAACTTTGCGACTCGAACGTTCATCATCTGCAGGATATTGGCATTGTTACCTTCTTCTAAGACTGATTATCTTATTACCTGACAAAATTGAGGGACTGCGTGGAGAAATGGTGTAATGGCGTTTACGCCCTTGTTCCGCCCTTTCGATTTTTGAGCCTTCTGAAGGATGTTCTAACCACAAAGAAGGTTGGGAGCTCTGCAGTCGTTGCTTAGGAATCGCTCTTGTTTAACAAAGTTGAGGCGTTAGCGCTCGCTGATTCGAGGCCAGAGACTCGCGTTATCGTTGCGAAACAAATTAAACTACACGAGACGCGAGCTGAACTCTTCGCCCTTGATACCCATTTACTATTGGTTCATGAAAGATTGGCACTTGAAGAATTTTTGCTATCCTGGCTCCGAAAAAATTCGGTGACTTCTTTGACTGAGATGATATCAAAGTACATCTAGTTGCGACCATGATAAAAATTTTTCAAAGTCGATTGGATGATGACTGCAGCTGCAGCTTTCATCAGAATGAAGATAAACGCCGGTATCAGGCCTATTTCAAAGGTAGCTCGACTTTTGGATTCTGTAGCTCTGCCAAAATGAATTTCAGCACACTGCAAAGAATTCAAGTAATAAATATTCCATTTATCGATAACCACCATAGAAGATCAGTCGAAAAAGTTGATAATGTTTGGAGATAATCCAGTTTTTGTTATCTCGAGATCCACCGGAGTTAGAGACTCTATCCAAAAACAGAAAAATCATGAGAAAATCCCGACTATGAAAAATGAGAACGCAGTATCAGATTTCAGGAAAGCAAACGAGAGTTCAGGTCGCGATGCTCTCGTACAAAATACGCGTAGTTTTCAGCCATAAGTTATATTTCACCTTATGGGATAAAATTACGCCTTCTTATTGATGAGGAAAGCATACCAGATACAGTTCTGCGCTTACCTCGATCTCACCATGATAGAAATTACTATTTTCATTTTTAGTGCATGTTGACTAGTCAGGATTGGGAGAGTGGGACGTCGAGATTGCATGAGTGCGAGTGAGAGAGCATGACGTCAGAGTCGCGCCACTCCGTAAGAAAGCATTGCCTCTTGCGCATCCGTCTCACTCGCACGAAGTCCCACAGCAATAACCTGTGACTCGCAGTCTATACCTTCGTATGTCTATGGTTACAACCGTCCCGAAGAAACCTCTGAATTGATTTTTCTTGTACAACTAATGTGAGAACAAATTACTGATGATGGGTTCTTGCAAAGCAGCACTCTCATGAGCGAGGGCAAACAATTCTATCCACATCCGCATCTCCAAGGTTCTTAGCAATTCGATTTTCAATATTGGTCGCCTGGGTGAGCACGTCTAGTGAGTAGACATTTCCGCGCATTCCCACGCGTCGATTTGTGTATCGAAAATTGCACACGTGAGCAAGCGATTTGCTAGGCTCCTGTTCCAATTTCCGTTTCCGTAGGGTCATGGCAGAAGACCTGTGCGCGTTCGCAATTCCGCGATTCTTCATATTCGCGGTCGAAGGTTAGGTTAGCCTAGCCATATTTTGCAATTCATTTTGCAATGGTTATGTGATTTGTTGGTCTTCCCGAATAATCGAATGCGCATATTCATTAGCAAATTCAAACATGTATACTTATCAGTATCTGCTCGTTAGAAAAGCTGGTAATATAACTGATCATGGGTTTCATCGGGCATCTTGTCGTGATCTACATTTCTCACTGTTGGGATGATCTGATGAGGAGTCAAGATCACACATGATGTCTGACAATGCACTCCCAGAAAATAAGTGTTGTGCTTTCCATCATTTTCAGGTTGTTGCTGCTGATACTATATCAGGTTCTGAGACCGAAGATTTTATGGAAAATGTTTCCGAGCCGAATGTGTGACTCATAAAAAACATCCAGCATCTCATCCTAATTGTGATTTTTCAGGGCTTTCTTGCTCAACCCTCTAGGTTTCCCGTAAGTTTAGTCAAAACTTGATTACAATCTGGGCCAGAGTTGAGTACAAGCCAGTGCACTCTGGGTTAGAGAGTCAAATCTGTATTTTGTATTCCCTCTAGTTGCTCTCAAATCAATACCCATACTCTCAATACTACGGTGTTCTAGAAAGAGACTCGAAGGTAATTTCGAAAACTAATCTTGATCCACCGACGAGTATGACTGTGAAGAAGTTAGCCACGGAATAGTTGGGAGCAATTTCACGGTTTCCTACAATGATGACCATAAATGCGTTCGGCGATTTGAGATGCGTCCAGACGACTAGCGGGGCTTCCTATTGTTGGTGGTGGATTCTATGATATCACGAGTGTTCAGAACCTTACAAATAACCGTCGATTACTTATATTCATCGATATTCATGTGAGGTTTAGAAGCTGTAGGAGTGGAGGAATCGCAGATTTTACGTCGGTTTTTGGGAGGAATTCGAACTTGTACACTCCTACAAGGCTGAAGATATTTTTCCTCACTTTAAAGCTACATGTTTGCGGTATTTCGGACCACCTAAATCGCAGTCGATTTACGCGGCAACTTGTGAAGCTGTATGAGTGAAAAATAAGAGTTGACTTCAACTATGGGGATGAATTCGAGACTCCACCTCTGTGTCGTGTCCATGTTTGAAATATGTTCTAGTATCAAATAACTGTATGTTTGGCGTATTTTGGGCCATTCAAACCACCCTGGGATATCGATCTTGGCCGATTTTCGCGGCAACTCGCAAGGCTGTAAAGGTAAATAATCGGGTCTGTTTCCAAATATTGCGGTGAACTTGAGATGGCACCCTCCTGGCTGTAGATTTTGGAGTGAATCGTGAGCACGGTCGTATACACAGGTCTATCAACTACTGTGACCGCTACTGTGACCATTTGGGGTTCCTAAGTTGGACACCCGGCGGCGCGTCAATCTGAGCATACATAGCTCGCAGCTGCGCAGCTCATCGGTCCGGTCGTCTGCTCTCGCCATGCTGGATTGCCAGGTCCCGCGCGACCGGGTGGAAGCTGTGTTTAGAAAGTATCCAGAAAAAATCTGCAAAAATTCATGTCAAAAGATCTCACTTTTCTCCACCCGGATCCGCTATTTGTTCAATTTCCTCCACCTTAGTTTATTTATAGAATATTGTTGAACAACAGCTGGCTTGTAAGCGCGATATCTCAACCCAGGAGTTAACTCCAGCCTCTGGAGATGTCTAAAATAATTCCTCCACGGCGATTTCAATTCCCCCCACTGTTACAATTACTGGAGCATGATTAGTTCATCAGTAATCAATTAAAAACATGTTCGATGCTTTCGGAGCCTCCAATGCGTCTACTGCGCATGCGCCCCGCAATCATGCATAGCCATTGGAGGCTCCGAAAGCATCGAACATGTTTTTAATTATTACTAATGCACTAATTTTGCTCCAGTAATTCTAATAGTGGAGGAAATTGAAATCGTCGTGGAGGAATTATTTGAGACGTCTCCGGAGGCTGGAGTTAACTCCTGGGTCGAGATATCGCACTTACAAGTCAGCTGTTATCCAACAATTTTCTACAAATAAACTAAGGTGAAGGAAATTGAACGAATAGCGGATCCGGTCGGAAGAAAATGAGATCTATTGACATGAATTTTCGCGGATTTTGTCTGGATACTTTCTGAACACAGCTCCCACCCGGTCCCGCGCGCGCACTAACGATATACATGGGTCATGGAATTCTACCTCAAATTCTACTTGATTTATCTATCCTCAATCATCTCGGGAAGGATAATCGAGAATTTCCGTCGCTCAACTGAGTATTATGTTACGATGCATTTGATATTGGGTGACAGATTCTCAACCCTACTAGAGTAAGCCCATGTGGGGGCAAGTGACTTATATATGAGTTTTTGAATCAATCGGGACAGATGCCGCGATAGCCGTGTGGTCAAGGTGCCGGTCTCTTGTTTTGCTGGCCCCAGTTCAAATCCCCGGTTTTCCTTTTTTTTCTCTTCAACAGCAATCCTCAAATTTTTTTATCTTATCCATCAATTGAGAAGTAATTTATTCGGATTGAAATGTTGTGACATGACTTTACGAGAGAGTAGGAATATCCAAAAGTGCTTCAATTACTTGGCAACATCATGGGGTGTTTCTGATTGACAGTGAGATTGAGTTCTCTAATCTGCCTCTCACTCTTATTATGCCATGAGTGGTAATGAGAGAGAGAGAGAGAGTTTACGAAGTTTGTGTCTTTTTGGCAAGGGCCGATCTTTAGAGATGAACTCCATTTCTTCAGCGTATCTTGCACGTTGAATCGTATAGACCGACGAGAATTCAGCTCGTTCCTTTTCTTCATATGTTAGTGCTCCCTTGGAAATGGATAACTGAGCCCAGGGCTTATCTTGAATCAGATCTGAAGTTTCACAGACAAAAAAAGGTCGTGTCTCAGGATTGAAATAAATATCAGATAATAAGCAGTCACATTGATCAACCGTGAATGAGATGATTATGTTTATAGCATATTCAAACACGGGATGAGTAAACCTCTGGATACAACAGAATTTGTTATTCTATGTACAGTAGGTTATCGTAGGGATAAAGTTGATGCATCATCAGTTCAGTGTTTGGAAACGGATTTTGATGCAGGCCATGCCGCAAGGGGTGATGATAACCATCCAGGCTTATTCTACCACAGTGTTGGTTCGGCCATTCCATCGGGAGAACGAATTCTGCTTCCAATATCAGCGGGATTGTCTGCAGAGCGAATGTGTTTCTATTGGATTTCTAGTAACAAATCCATAATCTTGGAACATTGATTAGTTGTGAAAACTGGCCATCTAGATGGATGATCTCTGAGCCAACGCAAAACATCCATCGCGTCGGTTCACCCATAAACTTGGAGATCTTGGATTTTCAATGGGGATGTCGAATGACTGACGAGTTCGGCTAGTAGGAGTGCAGTGCATAATTCTAATCTTGGAATAGAAATAGTTTTGATTGAGGCTTTTCGAGTCTTGGCTAGTAAAAGCTTCACGCTAACATTCCCTGATGAAGTAACTCTGAGATAGACTACAGCTGAAATGGCAAGTTTTGAAGCGTCAGCAAATCCGTGTAATTCATAGGAGTAGTTATCATTCGAGTAGTTCAAGCACACAGTCCCTAACAAGTTGGACACGTACTTGATTGGCATGAAAAGGACTGCTTCTATATCCGTAAGTTATTGTGTTGAGCTTGAAAATTGGAACTGGATGGGAAGGATGATCACGCCAGAAAATGGACGCATGTATCGATCATCTTCGTGAACTCGAATCTGTCGAAACATTTTCTCAACATCGGCGGTGAAAGCGTAACGATAAAGTCTCCAATTCCATCAAAGCGTGGTGATATCTGGAAGGAGTTCAGGACGTATGAGCAAATAATCATTGATTGATTTATTTGATTTGGGATGGCAACATCCATTGAAGATGGTCCTCATCTTCGTGGTTGTGCTACTTTCTTTTAGAATCCCATGGTGGGGTAGGAAAAAATCTTCGGAGGAATCAATGTAGTGAGAGTCAAGATTCAGACGATTCATGTGACCAAGTGGTTTATACTCAGATGAACAATACCCGGGCAACATGGATAGGTATCATATACGTATATAGACGTATAACGGACTCATCTGTTATACTTACAATAAAGAGGTTTAAAAGTGGTACAAAAAACACATTTCTGAGATGTATATGTTTGGGATGAATGTCCGACTAATATGCGTCTTGGAACCCCGTCGAAAATACGTATAGAATGAGCATAAATCCACCTAACCTCGTATTGCATCTAAATAATGAGGGTTGGTCGTTAAACGTATTTCAGACTGGTGTAATCGGCGTATAATAGACGTTTAGGTGAGTGTAATCGCTGTAACCTCAAAATTTGGTATAAAAATCGTATAAAATTGGTATAATGCGTGCTTGAGCTCGTTCAGCAAGAAAAATCGCATAGAACTCAAGTTACTGAGCAATTTATTGACTTACCGAGTCATATTCACCATATATATACACGGGGACAGTACAACGGTTGCACAAACATCGATTTTGATGGTTTTGAGCTTCGCAATAAAAGCAGAAATAGCACAGAAAAATCAGAGGTAATTATTTCGAAGAGAACTGTAGCTCAGTCACGACAAAATTATGAAGAAGCATACTCATGCTATAGGATTTTTGCTGGAAGAATCGAATAACAAAGTATTTTATCGTCTCTAATTAGATTGGTGGGACAAAGACTCCTCTAAGGAGATGTTTAAATCTTTTTACATTCCACCTCGTGGCTTGCTCAGCAGAACTAATTGTGACAAAATTATTGCATTCTCCCAAAATTTTTCTCACAGAAATTCACAAACCCCCCTAATACATCATAATACGCCCTTTTCTTTCATGCATACGTGCGCATATTTAAAATTGTGTTTTCAACAAAGATACATGTTCAAAATAGTCTTCAAGATGAAATTCACTGTTGTGAAATTCAGATGAGCAGTACCTCGGCATCGTGAATCGGGCCACTACTGAATCTGCTGACCTTGGTCGACTGAGCTCCGGCCGAAACCATCACCGTTGGGCTTGTGCAGCACATACGGTTCGCGTTGGTGGTACCGACAATTCATTTATCGCGCCGGACTTGACCTGCGAACAATGTTTTTATTTTTTATTCTCACAAGAATCAATTCCAAGTGGATACTCACATCGTATCTCGAACCGAGAGAATATCGCTCAGTTGACTCGGAAATATGAAATTTCTTGGTTGGTATTTGCTAATATCGAGGACACCGGAACTGTATGGATATGAGTAAGGCTATTTTGAGGATCCGTGCCAGAAACACGAGTGACATGAAATAATTTTTCACTGATACCGGCAGAATGACAAAACCATTGATTAATACGAGAATTTTGAATGAATGAATGAATCTCTTCGATAACGTTGTTCACTTTCTTGTCGAGATCTCAATAACCATGGTGCATTGCATCATATTACCAGTAGAGTCGTTTGCAGTTTGCCAATTAAACGGTGTCCCACGAGAGTCTGGATGAACATTTCATGATTCATTCTCTGCAAAGCTACCGTCGCTTGGAAGGAATTGACATGAAGAAACACGACTTTTCCAAAAGATTGGGGTGTGAGGTAGATTTTTTGGGAATTTTTTTTTTTTATTCATTTTAGGATATAAACGGCCATGGCTGCCCTTCTATAGATAATTACATATGAATTGAAAACTAACATATTAGAATGTATAGAATTAGAAACTAGTTATTGGTCAATAAATTTGACTCATTTCAACATAGCAGGGAATCCGACAAAGAATGTGTATTAATGTTTAAATCAATAATCAACTAGGGAAGTTGTTCAAAAAATCAAACAGATTTGTAGAATTGAGTTTTGATCGGAGAAGAGTTTTGAACATTCCGATGGAAGCCTGATACTTGAGATCTTCAGGAAGATTATTCCAATAAGGTCTGAGTCTGTTGGAAGCCGAATTGAATATATAATTTTGATTACTATGGCTTCCATTTATATCTCGATAGGAACGTAAATCATAATCTAAGACTCTATCAATGAAAAGGTTCGTTACATCCTTAACCTCGAATAGGTTATATTTTATCTCGAATGCTGTCACGCAATCATGATAACAAAAGAGACTAGATAATTTCATGAGGTTCAATTGTTCGCGTGCATGTGAGTGATCATGATCTGTGAAGTTAATCAGCGTGCCGTTTTTGAAACATAAGTAACGAATGAGTTTGTTTTGAATCGTTTCCGGTCTATTTTGAACGTAATTTGTGCTAGGTGACCATATGACCGATCCATAGCTCACAATAGGAGTAACGAGGATTTTACGTTTCGGTTTTGTACAGGTACTTGATAGCATCTACGCTCTTGAAATCGACCGTAGTTCTCTTAATGAACCCTAAAAGACGCATTGCTTCAGAAAATATATGTTCCATGTGAGCGTCAAATTTGAGCCTAGAATCAAAAATTATGCCCAGATCAGATACTTTATCTACTCTAGAAATTGCTAGTCCGTCTATCTGATATTGGAATCCAAATACTGATTTAGATCTGCTGAATGATATCACGTTGCACTTTTTCATGTTAATCCTAAGCCCGTTTACAGCAGCTCACTCAGAAAGCTGAGAGAGTGCAGTCCGTAAACGAGATGCATATCTAGGTGACTGTACACCTGAATACAGCTTAACGTCATCAGCATAAATCAGGATATGGATTCTAGGTAATAGGATTTTGATATCATCAATGAATATTACAAATAAGATTGATCCTAGGTGAGATCCCCGAGGGACTCCTGAAGAGACTCTAAAATGTTGAAATGTTAACAAATTCATCGAAACAACGATCGGTTTGCATTGGTTATAACCTGAATTTACAATCTTGATGCAAAATAAATAATGAGATTCGATGACGATGGACCAATTTCGAGCAGTGGAAATTTCTACTCATCTGATTAGTAAGAGTGCTACTGCTGCGAGGACTCGCGTCACTTTTCTGATCCTGCAACAACGTCTTGATTTTCTTACAGGTCTGAATCTCATCCGCAAGATACTCGACTGTGTTGTTGTTGTTGTTGGTATACTGGGGCGCTGCACATGCATTGAATATTTGTTTACGCAGGGACCGTTACCAACAACACTAACACAGTCGAGTATCTTTCGGGTGAGATTCAAACCTTTAAAAAAATCAAGACGTTGTTGCGGGGTCAAATAACGGTGACGCGAGTCCTCGCAGCAGTAGCACTCTTACTCATCAGATAAGTAGAAATTTCCACTGCTCGAAATTGGTCCATCGTCATCGAAATCGAAATCAATGTTTGTGCAACCGTTGTACTGTCCCCGTGTATATATATAAAGAATATGACTCGATAAGTCAATAAATTGCTCGGTAACTCGAGTTCTATGCGATTTTTCTTGCTGAATGAGCTCAAGCTCGCATTATACCAATTTTATACCATTTTTATACCAAATTTTGAGGTAACAGTGATTACACTCACCTAAACGTCTATTATACGCCGATTACACCAATCTGAAGTACGTCTATAGACCAACCCTCGTTATTTAAATGCCATGCAAGGTTATGTGAATTTATGCGTATTTTATACGTATTTTTGACGGGATTCCAAGACGCTTATTAGTCGGACATTTATCCCAAAAGTATACATCTCAGAAATGCGTCTTTTATAACACTTTTAAACCTCTTTATTGTACTATAATAGATGAGTCCGTTATACGTCTATATACGCATATCATACCTATCAATGTTGCCTGGGTAGTGGTAGGAATCGGACAATTTCTTGTCATTTGCTAGCCTACTGTCTACACTGAGAGACCGATATGGTAGCTGTGATTATATTTGGCAAGTTGTATCAAGTATACGTGATTAAGTACCCGTTACCTTCCGGACAGTATGCATCAATATTTGGAATACCGAATAGGACTACGCAATCAAGTACTCCGGAATCTTGATGTACTAATAGTTACTATATGATAATTTGGAATAATATACAAGGAGTAAGGGTGGCGCTCTGAATGCTGCGCGGAGATCGCAAAGTAAACGCCGACTGCTACAGAGTACAGACCTATGACACACAGATCTAGAATGATCAGATACAGATCAAAGTCAATACCTGACTATTGTTATAGTGTTGGTCAAAGTTGTGGAGTCGAGATGCGCAACAGAAGCTTGATGCACCAATCTCGTCTAACATAACCTATCCAATGTTGTGATATCTTGCAAGAGCCTTCTCAGAAACTTTTTGTTCCATCAAGATCACTGTTCTTGACTTTCAAAACATATGTGCGTGGATTTGATGATGAATCATCTCATTGTATCCGTCATTGAGCTCCATACGTATTACTCTTTACCTGAGTATTGTATGTATGGCGCGACAATAGTCAGTAGTACCGCGTATGGTAACTATTAGTATATCAAGACTCGAGAGCACTATGGATATATTTCCAGCAAATTCTAATATACGCATATCCATAGTTAGTATCGCACAATACTGGGGATCGTATGGGTTTCGCAGTGTAGCTTGTAGAGGAGTTGTTTTGCGGGATCAAACGATTCGCCGAGAATTGATGGTTGGAGATTATAACGTAAAGGTAAGCTTAAGTATATCGACCATCAGATCCTCTGGAATGAGTTCCCATGAAATGATCCTCACAAGCTTGTTCATCTAGAGTGGGAAGTGACTTCGAACTGATCATCTTCTCTTAGATCCAGAATTCCTGGAGCAGCTCTCCTACCTCCACGTCTGCAGAGCAGTGAAGAACAGTCGGTTGCAACGTCAACTGGTTGCAATGTCAGTGAATCCTGACAAAATCCATCCAAGTTTTGTTTTCGTAGCGATGGGTTGATCAGGAGTGCCTTTGAGAAGGTCATTTTCCACAATCAATCCGTGAATAGATGCATTCAGTAATATTTCAATTGGGTGATCTTTCATAAATTGTGGGTCAGCTAGTCGTAACCCTGAGATATGATTCCATGATGTGATTGAGCAGCCAATCCGTGTTTGACATCCCGTGAGATCCTTGATAACCAAGGCGTGAAGTCTAGCCAGGGATGGAGATTCAAATGTGGGTTGAAATGTAACATCAGCAAGACCCGTAGCATGAGACTGGTTACTACCTAGAGCTTGCACTGGTACTAAAACACGTTTTTTTTATGGAGTTTCAGCCTTTGACATAATGATTCAGCGATGAATGAGGTTTGGGCTTATTGGTCGATGAGAGCGCGAGTGAATACTGTTTTGCCGTTTGAGCTCAAAACTCGAACCCAGGCAGTAGCCAAAAAACTGTATTGGATTTTTTGGGAATGGAGTTCATCGCAACTACATGGTTATGAGATGATGAAACTCGGTGAGAATGGCGTAGATGTTGCTGAAAGCTATGCCCAAGGAGCAAGATTAGATTCGGTCGTATTCGTAGGTTCATCAAAATGGAGTAGAGATTGATGCTTCTCTCCACATGACCGACACTTATAAATAGATCTACAACTCTTGGAATCATGATTTCCGAAACAGTAGTAACATAACCTCTTTGACTCGATAAATTATCGACGAGAATCTATACTCATCGCATTGAATGCGGGACAATTTCGTAGAGAATGATCTTGTTCGTATGATGAGCACTTTTTTCCTGGAGACCAGATCAGATTAAGAAGAATAGAGGACTTTCGTGCCTTGCTTCTGAACATATGAAGAGAGTGATCTTCGGTGATTTTGCTGGCTCTTATTTTATTTGGAATCACTCGTGCTCGAGGGGAAACTGAGTTGAGAATTATTTTCTATAGACGCAAGTGTGCTCAATCTTGATTGAGAAAGGTTATCATTCTTGCGAAGGTTGGAGGATCGGTAGTCTCCCTAAGGGAAGTATCATCGAGACGGCTAGCAGTGATGAAAACTACCAAGTCGTCCTAATCATCGGTAGCTCTGTCAAGGGTTCTGAGGACTATTAGAGGGTTGACAGTGCTATTGATTGATTTTCTCAATTCGGATGCTATTCCTTTTTGGATAGGAGAAACAGAGAAGAATTTTTTCAATTCATCATTGACCATGCGGCGAGTGTACTCATACAGTTTACTTAGTTCATCCCAAGCTCGTTGTTACCTCCTCCGAGAGGTATGACTTGAATCTGCATAGCAGCATCACCCTTGAGATGAGCTTTGAGGTGATGAATTTGACTGCTTTAGAGAATGATTCATAATCGATAACAGTTGCGGTGAATAAATCACGAAATTTTGTCCAATCATTGAATGTTCCATCGAAGGGCTAAATTTCTATGGGTGCTAGTTGAGGAGCTTCGAATTCCGACATGACAATCTGAGTGGTTTGATTGCGAGAGCTCCTTACGGTCATGTGGGATTTATTGATGAGAAAATCTTCAAAGTCACTGAGAGCATCGATATAGATCTCTTCAGCCTCAGCAAAAAAATTTTCCTTGACATAATCGATTTTCAAACGTGAAGTCTCCATGAGTAATGATTTTATCATGGTTCCTTTTGATCTCGGTGAACCACTCTTATATCTTGGAAATTCGGATTTCAGCCCCACCAGTGGTCATTTCCCTTCTTCTCTTCTCCTTGAAATTAGTAAAAGAATTGAAAATTTCATCGACTCTCGATAGATGCAAACCGACAAAATTTTGCTAAGGACATTTTATACGAAGACGTCGCGAAGATTGGTCGAAAAATCATAGGGAGTGCAAAGTTTGAAAATGTATTTTGCACCAATCTTTTGGTCGTTAAAGTTACTTGATCTCCGATAATCTAGGAGATGTAACTCGGGTATGAGAGTGGATTTGAGATATGGGTTTTGTTAGCAATGAGCAATGAACTTGAAATGGATCTCAAATTCGAGGTGGACTTTATTGAATGAGTTTGATGGCGTACTTGTTCAGGCAGGTCAACCACCATTGGAGAGCATCAGTTGTGACTCGAATAGTCTAAGAATTGCTCTCATTGCATGTAGTCAATAGTTTGAAAGCGATATTGTTGTCATAGAGATACGCATCAAAAGATTGAAGAACGTTCCATGGGAACAATCTCATTTGTAGTTGATTGTACAAGGTTTTCTTCCTTATTCCTAGGAATATCTGAAAGATTTGTGCTTGAGTAAGCAAGAGAACTTGAGAAATGTGTGTGGCTTCAACGAGCGATGAACTTGGAATGATCCTTGAATTCGAACATGAAATTGAAAACCCAAAATAATTCGGTAGCGTCAGTGATTAGGGTAATCACTGACTGAAGAGCTGAGCTTATGCCTCGAAAAGTCAATGCAAGAGGAACTACTCTTCAATTGAGTGATTCAACGATTGCTTATAAGGCGAAATCGTTGTTATATGTTGATACACTACAGGCTTAGGTATGATTGGAGCGATCTTACTCGACATTTGAAGCACTCGTCGTCTTTTTGGACTTAGTGACGATGCTTCTTGCTCCACTGATGGCTGTGACGAGTCCCAATAGAATTCACTGCTTCCATATGGGCACTCTGGAACCATTCGGCAATACTCGATGCAACTTGAAATGGATTCACGCAAACTGTATTATGTGGCGTGTATCCGGCTCGAAGGACCAAATGATGTTGACTTAGTCGGTTGCTGGGTTGATAAAAGGAAAGAATACTCAAACTCTTTGCTTTTTGAGTAACTTTGATCGATCTTTTGCACGAATGTCTCTCATCGCGCGAGAGACCACTTTTTTCACGAATGTGCGATCCGTCGATCAACCAAAAAGCAAAAGGAGAATCAGCCGAGGCGGCTCATATGTAGCGAGTTGAATATTCAAGTCACGCGGGTCCTGAATCATCACAAATATGAGTTTGACGAAAGTATTTTATTCAAGCAGGCACACATTGATTCGAATTTCACAGTGATATAGCATTGAATCAAAAAATCTTGAAAGGTACACTACCGCTCATAAGTTCATGAACGGTGAACGCTCATTGAGCCTTATTCCAAGAGGCGATATCTCAGACTCTATGCATCGTAGGATAATTTTGAAAAAATCATTTTGAAGAGCAGAGAATATGTTGACTCTTTCGTGGTTTTAATAGTCTCTATCGATTCTCTTGAAGGTACTAGATGCTAGTCAAAAGTTAGGAATCTACAAAAATATTCACTCCCATTGATACACCTGCAGTTTCGCTGCAAATAATGATACGGCAATTTTGCAGAAGGCATCTTATAGAACAGAAAATATGCTATGTGTAGCTATCTTTCTATCATTTTTCACGTTGCACATGTGAGAACGTATGAGCTATCAAAATACCCAGAATAATGATCCCTTGCGGCTTCAGGTGTCGTTTTCAGTGAGAAAACACAGTATTGATTACTCCGATGGGTTATACGTTCTCACACGGGAAACGTAAAATATTATCAAGAGTTAGCTACACATAGCATTTTTTTCTACAAGATGCCGTTCGCAGAATTGCAGTATCTTTATTTGCAGTAAAACTGCAGGTGTATCAATGAAACTGAAAATTTCCGTAGATTCCTAACTTTTGACCAGCATCTAGTACCTCCTAGATAATCGATCTAAATCATGGGAACCTCTCAAAAGTTATCATTTTTTCTGGACTTTGAGATGCTCTTTCCAGAATTGTCCTCCAGCACATAGAGTCTGAGACATCGCTTCTCAAAGTGAGGCTGACAGTTTATTTATCGTTCACGAATTTATGAGTGGTAGTGTATTCTGACCTTCACTCGGAGGCTACAGTTCCGAATTCACCCCCGAAGTTCGAGGCAATCCCTATTTTTTACCCAAACAGCTTCGTAAGTTGCCGCGAAAATCGGCTGCGATCGATGATCAAGGATGATCTGGGTGGTCCGATATACCGCGGAAATGTAGTTGGATCATCCTGAAAGATATTTTGACCATCACTAGGAGGGTACAAATTTGAATTCACCCCCAAAGTTGAAGACAACCCCTGTTCTTTACCTATACACCTTCGTGAGTTCCCGCAAAAATTGGCTGCGATTGATGATCCATGGTGATCTACGTGATCAAAAATACCGCCAACATATGGTTTGATGATCCTGAAAGATCCGTTCATCACTAGGAGAGTACAGATTTGAATATACCCCGAAACTTGGGTACAACTCTTATTTATGACCTATACAGCTTCGCGAGTTGCCACTGGAATCGGCTGAGATCGATGATCCATGGTCTTCTACGTGGCCCAAAATACCGCATAAATATGATTTTACGATGGTAGAACATGTTTCAACCATCGCTGAGAGGGTGCAGTATCGAATTTAATCCCATAGTTGGAGTCAATCCTTATTTTCCACTCATACGGCTTCGCAAGTTGCCGCGAAAATAAGCTGCTATGGATGATCCATGGTATCCAGGTGCCTCAAAATACCGCTAACATGTGGCTTAATAGTGTGGAAAGGTATTCTAAGCACTGTAGGAGTGCACAAGCTCGATTTCTTCTTAAAAACTGACATAAAAACCTGTAGTTCCTCCACTCCCTCCGCTTCTAGGCCTTATATGAATATCGATCAAGATAAGTGATCAACGGTAATCTATGTGGTTCTGAACACTCGTGAAAGCATCTAGGATCCACCTCCAACCATAGACAGCCCCGCTATTTGTGGTCACCATTGTAGAAAAGTCTAAAATTGCGGATAACTATTTTGCGTCCAACTTCACAGTCATCCGGTGAGTTGAGTAAAAACGTAAAAATGGTATTTCACATTGTTGGCCTCAGAAGGTTTAGTTATGAGTAGTAATACTCTGAATCAGCAATCAGCCTACATTAATCCCTCTCTTTCGATTCCGCCGATGGAGAGAATGGTGTTGGTTGAGGAATACGCTTTCAAGCCCGCAAATTTTTCATATCATTCAGCAGCATTTGAAGTGTTTGGATTTGAAGAGAGTGCAACACTTTTCCATTGAGCTGAAGCAAGTAATCGATCATCTTGATCACAAGACAAGAATGAGAATGATATTCCCACCCATGGATGAAACTCTTTTGCACTTACTAACTTGAATTCTTCGTGTGCGAATCTGAAATGTTTTTAGGAAATTTTCACGACTGATGAGAAGTTTTGATTGATCCAGATTCAATGAGACCATAGAAAAAAAGGTAGACTAGATGAGTTGTCTGACAGAGTATAATAGCACGGTGCACTAGCAATGAGTTCAACCCAAAGGTGCTTGCCCTTCAGAATTTCTTTTTTACGCTTAAAATACATGACAAATGTGACATTCTACCGCAAGAACGAAAATCGTAATCGCTCCTCTGGTGGAAAAATGAGCCTAATACTATAGTAATACTACAGCAGCTCTACTGTCTACTATCGTACTACTATCGGAGAGGTACGGCCGTATGACTATAGTAGCACTACTGCCGCACTACGATCGTACTACTATAGTATTCTATAGTATTACGGCCTTCATAGACTATATTCATCAAAGTCACATTTTGAGATACATGTGTCATCCAGCATCTCGTGTTACATTTTTTATTATAACTATAAGTGACTCCGCGAGAGATGCATTATAAGCTTGGAGAATAAATCGTGTTCCTTAAAAATCACCGTTTTGGTGAACGAAAAATACGTAAATCACAGCCCTATCGTATTCTCTTAGCTGAATCTTTATTTTGTCGGTATTACGGATGTGTCATGAGGGGAGGAGAGAGGAGTTAGACCATGGATATATGGGCAAATCTCACGAACTATGCGGTTTGGCCGAACAGGCCTAGGGGAGAGCGGAGTATGGTGGGCAGCTCGAAAATTTGGGTACCCCAGTTATAAAATACAAAAAAATATTTAAAAATCCAAATGTTCATGAATTCGCATCAGTGTATCACCTAGTTTTTCCCTGGAGAGTTACAAGAAATTTCAATATGTTTTGACCCTTCAAAAGCGTAGGTCAAAATTCGAGGTAAAATATCGCTTGTCACGCCTGTATGCACTCTACCGTTCGTGCGCCAATTTGATCGAAAATACTTGGCTACCCATCTCTCATCGGTAGCTCTGTTCGTTAGCTTTAATCTCCAATTTGAATCGAAGTGATCCGATAAGTAGTTTTTGAGCAATAATAGTAATACGAAGATGAGTGGAACGGGGTATAATGGACACAAAAAGCAGGGCGCGTTGGCCAGTTCCGACATACAGCCACAGCACACGAGCCGCGTGGCGCCACCCAACCTAACCTAACCTCCGCGTCGCCTCGTGTTGTTGATATTCTGCTCCAGCTGCACCACGGATGTGATTGTTTATCGATATTATTGATAATTTTACCTCGATGTGAGTGAAAAGTGAGTGCTATCAATGCTGTGGGTGGTGGATTAGAAGCTGTATCACATAATATGACCACCAGATTCGTGTCATGCATCATAAATTCGTGTGTGCGAGCGAGTGAGATCCCAGCTGTGACATCTTTTTGTTGAATAATCGAGTTTTACCAACATTCCACGGTATGTCATGGACCTGAGGCATCAGATTAGGTGGAAAAATGTTCAAATATGCTAATGACAACAATTGTGTATGTGTAGTGTTATCATTTTACTTAAAAATCGTGAGTGTCCATCATACCCTACACGACTGTCCGCTATACCCCGCGATTGCCCATCGTGCCCCAATGATTAAGGTTTAAAAAATAGCATTTCTATGAAAATGTGCGAGTGAAAAAATTTTTAAAAAAATATCCCATCATTCCTGAGATGTTTCTCTGTCGAATGCCCACTCGCAGATCCGATTAAAGTGAAAATCGTAGTTGCCAAGCGGGTTTTAGTTAACTATGCCCGACATACCCCGTTCTCCCCTATTTTCACGTTGTCAGAAGAACAGTCGCGTTTTTTCCGCCACTCACATTACATCATTTTGAAGACCCACTCATATTCAACAGTTCTGCATCATCTAGAAGTCTATTATTTGCTTTAGAAAGGTACTGGGACACGCTTCTCCGTGACAAAATCGCAATTTTCGACCGAACAGGGCCATAATTCTCTCACGTCTTAGCTCACCACAGGCGGGGCGGTTCACCGATCGGTCTGGAAATTGGATATGTGATGGATTATGATATATAGAAACATATAATTTTCGCCCGAGGCTATGCCTATCAATGCATCAGAGCGGCGATGATTCGTTGGAGCGAACTCCGAATTTACACTTTTTCTTGTATCGCTGTTCTAATCGATGCACCACTCGGGGCGGTGATCATTTCGTATCTGTAGAAACTACATCTTATTCAACCTCCAAAAACCTACAAATCTAGCCCAAGAACGATAGTGTGCTCGATTCCGCACGACGGTGCGACTTAGAATGAGAAAAGTTATTTTTGCGTAAATGGGGTCAAAAGAATCGTTTTTCGTGTAGCGCACGGAAATTTCGATACGGTTGAGATTGAAACCACGTGTAAACTGATATTTGTACTTCAAGAAATGACTATGAGAATCGCCCCTACTACAGCCTCATCTCGGTCGCGATGCGAGGCTTGTGAGGATTGACAAATGACGAAAATGAGCGTTTTGACGGTTAAGGCACATCTTCATTTTATACCACAGACCTTCAGATGACACTGTAAACTATCAAACGTATCTTTTCCTCTATTCCAACGTCGGAGATGCCATGTATTTACATACACATGAGCCAATTAGAATCACGGAAATATGAGGGTCCCATTCAAAAACATGAGAGAATCTTCTATTCCCTCACAAATCCACGGCGGAGCTTCAAAGTGATTTACGCAAGTATTTCATCATTGTTTGAGCATTACTTGGGCCAAACAAAAGTTCATGGGAGGTGTGCTGCCATTCTGGAAATTCTCGAAATGTCTAAGTCGAAATCGCATAGTTCCTGAGATTTGCCCATATATGCGATCGTGCGGTGGATCTGATGGTGTACATAGGTATGGTGTGTATAGGTACGCCACATGACGCCATTTACCCTCCTAGACGCTATAATATGATATGGAGCCCTAACCTCACCTCACACCATCATACGAGCTATTATAGGTTGCTCCAATTATTGTCCGCGCGCAATCGCTGCTAAGAAAAAAACAACGATTCGGACACGGTTTGTTTGATGCTCAAAACATATTTTTGAACAAATTGGAGGAGATTTTCCCCATTAGCAGTTGCTCCTGGCCTATTAATGTAGCTGAGGTACAGCGAAACCGCCTGTTATTACGTTTTTTGTGCATAGTGAAGTGGAAAAAGATGCAGGTTAGTGGGCTTTCAGAGCCACAACTGCCACAAGTTTGAGGAAAAAAGTTGTTAGATCATCACTCAAAGTGTTATCTGGCTCATGAAATGAAGCAACAGTGGCTTAATATGTGTGACCGTGGTGAATAATTTCCACATTGAATCACCTGATCCTTCTTATTTACCTTCCCATCTGAAAGTGTTGACACGCTTCGACGATGATTACCCCAACTCTTCTTGTAATGAATAGGATGAAAAAAACGGCTGTTTAACGAGTCAGTTGATTTCATTTAATTCGACGACGTTTCGAAGACTGATTTGCCTCCTTCTTCAGGTCTAAAATACAATATCATGACAGTCAAACATATTGGATGGAGTATATACATGTATATGTATGTTTACATTCATAAATGCATCAAGTGTGTGTCGGTGTATATATACTCTCTAACACTCATGATACACTTTTAATTACCTGTTAAATATCATAAAAGTTATTTAAACAGTCATTTTTCGGACTGTAGTCATGAATTACACATGTTTCTTCACAAATTGTCTCTGAGTTTACCTGTAAATTTTTATGAACTTGAATAATGAATTTGTAGAATGGACCTGTTTTTCAGTTGAACAAGTAATTTGAACATCATACCATGTACTTTCACACAAATTGAGTGGTATTCTAGCAAAGAATATTTTACTTTCATATTGACTATTGATATAAATGAACTCTTTCTTCACATATATTCACTTTTCTTGAATTTAACACTTAGTGATTTCACAAAACATTTTTGATGACACTGAATGATTGTTTTATGTTCATCTGGTGATTAGCCAGACATCAATACTGATCTATCGATCTATTGATTTACACCTAGCGACCTCTAACAATCTATCAGTGAAGTTGTCAACGTTGATAAATAGTAATCTATATGATCATGTGAGAAGGTTAATTTCAACAAGCATCACGATATTTGTTCTTTTTCACTTGTCTTAGAAGTGGTGCGTAAATGTGGTGTAAGTTTCTAGTGTCATCTTTTTTATTTATAGGGTGCTCTTCCAATCTTATGTGAACCATTCCTGAAACTAATCTTTTATACCAATTATGTTCATGGTCTAAAATTTTGGGGTTAGCAAAATCAAAAGTATGACCTCGACTTCTCATATGATCATTTACAACATAGTTTTCATCCATCTTTAAACTCCTTGACTCATGTTCATTAATTCTAGTACTCAAATCTCTTTTTGTTTCCCCCACATATGCGGCATTGCAATCATTGCATTTTAATTCATACACTACATTCGTCTGATCGCCTATACTTGTCCTATCCTTTCCCCTTTTTTATAATATCACCCAAATTATTCTTGATTTTCGGAAATAATCTTACAGGAAGATCCCTGAGTTTTTTAGAAACTCTCTGATAAAAACCCTCAATGTAAGGGAGACCTATATTGATTGACAGCCTGGATTTCTGCGTTTTTGTAAAGTTTTCATTCCGATTATTAACTGATTCACTAGGTCCATTATCATCCAACTTTCGATGAATGAGAGAGTGTATTCTTTTTCTCATGTGATATTTTATAAATTGAGGGGGATAATCATTCTCAACTAGTATTTTTTCTACCAATCGGATGTTTTTTTCGTTTTTTTCAAATTACTTGTTCAACTGAAAAACAGGTCCATTCTACAAATTCATTATTCAAGTTCATAAAAATTTACAGGTAAACTCAGAGACAATTTGTGAAGAAACATGTGTAATTCATGACTACAGTCCGAAAAATGACTGTTTAAATAACTTTTATGATATTTAACAGGTAATTAAAAGTGTAGCATGAGTGTTAGAGAGTATATATACACCGACACACACTTGATGCATTTATGAATGTAAACATACATATACATGTATATACTCCATCCAATATGTTTGACTGTCATAATATTGTATTTTAGACCTGAAGAAGGAGGCAAATCAGTCTTCGAAACGTCGTCGAATTAAATGAAATCAACTGACTCGTTAAACAGCCGTTTTTTTCATCCTATTGATCTACTAAACGAGTGATAGAAGCAAAATGGATAATCTTCTTGTAATGCATCAGACAGAATCGAGTTGAGAGAACTCAATCAAACATTTAGTCAGTAGTTTTCTGCTGTTTGTTGTGCCTCCAAGCATCCAATTGATGAGTTGTACCCTTTACACTTATTGCGTTGCCATTAGAAATGAGCACTCACCACTTCTAGCTTCGCAGTACTAGGTCATTATACTGAGGCTGCATTATTGGTTTGGTCAATCATAAACTTTCATTAGTAACATGAATGTTCATCATTTTGAATCCCTTTTGTAGTTCTTACTGACTAAAATAATTATCTGACGCAGCCACAGCATAGTGACCTAGTACTGAGGAGCTAGAAATGGCAAGAGCTCAATTCTAATGGCAACACTTGGGCCCAACTCATCAATTGGATGCTTGGAGGCACAACAAACAACAGACGACTACTCCACTGAATGTTTGATTGAGTACGCTCAACTTGATTCTGTCTGATGAATTACAAGAAGAGTTTGGGTAATCATCGTCGAAGGGTGTCAACACTCTCAGATGGGAAGTTAAATAAGAAAGATCAGGTGATTCGACGCAGGCACATGCCCAGTGCAATGCCGCGAGAGGTCCGTGACAACCTCTGCGCAGCGGGTGGTTGGCCTTGTGCCGGTCACTTCTGCTGGCCGTCATCGGTGGTAGGGGCTGCAACCGCAGGTGCCGAGGCGCTCGATCGCGGCTCGAAGTCACGTGGAAGGGCGTATATAGGTATATCAGATAAATAGGTGGTCAAGGTAAACGAATAATTCGGTGGACACTGGGTAGTTCGGTCAGGCGCTGTGGGGTGAACAATAGGTGGGATCTTAAGCCGCGGTCACTCATCCTTGGTGTCAAGACTCGCTCATTGCCTGATGGGCGTTCTCGTATACAATTATGAACGACGCGACAAAAGCCGACATTGGTGTGCAATTATCCGTGAATTGGTGTTAATTTTTGCGCAGGTCCGACAGATGATTGAGACATGCTCCTGGGCCCTCATATAGACTCCTTTCAGTGACGCGGATTTTCCGAACGACATGAGCAGTTGAGAGGGCAATCCGCCGATTTCGCGGATCCCTCTCGGGTCGTCCGCTCAAAAGCCGGAGGCCCCCTTTCAATCTAGTTTCGTTATGATGGTCATCCGGGAAATCCGGGGTTTCCGCGGATGACCTCGACAACATCTGGCATACACTCATGCACACTTAGCCTAATCGAGCGAGCTGAATCTGCGCTGTGAAAGTAGTACAAAAATATGAGACGATGCGTAATGCAATCGAAAAGCTTATTATGATTCTATAAGTCGATGATTTTTGTAAAGGAGCGGGTGGCCTCATGGGCCCCCGCGACAGATTCAATATGGAAATTATTCACCACGGTCACACATATTAAGCCACTGTTGCTTCATTTCATGAGCCAGATAACACTTTGAGTGATGATCTGACAATTCTCTCCCTCAAACTCGTGGCAGTTGTGGCTCCAAAAGCCCACTAACCTGCATCCTTCTCCACTTCACTATGCACAAAAAACTTGATAACAGGCGGTTTCACTGCATCTCAGCTATATTAATAGGCCAGGAGCAACTGCTAATGTGGAGAATTCACCCCCAATTGGTTGAAAAAATTGGTTCGAGCATCAAACAATCCGGATTGTTATTTGTTATTTTATTTGTTGTTGTTGTTATTTTATAGTGCTTGCAGACGACCATGACACGTGCGCAACACCAATGCGCGCGAGTTTGCATGTGTGTATCAGTGGTTACCCTATATGACGTAGATTTGAATCGGGAGTCTTTCGCGGGTGCATTTTTGATTATTTATTGTAAATCGAATCTTGTCCATGAAATTATTCTGTTTTGACCAAGAATCATCTTGTAGTCTGCGCTATCGAATGCATATTCTGTATTGGCATACGCTCGATCATGCATGCAAGTTCCCTATTCGTTTGTCCGTATGTTGTCGACGTGCTCAATTACGGGTAGAATTTCGGCAAAAACAATTTACTCCGTCACGTTCCCACTTCTTCCTTGCATCTTCATTAAAATTGAAATGTTTTGACAGAGCCATTTAAGTATACCTTTCAAAATATCTTTGGAATTAATCTATACTGCGGGAGTATTCATCACAAGCATAATGTAAAACCTAAATATTTCTATTCTAGTATGACCGTAAATCTAGAGCGTACTACGATAGTAATACGACAGTAATACGGCCAGTACTACTACCGGAGTGCTACGATCGTATTACGACAGTAGTGCTACTATAGTAATACGGACGTAGCGATATGACAGTAGTAGGAAGTTGCGCAGTACTGCTACGCTCACTTTTCCACCAGGGTCAGGTTTCCGGGAAAAGTCCATTTCAAGATTCTTCTATGAAAATATGAGTTTTTACGAAATGGACCTTCGTCTCAGGAAAACAGCGGTCGTAGAATTTCATCCACCCTCAACCTTCTCACATAAGAGGCCTCACAGATCCATCAAATATCCACTCCAAGAATTGAATTCGTCGGAAAATGCGTCATGAAGTGATTTTAAAGGGAAAATAAGTAAGTCTGCTGTGATAACGGGAATGGGCCTCATTCTACGTCCGTGGATGTGACAGAGAGACCAAAATACTATAAGTGGAATGAAAATGACGACGAGCTCATAAAGAAATAACTTCTCTTAAAAGAGAATTCGAAAAACGGAATATTCAATGCAAGGTATCATTTTCTCGACCATTTCTGGACTGTGACTCAACTGTTACGCAATATTGAAATTCTTGAGGATACACTCTGGAAGGTCTCGCGCAGTTGTTGATCTCAAATCCTGTGATTCCTTCCGGTGAACTTAACTAGTTTGGGAATATTCTGAGTCAAAATTACATTCAACGTGTGGATAATTGCATCATTCGCAACGAAATTGGATCAAGATAGCAGGTATGAGGGATCTACAGGAGTTCTCCCTAGCAGAGTAGTTTCAATTCCAAAATGAATTATCTCGCCATTCTCGATATTCGTCGAAGAGATCGAGTACTAATGTAGAATTTTGAGAATTCGCAACTCCAATATGACTCTCAACTTCAAATATTTCCAAATTGGTGGAGTTTTCCGCAAAGAGTAATAGGATTCGGATTCAGAATGTCGATGGAAAAACTCGCTATGTACCCTGAAGAATGTGTGCATGAAGTAGAAATTGAGTCACAGTCCAAAAATACTTGGAAATCTGGTAACTTTTGTTGAAGTTTTGTTTTTCCAGTCCCTTTTTTAGGGCAAGCCAATTCTGTATTAGTTCATAAATTATCAATTTCCATTCCATTTATAGTGTTTTGGTCTCTCTATCACATCTACGCACGTGGAGTGTAGCCCATTCCCATGATCATGGCGGACTAATTCATTTCCCCTTCAAAATCACCTTATGATGCATATTACGACGAATTTAATTTTCAGGAGTGGTATTCGATGAATCGATGAGATTTTACGTGAGGGAGTTGAGGGTAGGTAATTTCTACGACCGCTGTTTTCCTGAGACGAAGGCTCATCTCGTGAAAACTCAATTCTTTCATAGAAAATCTCAAAGTGGACTTTTCTCGGAAACAGGAGCGGTTACGATTTCCGTTCTTGTGGGAAAATGGCACATTTATCATGCAATCCGAGCGTAAAAGAGAAATCCTGAGGGGCAAGCACCTTTGCCTTAAACTAATTCCTAGAGTACCGTGATAGAATGTGACAAAGCTCCATAATAACATGTCTTGAGAGTCGATTCGAGTGATAGTAGCAAGTTTTTATTTCAGATTGAAAATGTTTCTGTACAGTCAATAGCTGCAAATACATAAACAATTTCGATATTGGCAGATGGAAATTTTCGTTGTTGAGTGGGAAAACTTTTCGTAGAGTATTCATCACTCTGACACTTGTCTTGAGATCAAATGATTCATCCTTTGCCTATGATTCTTCTCTGCTGGGTTCAATGGAATTTGACTTCCTAGTCATAGCCAAGCACATTAGATGCCTGTTAATGTTTCCAAACATACTCTTTCACCAAAATCCCTTCCTCGATCAGTAAGATAAGAATGGAAGAGAAAAAAGTATTTGTGCTGAGTTGATGTATTATTAGTGACGAAACATCCTATAATGATCAACAGATTGAAATATGTCTTGCACATGATTTTGCTGCTGAACTCATGATCAAAAGGCGCGGCAGCGCCTTGCTGGTGAGTATATATAAAAGAGAAGAAGTATGGATGAATTTATCGATTGATGAGGACTAGGGTGAGGGAATGCCACTCGATTCGCAAAATATTGTCTTTTTATTTTGCAACGTTTCGTCAACTCGTGCGTTGACCTCATCAGGCTTGGGATTTCTTAAAGTAATGGTTACATGATTGGAAGTAGAGAGGGATAGAGCATTCTCTCTTTGTCAAAGGTGGTCGACAGCGAAAGTGCTCTATCCTTCTCTACCTCCAATCATGTAACCATTACTTTAAAAAATTCCAAGCCTGATGAGGTCAACGCACGAGTTGACGATACGTTGCAAAGTATAAAGACAATATTTTGCGAAATCGAGTGGCATTCCCTCACCCTAGTCCTCATCGATCGATAAATTCATCCATACTTCTACAACTGCAGAGGACGATCACAAGAAACTTCATTTGAGTGAAAGAGAAGAACATGTGAGAAAGAGAGAGAGCGCGCGCAAAGCTGCCGTGCCTTATATACGCTGAGTTGGACCGTTTTAACCTCACGCATTTCTTCGAACTTACTTATTTCATGCTTTTCGAGGTTCAGAAGGGTCTCAATCCCTCTGAACACGTTATTTTGGTCCTCAACAAGGATATTGGCTAGTCATTTTGCCGCTGACAGCGTTTAGTGCCAAAATATCTTGCTCACTAATTTCGACCCTCCCCAATTCTTTCGCGTCAAGATTTCAGCCGCGTGAAGACACTCGAAGTCGAACACAATCGATTGTTGATGTCGACCACGCGGGAAGGTCGACTGCGAGACCGGGTGATATTTTGATGCGGCCGCGTGTGTACTAGACGGCGTAGCGTTCCGTTTTAGCAGTAGTACTCTTTCAGCTATCTTGATTATAAATGTTATGTATAGAGATAACAGCAGAGATAGAATGCCAATTGATGCCAACCGTGATTGTTGGAGGAATAAGAGTCACCTATTGTTGTTCTTTTTTTTGTCTGGAGTGGTATAAGAATAATAGTCCAAAGGTCAAGATGTGTGTCATTCTTGCTGTGGTGCAGTGTCAAGAATTGATCTTCAAAAATACCTGGAGAATTGATTAGGATTTGATTGTGAGAAAAAATGAGTGCCAGTATCAATCTACATTTCAGCAGTGTATTGACTTTCAGTTTCCTTAATTCTTCAGACAGACCCAACTGTGGAGCTATAAATTGTGCGTCTCAAAGAAAAGTTTATCACAAACCACTCTAGTTGAAGAAGACTCCAACCAATGGAATATCCCTTGTGTTTCTTTACGTGTCTCAATAAAAACCTGCTAATGCCCAATACATCAAGAGAGATCGTCTCTCACATTTAGATGTAGTGAGACAGGTCAGTCCAATCGACGACTGTCCAAGAACAGTTTTTGTAATATATAAGCACTGATCTCTGGTGCTGCTTTGGTTACTTTTGAATAACATACCTCTATTGTGTAATACTTCAAATCCAAAAGTCTCAGCTAGACTCTTACTCATATGGTAAACGGATTTTTCTCTCTTGGCGTGTTTCACTCACATCCTTGTCATCTACTTTGAGAGCATGATGGCAGAGGTTGATTTCTGATTAGGATTAGGAAGTTGTACAGGCTTCATCTGTTCTATCAAGAGTACTATGGAAGAAGAAAGGCACATTTACGCTCTTGGTGGGAATTGGTAAGTTCTAATTGAGAAAATTATTGGTTGAGAAGTCAATCACTAAACAAACTGGAGCCATACATCTAGATCCGGATGTATCTTGAGGATCATGCTATCACAAATCTAAACAGACATAACATAATGCTATTGAACCTTCATTCCCCTCAGAATGAGTTTGCACGGATTGATCCAACTTTTTGATGTGTTACGAATTATCAATGCCCTAGATGGAATGTGTATTAGTTTTTCGTTCTTTTAATATTGGGCAACAGATGCAATGTCATCATTCTATATTATTCACTTTGATAGTTAGCATCCTTTCTTGCTGAAGAGTTGGCAAACCAACTCATGTGGGGAATTTCCACAATCTAAAAGTTCCTCGTGATCCAAAAATTTCCTCTTGGGTTAGGAATCTTTGCATCAACTCAAGTCAATTTCATGAACTAATTCCAAGTCTAGAAATACAAAGTTGTACTTCTCCAGATTTTTCTTTGCTCACGATCAAAAAATATTCACCTTGGAATCAAACACACTAGTGTTCATTAGGAGAATGATTTTTATGGATGAGATACATGGAATTTCCTTGTGTTTTTCCACGTGATACTATTCACAGCATGTTTTTCAATCTGAGAATATTCAGTCATTGCCATAGCCAAGTGTTCAAAAGTCTAACTTGGCGAGTATGGCCATCTTTTCCCTCTGAAATTTTATCTGGGATCAAAATATGAATGTCAGTTCTTGAGAGTCATCAGATCAGGGAAAACATGTTGAGTAACTATTTGGCAAAATCTCAACGTGAAACGAATGAAAAGAGAATGAAAAATACTAATTTCAACTCTTGAGAGTCGTGAGATCAAGAAAAGTACGTCGAGTAATTGTTTTGCAGAATCTTAACGTGAAACGCGTGGATAAGGATTGATAGAATTACAATTTGATTTTTCCGATAATTTTGACTCAACTTGAGTTACTCACCATCTCTACTGATATATTTAAGAATTACCATCTATTTAGACCCATGGGAATAAACGTGAAACCAGAAGATTCAATCCAGCATTGATCTCTTTAGTTCAGTCTTCTTCCCATGGGTCTAAATAGATGATAATTCTCAATATATCAGTAGAGATGGTGAGTAACTCAAGTTGAGTCAAAGTTACCGGAAAAATCAAATTGTGATTCTATCAATCCTTATCCATGCGTTTTACGTAAAGATTCTGCAAAACAATTACTCGACATACTTGTCTTGATCTCACGACTCTCAAGAGTTGAAATTAGTATTTTTCATTCTCTTTTCATTCGTTTCACGTTTAGATTTTGCTGAATAGTTACTCGACATGTTTTCCCTGATCTCATGACTCTCAAGAATTGAAATTCATATTTTGATCCCAGATGAAATTTCAGAGGGAAAGGATCGCCATACTCGCCAAGTTAGACTTTTGGAAAAAGTGAAGTGGGAGGGGGAAGATGAGATCTTCTTTAGAATCTGATAGTGATGAAAGTGAGGCTAGTGCTTTGAGAGCAGCTTGTGAGGGATCCAAAACAGAAGTACGAGTCAGAAACTGACGAGGGGAGCACCAACCTTGCGGGTCCTGGATCTTGATGAAACTTTGGGAATCGTCTTGTTTTGGTGAGAAATGGAGGTACCCGAAAGGGTTTCGTCCAATGGGGCTCCTATCCTGAGATACAGCCATGGAGGTTAGCATTGTCAGTATATCTATATATGTGTCATTTCAACATGGGCCTATATGAACAATGCTAATCTCCATAATTGTATCTTGGGATAGGGGGCCCATTGGACGAAACCCTTCTGGGTACCTTCATTTCTCACCAAACCAATATGATTCCCAAATTTTTGTCAAGACCCAGGACCCGCCAGGTTGGTGCTCCCCTTGTGAGTGGTTGAATAAGAAAACACTGAGAGAATATCAGTGGATAAGATGCAGGTCATTTTCATGAGCCAGAATCTGATCCGAAGACTTTTTCCATGAAACCTCCTGAACCTTGAATGTCTGATTACGTAAAACATGACCAGCAGCAGCAGCATGTCGCAAGAATCATAGAAAGCACAATACTTATTTCTTAGGAGTTTTTGGTCACAAATCATGAGTGATCTTGACTCCTCATCATATCATCACAACATTAGAAAAGGTAGATCACGCGACAAAAGGCCCGATAAAACCCTTGATCAGTTATCCCATCACCTCCTATAACGAGCTACTTGAATGATTTCCTCAATTTATAATTGGAAATTCTAATCTGTTTATTTGAGAATGACTGAGCTAACATAACGACAGCTCGCGCGTTGAGGAATCGCAGAGTCACGAATCAACGCGGTGGAACGCGGGAATCTCTAGTATCCAAACGTCCACACCTACTCTATAGAGTGATATTTGAAATCGACTTGCAAGGACATAATTAGAATGACCCAGCTGAGACTGAATTCATATCTCATCGATGTAGTCCTGAAGACTCTATCATCCAATTCACTCATTTCTGACTCTCAGCGCAGAAAATCTGACCAATTAAATTTGATACTCAATTGTTCGATGTTATGCCATCGACAAAAATGCCGAAATCATCAGGCGCGCGCTAAACTTGCTGTGTTCGTATATAAAATTACGCGCCACTCCAATGGCCACGTCCACAGCATGCGATTGTCGCGTCGCACAGTGGGGGGAAAAAATTGCAAGTTGGCCAATCATGCTTTCCCACCAAACAGGCGATATCGAGACTTTGCAAAAGGTCAAATTATAGGTTTTTCATGCAGAAAATGAATCCGTTTCCCTCGAGGGTCACCCAGAACTCGTACGGTGGTGTCATTCATCAAAACGCGAGAATCAGCTAAAAAACACAGATTAGCGGTTTAACTCAAAGGGAAAGATGCAGTTTGAGGCATTTTTCATGAAGAACAAAGTTGTTGCACTTTTTGAGACACATTTTTTGGTTGTCTGGGTTTTTCAAAAAACCTTGTTTTTTGATATATTTTTTTTTGGTTTTTAGGGTCTTTTTTGGGAAAATTTTGAAATCTTGATCACGGCAATCGAAAGAGTATAAAATTTCAGTTCAAAGTGTGTGGTTTGGAAATTTTAAATGAATTGATGCTATGAGCTTCGCAACAGTCAAACAGAGAGGTAGCCCGAAAATTGCACAAGAGCGTTGAAAAACTTCCTGAAACTCAAAGGGAAAGCAATTTGAGGCATTTTTCATGAGGAGTGAAGTTGTTGCATTTTGCAAGTCACAGTCTTTCGGTTGCCTGGGTTTTCCAAAAGACCACTTTTTTTGTTTTTTTGGTACTTGGGGTCTTTTCTGGGAAAATTTTGGAATTCTGATTGCGGCATTCGAAAGAACACAAAATTCCACGTCGAAAATGTGGTTTGAAAAATATGAATGGATTGATGCTATGAGCTACACAACAGTCAAACAGAGAGGTAGCCCGAATATTGCACAAGAGCGTTGAAAAAAACCCTGAAACTTAGAGGGAAAGCAATTTGAGGCAATTTCCATCAGGAACGAAGTTGTTGCATTCTTTGAGACACATTTTTGGGTTGCCTGGGTTTTTAAAAAAACCACATTTTTGATGTTTTTTTAATTGTTTCTGGGGCCTTCTCTGGGGAAATTTTGAAGTTCTGGCCGCGTCAATCGAAAGAACACAAAATTGTACGCCTAAGTATGTATAAATATGATGGTACAACTTAACTCAGAGCAGTCGATCCATTCATACATACAATTACTCTCCTAGTCAAAGTTCCTCGTTAATTACTATGTACAATCTATCACTCCCAATACATGATCTACAAGTGAAATATCTGTTGGTCAATCACATCCTAGAGATCGTGTATAAGAATCATAATCCAAAATATGTATGTTGACAGTCTTCAAAAGATCGAATCTTAGAGCTAGCCAAGAGATCATTATTATTTACAATACAATAAGTCCACGAGTCCACCATATCACCTCAAGGACAGACAGCATGCAAACATTTCAGGCAGGAATTTCACAGGAACATTTGAGGAGAATTCCCCTCCACATTTGAATGAAAAATGTCAATTAACCCCCAAAGAACCTCGCATAATAATGATATTTCATCGTCATATTGCACAATATAGATATCTTGCTGAAAAGCTCCCGGAAACATTTTATGGAATATTACCGAAAATTTTCCGGATACACTCCTTATAAGATTTCCGAAAGTTTTCTGAAATATTACAGTGCAATATACCATCGATGAGGCTTTGGAATATCTCTGAATTAATCACTAACTATATCGCAGCAATCTGAAGCGAAAGATTTCTGAGAAATCACTGGAAGCTTTCTCAAATATTTCTGAAAGGTTCCTGATAGCTTCCGGAAATATTCCTCTCAACTGTTCCTGCATTATTTTGCCGCTTATCTGTCAGCAATCGTGATCCGGAGACACTCTCGTAGTTTTCCTGGAAGAATGCTAGAAAATTTCAGAGTGTTATCCCAAACGTGTGACCCGTAAATATCCCATTAGTATGTCACTGACAATTCTTCCGCTAACTCTTGCTCACAATTCCTGGAAAATTTCCAAGAGCTCCTCGACAAATGCCAGTGTCACATTTTGAAAGGACGAATCCTCCCAGAAAAGGCCTCGAGAACCACAAAAACCTCAAAAAATGTGGTTTCTTGAGAAACCCAGGCGACCAAAGAATGTGTGTTGAAAAATACAACTCTTTTCCTCATGAAGAATGCCTCAAATTGTTTTCCCTCTGAGTTCCAGGGGTTTTTCAACACTCCTGTGCAATTTTCGGGCTACGTCTCCGTTTGACTGTTGTGTAGCACATAGCATCAATCCAATAAAATTTCCAAACCACATATTTCGGCGTAAAATTTTGTGCTCTTCAGATTGCCGCAATCAGAATTCCAAAATTCCCCCGGAAAAGGCCCCAAAAACCTAAAAAAAAAACAACATGAAAAAATGTGGTCTTTTGAAAAACCCAGGCAACCAAAAAGTGTGTCTTGAAAAATGCAACAACTTCGTCCCTCATGAAAAACGCCTCAAATTGCTTTCTCTTTAAGTTTAATCGCGAATACTGTGTTTTTAGTTGATTTTTGCGTTTTGACGGATGTCATCACCGTACGAGTTCTGGGTGACCCTCGAGGGAAACGAATTCATTTTCTGCATGAGAAAACCTGTAATTTGACCTTTTGCAAAGTCTCGATGTCGCCTGTTTGGTGGGGAAGCATGATTGGCCAACTTGCAATCCCCCCCCCCCCCCCCCCACTGTGCGTCGGCCGTTGCAGCTCCGTGAAGTTGGCCCGCCACTTTGAGATTAATGTACCGAAAAATCAAGCAAAAAATCCTCTATCCAATGGTATAACTCTTTTAATTTGAGTAATTTGAGTATTTGAGGAATTAATTTTCAAAGTCTGAAAAATTACCCCCCACCAAAACATAGAAAATGCTCATCACTCCTCGAATATACACATCATAGGAAACTACGTAGGCTTAAATTGAAGCTCTTAATTTGAGTATTTCGATTCCAGCATCCAAACATATCATTATTGACGCAAAATTATTTAAACAGGCAGGGAGAAGTCCCATGTATAAGGTATATGGTGGCGCCGACTGTGGCGGGAGGGGCAGCAAAGTGGGGAGTGTGCATACCTCCCATGTTGGCGCCTGCCTATGCCTTATACATGGGAACTTCTCCCTGTCTATTTAAACAATTTTGCGTTAATAATGATAGATTTGGATGCTGGAATCGAAATACTCAAATTAAGAGCTTTAAATTAAGCCTACGCAGCTTCCCCTAATGTGTATATTCGAGGAGTGATGAGCATTTTCTATGTTTTGGTGGGGGGTAATTTTTCAGACTTTGAAAATTAATTCCTCAAATACTCAAATTACTCAAATTAAAAGAGTTATACCATTGGATAGAGGATTTTTTGCTTGATTTTTCGGTACATTAATCTCAAAGTGGCGGGCCAACTTCACGGAGCTGGCCGTTGCAGGATTACGCTGAGTTTTGTAGGGAGGTTCGCTCCTCCCATAGGAATTTTGCTAAACTTGGATGACGTTTTACTGGAGTGAACTGCACTCGCGATCACTATTCACACTTGGCTGTTCATTCTGACTCAAAATCATTCACAAAGTGTCATGAATGAACGCCAGAGGGTACGAGCTCTCCAGCTGATCTTCACTTCTCAACTCTTTTATCTCTAATGATTTTGTGCGGCTCGATCGCCAGTCTGATCGTACTATATCTGTCTTCTTCTCTCTCTCTCTCTCCACTCTCCCACTGGCTCGCATGTGTGTATGTACGTACGTGAGTGTAGTTGTGTATGTATGTGGCAGCTGGTGCCTAGATCTCTCTCCTCCCCCCCCCCCCCCACCCAACAGAACGGAGCTCAGGTGATTGTTTTACATTTCATAGAAATCAAAATGACATTTCGAATGTGGGATTATATTAAAAAGTGTAAATTCATCATTCAACATTCATCATTCTTAGAAACTATTGCGTTCCGTAAAGTAAATAGATCAATTTTCACATTAGATTGTTATCGAAAAATCTAGTTCACATGATGATAAGAATTCCAAAATTCCATTCCAAGACTAATCAGGTTCTTATCTATGGAGATTAGAGATTCCTTAATGAATCTACATTTCCTTAATCTAATTTATATACAGGTATTTCCATATTTTTTCATCAAGAAATGTTGTTTGAGCTTGAATGCTCAATGTTGACTCAATCAGTGATTTAGCACATCAATTTTGCCTGCTCCATATTACAAAATTGGAATGTTCCGACCATCCGGGAAGCATGCCCTTAAGGAGGCACCAGCGCCCAAACTTTTAAAGTCATTTCGATTTTGAAAAATTATGGCACATACTCCGCGATGCAAGGAATCTATTGCAGTTTCGAAATATGCGGGTTGCCGACCTTATTTTTGAAAAAAAAATTCTCAAAGTATTGAAATTTAACACGGCGTCTTATGGGTGATGACCACGAAATGAGTCATATCTTAAAATACCGCAACGAGCAACTGTCCAAGCATGCATCATTTATAGACGAATGGATTGTCATTGAGAAACATGCATGTTGCCGACGTGTAAAAGGCAGGAAAACATTCGAAAGGATCAAATCTGTCGAAAAACAGGTGTGCAGCGGCTGCTCGACTGCTGGCACGCTTGCGCGAGCGCGAGCTTGGGTTGTGCATGTGTGTCGGTGATCGAGCGCGTCTCGTAGCCTGGCGCTTGAGTTGGTAGGCGCGGGGCCCCCGAATGCTCGTGATACGTTACCCAACGCTGGTGCCTCCCTAAGGGAATGAACATCCTCCAGCGGGAAGAAGCCATTCTGGTGGTCCGACCGCTCTTCCCATCAGAGGTACTATACTTTTGGAGAGGGAATGTTCAAAGATTGCACTAAGTGTGCTTCTTGAGATGAAGTGTCCAAAATTAGGCTTTTTGACAAATCATGGTTACATTAAGACAAGTTGCGTTGACTAAGATTACTCAAAATCGAATCGATTTTTGGAGGAAGCGACTTGATTCACTTATGACAAAGCATTTGGCAAATTGTATACGTTACAGTTTTAATGAACAATTGAGTTTATCCGATAAACTTCCAATCTTTCTTACAATTTCGTCAATTTTCATGTTATCGAGGCGTTTCTCAGCATAGGTTTGATCACAGTTGCGAGAATGCAGGCGTTCTTCGCAATTTACATCAATATCGCTATTAGCAAATGTTACTTTCTTCCTATCACAAGTTTTTACTGTATTAGCTGGTTCATGAGAATGAGTTACACTCCCGGTCAAAAGTCTCAATACACCTGGAAATCAAACTGATGATCTTCAGAGCTGGATATCTCAGAACCTATTGGTCGTAGAGAGCTCTGCGTGGTCGCATTTTGTAGCTCATGCTGGGCACTTTCAAATCTATTTTATGTATTTCCCATCCCGCGTGTTGTACCAGAGACACACGAGTCAGAAAAACTACTACAAATCGAGGATCAAATCTCACTTCAAAATACAGAATCCGGTTATAACAAACTTGGTTATAACGAACATCCAGCTATAACGAACAAATTTCGAGGATTTGTTTGGCTGCCATGCTGAACCTATGAAATTAGCTCCGGCTATAACGAACCACTTATAACGAGCACTCCGGCTATAACGAATGAAAATTTCGTGCAATATCGGGTACGAGCTCCGCTTATAGCGAAGATTATAAATTTGAACAAGAAGCCGATGATTATACTTCCTTGGTCGCGATTCAAAACGGAATACAAAGCTCAAGCGGCGAACTAGTGTAAATCTGGTGACCGCCATGAGCGCCGATAGAAGGAAATCATTCGCAATAAGTGATCTAAATTGACATTATTAGAGGTTTGGAGAGGGTACAGAAATATGCAGAACTTAGACAATTTGTCACGTGAGTGCTTCGACGATCTCATTTATCTGGAAGATTGAAAACCAGATTTTCGAGACTGTTGAAGCAGGCAGCTACTCTGTAAAGAAACTGCGTTTGTGTGATGAGCAAGACTTGGACAAAGCTCGATTGTAATGGTTTGCATTGCAGAGAGCTCAAAATACGCCAATGAATAGTCCATTGTCGAAGGTGCAAGCTGAAAAATTTGCAAGTGACATAATGAGTATTCACTCGTTTGGGTGCGGTAATAGTTGGAACAACTGATTTAAAATCAGTCACGATATAGTTCTTTTTTTCTGATTGCTATTCGAAGCTGATGGAGGATATGATAAAGAACAACAGCTTCGAGAGTAGGAAGCGAAATCATTTCATGGTTTTTCATGTTCAATGCATCCAACGACTTTTTTTACGTGTATTCCAAAAGTAGAATTCGAAGCTGACTCATTGAAGTTTGAGTGGATTGGTTCTTATGCATCGTTTTCTTCATGCCCGACGATATAAAGAAACATGGGAAAGACCAGCAGGACTGATGATTTTAGAAGTTATCACCATTTTGAGCAAACTTCGGATATAAAGAGATCCGGTTGTAACGAACATTTTTCGATGGTCTCTGGGAGTTCGTTATAACCGGATTCTACTGTAGTCAAAACACAAACGACATTCTATCCTAGAATTTTGCAAATTTTTCGAATACTTCTCGATAATTCGACTCCGGGCCTGCGAACTGCTTCGAACGGCTCCATAATGGGGACAATTTGTTCGTGACACGCCAAAGAATAAAATTTTACCATCGGCGGAGTGATAAATTTCGTGAGCCGCCTCCCGCGCGATGATTTGTGGACGATTTCTCCGTTGCAAAATAAGAGATGTCCTTACGGTGGCCACTGGCTCTCGAACACTGTGTAACATGCGGGTCCAAAATTTTTCTTACAGTCACTTCTTACCGTGAGAAGGTGTTGTGCATTCGGAAAAAACTATCCGTTTCGATTTATGCCCTTGAGATGAGTCTTCATACCAAATGTCCTTACCATGGCAAAAATATATTGAAAACTGCTCATATCTTTCACTTAGATTGACAAACGTTTATGCCCGTCTGGGAATTGTTTTTGGATCTCAGATTGAATGGGAAAACACCTCGAAAAACACCTATGAGCAGTCAAACTGCAGCTATTAGTTAATTTTTGGGCCAAATCCCGACCTTCGCCACTTTTGGCCTCGCCTAAGTTATCTCATAATTACCCGTATATAGACATCTTCGAGTGGCTTGTGGAAACTGATATTTTGAAAAAAAACATGAAAGAAATGTACTGAAGATCAATCTCAAGGACGATTCCAATTTATTTGCAGTAGCATAGTAGTATGAAATGTGTGAAATAGTTCCTACATACATTCTACACAAAAGTAGGCTCTTTAAGAGTGAGAGATGTAAAAGTACAACACATTCCTTCATCCTACTTCTTTCCAAATTCAGAGAAAAACCATCAAAACGGTCAGGAAAAAAAAAACGGGAATTGTGAGGGATTTTTTCCAGGGGCTCGAGGTAGACACCCTGTTTCATCACCCAAAGGTGAAACCCAAAGCCGCACTTGCAAATGCCCAACCATATTCAAGTTATAGCCTATGACTTTAGCATTGCCCATATGGGCTTATGTTCAAGGAAGATGTATTTACCAGGGTTTGACAAATAACGCTAGTTTCGTAATGGTGCGTTATTAACGAAACCCTCGGGGATCTGTTATGATATTCGTTATTTCGTTAAATAATGGGTAGAATTCCGTTATGTTTTTCGTTACGTTACTAGAATAACGTTAAAATCATAACGAATTGAATTTCGTTCCGTTATGAGTTTCGGTATTTTTAACGAAACTTATAACGAAATTCATGTGGATAACGTTATTCGAAACTAACGAAACTAATAACGAAATTGAGTAACGTAATTTCCAAGACATTTCGTTAAAGTTTTCCGTTACGTTAACATAACGAAATTCTTTTCCGAGTTTCGTTACGTTATTTTTTCCATTATATTCACAGCCGCTAATGAATTCTGACTCATTTCTGAGTGAACGCAATATCACCCTCTCTGAAAATGACGGTATCTCGGATTCTATGCGTCGTAGGAGAATTTTGAAAAAAGTATCTCCGAATACTTGGTTGTACCCACCAACCTAGTATATCTCTCGCGCATTAGGAATCAGTCATATCCGATCTTCTCTATTTAAGGCCCTCGTGGGGCAAAAGTTCGTCCTGGTCACTTGGCGAAAGAAAAAAAAACGAAACAAAATACAATTTCTATTTCGTTACGTTACTTGCGGGAGTAAAGTAACGAAATTAATTATAATGTGAATAACATTACTTGAATACCGTAACAAAACTCCTATACTTGAATTTCGTTTCGTTATTAATAAGGTTATCCACATATAACGTTATTCACGTAAGAGCCGAGTTTCGTTACTATAGAATAACGTTATTCATAACAAAACGAAATCCAAGGATTGGAGTTTCGTTACGTTATTGTATCACGTTAGTGACATTACATTACGGTATTTGGTTACGTTACCCTAACGTAACGAAATTACCTTTCAATTTCGTTTTTTGTCATAATAACGTAACATAACGAAATCGATAACGCAATTTTGTTATGTTACTTGTCAAACCCTGGTATTTACCCATACAGCTAATTTTATAAGATGCAGCTCGAAAATGGTTCGGCATTTGCAAGTGCGGTTCTGGGTTTCATCTTCTCGGGGTAAAAGGAGACTATCCCCTGAGTTCCAGCAGATTTCGTGTTTCACAACCTCTGAGCGTGCCTCGTAAGTAGTACCGTAAACCGAGGTTACTTTGAACAGACGGGGTAACTTTGAACACTCGAGGTACAAGTTTTTAATTCTCGAAATCAGGAAAGTAGGGATGCGCAAGGTTTCTAGAAGTAATTTGCTTGATAGTAGTATACGTGTACAACATTTTGCACTCGTGTGGGGCTCTCTTTTAGCTGTAAGAGAGTTTTCAACAAACTTTTTAGATAGCATGATTTAAGAGCGAAAAAAAGGTGCTCCAAACAATTGATCTCCTTTGAGCACTTCCAGGGTGAATCCAAGTCCCTGGCGCTAGATTTCATTGACCCCTACCGATATCTTGGAGAATCCATCCAATTACTATACATGGAGAACCGAACATTGCTGAATTAGATTAGGACTTTGTATGAGCGAATTTTTCAATTCAAATGCAGATCGTAATCACAATTCAGATGATTTCTTGAAACTACTCATTCATTGTTTGAGTCTCCGTTCCAACTCCAGAAAACCCTAAATGAGTGCATAATACTTCCCTGAATGCAAATGTATCACATAATGATGGACACAAAGCATTACCATGTCCGTTACTGAGACGTTTAATCAATCTAGCGTTCAAAGTTACCCCAACTAGGGGCTCTAACTTTGAACACTTTTCAAATTCTCATATCTTCCGTCATCAATATCAAATTGGACTCTACTGCGGCGCAATCGAAAGCTAAGACAATAAACTTTCAATTGAATCGAGATACAATGTCATTATAATATAAGACGTACAAATTACAAGGAAATTACGAGCAAAATTTCCAAGGAGTGTTCAAAGTAACCCCGGTTGACAGTACCTGCATTTTTCGACAACTTTCTCGCTTGAATCAGTTTTATAACTGCTTCGATGTCGGAACTCTCCACTTCTTCAGGGTAAAAAATAATGGATTCGTATCTATACTGATACATGGACCAATATTGAAGCTGCAAGCTGAAAAATTTGCGAATTACTTGGCCGTTCATTCGTTCGAGTGTGGTGATAGTTGGATTAGCCGATTCAAAACCAGGCACAATATTTTCTCTTCCTATTTCAATTGAAACTGAATGATATGGTGGAAAACTACAGATTCAAGAAGTAAGAGCGCATTCAAACATCAGTACATGATTTTCATCTTATATGCGCCTAATGAGTTATCCACACATGTATTTTCAAAGTAAGACTCAAGGTTGATTGATTCAAGTTTAGATGAATTCATACTTATGTACACATCATTTCCTCCATGCCCAAAAATATAAAGAAACATGGTAAAGATGAATAAGGCTGATGATTCCAGGGATTTTACAGTTTCTAGTCAAATTCGGCTGTAACGAACTCCGGTTATAACCAACATTTTTCGGCAGCCCATTGGAGTTCGTTATAACCGGATTCTACCGTATTACATGAAAATCGCCTTTTGCAGTCCTTGGACCGGAGTGTGATTTCTTCTGATATTCTTCAAATTTTTTCAGTCTGTATAATTTCTAACTCTCGCAGATTTTTCTCGACACTTTGAATGAATTTTCTGGATCTGAACGAGGAAGTATTTCTGAAATTTTTCGCAAATATTACGGCAGTCAATCATGAATACTCGTAATAGTTATAAAAAAAATATCTACAATACTACTTTCTAGAATAATATTCCACATAAGGCTACCAAACTTCAGGAAGCTTATTTTCATCGAGAAACGAAAAATCGAAAAAAAGTTTCAGGTGCGTGCGTCCCTTCTGTTTTGCATATGGGCGTTTCTCTGGAACTTTTACACCGGCTGGAATACAGCTATGGATGAAGATATAAGAGAACAATCAAATCTATCGGCCCCAATCGAAGTAGAAATATCATCATTCAAGTCTCAATATTAGATATGTTTGGCCTCTGTATGATCAGAAAAAGTTGATTCGTTCTAGCTGACTCAAAGAGAGAAAATGTGGGGAAAATCCTGTGGAAATACTTGGTACTCTCGTGCAGTCTTACGGATATTCTGGTGATGCCGCGCTGTTTTTCGGGTTGATTCAAGCTGCATTTAGTGGAGGATATATTGAAGAGAAATGGCCCCAAAACGCGATGGTGTGCTACCAATTCAACCAAAACTGTATGACTTCGGAAATTGGGAATAAAAATCAATCATGTCTCGCTCAACTCAAAGATGATTACGCCAAGCACCTGCCGTGACTCTGAACGCAATTTTTGATATGCGTATCTAAAATAAATGCAATTGCGAATATTTTGCGACGAGTCTCATGTTGGTGCGATATTTCTGTCTAGAATACGACCGTTCTGAAGTGAGATAGAAAAAACGTGACTCACGAAAAAAATTCAGTTTTTCTCATCCCATATTGGCGGATCGAGCTCCACGTTGATAAAACCAATTGTGATCGGATACCCTGACCTTACGAAGCTGCAAAAAGCCCAAGGCTTTCTTTGAAATTGTCAATTTTGCCAAATAATTGCTTAGGAAATTCTGGAAAATCGGCGAAAAACTACTTTTTGTTCGACTCCTTAACGTGATTTTGGCGATCCCACTCACTCTATATGAGTTTCAATCGTGGATTTGTAATTCTCAATACTACACAAATATGTGAGCAAAAGGTCCCAGGTGTGCGTTGAGCGGTTTCCATTTTTCGTTTTTCAACGATTTTCAGCAAAGCGCAAAAGTTCCAGAGAAACGCTCATATGCGGGATTTTTTAAGGTAGTTGTACACTAAAATACAAAATATACCAGAATGTCACCAAAGTTGGTGAAAATTCAGTTCAAGTGTTAATGAACACCCGTGCAAGATTTCGAAATGATTGAATGTTTTATTTCAGAGTGGTAGTCATGACAATTCGTCACTTTTAAGGTAGTACCCGCACTTTCAAATAAATATGTTTCGCGTCGCAGGAGTTAGCTAGAATTGAAGCTGAAACTCTGAGTTTTCCATATCTACCAAGAAAAAAGGAGGTTGCCGATGTAAATTCTGAAAAAAAGCATCGGCATCTGACGCGCCTATACACGCGGTCTTATGGGAGCGTCACTGTTTATACCTGCTCATGCGGAAATAAATATGTTAAGTTCTGTAAAATTTTAATATACGTATAAATGCGGTCTTGATAATTCTCTTGCTAGTAGCAGAAATGTGGCTAGCCGATCAAAATCTTTAGCAAATTGATTCCGAAGTCGGCCGGAGAGGCATTTTCGGGTTCAACGCCATGCTTTGCGGTATGCGTCGTCTGCTGCGCTCATGCGGCAACGCTACTCGAGCTCCGGCGCCCTCTCATTGATACGGGCCTGCACGCGGGTACTACCTTAACATTGCGCTGATGTGGGATCGTCGACTCCCATGTAAACGCAATGTTAAAAGTGACGGATTTTCGATGGCTACCACTCCGAAACAAAACGGTCAATCATTCTGAAATTTTGCACAGGTGTTCATCAACACTTGAACTAAATATTTCCCAATTTTGGTGATTTCCTGGCATACAGTGGATTCTTCCTCAACGGATACCTCCTATTAGCGGACACCTCTCAATGACGGACAATTTTATGCGACCAGCAGAAGTATAGTCACAGAAATGAACCTCTGATTAGCGGACACCTCTGGATAGCGAACATTTTTGATGCGACCAGAGCTGTCCGTACGACCGGAGTTTAAGCCCTTTTGCGCCGAAAACAAATGTTTTATTGAAAAGTGCTCGAGCCTCCTTAAGGAGGCTCCGTCGTTGGGTAACGTATCACGAGTATTCGGGGCCCCGCGCCAACTAACACAAGCGTCAGGCTACAAGACGCGCTCGCGCACCGACACACATACACAACCCAAGCTCGCGCTCGCGCAAGCGTGCAGCGGTCGAGTAAGCCGCTGCACACCTGTTTTTCGACAGTTTTGATTCTTTCAAATGTTTTCCTGCCTTTTACACGTCGGCAACATGCATGTTTCTGAATCAAATTTCATTCATCTATAAATGATCCATGCTTGAACAGTTGCTGGTCGCCGTAACACTGTTAAGTTTTGGAATATGACTCATTCCGTGGTCATCACCCATAAGACGCCGTGTCAGATTCCAATACTTGGAGAATTTTTTTCTGAATAATAAGGTCGGCAACCCGCATATTTTGAAACTGCAATAGATTCCTTGTATTACGGAGTATACACCATAATTTTTCCAATTCAGAATGACTTAAATAGTTTCGACGACTGAGCCTCCTTAAGGAGGCATGAGCGAGTAGAGACTAAGAACAGCAAAGAGCCGAGAAAATTCTCAAATATACTTGAACGAGCAACGAATCGATAGCCATTGAGAAGAAGAGGGGGGGATTGCTGATCACTTAACAGAGAGAAAAAAAATCATGAAAATTGGCTCCGTGTACACGTGCTCTTATGGAAGTACGCCTTGGAAAATTCAGTACTCTCCAACGAAGAACCCTAGAAATCCCAAAATATTGACAGAGGCGCATAAAATCCCGAAGAACATATTGACGTTGGGAAAAATATGTCCAGCCGATCAAACTAAATAATTATCCATGTAGTAAACGATGCATCTTCGAGAAACCACCAGCGAAGCAGACGCTCGACCATGCTGCGCGTACGCGAGAGCGCCCTTTAGATGTCTGTGAGCTCGGATCATGCATGCGTTGCGGTCAGTGCGTATCGAGGAGTTCGAGAGGCCTGTTTCCTCAGCACGGGGCCCCCGTATTGGTACGTGACCACGCGCTCATGCCTTCTTGAGGTAAAGCCAGCTGGAAGAATTCTCAAATATACTTCAGGAGTCAACAAATACATAGTCCTTCAGAAAATGTGGGGTTGCCGTCCATTCTGTAAAGAAAAAAAATGTTGAAATTTTCCTCCTTATACACGTGCTCTTGTGGAATCACACTTCAAAAAATTCAGGACTCTCTGACGAAGATATAAGAAATTCCAAAAAATTTTCAATTGATTCAATTAATTTTCAATTAATTGACACACCTGCATGAAACCTCGAAGAACATATTGACGTTGGGAAAGGTATATCAAACTGACCAACACAAATAATTATCAGTGGGACAAACAAAGTATCTTTGAGAAATTAACCACCAGCGAAGCAGACGCTCGATCATGTTTCGCGTGCGCGAGGGCGCGCTTTGGATGTCGGTGAGCTCGGAACGTGAATGTGTTGCGGTCAGTGCGTATCATGGAGTTCGAGAGGCCTGTGCCTTTAGCACGATGCCCCGTTTTGATACGTCACCATGCGCTCGAGCCACCTTAGGGCGTGTCTCCAATTCAAGCGCACCGCAAGCACACAGGCTCACGAACCGATGTTTATTTTTGTTTACAAAGCACTAAAAACTCATTGTCTCACATGCTGCCGCGAGGTTGGGATGTAAAAATGCTTTCTCAACATCCAAGAGTTGGAAAATGTCAACAGGAGCGCTTTGTAAACAAAAACAAACATCGGCGCGTGAGCGTGTGTGCCTGCGGTGCGCCATGTCGTGCGCCGTGGGCTGGCATGCGCTTGAATTGGAGACACGCCCTCAAAGAGGCTCACGCGAGTGGTGCCGCATCGAGCGCGGGGGCCCGCGCGCAGATAGTCAGGCCCTTATATTTTCCGTTACGAACCTAACGCTATATATAGGTGTACTCCCAACGCAAGCTGTGCGACGCAAGGAGCTACTCCATCTTCAAAACTCACTTTGAACTCAATACACTCAAAATTTAGGTCGCCAACGTATCAGTTTTTTGACACCATTATTGAACGTATCATGCGAAATAGCATTGAAATATTCCTTGACATTCGATTTTGGTGTTACTGAACGAGCTCGTTTCAACGTGTTCATCCCATAAGAGTACGTGTGTGAGAATTTTTTCTGCCAGATGAGTTCTCTCGAAATCTTCATCGCCAACCCCGCCCCCCTTTTTTGATGGATTATGATTCTTCATTAGTTTATCTATGAACCCGCGTGGAAATAGATTCTATTGGCCGTATATTGGCGCAATATTGGACAATATACTGGAAAAATAATTAGCAATATAGCGCCAATATTGCGGCAAACAACACTATCCAATATTGCGCCCATATATGGCTAAACTTTCTTTTTTTTTATTTAAAAAAAAGCCGAATTGAATATACAAAACTGGGTTAAACAACAAGGAATCGTGATAATGGCAAGCCACACTGCATAAATTGCTTGCCTTCGCTTTTCAAAAATTGGAAATGAAATTGTGAATTGAGAGGAGAATTCATATCGACATGGATTTATTTTAGTTTCACTCATAATCTACACCAGGTCGATATTGGTAAATTTCAATTTTCGAGATTGCAATGAAAAAAATATGATTCGATTAGTTATCGGCAGGATTTGTCCGAATTCATTTTGAAAATATCACATCATAGATCTCAGTGGGCACGGTTGACTACAACATGAGAGTGACCTAGCAGCAATCAAGCGTAGCACAATCGCATTTGAGGATAATTAAGAGGCACAACACATTTCATCAGCTCATGTTGTGATCTTGAATCTACCGGGCTAGGATCGATTGGCAGATTGGCGGTCAAAAACTTGGCTCCGGTGCGGCGTGCTCTCGTAGGTTTCCTCCTCAATTTGTCTCAATCACGCCGAGCCACTCATCTCTCGATCTGTAAAATACAATGCAACACAAAGCATCAGATTTCTACAAAATGAAACGATATCGCGGTTAGACACGCGTGATAACATAGCAAATGAAGCACAAAACTTCGAACCTGGCTGAAAGTGCATTACATTTCTGCACTTGATATCATAAACTTGGCCAAACTGTCCGCAAGATTTATCTAACACGCTACGCACATATCACCCTCATTGGAGGTTGTATCCAAAAGTTTTTTTTTTCAAGAGCTGGTAATTTTTACTGATGAACCTGAGTTACTTATCTGACTCATCGGCAGTTCTGATGACTCGATTCAAATTCAATTGCCAGTAGTCCGATTCTTCTCGTAAATTTTCTCATGGAAACGAATTACTTTGATGCACAAATTTGATGCGATATTTTTCTTCGCGAGAATCAAGCAGACCATTCTGTTTGTTTACAGGACAAACGTCATCTTGCTTCAATGCAGTCTGCTTGATACCAATATCGACCTAATGTAGATTATGAGTGAGACTGAAATAAATCCAAGTCGATATGAATTCTCCTTTCAATTCTTAATTTCATTTTCAATTTTTGAAAAGCGGTGGCAAGCAATTTATGCAGTGAGGCTTGCCATTATTACGATCTCTTGTTGTTTAACGCAGTTTTGTATATTCAATTCGGATTTTTTTAGATGAAAAAAAAAAAAAAATAAAATAGCTTACACTTTTTGAACTTGAATCGTCCTCTTTCATGAATCAATGATGTTAAATTTGTAAATCGGCATTTGGAGGACCAACTTTTATTTCTCTATTGTTGACCTCGGATTTGGGGCCATTTTCAATGAGACATTATCGATCGGGGTTTGATCGTCGAGATGTTAATCAAAGGGAAAATGCATTTGAATGACATCGTGAAAAAAATGCCTGGACCCAGAACCGAACTGAGAGCCTTCTTCTCTCTTCTTTCCCGGTGAGAAGAAGGCCCCCAGTTCGATCCTGGGTCCAGGCATTTTTTTCACGATATCATTTAAATGCATTTTTTCTTTGATTAACATCTCGACGATCAAACCCCAATCGATAGCCTCAAATCCAAGGTCAACAATAGAGGAATAAACGTTAGTCCTCCAAATGCTGATTTACAAACTTAACATCAAATAAATTAGCGATATATGGGCGCAATATTGGATAGTGTTGTTTGCCGCAATATTGGCGCTATATTGCTAATTGTTTTTCCAATATATTGCCTAAATCAAATTCCAATACTGCGCCAATAAGTGGCCAATAGAATCTATTTTTATGCTGGAATACCAAACTTTCATGCGATTTCTTCGTTTAGTTAGAATTTGCGCGAGCCTTTTTAACATTCTTGAGGAAGTTGGCGCGCTGATTCCTTGAAGACTGTTTTGACCCAGTAAGTCGCTTGCGCCCAAACCAAACGGAGAATCATTTAGCTAGTCTTTAAGTTCCATAATCCGTTTTGACGTCAGATCTATTGGTATTGCTATTTTTCTGACAGGCCTTACTCTGGTATTCATAGTCATTTCTAAACTGAGGGTTACAGTTTGATCCGCGGTTTAGGCGCTGTAGTCGTCGTGGCCAGATTATGAATTTGAATTGTTGGTGTTCTGCTGCGCTGGTATGATGCAGAGACTTTAGTTCATTTATAAGCCGCACCGATTACAGTGACTAAACCGCGGATCAAAGTCTAACCCTCGGTTTAGAAACGACTATGGATACCAAAGTTAGAAGGAGCGTCTCAGAATCTTTAGTGAATTCGTGTACGTGACTTCGACGTTCATCCACTCGTGCTGTGTGAAGCACGCCTCTGAATCAAATGCCCCTTGGGAGTATAAAAGTGGATTTTTTCCCATGGCACGCGTTTGAAACCAATTTTTCTGGTCAGTAGGACCTCCTAAATCAGTGGAAAAATACGCGCTCTCTGGTTTGGAAGGATGTTATTTCTGTAAATAATGAAAAACATGATTCGATTTCGAGGTCCATGGAGCGCGCCTGATTGAATCCTACTCTACGCACACACAACACGCGAAAGCTACTTCAACACAGATACACACTGTATTTCACTAGTTTTCTGTTTTCTGGTCATGTTGGACAAGTGGGAGTACTCGAGTTCCACCAATAGACACTTATGCGGAAGAAATGGGTCCCTTAGTATACTATAGCTGTTTTCGAGTTTTATATGAACGATTTCAATGTCATAAGAGTGCCCACACGATCTCGATCACATATGTTTTCAACGATAAAATTGTTGTAATGTTTCTCATTCGAATAATATTCGATGTCAGGATCTAAGAACTGTGGGATATTGTTTGTCATGAGGTGAAAAAAATGGGCAAAACATTTCAGGAGCGTGCCCCCTCTCCCCCTTCCCATGCCATGAGAATTTGACCTTCTTCAGTCGAGTGGGCGCATGAACTTACCCGTCTCCTTGAAGCTGTAATTTCAACGTAGTTGGTCGCACGCACCTAAACTAAACGGGATATAATTGGTGCTGTTCCAAGCTATCGAAATCCGTTTTGATCGTGTACTTATCGCAAATGTTATTTTTTTTATAAGCTAAATACGAGAGATCTCAACTATTCGTGAAAATTCGGTTACGCGACTGCGACGTTTATTCATGACTGCCGCATCATAGGCACGCGACTAAAACCAATGTTTATTCGAAATATAGGGTGTCTCAATGGTCTCTGAATTTTGGAAGAATTTTTCGAGCAATGTTTTTTTCGCAGCTGGCTTAAGAAATCAGAAAATGGTGTGAGTACGCTGATAGATACCCAAAAAGTGAGGGTTGCGTCCTTCGCCAGAACAACGAATAGAGTACAGATTCAGAGGCCTTGGAACTATCAAATTCAGCTTCGATAACTTCACAAACATTTGAAGGTTCGGAGACCGCGTGCAGTACGCACAATGTCAAAAGTTCTGTAGAATCTCTTACATGGGTGATTATGAGATAGCTTATGCATTTGATGTCCTGACCTCGCACTCATATTGAACGACCAAATATGATGAGTCTAACGATGATATCTGGTGCATTCTATTGATAGGAAGATGTCCCAATAGTTTTGGAAGCGGATATGAGTCTTATGTAGACCTGAGCCCACCAAATGTGATCAAAATGTCCTTACCGTTGCATGTCCTAAACTGGAGCTGCACATTTCAATCGTGGAGTTTGCCGAGAGATTCATTCAATCTCGGTTCCTTATCACTCAAACATCAAAATTGGGTTATGAAAAGGGAGCATTATGTACAAATCGAGTATCAAGTTTCACTTTAAAATAGTTGAAACACAACCGACATTCTGCCCTGGAGTTTTGCAAATTTTTCGGATACATTTCGATAATTCGATTCTGGCCCTGCGAATCACTTCAAACGACTCTATAGTGGCGGTAATTTATCGATAACACACCAAAGAACAAAATTTTATCATCAGCGGAGTGATGAGTCGCGTGAACAGCCTCCCACGCGATGATTTAAAAACAATTTTTTCGTTTCAAAATAAGAAATGTCCTCACCGTAACCACTAGTTCTCGAACACGATGCAACATTTGGGTTCAAAAATTTTCTGACAGTCAACTCTCACCGTGAAAAAGTGCTGAGTATTCGGGAAAAACAATCCGTTCCGTTTTAAGCCTTTGAGATCACTTTTTATGCCAAATGTCCTTACCGTGGCAAACTGGCGAAAATATACCGAGAATTGCTCATACCTTTCACGTAGATTGACTAACGTTCATACCCGTCTGGGAATTGCTTTTGGATGTCAGATTGATTGGAAAACGCCTATGAATAGTCAAATTGCAGCTACATCTCAAGTAGTCAATTCTTGAGCCAAATCCCGACCTCCGCCTTTTTTGGCCTCGAAGTACCTAAGTTATCTCATAATCTAGAGCTTTGAGGACGAAGTCATTTCGATACGAGTCTTGAACAAAAAAGAATATCGCGTGAGTAACACTCAAGGCATCTCATGAAATGAGAGTTGCAGGCTCTCCTGTGATCAGCCAGATTCCAATAACTGAATGAATCATAGACGACTCATCTGCAACCATCGAAAACTATCGATTCTAATTTTGAGACGTCCAGATCACTCCAGATCTTCAGAGATTTTCAACTGTAACGTAGATATTCAAAGTTCTATAGAATCTCTCGTATGTCAAAATACTTCCATGGGGATTGGAGTGTCGCAAGCTTCCACGAGGGTAATTGCGGGTGCACGTACCAGAGCGTCGGTACGTACCGTCTTCGCTGAAAATCCCTCTCTTTTCAAAATCCTTGACAGTTCTACGTAAACATTCATTGTTCCAATATCCAGAGCTCGAACAATAATTAGATAAGAAGTGTTTGCAACTATTCTTGTCATTCTATCACTTCTTCGCCGCATTATCAACTCCTTGCCAAGGCTACTTCGCGAGACCTACAATTTCAGGTGGGGTTCCAAACAACCGAAATCACCGGGAATGGCTTTTTTGAAAATTCATATAAATGCCGACAAAGATTCACACCCAATCATCTGCGTTAAAGTCCTAAACCATCGAGTGCGGCTGCATGAGCAAAACAATTGGCGGGAAAGTCTATCCTGGTCATCAGAGCGAGAGAATTAAGGATTAGCATGGTGCGTCCTTCTCGCACTCGGGGCTGGTATAGGGGTCCTCGACAATTATTTTGCTTATGCTATGAAGTAGCGGTGGCTTGTTACTCTCATCTAGATATTATTTAAGAGTCTAAAAGTATTGTAATTTTCAATCCCACAGGGGACAGCTAATACATAGGCGAGATAACACGAGCAACAGTAATGCAGCATGCGGAGGTGGCAGCAAAACGGGTGGAAATAATTTCGGCCGTAACCCGGGCAGTGCAGGCAGTGGTTTCGTGGGAAACCCGGGCAGCAGTTTTGGCGGTAATTCAGGCAGTGACTTTGCTTGTAGTCCAAGTAGTGGTTTTGGCGGAAACATTGGAGGCAGCATGAGTTCTGGCGGTCGAGCTGACGGCGCTGTTAGTTGCAGTAACGATGTTGGTGACATATTCCGCAGCAGTGGAGGATCGAGACCACCTTGGGTGAGCAGGGGTGGATGGCATGGGCCTAGGTCAATGGCAATAAGTGGCTTCCCTCGATCGAATACGTCCTTGAGAGGCATGAAGCACCGAGGCAGTCCTTACAGAGGTTCACCTGGTTATCGAGGACAAGGACGAGGTGCTCATAATGGATGGTAAAAATCGAAGACCGCGCAGTTATTGAATTGTAGGCCTTTTCCGATGATTGTGCCTGGTGATAGCCTGTGTCTTTCGATCTCACCAACTTGTATATAGATTACTATTTGACAATATTCGATCTTATTGTGTAAATGCGGATCTCGAGAAACTTTATTCATCTATCACTCGTGATTTCCATGTTCCAATACTGCATACGAAAATTCAATACGAAAGGCAGGCAAATGATAAATGCGAGGCCTGTAAAACATCACGAGCAGGTTTATGCAAGACCGGATCGCTTGTGTAGAAATCTCTCGAACATCATAATGTACCCTTTTTTCCTTCTTGTAAGACTAACACTTCGATAGCCTACTGCCCTGTCAACGGTCCTACTATGTACATTTCAATAGCGTCGAAGTATTTATCGTATGAGTCCTGCAATGTTTCATTAGTATTGTATTCTAATTGGAAAGTAACTGATCACTCTTATCAAGGCTTTTTACTCATCACTGGAAGAGATTTAGATTCAAAATCACTGTTCACACTATTCGCCTGCTGCCCTGTTGGATGATTTTCATTACCTTCAGGAAACATTTCATCTGTGTTTCAAGAATAATAACTTTTATCTTGGTCTTCGTTCCGCTTTCAGGATACGATCATCTCTTCTGAGTTGAATCACTCTTAGTATTGGCTTCGATTTCTTTAATGTCATTTCAGCTCCCATGAAAAAGATATTAATGTGAGACAATAGCACCATGGTTCACGTTTTCCTATGGAATAACGCAAAAGTTCATCCCCGAGGATTTGGAAAAAAGTCTTGGTATTGTTATTCGGGGACATTCGTGACAGGCGCCATTGACAAGTATTGAGTTTGACCAGAAAAGAGTGTGATTTCATTGCTTAAATTGTTTTATTACGATAATCGAAACAGAAAGGAAGAGTAAGATTCTGCACGTAAAAAATTTCAGTCTCAATTATACCATACTTCGGCTGAAATTGTGTCTATAGTCATTAGGATAAGGTCAATTACGCGTGCTGAATTTTGCATGGAGAAATTTTCGAGACACACCCTATAGGCTGATGTTCATCGTTTGTACATCGTTTTTGATTACAAAACCGCTGAGATAAGTGAATATTGTACTAACAATTCACTGTTGTATCGACGTACTTGATCTTCTGATTTGTGAAATACTTGAGCTCAGATAGATTTACAATTTTCATCTATATCAAGTGAAATACTTGAGATGAATTATTAATTAATATGAAAATACTTGGATATGCTATTGGTTCGAGGGATACTCTCGTGTAATGTGATCTTGAGTAAAATGAGCTAGAAAAAGACAGTTTCATGAATGAACTCGATGATTTTCAATCACTGGTCTTGAATGTAATCATCTGGTCTCCCACAAGAAGTATTCAACGTCGAGTGCGTTCTCTCCAATTGCATTTACAGGTATTTTGAATTTTAAAGTACAGATGTATTTAAGGTCGTAGTATAAGGATGTGAATGTTTATGTTCAGAATGTGTTTCGCTCCCGATTGTTTTATATATTTCTTTGTATAGAACTGAAAGAACTCTGAATTCTACCACTACCAATCTGAATAAAATAATCCTTCGGAGGTCCTTGTCGAATCCAATCGTTGCCTCAGATACTAGATGATTGAATTTACGAGGTATGGATGTGATTTTCCCACTTCTCGCATCGTCCCTTATCAGCTTACTGACTTTCTTCATATTAGAATATGATCCCAGAACAAGGAATCTTGCGTGCTCAGAGCTCATATTTTCCCAAAAATTTTACGTTGAGTCTAAAGTAAACAAACATTGATTCTGCCCTCACGTCTTTGAATCAATTGAAGATGCGCTAGTTATCATTATTACTGAAGTTTCTCCATCGAGACTATTCAACATTTGATACCGAGTACTGAATTGTCAAGCTCTACCTACTAGCACCCTTTGTAAAAATAAACATCATCTGCTCTACCTTCAACACCTGGAGTGTTCTCAAATATCGTTGTTACGGAGGAGGAGTTTTTTGATTTCAAATAGTAAAAATCCAAAAAGTGAGTCTTGATCGTTGCTCACTCGTTCATTCCAAGCCATTACTCTCCTCCATTCCGAATAGAGAGAGAGTTCTAATTTTCAGAATTATTTTGACTGTGAGATCATTGATACATCAAGTTACGTGAGTATTGCAGATGCTGTCAAACGATTTCAATATAATTCATGCAGTACCGCGAGTTCGGGGCATCGAAAAAAATATTCCTGGTGTCGGGATGAAATTCATGTGGTGAAAATGGAACAAGAAATCGTAAAATTAGATTTTCGAAGAATTGTTGGCATCTCCTTTCCTATGCAATCGGGAACCCGGCATTGGCTTGTGATCAGATTCATTCCCCGCGTCAATGGACGCTTTGACAATTTGTCCAGATTTTCCTGAAGGGTCCGGAGAGAATCATCACCGATACTTGGAGAAGGGCTATGGAAGAATTTGCCATTTTATTGGATTATGAGAGTGAATGGGTTGAATATCAATCTATTCTTTCAGTTTGTAAATTAGACCGACTATTCCATCATTTGGAATTTTGTAATAGTGGATCCTATTTTGTTACTTTGTTTTCAGTCAATTATCAACTAAAGGCGTAAGCGAGACACCAATGCGTCCATTATAGAATTTGGTACACGAAATCGGCCTTATTTCTGGAATCATGATGCATTTTCTCACTTTGCACAATAGAAAAAGCTCGCAAAGTCGATCTGGATCGCGAAATATAAACTGTTTCTATTGCGAACATTTTACCAACTAAGAGCTCTTGTTCCTTCCATGAATAGAATTCGAACGTTATACAACAGTCCCATTTTTCATAGTGATTGATCATTCTATGTCTTATTGTGAATCAACTCTCCAAGGTTTGATTTGAATTCTAATGTCCTCGTTGAGATTTGATTTGAAATTGCAGATGTTATGATTGCGAAATGAACGAGCTTTTTTAATCTTAATCGGATTGAATTCAATGATTTCAATCCCAGCAAGGCAGAGGATACTCACACAAGAATTCGCAGACCATTTTTGGAGATACAAAACTGTCCTGCAAATCTTCGTATAACTTCAAGAGGGCTTAGCTTAGACGCATATTCAATTCAAATTATGGAATTTGATTCAATTGAAATGGAAAGTGCTGGCCCAACCTACAATTGGTAGCTACAATTTCAAATCAATTCTTCAGAATGATATCGTCAGAAAAAGAAAAAAACCTGTTGTTTCTGTACATGTATCAAATTTTTGTATTTTCTGAAACGAACGCCTTTAGCGAACGCAATCTTTATAAAAAGAAAATTTCTACCGTATGTAGGATTTGAACCTATGAATTTCTCAAATGGTATCAAGGACCTCATGAATAATCCATTTGAAGTTATTCCCAACATTATTGATACCAAGGCACTCATCGGCCGTTTAATGACTCCGTTCGATTGTAATCTCCGAACGACATCTTTACACCACCCATCTCTGGACTAGAGACCTTTTTATCTTTATCAAAATTCGATTAATGTTTCATTATCACCACTGATTCAACCCCGGCTTCCCTGAGCTTCAAAATCTTTCAAATCCATTGAAGTATGAATGATGCCTTCTATTTTGTGGAAGAAGCAACCCGCTCCAAGCGTATAGACGATCCGAGATACGATCAACAAGATTCGGGAATGAAGTTTTCTCTAAAATTGATTACGGGATAAGAAATCTATGTATATTGTCTTAATGAGTAGGGGTCCCGTTACGTAGTTACTCTTTTTATGCATAGAATTTATACAGCAATTGTACAAGACTTGGTCACCAATGTCAATAGTTGTCCCAAATTGTCGGTGTGATGAAGCTTCGCATTTATAACTGCTATTATCTTCATTTTTGTCTAATGTGTACTCCCGAACGAATTGTTAGTAATGTGTTCTGATAGATCATGAAAGAATACCTTTCTAGTGATCTCACGAAGTGATATAGGAAATCACGGAAATGTACATAATATTGTTATCAAATAATGCATACTGTGTATGCCAAATGATTTTTATAGAAAATAAAATAAAAATATTGTGACTTGCATGACTTTTTGTTGCTGGTTGCGTTCGAAAACTCATGATGAAGCCTGATGGGTATTGGGGACTATGTGCCTTCATCACATTGTATCGAAATTGAAAAGTTACTGATGATGAAGCACAATAAATTCGAGAATCACGACTCTGCCACAATGGAGTCAATTGGAAGCCAGCAAAATAAGATGCCGGATGCGCTCACATACCGTACTCCACACAGTATAGAAATGACTCAGAAACCTTTTTGGGAAGTTTCATCAAGAACCAGGCATCTTTCAGGGAACTTCCACTGAAAACTCCTCTGAATGGAGATATGTCCCACTTTATGCATTTTGCTGGAAGGTTTTATGCAAGATGGCCTGAGAAACATGCAAGACGACACTGTAAAAAATAGCAATGGGTTTCAATCAAATATTCAACTACAGAAGTTGAAAAACTGAAACAACTACGTTAGCTGGAAGATATTTCAATTAATTGTAGTTGAATTTCAATTCCGTACTTGAATCTGAATTCAACTACAAAATTGAAAAAAATTTCAGGAACCGCATTGAAATTCAACAACCCAAAAAGGAGGATCATCACAAGACTCAGCCACGTGTTTGTTATGTATATTCTTCGTGGGAGAATTGATGAAATGAGAGTGTTCTGTCAGGAATTGAGCATTATTAGATCCTATGATGAGTTGCGTGATGATCATGAGCCCGTATACCACATTTTTCTAGCTTAGAGACTTGAAAGTCGTCTCATCCGAAATTCGCCCAACGGCTTACGGGTGAAAATTTTTTTGGTAACTTCTTTTGACCCTCACTTGATCTCGTTGGAATTTCGGAAGTTTCTTTCAGTCGGATTAAAACTTGGTTCAAGCTCACCGTGTTGGGTTTGAATACTTTTTTGTAAAGTACCGTAAGCCGGGGGGACTATGGCCACTTTGGAGCTTCTAATCAAATTCTCATTGCGATTTTTTGACCAAACTCATATGTATCTTAAGTCATTCAACGGGTCTTGACTTCTTCTCCGAAGTGCTGTGCTCAGAATTTGATTTCACCTGTTTGCATTCTTGAGAATTGTAAAAAACAGGGAGGCTTTAGTCACCCCGGAATCCGAGGTGACTGTGGCCATTATCGTCGAGCACCGCGAACTTTTTGTCTTTTTCAACACAAAAACAGGTATTCTCTCCTCGGAACAAATTTTCTGATCACGAATGAGTCCAGAGACAGAACGTAAATGTCTTATAGAATCATGCCGATGAAATTGAGACTTGCCGCTCTAGTTTGAAAAACGAAACTCAGCCAACCATTCCGGGGTTGTCAAAGTCGCCCCGGGCGAGTGACCCAAGTCACCCCGAACGTCGGGACGATTCAAGAAAAAAGAGTAATGACAAGTTTACGCCCGGATTTTCATAAAAGTGACAGTTGGAGTGGCCAAAGTCGACCTGGATGACCCAAGAAATGAATATTTGTTTTATATTATTAGATATTTCTTCAATCGATCTAGGAGAACTAGGGGCAGTGTGGATGGATTGATCACGACCATTTGTGCAAATTCAATATATTTGCGACGTTTCGTCAATGCAATTCCATCCACACGGCCCCTAGTCCTCCTAGATCGATTGAAGAATCCATCTAATAATATAAAATACGCTGCTAAAAGTGATTAGCAGAAAGCTTTCTCCAAGCGTCATGTGATGATAATTAGAATCGCCAGACCATCGTCATCCTAAAATTAAATGAAAAATAAAATGTGAAATTCCTGTTGACATCATAATTGAAACTATATTATACTTTTTATGTATCTTTATTCATAACAATATAAATCTCATAAATCAGATATTCGTTCAAAAATTCTACATTCTTACAATAACAATACCAATTCAAAATGATCAATGTCATCGATCACTTGACGAACTTTACATCTGAGTAAAATCTCATTCTAAGGAAATCTCCTTTGGATATTCTTCTATGACTCCTGATTTTACAATTTTCAGTAGATGACTTCTCATTACTTCTGAATCCCTGCAATATGATTTCTTCGAAAATTGGACATCTGTAGACATGGAATGAAATTTCGGTATCAACCAATCAGTAGGTTATGCAGAAAAAATCATAGTTTAGGTAATTAAAATTGAGATGAATGGGTCGTGATTGGAGGTAGGAGAAAAGAATGAATATTAAGAAAAATTTTCCATTATTTTTGAGTTATCATTTAGAGGAAGCTTTTTGGAAGGATTTGAGCCATCTAATCCGAGGTTTTTTCCTGTTATTTGGTTGAGACAGAATTTGGATGCAGTTGGTTTTGAAAGGCTCAAAAAGAAATTTTTGGTGGAAATTTTGATTTTTTTGAAAATTTGAGATCTGTAAAGATTAAATGAAATTTCGGTTTCAATCAATCGATAGATTATGCAGGAAAAATTCATATTTTAGGTCATTAAGATTGAGATGAATGAGTCATGAAGAAAGGTAGGAGGAAAAATTGAATATTAAGAAAAATTTGTGACGGTTTTGGTGACTCGTCACTTGCAGGCAAAGCCTGCTTTCATTTGAGAAGCTCAGGGAGTGAGCAATTGCTGTAATTGTTCGAGAAATCGGGAGAGGGGAGCACTGAATGAGCACACACTCGATTAAAATAAGAAACGAACGGGCATTCATTAAAGAAAATTATTTACAAGTCAGTCCGCTGACCGTTACGGTGAATCCAGCCCGAGCACGGTTATCGAGGGCGCGTTTAGGGAAAAATACAATCTATAAGCTCAGAAAGAGGAGAGAGAGATTTGCGAGAGGCACTTACAGAATCAATGGCCTTGACGCAGGATGATCACTCGACCTCAGATCGGGCACCGGCCCTCGCAGCTCACTGCGATCAGGCAGCTCGCAATTGTCCCAGACGATGTTGATTTTGGTCATCGACCACGGCCCAGAGTATATAAAATGCACGCACCGGGGCCCCGGCTAAATCATGCCAAGAACGGGCTCCGGGCGGCGTGCACAACGCGCACGATAAGCTCGGTAGGCGCGTGCGAGCGCTCCGAAACGTCACGACGGAATATACAGTGAAAGGTTGCTGGCCGGAGCAGCATTGGCTTGCGCCAGGGACGGCTCAAAATATGGGGCGCGCGGGCCCTAGTACGGTGCCATCTCTCTGTCTCTCTCCCTCTTACCTGCGTTTACTATGCAGCAACCCTTCACGTGCTTGGGCTATACCATAAAATATTATTAGTACAATATTCGGTCCAGTAAGAGAGGAGACGGACTGAATCGGCCGTCACACCCCTCCCCCAGACGCTGGGTAGCCGGCTGGCGTACCAGCTCGGAAACCTACCTCTCTCAATCTGGGCCGAAAACTAAAGGGATAGAGCCATTCGCTCAGTATATTGGAAAGGAAAGTGAATTATTCTGATTAAAGAGATCATAAATCAATGATAAAGATCAAATATGACTTAGAAAATATGAATTTCAAAAGAAATGAGATTGTATTCCCTGGAAGAAAAATTGAAACGCGGTCACTCATACGGACATACAATTCAGTCAAAATCAGTTCATATAGAAATCATAGTTCTTTTGAACTCAAAAATTCTTCACGGGAGCGTTCATTTCACTGTACTGTTTTTGCACTTGAGTCACATTTCAGGTGATTCCACCTCATGGTTTTCACTAATTCACTTGGTCTCTTGGATTGACCAATGGGCACTTATGAAGCACTTTATGCATACAGTATACAAATCATACTCTTGGACATTAGTCCCATAGCCCATACTTCAACGTTAGACCATACTGCACTCCATACATACTAGGCCTAATACATACTTAAAATCATACAATAATATCATGGTCAATTGACCTCATTCATCATTCTCTAGGGGGTGAGTCCGCATAACTTTGATTGGCCAATGATCGATTGAAAATAAAAATATATCTACTTATGAGCTAGATTTACATGTAATTATCCGCGTTCATATACGTAAGAACGTCTAACTTTTTTAAACACACTTAGTTCGCGCAAAATAGTTCGGACACAACCTAACCACTGAGTGAGACTGGCGCGCGCACATCCCTCGCTGTCCATCGACGAATCTTCCTCCGGAACGATGACGATCCTCAGCTGCAGTCAGTAGCACGTGGTTGTCTGCTACGGGCACTAGGCTGCTCCTGCGCCTATGAAGTCGCTATGCCCCCTCCTGGGCCAGTCTCTCGGTCTAAATTTGTCGTATTGACCTGATACGGTCGTATTGACCGCATTGGCCTCGAGTCAATTGAGAGAAATCGATCAGCTGATCGATGGTCATGGGCTGTATCAAATATAAGATATCATTCACTAGAATGTCAAAATTAGTTCGTAGAAATTGGGGTGGAATTGCTTAAGCCACGTGGACAGTTGCGTCCTGTGCGGTGAGCTAATAAATTCCAAATAATAGGTCAGTTCTTTCAGACCAAAAAATTCAAGAGTCTTTGCTAGGCTATCGCACACTGAATTCTGCAAAGTATCGCATTCAGGCAAGAAAGGTGCCATATCAGATAAAAGTGCGTGCCGAGACTCTACTAATATCAAAATTGGGAATGGTACCTGAAATTGGTACTGTGGTACTTGCACAATGCTCGTGCATAGGTGAAAAGAATTGGAATAATCATTTTCTATTACTTCTTGATCATGAGCATGGGGCTCGGCCTCGATTTCAGTCAAAAAGAGGTAAAATGCTTCATTGGTCGGTCGAGACTGCTCAAACACGACCTCATACTCAGACCAGTATTCGTGATCGATCCTGCGACCATCAAGTGTTTTATATGGGTTCCAACAAACTTTAAACATGAGATATTGCAAGTCGGTACGAGACGAATACGATTGCCTGGGAAATGTCACATTATTCTGAAACTGAGGGGCGAAATTGAAAAGATTAGGGTTGATGAGGCCCATTTCTAATCTTGATGCATTTCCAGATCCAAGAAACTTGACAATCTCATTAGGCGGACAAGTTTGCTCTACAACACACGCGTGCTTATCATATTTTACATTTCCGACTGCACTCATCAAATGGAAACCGGATGGTCGTATAAATGATCGGTATGAATTGATATTGAAAAGATCCAATGACTCACAAGGGCGATACAAATCAATGACATCCAGAGGATTTGTGAAGGCTTCAGAAGATGTACCTTCTCCTGGAGCGCTGCCACGTTTTTCTGCCCTAATGAGATGGGAAGATTTCATTTCTCGAATCAATTGCAAAGATACCAAATCAAAATGATGATCTGAGCAGAGCCACTCTTGCTCGTGCGAAATTTCATGCCCGAATTAGCTAAATTGAACAGACGTCATGCCTGGCAATAAAGGATAGGCACAAGATTGAGCCATGTGGACATCCGTCAATACAGACGAGTAATGATCTTGCCTGTAAAATAGTATATTACGCAACTAGGGAGTAAAGTGGGCCTTTTACTCCCGGGTGTGGATTATTGCTCGAGGCGAAGCCGAGAGCGATAAACACCCGGGGGTTTGAGGCCCACATTACTCCCGAGTTGCGTATGCTATTTTTTATCCTACGGGACTAAAGTACGCCCCCCCCCCCAAACCACGCGCGCATCCGGGCATGCATTCTTTGGCGCAGTGGGCCACAACGACCGTGTCATTGTTAACATTGCCGTCTTGGAAATACCGAAGCCAACTGTTGCGGGTGGCGGGGACGGGGTCCGGGGCGGAGCCCCGGCGGGGGTGCAGGGGGCGGAGGCCCCCCGACTGAAAAAAGATTTCGAAATGGTCTAAAAATCCTCATTTTGTAATATCATATCAACTCTTCTGAATTTCCAACCAGAATCGATCTCTTGATATTCTCCCATTCAACGTTATACAGCTCAATATTCGAATATTATTTGAAAAACGTTTTTGAAAATTAATATTCATTGATACTTTTTTGAGATCCTTTCAATAATATGATCTCTCGAGAATACGTTTGTATAACGCTCGAATCATTATTTATCCAAAAACAACAAAATACGACCTAATGAGAGGTTGTATGCCTATGCGTGAGTTATGTAGACGATTAGTGCCGCCTCAAGTGTGATCCTCCGTGGAGGGGTCGACAGACCGCTAGCCTTAGGATCACACCAATCTCTTGGGCGTGGGTTCGAATCCCGCTCGGGGCAAAATTTACTTCCGATTTTTTTCAACGACAAGTCCGTTCAGGGAGTAAAGTTTGATACCCGGCTGGAAATGAATCACATTACGCCCAAAAATGAAGGGCCAAAGTGCGTACTTTAGTCCCGCTAGGATAAAAATCAATATTTGACAAAAGGTCCTGATCTGGCGATATATTTTGGAATGGATCCAACGATGAGCTTGATTGTTCATCAGACTCAGGAATTTGGGGTGAGAAGACGTGCACCGACTTTGCGATCTGAAATGGTCTTGGTGACACAGAAATCTCATCAGAAAAATTGCAAAGATCAGCGCTCTCAGGAAATTTATCCGAATCATCAGAATTATTCGATGAAAGGGGATGATTAGTCTGAATATTGCTATCGATCGTGTGATCGGAGAATAAAATTGAATTTGAATTGACAAGCTGCGTGCTCGGAAAAACAGGCGATCATGACGCTGAATTTCCGTAATTGAGCACATTGCAAGTCTTTTCATTATTGACAGTAGCACAACGTATATTGGACTGATTGCTCGCTTTAAGATCTCGCTCGCAAGTCGCAAGTGCTAAAGTGTCATTTTTCCACCTTTCGATATTGGCAGAAGTGGGTAAATTCTGACATCCATTGTCAGCTGGATATGTTACACTGGAATTCTTCTGCTGCACGGGAACGGTGGTGTTGGGTGCGCGCGCCTATGTCTCACTTATTTCTTTAAGAAGTAACGCACTCTGGACACTGACAATAAAGCCACTCCGTATCGCGTCACGGTGTAGTCTAAGCGCAATATCACACATGGAACTCTCATTCTCTACAAAATCATCGATCACATACTGGCCAATCAAACGCCGCATCAATCGCTGATGATTGTTGAAAAAACTATCAAATTTCAGCTCAAGCTTTGCGAGCGCAACTCGAATTTCATCCTCAGAGAGGTTACAAATCCAATTGGACCACGTGAGAACTTGATTACTCGAAAGATTATTAGGAGACATCATGGAAATATGTTTAAGATACTCCTTCAATCACGAAAAAGAGAAATGAGGTTTTGAAATTTTCCAAGTTACTTTTGTAAATGCTTCATCAGTAGAACTGTTCGCTTTAGATTTGACCGTGCTCCTAGCATCAAACAAAAGACGAAGTCTTATAGTCAATGACTGAGGAAAAAACTGTGCCCACGGATGAAGACCAAATGAGCTGTATAATGACACGGTACAAATTTGGAGCTAGCAGTCAATTGATTCAACTAAGATGTTCATAATCGAGGAAGGGATGAACAAACTCGATTGAGTATTGGTTCATCTCATGAACAGCATCAGTCCGAAATTTAGATTTATTTTACGGGGAAAAATCGGGAGTTCATTATCAGAGAATTCTTATAGGCATTAGGATAAAAAACTTTTAGGCCTGTTATGAGTATGAGCCTTCTAAGAGTCAGTTTGGACAAAAATTTGCTAAACTTTGAAAATGTCTGATTATTTGTGATTTTTTCAATAATCTTTTCTTTGAAAAATTTACGCCGGGTGGATTCCTATAGAGCTACGCAATTTGTTCGAATTCTTCAAACGATGAGTTGAGAAATATTGCGTAAAAGCACTTCGCGCAGCTTATTTTATCATAACCGACGCTAATTCAGGCAAACACACAATAACGCGATGCTAGACTTCATGATAGTTATTATATCTACATACATCCAGTATATTCCAAGAAAGACCATTTCAATCCATAAGAAATTATTGAAGGTCAATTATACCATGATTTAGAATTTTTGAGAATTTTTTGGTCAAAACGATCAATTTCCCATGGTAAATGAAAAATTTGTCACCGAAATTGTCATAAACAATCGGATTTTGCGATGCACGAGTGTGCTAGAGTCATCGATATTTCAATGTATTTATGAAAGAAATTTCAAAATTTTATACATTTCTCAGAAAAAAACTGTCGAGATACGACCAAGTGACTCAATTTGCATAAAGTATAGTCAAATAGACAAAATCAATAATTATAATTGTGCACAAAACAAACGAGGACAATGTCCAGAAGTTACTAGCCATTGGCCGATTTTTCCAGATTTTCAAAAAGCACAAGAATCGCAATCAGTATCTAAACACACATCACAACATCTTTGTATATCTATATACATCACTGAGTTTCGCTCGCAAATTATTTGTGCCTATCCACGCACGCTACACACATACACATACGTGTTGCACATATGACCACTGGTCATCGATGGCCAATCAAGCAAGGCAAGAGAGAAAATTTTCGAAATATTACGCCAGCGCGTCTGTCTCTCTCGCACTCACGCATTCAAAAATCGAACCCAAAGATAAGCTTGGCCGATCGCGGGCGGCAGCAAACGCTCGCTGTAAACAATGACTATATATGGCGCGCGAGCTGTTGTGTTGCGGCCCTATAGCACGGGACGCCAAAATGTCGCGAGAAGTTATCTGAATATTTTTAAGGTTCTACAAATCAGACCAAAAACTTCAGGAAATGATCAAATTATGTGCATTTAAATATTAATTGAGCACTGAGATTTTGCACATAAAAAATGAGCCAAGTGCATCAAATGATGAGGAAAAAATTCGAACGGACAAGTGTTTAATATGAGGACGTGAAAAATTTTGTACAGCGAGTCAACCGACGCGCGAGCAATAGACTCGTCCACACGCCTAAGTCGGAGCGCGATGGAAAAGTATTGCCCAGCACGCATAACATGGCTAACTCATTCAGACCGCGCACTGATTTTTTCACACTGCATTCACTAATACACTTACAATTCAATATACACACAAAGCAACATTAGAGTGCTACTCTCTCCAAAAATCAGAATTTGAACTTGGGCAATATGACGTTTTGCCAACTTGATGCACAATTTTTTACACTGATTTTACTTGAACTCACGGCACCATTAGTCGGGCGCCATGTGACGGTTTTGGTGACTCGTCACTTGCAGGCAAAGCCTGCTTTCATTTGAGAAGCTCACGGAGTGAGCAACTGCTGTAATTGTTCGAGAAATCAGGAGAGGGGAGCACTGAATGAGCACACACTCGATCAAAATAAGAAACAAACGGGCATTTATTAAAGAAAACTATTTACAAGTCGGTCCGCTGACCGTTACGGTGAATCCAGCCCGAGCACGATTATCGAGGGCACGTTTAGGGAAAAATACAATCTATAAGCCCAGAAAGAGGAGAGAGAGATTTGCGAGAGGCACTTACAGAATAAATGGCCTTGACGCAGGATGATCACTCGACCTCAGATCGCGCACCGGCCCTCGCAGCTCACGGCGATCAGGCAGCTCGCAATTGTCCCAGACGATGGTGATTTTGGTCATCGACCACGGCACAGAGTATATAAAATGCACGCACCGGAGCCCCGGCTAAATCATGCCAAGGACGGGCTCCGGGCGGCGTGGACAACGCGCACGATAAGCTCGATAGGCGCGTGCGAGCGCTCCGAAACGTCGCGACGGAATGTACAGTAAAAGGTTGCTGGCCGGAGCAGCATTGGCTTGCGCCAGGGACGGCTCAAAATATGGGGCGCGCGGGCCCTAGTACGGTGCCATCTCTCTGTCTCTCTCCCTCTTACCTGCGTTTGATATGCAGCAACCCTTCACGTGCTTGGGCTATAACATAAAATTTTATTAGTACAATATTCGGTCTAGTAAGAGAGGAGACGAACTGACTCGGCCGTCGCAAATTTTCCATTATATTTTGGATGATTTTTTGGAGGAAGCTTTTCGAAAGGATTCGAGCCATCTAGTCTGAGGTTTTTTCGATGATATCTATCATTTGGTTGAGACAGAATTTTGATGGAGTAGGTTTAAAAAGGCTCAAAAAGAAATTTTTGGTGAAAATTTTAATTTTTTTGAAAATTTGAGATCTGTAGAGGTTAACATTTCGGTATTAACCAATCGATAGATCTCGCAGAAAAAATCATAGTTTAGGTCATTAAGATTGAGATGAATGAGTCATAAAGGAAGGTAGGCGGAAAGATTGAATATTGAGAAAATTTTCCATTATTTTTTGAATTATTTCTTGGAGGAAGCTTTTTAGAAGGATTCGAGCCATCTACTCTGAGGTTTTTTCGATGATATCTATTATTTGGTTGAGACAGAATTTGGATGCAGTAGGTTCGAAAAGTACATTTAATGAATGAATTTATCGGTCTTTCGAGCCACTTATAATCGTCGCGCTCGGGCGACGATCACAGTTTGACAAATGTCAAACTGCGACCTTCGAGGCTCCGCTTTTTATAGTGGCTGCATCACGAAGGGATTTTCCATTTTTTTTGGATTTTTCAATTTTTTATTGAATGATTGGCCAAGAGATGAAAAAATTCTTCCTCGGGCGGGACTTGAACCTCGCAATCTCTGGTACTCCGGACCGGCGCCTTAACCAATTAGACCACCGAGGCGATTGCGAATTCACTCGCTCGGGGAAGCCTTCTCTCATCGCTTGTGCCAATCTTTCGATGCGGTCAATCAAGGAACCATGACCATTCAAATATGCGAACTATACCGATAAGGTAGATCTCATAGATATTTTGACTCTATCGCTCGGTTTGATGAAATACATTTGATGAATGGATTTATCGTTCTTTCGAGCCACTTATAATCGTCGCGCTCAGGCGACGATCACAGTTTGACAAATGTCAAACTGCGACCTTCGAGGCTCCACTTTTCATAGTGGCTGCATCACGAAGGGATTTTCTATTTTTTTTGGATTTTTCAATTTTTTATTGAATGATTGGCCAAGAGATGAAAAAATTCTTCCTCGGGCGGGACTTGAACCTCGCAATCTCCGGTACTCCGAACCGGCGCCTGAACCAATTAAACCACCGAGGCGATTGCTAATTCACTCGCTCGGGGAAGCCTTCTTTCATCTCTTGTGCCAATCTTTCGATGCGGTCAATCAAGGAACCATGACCATTCAAATATGCGAATTATACCGATAAGGTGGATCTCATCGATATTTCGACTCTATCGCTCGATTTGATGAAATACATTTAATGAATGAATTCATCGTTCTTTCAAGCCACTTATAATCGTCGCGCTTAGGCGACGATCACAGTTTGACGAACGTCAAACTGCGACCTTCGAGGCTCCACTTTTCATAGTGGCTGCATCACGAAGGAATTTTTTATTTTTTTTTGGTTTTTTCAATTTTTCATTGAAAGATTGGCCAAGAGATGAAAAAATTCTTCCTCGGGCGGGACTTGAACCTCGCAATCTCCGGTAATCCGGACCGGCGCCTTAACCAATCAGACCACCGAGGTATAGAAAATTGAAAAATCCAAAAAAAAAAAATAAAAAATCCCTTCGTGATGCAGCCACTATAAAAAGTGGAGCCTCCAAGGTCGCAATTTGACATTTGTCAAACTGTGATCGTCGCCTGAGCGCGACGATTATAAGTGGCTTGGAAGAACGATAAATTCATTCATCAAATTGATTTCATCAAATCGAGCGATAGAGTCAAAATATCTATGAGATCTACCTTATCGGTATAATTCGCATATTTGAATGGTCATGGTTTCTTGATTGACCGCATCGAAAGATTAGCACAAGCGATGACAGAAGGCTTCCCCGAGCGAGTGAATTCGCAATCGCTTCGGTGGTCTAATTGGTTGAGGCGCCGGTCCGGAGTACCGGAGACTGCGAGGTTCAAGTCCCGCCCGAGGAAGAATTTTTTCATCTCTTGGCCAATCATTCAATAAAAAATTGAAAAATCCAAAAGAAAATGATAAATCCCTTCGTGATGCAGCCACTATAAAAAGCGGAGCCTCGAAGGTCGCAGTTTGACATTTGTCAAACTGTGATCGTCGCCTAAGTGCGACGATTATAAGTGGCTCGAAAGAACGATAAATCCATTCATTAAATGTATTTCATCAAATCGAGCGATAGAGTCGAAATATCGATGAGATCTACCTTATCTGTATAATTTGCATAGGTTTAAAAAGGCTAACAAAGGAATTTTTAGTGAAAATTTTGATTTTTTTGAAAATTTGACATCTGTAAAGATTAAATGAAATTTCGGTATTAACCAATCGATAGATCTAGCAGAAAAAATCATAGTTTAGGTGACTCAATTTGTTGTCAGAGTGTGTTAGAAAAAGATATTTATGTATTAAAAGTCGAAATCTGAGCACTTTTGTTTCAAAAAGCCCGTGGATCAAATTTGACTGGGAGCCGAAAGGTTCCAAATCACTGGGCTCTCAGAAATTGGATTCTGTACAACTTGTAGAAAGCCAAAAGTTGATGCGGTGAATAGTAAAAGAGAAAGCGTGCTCGGTATAAAACAAGATACATACACACACACACGGGGAAAGGGGAGGAACGATGAGTCTTTGGCAGATTTGGGAGGCCATTAGGAGGAAAAGTGTTACCTACAATTGATGGATTTTGGCGAGAGGAAGAGAATGGTCCAAGGCTTTTTTAGGTGAAAGGAATTTTGTTGAAGAATATGTAGGTTTTACTGGAAAATATGATCAAATTTTTGTTGGGGTGAAAACAAAGCTTTCTCTTTAGAGAAAGCAAAAAGGGGAAGATTCAAGTTTATTATACTCCAATGAATATTCGTTGTTCAAATGGTCGTCTTAGCAGTGGCGGATGGGGTGGCTATAGTCACCCCGGGGAGCTAAGAAATTACATGTTCTCGTTCAAACGGTCGTTCTAAATAATTGTCCCACCTAAATTCAATCGGCAATAGCGCAAAATGTAGAGGACGTCATCACCTACCAAGAAAAAATCATTAGAAGAAGTATAGAAGTGGAACAAGATCAATACTTATACCTGTGAAAAAATGAGTCCATTCACAATTTCTCAATGACTGGTCCTTTTCTCGGGAAAAATCTTCCTATACAAAAAGAGTCACAGCTCGGACCAGAAACAAGCAAGAATAACTATCAATAACGGATTTTAAAGCTCTTGACTTCTACTTTTAGATGCTTCTTGAATCATACAAATCCATTAATTTCGGCCAGACTTGCGGGGGTTTGCGTAATGACCCGATTTTCATGAAATTGTACAAGGCTTCAGATTGATTTTGCAAGACTGTATTGAGCTACGCAGAAAAAATACCAAATAGCTCTCAAAGTGCTTTAAAGAAGCGACAATATGTGCCCAAGTAGTTATTTTCGACCATGGAGATCCGAGCAGTGGAGTGAGTGAAATCGAATTTTTTTTAGGTGTGCACAATTTTTCGAACTCATGTAGTTGAATTTCAAGTGCGTGGTTGAATTTTCAACTACGTTGATGAAATATTTTTCAATTACTGAGTTGAAACAAATTTCAACTGCGTAGTTGGAAAACTGGCTCAACTACGTGGTTGAAACGTTTTTCGATTCCGTCGTTGAAAAAAACGTTGCACATTTTTTACAGTGAGCAATTTCACTCTAATTTTTCTGCAAGATTCCGTGAAATCTCACAAAAACATACATCTATGTCAGATTCCTAGGTGAGATGCATATCCCGCTCGATGAGTTCCTTATTGATTATATTGCATAACTTATTAGCAGGACTCGCATTCCTCTTCATGGTGACATTGAATCCAAAACTCCGAAATAGTTGCATCCAGGTTCCGTGATCTCTCTCCGATATGCGTGACGCCTGAATGATGATCCATCTTCCTGTCTTATGCAGATTTACCCGCGTTCATTTCACACCCCAGGTGAAAATGAGATATATTTTTAATAAACAGGGTGTCAGAAAAGTAAGTACCCCCCCTCCATTTTTTTCAGAAATGGTTGGGAATCGGGAAAACCCCCGGAACACGTGTCCCCTTATATTGAGGAGGACATCCGATGGTGGCCTTGTTTATTCCTTGAAGGTCATTTTCAAGGTCATTCGGAGGTCAACTGGATTTTTTAAAATAGAAACACCTACTTTTGACCTCGAATTCTGAAAGAACATCAAAAATGATGAAACTTTTGTTCGAAATTTTTTTTGATACAACTCGACCTTGGCGAGATGACTGAAAGCCAGCACGGGTTGACGGTATGCGCTGTAGCTGCAAGGTCGAGCGCTTCATTGGAAATTCTCCCGACCGAAGGTGTTCATGATCACAGCAAAGATGAGTTTATATCCTTGTTCTTGACGTTGAAGGTGAAAATGATCCCCAAGGTCGGAGACAAGGTCATCAGATCTTTTCTACTGTGATCATGAACAACTTTTATCCCAAACATTTTTCGATAAAATGCTCACTCTTGGAGTTACAGCGGTCACCATCAACCCGTGCTGACCTCCATTCATTTCGCCAAGGTCACGCAGGGTCAAAAAGAGTTTCGAACAAGAGTTCCATCTTTTTCCATGTTTTTTCAGAATTTGAGGTTAAAATTAGGTGTTTCTATCCAAAATATCCAGTTGGCCTCCAAATGACCTTAAAAGTGACCTTCAAGGTAAAAAACAAGGCCACCATCGAATGTCCCCCTCAAAATAAAGGGGCACGTGTTCCGGGGTTCTTCCCGATTCCCAACCATTTCTGAAAAAATGGGGGGGGGGGTACTTATTTTTCGGACACCCGGTATTTTTCTAAGGTTATTTTAAGGTGGTCTTAAGCCATGCTTGGTCATGTCATGTATTTTTAATCTTAAAAAAACCTTGAAAAAACCTTATTATAATCTTGAAATAATCTTAAAATAATATTGAGATAATCATGAAATACTTTCGGAATAATCTTAGAAATATCTGAGAAATTCAAAAAGCAGTCCCGAAATGAGTTACAAAATCATCGTAGAGAAATCAATGACAAGTTAGTATCGAGGAGGAAGAACAAGCAAGTTTTGGTACCCTTGCTCGTGACAAAGATTCATCTGTTCTTGTCATTAGTGGAAATTACGGGCATTATCAGGGTGTCAAGTGTGCCGCACGATATTTGAGCAAATCCACGAAACGCGGTGATTCGTGCGTTACGCCTTTTGTGCACCGTTTTTTTGCACCGATGGCTATCTATCAACTTCGCGCCAAAGCAGACACTTTTTTTGAAATCCTACAAACAAGTTGTAACGAGTTCAAGACTCAAAACTGTGATAGACTGGAATGGCGGGCAATCAAATTTGAAAAATCACGAAATTTCGTGCGTGACTTGGCTTTTTTCCCTCGGTGTTAAGGTCGTCATTTGGATGCAGTCTAGGGTATCGGTATGATTCTGGCGGGAAAATGACCCTCTAACTTGAGGCTACAACCTCCCTTAAGTTCAAGAGTATGCTTCCAACAGGTGAGAAACTATCTTCTGTTGATGAAGCATGACTACTTTTTGAAAAGAAAAACAATCGACAATATTTCTCACCCTACGCCGACGTAGTCTGACCAATCTCATTTCTGCAAACGGCATCTGATTCTCCATCAAAAAACGAAGAAATCTAGATGAATCCGGTCTATGTGCGTCGAATTATGTCGGATTGGCAATCAAATCATGCTCTCAGAAAAAAACGTGATCGCTTCACGAAATTATGTTCTTTGAGGCGCACACGAACAAGACGATGCAAACCTACCCGAGTTTTTATTTTATTTTATTTTATTTTATTCAATATACGGGCTAAAAAGTC